>CM024607.1:21170387-22370387 GCA_014182555.1 Eucalyptus erythrocorys | reverse complement strand
GTCCTATTCAACAGTATGTGTGAACAGGAGTTAAGAATGAAGATCAGTACTAAATGAACAATTTGTTTCCTTAAATGCCTCAACATTTTCTTTTCCCTCAGCAGAAGATGATTAAAAGGCAAAGCTTCAACAACCCAAACTCATTGATATGAATACACACCATAGACCGTTGGAAGGTTCGATGTTCCTCTTGCATAGTAGGACCTTGTTATCTTGCTCAATGAGGCAACCTACAACCTAAAATATCAGTTCCAGAAGTTAACAACCACTCTTACCTCTGCCAAATACAAGAATAGCACCTCTATGTTTTACTGAGAGAAAGGTTTAATGTACATAGTATTCTACTTTAAACTTCTATTTTATTCAAGAGTAAGACTCAGAAAATATTTGGAACGGAAAAGATTTACTTGGTTTGAGCACATGAGCTAAATAGAACAATCAAATTTTGAAGTAACACAAACAGGACATCTCTACCATCTTTGGATTCTGGTAAGCAATTTTCCCGCAGAGAGTGCAAATAGCTCTCATCTTCTCCTCTCCATCGGGTATTTCATGCTTAGTTGGTCCACCACACCATTGGCAGAAATTGATCTTTCTCACAATTCCCTGCACTCAAATATGTAGGCAAAAGCAGATTAATGACAGGTCTTAAAGGCAAGCAAGACATCTCCTTTCATACTCTCTTCATCTTCTCATGGAACCAAGAAAGAGAGATACTTAGAAGTTAGATTGAAAGGACCATCATTCTACCCCGTCCAAGCAGGAGGTAAAGTGAAATATCAGTCAATCAAGGACTGACTTAATTTCAATTTCTTCACAAACCTACAAATATTTCCAATCAAAGCTTACATTCTTCTTTCCAACTAGTATCACTTCCGCCCCTCCCATTACTGAATGCCACAGTGGAGTACATTCTAGAGAAATAATTACAAGAAATCAAGAACTTTAAACATTAAACGTGTAAATGTAGGTAAGTTTTGAACATAAATCTCCACATTCTAGTTTCTCTCCTCAACAGTATCTGGTAGTGTCCACACATGCAATTCATGAAATTCGCACCAGTGGCTGCTGTACATACTGACCAGCCACAAGCCAAATCATCTAATTCGAGGTGAAAAGAAGGGATTAAAAGTTTAACTGCAAGAGTAATACTCGATGATACACCTAAAGGTACGCTATCCGCATCACAATCGAAAAGCGCAACGCAGTTGAACCTCGCTCCAAAATCACCCGAAATCACGGCAATTACACGATAACCCAAGCCTCCAACCTCCTCACAATCAAGAATTGCTACCCCCCACCATTTCCAAACCAAAAGACGCGGATATCAGCCCGCAACCCCACCAAACGAACGCCGGCGCACGACACAAACGAACCGCGAGACTGAGGATGACGACTTACGGATGTCTGAACCGCGACGACGGGCGCCGCGGAGTGCGCCGCGTCCGAGCTCCGCCCGGGACGGGGGGCGGCGGCGCGCACGTGGGCCGTCCCGGAGCCGCAATGCCTCCTCCGGACCGGGAACGCCGCCGCCGGGGAGACGACGAACCGGAGCGGCGGAGGACGATGCTGCTGCTGCTGCTGCGAGCCGCGCCGTCTGCGGAGAGAGGGGCCGGAAAGGGAGAGGGCGGAGGAGAAGCCGTAGGAGGCGGAGGAGGAGGAGGAGCAGGGCCTCCGCCAAGGACCCAGGGCGGCGTGCATCGCCTTGAGCAGCATCGCTCCCCGCCACTATCCGCGCCGGGATAGAAACGGCGATTCCGATCTTCGAACTCCCGCCGGACGATTTCCGATTCGGCAAGGGGAGGAATGCCGGAAATCGAGACGAAATCGGGAGGAGCCAATGGAGGAGTCCCGCGGGAATCTTTGGTCTTTGGTTCGTCTTGAGAATCGCGCGAGTCGGGTCGACGACGAGAGTTTCGCGTCTGTTTTGGTTGTTGGTATCCCGGAGGGAATGAGCATAACCATAGAGTCGCTAATACAGACGTCAGTAACTGTATTGACCGTTTTTGTTTACCCCAGTAAATTAAAGCTTGGTTCTTGGAATCGGTTCCAAAATCAAAACTTCAAACAAGATTGCAATTGGATTCTACAATTCGTGTTGAATCCAAATATTTTCGTGAGAGCGACAGTAAAATTGAAAATGATTTTCTCCAATATCGTCGATGGCCCTTTTTTAATCTCAATTTGAAATCAATTGAGTGCTGTGTCGACATTAGTAATGGATTTTCATAAATCAAATTTATCGTTAAATTATCAAGAAATTACTCTTTTCGCATAAAGTTATCTTTAACATTTAGTACGAACCACTTGTTTTCGAAAACATGATTGTTTTGACTCTAGACAAATAGGGGGATCATCATACATGTGTAATTGGCACATCACGGACATGTGTGATTGCCACGTCACATCTCTAGCAGCGACATTTGGATAGAAAACGGCCAAATTTGAAGGTGGTGATTCTCCACGAGACAAAATAAAAATGTTCGGGTCAAAATTGAGACTAGGTAGCCCATCATAAAGACCGTCGCTCTTCCTTGTACCCTAGACTGGCTTCACTGAGCACACAAACCGTTGACAAGAGAAGGCCCCTGAAATTCAAATGCCAGTCGGTGACACCGTTCGGATATTATACAGTCGGGCTTGATCTTTCCATCGGCACCTGTGACACCCTTAAACCCAATGGGATCGTCACAGTCATTCATCTCCTTGTAGCTAAGCCAATAAATATTTGGGCTTTTTTTTTTTCCTCGGTCCCAGCGCAGTTTAAATTGCGGAAGCAAAATCTTACCAACTCTCCCTTCACACAAACATGAAACAATTGCACACCAGCTAGACATCAAGGAAAGAAAACCGAACCATTTTATTTACGTATTTACAGGATGGGTTAATCTCGGGGTAGGTACATACAAAAGTAAGCCATCGCACAACTAGTGTGGCTTATACTCAAAAAGGGACTCCTCTACCCCTTTTTTCACTGATCTCAAAAGAGCGACCCATCCCTCTTTGGTGTCGGTCATGTCCAAAAAGACCATCAGCTCCCAGCCTATCCCTCACGCAACAGCTAGGTGGTGGAGGTGATAACATCCCGCGCATCATCCCATCCCGGCGCACATGGATGGAGATGAACTCCTGGGTAACTGGACCATCAGGTAGGCCCACCTCATAGGAAACAATCGCACGAACCCGGAGGAATGTCAATCCAGGGACGTGGGGATAGTCGATCACCATCACCTCTACATCTACATCAGATGGTATACCATAAAAGGTGCCCCGCGTGACAGGTGGAATCGGCATCTCTAAGCTGAAATGTTAATCCCCAAAAGGGGTGAGTACAGCCACTCAGCAAATAAATAATTCCCTATGGCTACTCAAGCATCACACAAGACATCACAGTTAAAGTCCATATACATGAAATTGCATCATATAGGAATACATCATCGCACATCCACATGTATGTCACATTTCGCCATAGGAATCCATCCATCTATATATTCAAATTCAATACTCATGCATACATATCACCATATGCATCAATTCAAGCTCATGCATACATGTTTCCATATGCATATACACCATTTCATGTTCATGCATACATATCATCATACGTACCATGCCATGCCCATTCATACATATCACCATAGGCATATACATCCATCCATGCCCATGCATATATATATCCATATGCATCAATCCATCCATGCATACATGTCACTATACATACCATGCCATGCCCATTCTTACATATCACCATAGGCATATACATCCATGCTCATGCATACATATCACCATATGCATATCAATCCATCCATGCATACATATCACCATATGCATATCAATCCATGCTCATGCATACATATCACCATATGCATATACATCATTTCAATTTTTACAATTTTTAATTGGCTTTTTAATGCATTCCCGGCACACACCATCCGGGCTTCCGGCCCCCCACATTCCGGGCATCTCGCACCCCAACTGGCATCACGAGAAATCACGGCACACATCATCCGTGCTTCCGGCATTTACACTTCCTGCCCGGGCATCTCGCACCCCAACTGGTATCATGAGGCATTCACGGCACACACCATCCGTGCTTCCGGCATCCCTTACGCTCCGAGCATCTCAACTCCGAGGCCATCCAAATTTACGCACACAGGACTACTGGGCATCCAGCATTTTCACTCCCTGGCCGGGCATCCCGATACTCCCGGGGCATTGTCGGCACACACCATCCGACAGCCTTCTCATTTATCATGAGATATAATTTCATGCATGGCTCAATCTCATATGGCATACAACGTGATGCACATATCCAATATCAACACGATATGTCAAAGATCATCATTCATGTAGCATGGTAAAACACTTGGGGCCACATCAATCATCTAATTCTTGCCATTTAAATTTGCCCATATATCTCCTTCTTTTGAAATCTTGCAAAATTCCAGCATACATGTTTTATGAAAATGCCCAAATTGGATACTCAATTGACTTTCAAAAATTTTGGGATTCGCACAAGTGATAGCCAAAACAAATAACACATTTTCCATGAAGAATTTAAGTCTTAAAAGTCATTACATAAAAAGATGTAATTTTAACTTCACAGCAGACAAATTTCGAATTCCACAGCTTACACCGGTTCAGAATTCTCCTCAATTAAATAACTAAATGACCTATAAAAATTATAAAATTTTACCACAAAATAGACAAGACATAGAGGCACAACTTTCATGAAGGACTCCAGTCCAGACGATCACTACACAAAAATATATAAAATAAACAATCCAGCAAATTATTCTCGGGTACACAGTTTGCACCATTTTACAATCTCTTTAAATTAAATATTCAAACAAGCTTCAAAAATTATAAAAATTTACCACGATATAGCCAAGATTCTGAAATAGATTTTTCATTTTGGACATCTAGGTCAAATTCATTATAAATAATTAATTATGGTGATAACAAGCTTCTGCTCCCGGCGTCATTGCATCCAAATTAACGCCTGGTGTTAACATCCACCTTTTCTCGGAATTAAACACCCAATTGACCTTCAAATTTTATGATATTTTACCATATGATAAACAAGACTCTATTATAAGTTTTTCATGAAGACACTTAGGCCAAATTCATTATAGAAAATTTATTATAACTAAAAAGAGCTTCTGCCCATATACCGTAACTTCCAGAACGTCCTGTCTCCGAAAAATTCACATATGACCGACTTATTTTGCTTCTTTTTCTCTGCATTTTGGATATGTTCTTGTTTAAAGTGTACTCTCCAACTTTCATTTAGATATCAAGACGAAATACCCAAAGGAACATCACCTTATAGTCCCCCGAAGTCACTAGCGTCAAGAACAGTTCATCCAGTTTTCACGTCCTCAAGAAAAACGACATTTCACTAGGCTATTCATGTTATTTTGGTCTCAAATTTGAGTATGTTGTTCCTCTTGATGTTCTTTAAAATTTTCATGAAGACCTCGAAGCAAGATTCTCAATAGAAATTCAAGTACAGCAACCAGAATCATCAAGACTCCACATGCATCACCAGATCTGAACGTCTTTTTAGAAAATAAGTTTCACCCCCCAAATCTCGTCCTTTTTATCTCAATTTTTAGTATGTTGCAATTCAAGATGTGATCTTCAAATCTCATGAAGGGGTCGAAGTCAGATTCTCACTCCAAAGTTACATGCAAGTCCACACAAGTTACTGGCGCACATGAACTCAACCGAAACAGAAAATACCATCAAGCAAAACCAGCTCAAAGTCTCACTTCCTACTCTTACCATCCACGAATTTCACCACAAAACAGCACTATACTCACAACAAGACATGCAAGAGTAGATAAGGGAATTGATTTCTTGCCTTAATCTCAAGAAATCGTGCGAAACGGACGGGCGGACACGGGCGGGTACGGTCGGCAGCTCTTTCTCCTCTTCCTCTCCTCCTTCTTCTTTCCCTTCCTTTCTCTCTCTTTCTCACCTTCCGTCGACCAAAACCCCCTCTAAACCGGTCATTCTTCACTTTTAGTTCCCCTAAATGCCATCATTACTTGTAATCATTTCATTTTACACTTGTTTTGCATGCAAACCGGCCATCCTCCCCTCTTCCTTGCGTCGACCGCCCATGGTTTTTGGTGGGTTGTGGGCTTGTGGCCTTGTGGCCTTGTGGCCGGCCCACTTGGCTCGCCATAGGCCCACTCAAATTCGGCCCAAAGCCCTCAATTTAATTAAATAAATTTTTTAACTTAAAAATAAATAAATAAATAATTTCTTAATTAGGTCAATTAAAAATTAAATCAACCCATAAAGATGCACAACTTCTAATCACGTGGCCAAAATCTTTTGCCATCAAAATATATATATTCCTTACAAGCTCATGGCCGAGCCTCGATACGAGTCATGGGCAATTTTATTGCTAATTACAATCACAAAATTTTCCTCACCTATCCATATCTCAAGGATTCTTAGTAAAAATTCGGGGATGCCACACACCCAGTTATTTCCTTGCAAGCTAATGTGATCCTCAGTCACATTTATAGACTGACCTGATGGTTGTCCCACGTTGCCTGGACCAGTTCTTGTCAACTGATCCGGCACCAGAAATTCCATAAACTCGCCAACCGAAACCCG
The DNA here is from genome assembly GCA_014182555.1 of Eucalyptus erythrocorys. NCBI lineage: Eukaryota > Viridiplantae > Streptophyta > Magnoliopsida > Myrtales > Myrtaceae > Eucalyptus > Eucalyptus erythrocorys. The sequence goes on along the minus strand of CM024607.1, from coordinate 22,363,754 downwards.
GGTTTCAGTCCACTCGAGAAATGTCTGAGAAATCATTAGATTCATGAAACCTTATAATTTCGCCAATCTCTGCCAGACTGTTGTGACAAATTAGTCCTATTTTATGCTAGATACTAGGCAATAAAGAATGAGAAAGAAAAGCTAATTAGTTCCTAATGTTTGTGAAACTGATGGTGATTACATCAAAAATAGCAAAGCCTCGGCTGCCACTGGTTGCTGATTCCAGAATACACTAGCTGAGGCATCAAAACCGGGCAGCACCGACACCTCTTCTCAAGATTTATGCAATGAGAATTGTAAAGACGGATGAGGACCAACATATTTTGCGTAGTTGCTTGCATGTAACACACGTTCCTCGCATCTACCATGGATTCTAATGCTTCCAGGGTCCAGAATCTGAAGAACCATCTGATGCATCCTCAGTTCACAGCTAGCTTATCACATAGAGACTGATATGCTGCACTACAAAGCTTGAACTTCTCCTCAGCAACCGCCTGAAAGGAAGGGATAAAAACAAAATTTCACGAAATTGAATAGAATTTTTCACAGCCAATAGATTTTCTAGAAGATATCCAGAATATGAAGGATTAGAAAGCCCCAACCAAAAAAGTTAAATTATTAGGTGGAGCTAGCATCTAGACTACATGAATACAAGAGTCAGAAGAAACTCGTGGACAAGCAATGTTGGCTGCTTTTAACACCACTGCTCACTATAAACTAGATCAAACAAAACGTGTGGAATTGATTGATGCTCAGGAAATAAGACAGACCATAACCATGCTTGAAAAAAAATAATAAAAAAGATACATTTATCTTTTTAATTAAATGGACGCGACAAATTGAGACTTGGCGATGATAGTATGTTTAAAAGTTCAACCCAAAACCTTAAACTATAAAGTGGAGGGAGGTTCATACAGGCCGAAACGAACCCCATAGACTAATGATATTTCAACAGTAGGAAGCAACAACCAAGGCCTTCCACAATATGCCTTTGTTAAAAGTTTAAATGATACCACAAAGGTCTTTTAGCAGGTCAGTTCTCCAAGTTTCACTAAAACTGTATAAATGGATGCCACATGATGCCTCTCCGCTGCATACTCCAAATTAAAACATTTCCTGAAATTAAGTTTGGAAATCTCATTTTACCTTGGAAGAGCCATTGTGACGATCAGGATGCCATTTCAATGCACAAGCTCGGTATCTGGAATTGTCAAAAAAGAGTCAAAATCAGAGACATGGAAAACACGCTCCAACATGCTCAGATCTTGAAACATGACAAAGTAAAGCATTTGAAAGAAACAGATTTCAGTGAAGACTCACGCATTCTTGACATCTTCAAGCTTTAAAGGACCCGAGGCACTCAAACCAAGGGCCATTCTATCAGAAGATTCTGCCTCGAAATTCCCAGACTCTGATGAGGAGTCATACTCATCATAGCTGGAAAATCTCCACTTCTCATATCTCCCATTTCTATTCGAGTAGCTCGACGTTGTTTCCCACCAGTGGGGATCATCATTAAGAAATGACCAGAAGTAGAATCTATTCCCACCAAAGGCAGACTTGAAAATTGTATCAGCATCATAATCTTCTTCACAGAATTGGAAACCTCCTGAAAAGAGTAGAACAGCAACATGACAAATAGAGAAATCTACCATCTACAAGCTTGAGAGTTGTTTATATATGAAATCGACAAGTGTATACCATCTTATTTAAGAGATGCATGAGGATTTTCCTAAGAATATGAGATACTGACTGACAAATGTGACAAAGTACAAAAATTGACTGGAATTTTTGTCCGGACAAAGATCATATAACCTATTGAACACAACACCACAAAAGATTATTAACAAGTAGTTGGACAGTAAGATAACCAACGGCTTTTCCCTATCAACATGCAACTTTAAATCCAACTTCCGATATCTTAAAAGCCATATGGAGCACGGTTTAACTATTCAGATCTAATTCACCCAAACACTCACTTCAGTAACATTATAAAAACGAAAGGCCCCAGAACAAGGATTATTTTCACCACATGTGCTACTGCTACAAATAGACATCATTCACTGTACATAGAAATTTTGTGCTTTCTTACCTCTACCCCAATGTTGAGGTCCATTTCTTCTGCTCCTATCACTCCTCGATCCCTTTGTCCAGTAATGCTTAAACCATGAGGAGTCCCTACCGAGGAATGGGTCATCTTCACCAGCCTCATCTTGCCACCTCTGAAGACAACCAAATGAGGACACCATGTAAAATCACTTAATGTTAGAAACTACCACATTGTGAATGATTGAGGAGATTCAGCTGAAACTCATATGCCTGTTCTGTAAATCAGAAAATAAAAATGATAAGTATTGCTCCCACAAGTTCCATCTGTTTAATCATGTATTAGGATAACTTTCAGAAACATACTTCTAACTTAGACAGCTAGCTAAAGTTAAAATAGACTGAACATTCCTTAGGCAAGTTTTGTTCCAACCAGCTCCATATGCTGATACAAGTAAAAGGAGGAGTTTTTTTCAAAGCATACTTCTGACTTAGCCAGCTAATTAAGGTTAGAAAGGAATAAGAAAAAATCCTTTTCAGTCCTTTCCACCACACTCAAGGTGTTGACTTTTTTTATAGGTTTCCCACATGCAAAATTTCACGATCTACTTAATATGAAAGAGCTCAGCTACATAGCACTGACTGAAGTTGACAGTGTTAAAACATAAATTACCCGAGGCAAAGGAACATCTAAGGCCTATTATCCAAATATAGATGTACAAAAAAGAAAAACTCATCTGAACTGATAACATCTAAAAGATGGCAAGCAAAGTCTAAAGCTTCTCATTAACAAAGTCAAACTTCACATCACAAGGATTTTCACTCCACTACTCACAATAATTTCATCCCAAATAAAAGGGACAAACAGAACAATAGAGAGGTGCAAGAAAGGGGGCCAAGCCAAGTACGGAATTTCTATCAAGACCTAGCATAATGTTCTGGTTTCAAAGGCCAGATACCAAATGAATCAGGTGAAAAAGCAATGCCTTTATTCAACCTAGGCGAGTGGTTGTAACTCGTTAGATTGATCAAGAAGTTCAATAAAAGAAAGTGGAAACAAATTCACACCTTGCGGAATGGCTGCACGAATTGCTAGATAGTCATAAAGTACAATCGAAACAAACCTGGAACATGATATCAGCATAAGCATTTACATTCCTTAGCAATGTTTGCTTTGCATGCAATCTTCTGAACCTTCTTGAATATTGGTTCGATCTCTGTGCATATAATCAACGTTAATCATTCAGTTTAAGTTCGACCATTCATAGTGTTACAAGGAAGAAAATCTCATCATAACTAAAAGGTCATCTAAATTGGCAAGAAGCAAACTGAGAAACTTAGCTATTAAGACCCAGCAAGGAACAGGGTGACCAATAACCTACTAGCCAACAAAAAAGCAGAACAGAATGACCGAACATCTTCTCAAACTAATGTCGCTAGCAAGATCCTTGGGCATATCCTTATCCTACTAAAAAACCCAACGGTAAACATTATTCAGCCAACCGGTCTCAAATTCTATCAACCTCCATCTTCTACCCTCAGCCACTGGAACACCCAAAGTTTCCAAGAGGGTGAAAAATGGTTCTTTCATCCAACAAAGACGAATAGAAGTATTAGAACCTCAGGAACTGCTGCTGACAGAATCCTAAACAATCAGAAAAAAACCAAACGAAATCCCATAAACCCAATTCCAGCTGAAATTTCCCAAATTGCATCCAGCTTGAAGATGAACCCTTTCATCACATTTCCCCAAATAACCCAAATACCCCCCCGAAGACCACACTAAACAGGAACCCGCAACTTCATCGAATCTCCGCTCTCGCTATTTCAGTGCCAATCAAGAAGACCCAACAGAGCAATACGAAAGAACATGAGCAGAACCCGTACAAAGAATTGTTTTGTAAAAGGGATGAAAGGAACTCACGGGCTCCCAGTGAGTGCGTCTTTTGCGTTCGAGGACAGGGGTGGAATGAAAGAAGGCGGCTCGGACATGGTGGCAAGGTGCCCGAGCGTTGACGAGAGCGGCTGCTTTTGCGGCGTTATTCATTTAGGCCAGGATCGATCGATCGTTCAGACATTCAGAGATGAAACATTTCTGCAAGAGAGAGAGAGAGAGAGAGAGAGAGGGGCGGAGTCCCCTGAAGCAGCGGCCACCGAGTGGGGGGAAGGTTAGCTCCGTGCTCGTGAGCCGATGACGGGTCGGTCAGGGCCTCGCTGGGGCTGCGCTCAAGGCCGAGAAGAAGGGAGGAAAAAGAAGACGTAATTGACAAAATAGATCTTTTTCTTTAGGTTAATATCATGAAAAAGGCCAAATTAATATACTTATAATAAAATTATTTCAAACTAAATTTTTAATTATCAAAAATTTCAAATTAGTACATTTTTTTTTTTTTTTATAAATTTATCCCAAACTGATATATTTGTGATAAATTTATGTTATGTTAGTTTACATTAAATTTTACAATAAAATTATTAAATTAAATGACATATGACAGGTTGACTAGTGTATCCATTTGAGATTTTACTCTCCGTTAATCCTAGTTATATAATTTTTATAATTTTTGTGATATTAATCTTCTTTTTTTTGTCAGAAGGTATTAATCTAACAAATGTGTAAGAAATCAAGATAGACTAGGAAGATAGGGAATTTCTATGTTGTATATTCTGTCTATTCAATGTACACTCTGTCTTTGTATAGAGTACAATGTTTGTATAATAAAGGCAAGTAGATTGTACAAAGGAAATACAATCGAATCCATTTAGATTCGATATTGATTGATCTGATTTGATCTGATTTGATGTCGTGTATCTTCCAACACTCCCCCTCAAGCTGGTGGCTTGTAGATATCCAAGACGCCTAGCTTGCTTAGAAGATACGCGTGCTGACTTTGGCATAAAGGCTTGGTGAATATGTCCGCCGGCTATTCCTTTGTCCGGATCCCCAGCGTTTCAATAGTCCCTTCCTGAATCTTCTCCCGTGTAAAGTGGCAATCCACTTCTATGTGTTTTGTTCTTTCATGGACTATTGGATTCGAAGCAAGTTTTAGGGCTGCATCGTTGTCACAGAATAATTTGGTTGGACCCTCAAGTCGCACTCCAAGATCTTGAAGCAATCCACGCAACCACACTACTTCGCATGTCGTCTTTGCCATAGCTCGATATTCTGCTTCAACTGAAGATAAGGAAACAGTCGGTTGCTTCTTGGTCTTCCATGAGAGCAAGGAATCCCCTAATTTGATGCAGAAACCTGTTATCGACCTTCTGCTAATAGGACATGTCGCATAATCTGCATCACAATATGCTATCATTCTCATATCGCATTTCTTGGATAGAAGAATTCCAAGACCTGGGCATCCCTTCAAATATTTGACTACTTTCAGTGCTGCATTCATGTGGGACTACTTAGGTTTGTGCATGAACTGGCTAAGTGTCTGCACAACATAGCTGATGTCCGGCCTGGTCATGGTCAGGTAAATCAGTTTCCCAACAAGTTTCTGATAACTCATTGGATCCCCCAATGTGGGATCAGTTTCTTGGGAGACTCCAGTGTCATATTCTGCCATGGTCAACTTGATGTTTTGCTCGATTGGAATTGCAGCCGACCTACACCCTGACAATCCAGCTTTCGATATGATCTCCAAGGCGAATTTTCTCTGGCTGAGAGATATCCCTTGGTTTGAACGAGCAATTTCTATCCCGAGAAAATACTTTGGTGGCCCTAGATCTTTTATATGGAAGGTGGAATGCAAGTATTGTTTGAAATTCTTGATAGCTATCTCATCATTTCCCATGATCAATATGTCATCTACATATATCATTAGGTATATAGATGACGTACCTTCGGTCCATGTGAAAACAGCATAGTCAAACTTGGATTGTTGAAACCCGACAGCGACCAAAGACTCAGAGAATTTTGCATACCATTGTCTGGATGCCTGTTTGAGCCCATATAAGGATTTGCGGAGACGACATACTCTATCCTCCCCCTGTCTCCGCAAGCCTTGTGGTATGTCCATATAAATCTCTTCATCCAGGTCTCCATGCAAGAAGGCGTTGTGAACATCCATTTGGTGTAAATCCCAGTCTTGATGAGCTGCAACTGAAAGGAAAGACCGGACGATAGCATCTTTAGCAACCGGGGAGAAGGTCTCGTGATAATCAAACCCTTCCTTCTGAGTAAAGCCCTTGACCACTAATCTGGCCTTGTATCTTTCAATAGTACCATCAGCTCGGTACTTGATCTTGTAGACCCATTTGCATCCAATAGGTTTGCGATGTGGAGGTAAGTTGACAACATCCCACGTATGATTATCCAGCAGTGCTTGTAATTCTGATTTCATAGCCTGCTGCCATCGTGGATCAGTACTAGCCTCATCATAGGTTGAAGGTTCTCTCCCTTCATAAATTTGAGCAATACAACATCGATGTTCTTCGGATAACCGATTGAATACATACGAAGAAACCGGAAATAGAATACCTGGCGAATGTCTCACTTCACATACGTAGTCCTTGGTCCAGATTGGGGGACGCGTGGCCCGCCCCGATCTCCTTAGTCAGATGATGTCAGGAGAAGGTTGGAATGTCTCTATGGAATCGTCAAGAGGAGATTCTGATGCAATCTCTCCTTCCTGATGTTGAGCCACGTCCTCTTCTGGTAGATTTGTGCCCATAGTATCCATGCTAGCGGTGCCTGTATTGAGTGAATAAGGAACCAAAAAAAATCCCTGATCACGTTGTGATTCTTCTATATGGGGATTATCAGAACGTTGTTGTCTCTGTGCGTCTGATGCCTGGGTAGAAAAAGGAAACAAATCCTCTTGAAACTGAACATCTTTGCTGACAAAGAATTCATTTGTGGAAGGATCAAATACTCGATATCCTTTTTGTAGAGTCGCATACCCCATCAATATGCAGCGTCGAGCTCGTGGTCCCATTTTATCCTTGGGTCCCATTATGTGGGCATAACATAGACATCCAAAGATTCTAAGATGATCAAGATCAGGCTTCTTCCCAAAAAGAAGTTCAAAAGGACTTTTGCCATCAAGAACTTTAGTTGGCATGCGGTTGATCAGATACTCTGCAGTCAAAACACATTCTCCCCAGAAAATATCTGGAATAGACCCCTGGAATTTTAAGGCCCGCGCCACTTCCAACAAGTGGCGATGTTTCCTTTCCACCACTCCATTTTGTTGTGGTGTGTAAGTGCATGAACTCTCATGCAAAATTCCTTGAGCTGTCAATAATGATGTACACTCATGATTGAAGAATTCTCTCCCATTATATGTCCTTATTTTTTTTGACAGGCTTTCCAAACTGAGTTTTCGATAAGGAAAGAAAGGTTTTTAAATGTGATATGACTTGACCTTTAGACTGCATGAGAAAAATCCAGGTCGCTCTTGAGTAGTCATCCACAATAGTAAGGAAGAAACGAGAGCCATCATGATTTGGTGTATGATATGGTCCCCAAACATCAATATGGAGCAAGGAGAAAATATGAGATGAACGATTTTTGCTCAATGGAAAAGGACTGCGTGATTGTTTTGCAAGTGGACAAATATGGCATTGGGGATATGTAAATAATGAACTGTGGCCAAGTCTGGAATGTAAAATGAAATTCTTATCACTGGTAGACAAATTATACAATGATTTATTGGAAGGTAAGAAATTAAAATTCTTGGCTGAACTTCTCCAGAAAAACAGTCCTTTAGATAGATCACCCCATCCTATCAGTCTCCCAGTCGAAAGGGCCTGAAATTGACAACCACAAGTATTGAAGGAAATCTGACAGGAATTTTCCTTACAAGCTCTAGACACGGATATAAGATTAAACTGAAATTCAAGGATATAAAGGACGTTTGTGAGAGTAATTTCAGGACTGAGACTAATTGTCCATGTTGTAGTGACACTAGTGACACTTCCATTTGGCAATTGTACTATGATAGGACTATCCAACCCATCATTAATAGCAGCAAACAATCCTTTCTCACAAGCGATATGATCACTAGCTCCAGAATCTATTATCCAGGTACTTCTCGATATGCTATTTAATTGGCAATGAGAAATACCTGTAAAACTGCTGCCTTTCTTTTGAATATCCATTTTTTGAAGTGTCTGCATCAACTGCTCATACTCTCCATGAGTGATAGGTTGATTTGGATCGCCTTGTCCTGTAAGTTGATATGCTGCGGCTGATATTTCTTTCCCCCTTTTTTCTCCGGGCTTCCCATGCAATTTCCAGCAATTTTCTACGGTGTGATGAGGACGCTGCAAAATTTGCAATATAATTTCTCTTTATTTTTTGAATTGGGCCCAGAAAAATGGGGCCCATAATTGTTCGGCCCGTACGGATTTAATCCGTGATTTTTCGGATTCGGCCCAAAAGAATTGGGCCCGCGTTCATTCAGCCCAAAAAACTTGGAATAATCTCCGCTGTTGGATCCTTTAATGAAGGCGCCATCTCCACCGTCCAGATCTCCGTAGCCTCGCGCCCCTTTCAAGCCATCCGATCGCTGCATGCGATCGTGGCCGTCCACTCCGGCTCCTTTAAAAGACTTCGATTCTGGAAACCCTAGTGTGGCGTCGCATTTTCTCTCTAGGGTTCGCGACCCTCTTGCGGCGAGAGCTAGGGTTTCCCCTCCCTTGCTTTCTGTCGATGCGATCCGTTGGTTCTCTTCTTGAACAGCAAGCTGGAATATGCGCCCAATGGAAGGCGCAGGCTCCATCGCGAGTATCTGTGACTTGAAATGCAGGTAAGATTCGTTGAGAATCAAAAGAAATCGAGTCGCCTTTTCTCGGTCTTTGATTTCTTTGTATTGCTGGAGAGTAGCCTCGGGTCCATCGAGTGTTTCTTCCGCCGCCTCAAGCTCATTCCAGATCACTGACAGCTTGTTGAAGCACGTTGTCACCGACGTGTTTCCCTGCTTCAGTTCGGATAAAGCTTGATGGAGCGAGAAAATCCTCGCCCGATCCAGTTTCCCGTACATCTCCTTTATACTATCCCAAAATTTTTTGGAATCTTCGGTTGGAGGCAACCCAGCCGCTATTTCTGGGCTCACGCAGTTCCCGATCCATGTTCTTACCAACTGGTTACATTTCTTCCACTGTCGTGCCTGTTTTTCTTCGGTTGGAACGGAAACAGTTCCGTTGATGAATCCCTCCTTGTCCTTGGTGACGAGGGCTCGACGGAATTCCCGTGCCCAATTTGTGTAATTTTCAGGTCCTGTGAGACGGTGGCTTATAAGCTGCAACTCGGGCCCGTCATTGTTGGAGACGTATAGCGCGTCGCCGGGTTCTGGGCGACCCATGGCGGCCGCGAAGGGAAAAGGTACGAATCCTGTCAGAAACCCTTGATTAATCGACGATTGACCCATATTCGGTGTTTGCCCTGTATTAGGGCTTCCTGATCCGCCCGTCTGCTCAAGGCCGATGGCTGTGCCTGCCTCAACTTCGGCTGGTGGGCCTCCATCAACCCGCACGCCTTGGTAGCTCGGCTGTGATGCACCAAGGTTTAATCCCTGGATCCACGGGTAAGGCATCCATTGAATTGGGTACCCTGAGAACGATCCTGGATTGTACTGAGTCGGATGTTGCCATGGCGTGTGGCCAGGCAGGGAGGTGACGGCTGATGTTGGGGTTGATTGATCTGGAGTTGGAGCTGCGTTCCTCTCTGATGGCTCTTCGGTAGGTAAGGTCAATTCCTTTGGGTTTGTCATAATCGAATTGTGCAGGATAAATGTGAGGAGGAATTCCTTCCGGTGTTGTTCTGTTCTGCAAGGGTCGCAGTAACAAGAATAGAAAATTGGAAGGCAATTCGCTCAAGAGTGCGGAAGCAAGATTGGATCAGAATTGAGCTCTGATACCATGTAAGAAATCAAGATAGACTAGGAAGATAGGGAATTTCTGTGTTGTATATTCGTCTATTCAATGTACACTGTGTCTTTGTATAGAGTACAATGTTTGTATAATAAAGGCAAGTAGATTGTACAAAGGAAATACAATCGAATCCATTTAGATTTGATATTGATTGATCTGATTTGATGCCGTGTATCTTCCAACAAAATGGCGTATTTGTCACAAATGTATCAATTTATGGTTTTTGGCAGTCAAGATAAATTTGTCATAAGCATATAAGTTTGAGATTTTTTTAAGGTAAGTTGGGATAAAATTGTCACAAATATACCATTTAGAGTTTTTCATAGTCAAAAAAATTTTTTTTAGGGGGAGAAGGGGGCGCCGGCGATGACGGATCGTCGGGGCCTCACTAGGGCTGCGCTCAAGGCCAAGAAGAAGGGAGGAAAAAGAAAAACGTAATTGACAGAAGAGATCTTTTTTTTTTTTTTTTAGGTTAATGCCCTTGAAAATCTTAAACCGGTATACCTATAACAAATTTATTCAAAACTAAATTTTTAACCATCAAAAACTTCAAATTAAATTCACCCCAAATTGGTATGTTTTTGATAAATTTACCGTCTGTTAGTTTCCGTTAAATTTTACCGTAAAATTATTAAATTAAATAACACGTAACAGTTGACTAATGTATCCATTTAGGATTTTACTCTTCGTTTGTCACAGTTATATAATTTTTGTAATTTTTTGTGGTATTAATCCAATTTAACGGATGATGCATTTGTCATAAATGTACTAGTTTAAGGTTTTTGACAGTCGAGGTAAATTTGTCACAAGTATATAAGTTTGGGATTTTTTTATGGTAAGTTAGGATAAAATTGTCACAGATGTACTAATTTGTAACTTTTCATGATAAAAAAATTAGTTTGAGATAAATTTATCACACGTGTATTAGTTTTGGATTTTTTAGAATGTTAACCATTTTCTTTAAGGTTTTTAAATTGCATTTGTTTTCTTAAAAATCAATAATTTATAAAATATTTTCTTATAGATAATCATTTGTATCATTTGAAATAATTTATCGAGGAAAAATGATTTCATTATCGATAATCTTTTATGTCTAAATTTTTTTGTGTGGATGACAAAATGTTTTTCGTCAACGATCATTTTAAAAAAAAATTATTAGAATTATTCATTTTTAGGGAAACAAAGGGAGTCTTATATTGATAGTTTCCATGTTTGATACCAGCAAAAACTGCCCATGAAATAAGTTCAGGAAAAAAAAAAAAATATGAAGAAGAAGAAGAAGGAGAAGAAGAAGAAGAAGTCCTAACAAAAAGAGAGTCTAATTCAAATCACTCTAGAAAAAACTCATGGAAAATAAGTGCTATGGAAAATATTCTCTTAAAAATAATCAATTATATCACTCATAATAATTATTATTGATCATTAGATTTTTTTATGACTAATTATATCCAATGGTATAAGCTATCATTTTAGGAAAAACAATTCCAAATCATTTAGTTTATATGAAACAAACAGAGCCTTGCATTGATAGTTTTCATATTTTATACTAGCAAAATCAACATATGAAATATGTTTGAAAAATAGTAAAAAAGGAAAAAAGGTTAATACTATGAAAAAACTTATGACAAATTTATTTTAAACTAATTTTTTGATAATTAAAAATCTCAAATTAGTATACCTATGATAAATTTACCATAAACTAATTTTTTAACCATTAAATTCCCTAAACTAATACATTTATGATAAATATCATTTGTTAGTTTTTAGTAAATTGGATTAATATCAAATTTGTACAGTCAACTGCTATGTGTTACTGACTAAAAAATAATTTGCTGACAAAAAAAATTACCACGCATTATCCAACTCAATAATTTAATGGCAAAATTTAATCAAAGTTAATGAAGAATAAATTTAGCATAGATGTATTAGTTTGGAATTTTTTGTGGTCAAAAAATTAATTTAGAATAAATTTATCACATGTATATCGGTTTAGAATTTTTGGTGATATTAACCGAAAAAGAAATCCTAACAAAAAGAGAGTCTAATACAATCTAGAAAAAATCGTTGGAATACAATAGCTTTTTCAACACAAAACATTAAGACACATCACATGCGTGGCATCTTAATCTCAATCACATTGCGCAGCAAAGCCATGCCGTGCAGCAAGTAATGAAATGCCACGCCCTCTCGATTTGAAGCTTTTAATGATATATAGTTAGATAGAATCAGCAGAGAAATATGCTTAAATATCATAGGATGCTAAGGTTGGTTTGGCCGTTCTTTAGTTGACTTCACCATCACAGCAATAATTCATAACAGATTTTACACAAAAAAATGCCTCTTTTGAGTTTGAAGATGCTCCACCTCTAAAGTGTATAGTGCATACAATCATTAGTATACCAAACTGAGTGTACTTAACTTTCAAAAGGAGCAAGTCCTTGAAAAAATGACTATTTCTGGTTCTCTTTCTTTTAATTTTTTATGGATGATTTCATCTTTAAAAAAAAAAAGTCACTATGGTTTAGGTAAAAAAAAATTGCACTGCACAATTTTTTCACTAATCATGCACTAACATTATTGATAGTCCCTGCGATGCAGGGAGGCTGAAGCACTGTATGGTGACTTACACGTGGCGTCGGGGTGGTGGTTTCCCCGCTAGTTACACCTGGGGGTTTACGTGGCGGCTGTCAACCAAAGCGGTTCCTCCAGCACCAAAAAAAAAAAAAAAAACATTATTGATGTTGTGCACAATATGTAACGTGTTGGTTCAAATGATATTGATGCACTAGTAGCCGATGCTTGGACCAATTGCCGAATCCAAAGTGAATACTTAGATTGTTATAAATTTTAGATGCATGTTACTTGTGGATTCCAATCCCAATTGATCACATCTCAATTTTAGACACAAAATAATAGTTTTGAAAATTTTTTATTTATTGTGGACAATAAAAATACACAATATATTCAAGTCAATGACTTTATTTTATAGCATTATTCAGTAATTCTTTTAAAGCAATGTTATATGCTTAATTTTTTTTTTTTCATTCCTACTCTATTCCTACTTTAACACTCACTTTTCGAACTTTTGTCCGGCCTCTTGCAGGATATGAGAGTCAAAACTCACTTTTGAAAGTTACTCGTCTCCACCCCAACCCCATAAGAAAGTGGGGATTCGAACCCTTCACCTTCCCCCTTCCGTATTGGAAAGATGATTACTGGGGCAAATTCCTATGGCTATATGTTTAATTTGCCAACTAACATTCGTTCCTAAATCACTAGTCGACCCTATAGGACTAGTGATTCATTTCGTATGGACATTCGCACAAATGTTTATGCTCACACTTGATGGACCCAACTAAAAGTTTATTTCGATGATATTGTCTTAATGAGATCAATTAAAAATATTTCATGGGTCGAAATTCAATTCCACTCTTCATAAAACAAATCTTGCCTAAGATTTGCACTCATGTTGAATCGAGATACATATAATTGATTGAAATCTTTTTTCATAAGGCCCAACGAAATTATTCAAACTCATATCTTATATCATAGATATGAAACGCGTCGTAAGATACGAGAAAATCGAGTAAAAAATCAAACAAATTACCAACCGTGCACTTTTATGCCTCTCCTATCTGTCCCCGTTCCTTTTCCTCTTTTCCCACCTTTCCGGGGCCCCCCTTCCGTAGCAGACGTGGCACGTCGCGATTCGTCGACTGCGATAGTCGCACGCCACCCTCTCTCCCTCCCCCGTCCCGCCCACCGCACGATGATGCGACCTTCGACCGCTTCCCCGATGTCGGTCAACGGAAGAATCGGTCTCGGAGCCGAGAAAGCAGCGGGAGCAGACAGGTGTGCCGTGGATGCGAGCGCACCAGATCGGACCCGCCAACGTGATCGTTGGGACGGTTGCAAACCGAGGATGAGTTGGAAAAATATCTTTTCCCCCTTCTTTTCCTTTCTTTTCCTTTTTTCTTTTCTAATTTAATTTTTCGCGACGTATTATAATTACTCCCACCCAACCCCATCTCGCCTTTTAGTCAGGAGAACTTTTTCCAAGGCGAATTTGAGCCCTCGTCTCCCTTTCTAATTACATCTATGCCCTAACCCTCGATAATGGATTAATCATTATTTAAAAAATCATTTAGAGAGAGCATTTAGGTTGGATAAGCAAATAAAATCAATTTATAGTCGGTGATTTTCTGTAGTGTGAAACTATGTATCTCAAGTAGATAAATTATCAAGTGCATGTTATGATTGGATATTGTCACGATGCATTATTTCATTGATATTACATGGATTTCATATAGTATTAAGTACTTTTAAAAGGGAAAAAAAAACAACTAAAAATCATACACATACCTACTATGACACACTTACTTCATTTTTTTGTAATACCAAAATTCTAAATTTATACTTGTGTGATACATTTATTTCAAACCAAAATTTGTAACATGATTAGAATTTAGGTTTTTTGGTATTGTCAAAAAGAATATTATGGTAAACGCGTTATACTTATACAAGGTTGGGGATAAATATTTCATTGGCACATGTTTGGGTTTTTTGTATCACCCAAAAAAGGTTTAAGGTAAATTAGTCATAACGGACATAATTTAAAGTTTTTGGTGGCTTTTCCCCTTTTATAAAATGTTAATATCTTAACTTTCTAGAAAAAGGTAATTATTAGACATTTCCAAAGCAGCTTGTATCCAAAACTAGTCCAAAAATTTCCCCCAAAAAAAAAAAAAAAAAAAAACTAGTCCAATTTTTTTAAATTAGCCAAACAGCGAGGGGCAAATCGGTCTTTTCGCAGCGGCGGGCGGGCGACCGAAAGCGAGACAGCTGTTTCTCACCAGGGTCGGAGTGGGGTCCAACGATCATGGTTGGGGGGAGGGGCTTTGGGAACGGACGGCTGGGATGGACAGACACAGCGAAATTTCGGAACGTTCGCTCTGGATCAGTCCCCGGGCCGCACCCCCCCCTCGCCCTCTTTCTGCGCCCCTTTTAAAACAAACAGAGCGCGTAACCGCTTCTCCTCAGGTCTCGAGCTCTCCCCAGAAGCCAGCCAGCCAGCCAGCGCGAGAGAAAGAGAGAGAGAGAGAGAGAGAGAGAGAGAGAGAGAGACGAAGATCGGAGATCGGAAGTCGGAGATCGTCGTTTCGCCGAGGTAATCACGATCCACGCTCGATTCGAGGAACGTAGCGATTGCTCGCGGATTCGCGCGTTCGTCCGCGATGATTTCAGATTTTGTCTGTTTTGTGGCTCTGAGAGAAAGAGAGAGAGAGAGAGAGAGCAGTCTCTGATCGCGCTCGTTTCGATGTTTGCGGGATCCGGAACGGCTTTTCAAGCACCTTGATGCTCGTTGTTCGTGTTGGAATTGTATCGATCGCGTGTGTCAGGCTGGTTTCCGTCGCATTTCCGCGGTCGTGTTTCGCCTCGTTGAGTTCTGCATGTCGATGCCTTCCGTGATTTTTCCCGCTCGCGAATGTGGATCGATTCGACGAGCTGGCTTGTTGTTGTCGTTCACGTTTTACTTGAAATTTGCGTCGAGTGGTTAAAATACGAGCTGCTTGGTGTGATCGCTTTGCTTCTCGATTGGATCCTTGTTGGAGCTTCCGGTGTCTGTGTGCTTGCTTGTTATCATGCCTTGTTCGAGACTATATTTTGCGGATTCAAAGTTTTAGTGAGGCTGGAGTTTCTGAGATTTTGTCCTCTGGAGATTTGCCTTTTTACATCATGTCATGTGCTCTGCATGTTTCTCATCTGGAATTGCCACTGCCTATCTATATTTCTCTTTGTGATCAGCTAGGTTGTTAAAAGGCACTTATTCTCCAAAATCCCAAAAAAAAAAAAAATATATATATATATATATATATATATATATATGTATGTATGTATGTATGTATGTATGTATGTAAATAAGGCCATAACGAATAAAACTTTTAGCTCCATATTTGATATTATTTGTGCGAATTTTCCTATTTTGAATTGCATTTGACATAGTATTGGGCAATTCTGCAGCAGTTTAGAAGATGGCAGATTCTGAGGATATTCAGCCTCTCGTATGCGACAATGGTACCGGAATGGTCAAGGTAATCAATTGCTCATGAGTAATTTCAATGAAACACTGTAAAGTAAGCGCTGTGATATAATCTTCGCTTGCTGCGATAGGAGTGATGGTAGTCAATGGAGCATTTTATTTCCCCTACATAAGTTTATGAATGCAGCGGTTTCTGTCACATGTAACACCAATTGGCTTAAATAATTTGCTTAGAAAATTAATTTTTTTTTACAAGCTTGAGTTGGTCTTGACTGATTAAAAATTATGTATTCAGGCTGGGTTTGCGGGAGATGATGCTCCTAGAGCGGTATTCCCTAGCATAGTAGGTCGTCCTCGCCATACAGGTGTTATGGTTGGTATGGGACAAAAGGATGCTTATGTTGGGGATGAGGCTCAATCAAAGAGAGGTATTTTGACATTGAAATATCCAATTGAACATGGTATCGTTAGCAACTGGGATGACATGGAGAAGATTTGGCACCACACATTCTACAATGAGCTCCGTGTGGCCCCAGAAGAGCATCCTGTCTTGCTAACAGAAGCACCTCTCAATCCTAAGGCCAATCGAGAGAAGATGACTCAAATAATGTTCGAGACATTCAACACTCCTGCCATGTATGTGGCCATTCAGGCTGTCCTTTCACTGTATGCCAGCGGTCGTACAACTGGTAAGCAATTTTATGAGTTTCTGCTTGTGTGTTTATCATGCGTAATTGATGCACGAGGAACCATGTCATTTGGGAACAAATTATCTTTAAGAACCTCATGTTATGGAAAATTGTTCTGTTTGAGGATTGAAGATAGACACTAAATTTGTTTGAACTCAATGAAAGTTATGTTTGCATCAATATATGGGATGCACATGGGCACACACATACGGAACATCCATCATTTCATACATTGTCTAAATCCAGGAATTAATGTCCTGAGAATATTCAATACAAAATTTGTGCTGCCAGCAGTCACACGAGTGACATATAGCCATCTTTCTGGTCAATGGCAGCTCTAAATAATGTTTCCAATGTATTGGGACAGAGTGTATCTGAAGTTATCGTATCAGACAATTTTATAATGTCACCATTGTGAAACTAAAATATTGTCTGTCACTGAGGAATGGTAGTCATAACTCATGCATCATCATTATATTCCAATGTGGTATGGGTGTCTGGAAATTGAGTTTCATGTTTGTACCTTTCTCTATCCAGGTATTGTTCTGGACTCTGGAGATGGTGTGAGTCACACTGTTCCCATTTACGAAGGCTATGCCCTCCCACATGCCATCTTGCGTCTCGACCTCGCAGGCCGTGATTTGACGGATGCCCTCATGAAAATTTTGACTGAGCGTGGCTATTCTTTCACTACCACTGCCGAACGGGAAATTGTGAGGGACATGAAGGAGAAATTAGCTTATATTGCTCTTGACTATGAACAGGAGTTGGAAACTGCAAAGACAAGTTCAGCTGTTGAGAAAAGCTATGAACTACCTGATGGACAGGTCATCACCATTGGAGCTGAACGGTTCCGTTGTCCTGAGGTGCTCTTCCAACCATCCATGATAGGCATGGAATCTGCTGGCATCCATGAAACAACATACAACTCTATCATGAAGTGTGATGTCGACATCAGAAAGGATCTTTATGGCAATATAGTTCTCAGTGGAGGCTCTACTATGTTTCCTGGCATTGCTGATAGAATGAGCAAAGAAATTACTGCACTGGCTCCTAGTAGCATGAAGATCAAAGTGGTGGCACCCCCTGAGAGAAAGTACAGTGTTTGGATCGGAGGTTCCATTTTGGCATCCCTCAGCACCTTCCAGCAGGTAATGAACCTCACTTATCCATGCTCTTTCAATGTGCATATATGAGGAAATATGCATTTATCGGCCGATGTATGATTGCACTTGTGGAAAGCATAGTATGTTCAGTCACTAAGAGGTCCGCAAACCGTAATGCCAGTAACTTGCTATATAAGATGAATCATATGAAGGTTTGAGATTCCGAAATTGTGGTTGACTTTCTCTACTCTATTTAAATTTGGATTAACCTCGAGGCACCTCTAGTTACACTTACTGAGACAGCAAGTATATCACATCCCCTTTTTTTTTGTGAGTGCAGATGTGGATTGCAAAGGCGGAGTACGATGAATCGGGGCCATCAATTGTTCACAGAAAATGCTTCTAATCGTCAAGTGGGGATTGGCAAACGTCGTAGAAGAGATTCTTTTGTCATGGAAAGCTTTTAATCTGCAGAAATTTTTCTTTTCTCGAGTTTCCAACTTTTCGGCTTTCTTCCTCATGATTTGGGACTATTGAATGTAAACCTAAGTGAATTGCCGTGAAGATTCGTTTGTTCTTATACCATGTTACTATAGAAAAGCTTCTTATCTTGGTAACTTGGGATGCTTTTGAATCAAGATTCTTTAAAGCAAAGTTCATTTGATGATTGTAATCGATGAGTGTAACTTCCATATATGCATAAAGGGTGCTTTTGCAGAGCCAACTATCTGAATATTTGATCTTCTATTTTATGATGGCTTTTGAGTTTCTAGTATTTCGGATGACAAGCCCAATCGTATTGAGTTTATGGTTCCCTCGAGTAGCAAATGACCCAAATAAGACAGAAAAAAGCTAAGTAGTACTGATATTGATACATGATATGACAGGACAAACCGACATGTCATTTATTAAAAAATAGAGAATTCTGATATATCGAAGATATTATATATACATAATAAATTATTTTTTTATGATTATTTTAAATTGATTCGAATTCACAAATAAATGAAAAAATAATCTAGAATGAATTTACATTAAAAATATTAATTTATTATTTGTAGATATTATTCATTATTTTAATTTGACAAATTCAATTATATTCTAATAATCCATAAAACTTGGAGAAAAAAGAACAATCCACATTTTGGACTAAATAAATTTAGGGGATGAATTGTATATCATAAAAAGCGAAAGTCAAAAGAGAAAAGAAGACTAGGCTAAGATTTTATTCTTTCCCCTTTATTATTTTATTATTATTTTTATTTTTACATACTTATACTTTGACCCTTATTTGTTGAAAATTTTAAAATTGACTCATTGCTTGTCAAAATTCCGAACTCGCATGTCGGAAAGTGTCAAGAGAGTTGATCACACCTATTGACCTAGTGTTGGAAAGTGTTAAAAAGTGTCTAATATGTGTCGGAGTATTTAACACGACACAAAAGCTTTTACAAAGTGTTGGTGCTTCTTAATAAACAAGTAATAGTTTATGGAAAATCTTGTCCCTTTTCCTCCTTTTTTGAGGTGCACTTGTAATTACCAATAATTGGAAAAAGTTTTCCTAGCTTACTTCAGAAAAAAATAGATAATAGAAAATCTTCATCGTTAACAAAAATAGTGAGGCATGTTTTGTTATTAGTGAATATAATTCTCATTCCTGGCCAACAATGTAGAGACGATCAAGATAAGAAATTTTTTTTTTCAAATTATTAATTTTTTGTGAAGCAAAAACATGAATTGCTATTGACATACACCGAATAATAAGAAAATTACTAAAAAAAATGTTAAACCTTCTATAATTGTACCGATTCAATCATAAACTTTTTTTTTTGTCAATTTAGTCATAAATTTTTGGCAACTGTGCCGGTTGAGTTCATCTAATCAAATTTGACATACCGGCACTAGTGGTCTAGTAAATCTTGAGTGGGCAATTTTTAATTTTTTTGAAATATTGAATTATTTAATTAATTTTTCTTTTCTTTCTTCTTCTAATCGTTGGTTGCCTGTTTCGCCTTGACATTGGCTAGCAAGTGCAAGGTTGACCTCGCCTGCTCCTAGCAAGGCAAGTCCTTGTTGTCACTGGGTGAGGTTGAGCTCGCCTAACCACTAGCAAGGCAAGCCCTCATTAGATTGCATGAAGGCTTGCCTCACTAGCGGATGGGCAAGGTCGATCTCGCCTAGCGACGGTGAGGCTCGCCTCGCCAAGGACGGGTGAGGTTGATCCCACCCAACCACTAGTGAGGCGAGTCCTTGTTGGATCTGGCAAAGGTGAGGGTGACCTCACCTACCCTTGGCAAGACTCGACCGAGTCGTCGTTGGCTGAGGGTGAGCTCCCTCAGTCATTAGCGAGGCGAGCCTTCATCATATTCGACGAAGTCTTGCCTCGCTAGTGGTTGGGCAAGCTTCCCCTTGCCGGTTAGTGGCAAGGCAAGATCAACAACTAACTAGAGGATGAAAGAAGTGGGGGGAAAAAAAACTAAAGAAAAAGAAAAAAAAAAAGTTAAAAAATTTGAAAAAAAAAAATTATCAACCTTGGTATTTGCTAGGTGGTCATTGCCTATGTTAGTGTCGGCCAGCCAAATTTAGTTGGATGGATTAAAATAACACAATTACAAAAGATTTAAAACTAAATTAGCAAAACAAAAAAAGTTTAAAACTAATTCACATAATTATAATAGGTTTATGACACAATTGCTGATAACCTCGATTACTTTTAAATCTCAAAAAGTGCACCTTAAATTTTGATATTAGATTTTAAAATTAGACCGAATTACCAATTTCTTTTGAAAATGCCTCTCGAAATTGTAATTTTGTACGATCAAGTTTCTTGATATGATCCTAGCAAGTTGAAGCTGGCATTATGTCGTGGAGAAAAATTGGTGTCGCCACGGCCAATTCAATTTGGACTATTAAATTTAAGGCACTATAATCCAATCAATAATTAAACTGAATTTCAATAACACTTCTTACAATGGTAACACTGATAATAAAGATTGGAATTTTTCTCGGATACCAATCACAGATGCGGCTTTGGTTTTTGCTGTTCAATGTCAACGAAGAGATTTGGTCAGAGGATCCATCAACGACACAGCAAATAGCCCACGACGTGCAGTGGGGTACTTGGCAGACGGCCGATGGCTCGGATTGCACAGCTAAAAGGTGAAACTTGGCCTTTCATCCCAAACTTGGCTCGGATTGCACACTGATGAGTTTGAGCAGAGGTGAACAGCGCAAAAGTTCGTTTCGTTTACCCTCCGACATGACTGTTTCTTGGCTTCAAAGCATCCCAAACCCTAGAACCTGTTCAGCCCCCGTCCCTGGCAAAGTGTTTCCTGAACAGTCGGATGAGGGGTCAACCACGCCAGAAATCTCATTTCTGAGAAAATCACACACTGATCAGTGTCGATAAGAAATTTAGAGCACCCAGTTCGAAATCGAACCGGCATGGGGTTATAGTGCTTGACTCAACACTTTGACTACACTGTCAGATTCATGCTAACCAATCCCTTC
This sequence comes from Eucalyptus erythrocorys, assembly GCA_014182555.1. Lineage (NCBI taxonomy): Eukaryota > Viridiplantae > Streptophyta > Magnoliopsida > Myrtales > Myrtaceae > Eucalyptus > Eucalyptus erythrocorys. The sequence continues at coordinate 22,342,491 of CM024607.1, read as the reverse complement.
AGATAGATGAAAAATGAAGAAAAATGATCTAGAGCTTCAAAACCTTGCAGATATATTTCCAGTTTTACATGGCGTAATAAGTATCTCAAACTAATTATCTGAGTATTGCACCAATGATCAGCATAAATGACAGCCAAGAACATATGTTGGGAAACATGAATCGCCAGAAAAGATGAATCTTGTGAAGTTGGATGTCCGACATTACCATGCCCCATGCCCATGCCAGTGAAAGGACCCAGCCATCCCCCACAGCTTCGACTAGCTCTCTTCATCTATGAGAATAATTGAAGAACTGTCTATTCCGAGGTCCACTAGGGATGACATATCGTCATCAAGCAACATCGGTAGAGGGGATCCCTATATCATTGAAGATTGAAAGCACTTGAATCAATATGCTGAGAGGCTTCTTAACTCGTGAACATCACAAAAACTTGCAAACTGACTTCAGATGGGAAAAAGGGCCAAAATGGATATGAACCTTAGAATCAAACAGATTTTGCTAACAAACATCCAAATAAAGAAAATTTGTTATTTCCAGAACACTGTCATCCTCGTGTTAGATGTAATCACTACATTGGAGTTAGGCGCCAGCTTCCTTCTTACTGACGGCACAGCTACGTTATAAAGTATGATTAACACTGCCAACCCCAGGGCACTCTTGAACAAGAGCCAAATTAAAATAATGACAGGAATAGCAACCCTTTTTTCTCCAGCATAAATTTGAATCAATGATTATCCTATTTGCTGTAGTTAGTTACAATTTCATGCAACTGCATGTTGGATCAATCTCTTTCAGGAGAAAAGAAGGGTAAAATGTGCCCACAATGCTCGTATGAGCACTGGTCCTGCATTCAATCTTTGTTCTTTTTCTTTTTTCACTGAACACTTAAGAGTGGCAACTGAAATTACGGAATATACTCCTGCAATATGCATAGATGGAGTTCCTGCTGAACTGAACTCACACTTCAATTTCCCCTTCAATTTGGATGTTAGGTCACTATCAAGTGTCCTGCCATGTCTTATGATAAGAAGCACAAATGGGTGAATTACCAGTGCCGTCCAGGCATAAAGTAGAGTGTCTAAAATTTTTTGACTTTGCATGTGATATTTCTGAGCTTATGTACCATTTTCTTCAAAATTCTACCTTGGGAGTGAGTGTTAAGGAGCTTAACCGATCAACAGATCTCAGATTGGGTTTTCAAATTGAAAAAATAAGAATTTCTTTTCATCACTATAAACTAACTAGATCAAGAAGATGTAAAATAGTCATCATAATCTAAGTATATATCAATACTGAACATCCTCTTTGCCCAAGTGTTCCTCAGCTGAAGTTACAGATTTAAAAGAGAAGGAAGGAGGCCATTCACAGGTTTAAGAAAAAAGCATGTCTAGTGATGAAGCCGAACCTCTTCTTGTAGATATAACTTTGGCCTGGTGGACTTCATATTAAAAATGCTTTCACAGAGAAGCTTCAGCTTTCCTACCTGAATCAGATGAATCCCAGAGTTTAGAAAGAACTTCAAATTAAAGACATGGTTATGGAAAGTTCAGGAACATAACCGTGGTGGTGGCCGGTAATTTCTTTGTTTGTAAGGGCTTCTCACCCATGGATGCTGCAATGCATTTCAAAGTGATTGCTGCCAAGGAATTTAAATCAGTGTGATATGACTAATGAAATGGCACATAAGGAGACAGACATAGCATCATACATATAAGTCCTGAAGACATTTTCTTGGGTCCTGCTGATGCAATTGATGGCCTTTCATCTTCTATTCCATGAAAATCTTTAAGCTCCACAAATCTGGAATTGGTTTCAACTCCACATTTAATCATCAACCACACAAGTAGAAAGATGATGATATAATGGCTCTAAATCTGAGCTTTGTCACATTCGTGAAAGTACTAGCTTCTAAGGTTGAGCAAAAAAGACCAGGAGGCCGAAAATTTGGACTGGCCTGCCCAGCCCAGCCCAGACCCATTTTTAGGCCCAAATGAGCCTGGGCCAGGATTTTGGCCTCCTTTTTTTTTTTTTCGGTTCAGGCTAGTCCAGGCCTCTAGGCGTATGCTCAGGCCTGAAATGGCCTATTTTTATTAAAAAAAGAATATATAATATAAAAAAATTAGAAATGAATTATTTATTCCAGAAACACTCTAATAAAGTCATAAACAAGTTAAAAAATCAATTGAACAAGAAAAGATGTGGTCTTAAGGGTCAAATTAGAAAAGTGGCCAAAACATGTAGAAAAAGTGAGGCTCGGCCAATGCGCACCCTAGCTTCACATGTTGCAGAGTTTAAACCTATTCAAGGACATAAAGAGTCGTGAAATCATCCAAGATCTAGCTTCTATAATGAGATTTGCCCATGGTGAAGTGTACCCCGCGTTTTGCTTCTTTCAGTTGGAAAAGGCATATGATGGAAGCTATAATTCAACCCACATTATATTTGCCACTCCCCCAAATGTATGTGAGAATTAGATGCCATCCAATCACACATATACAATCACAAATGCAGATCAGGCCATAAATTACGATTATGAAAATGACCTGTGAAGCCACTGGTAGTGATCCATATCACCAAAGGTGGAGGAAACCACATATCATCATCTTAGTTACGCCATTCTTACGTCTAAGCTTTCAATTATCATGTCACAGTAGTAAAAACATCAACATTCAACAACAATCACTTCATACCATCCATCCATCCATTTCAAGTACCTGGGATGGAGACGCTTCATTTCCTCTGGGTTGTCACCATGCCTGGACATAACAAGGCGAACATACCTGCAAGGACCAGAAGACAACATCCAGAGTGATTAACTGCCACCCTGTCTCATCCCTTCACTAATTGTTAACGCAACAACTGTAGCCAGTGAAATTCAAGAATAAATTACATCGATTCCTCATATGTAAACACCTATAATCAAGCCCACTAAAATGTCAATAAGGACAGTTATGAAGCCTCATAATTGGTCAAGATAATACAAGTCAATCCCCCTGATATCACAAAATATTCATTAAAAAGCATGCCTTCCTCCAGCACTAGACAAGAGCAGCAAAGGGATAGAGTTTAAAAGAATGTGCCTTATCTCAGACTCCTTCCTTTCTCGAGTGCTGACCTGAAAGGTACATGGAGAGCACATAAGGTTCATTTACATATGAAGAAGTGAAAAGTAAAACTGTAGATGAAATTCACCTCACTCCCATTTAGTACTTCAACTCTTGCTAAACGAGCAACCAAGGCAAATCTTGGGACACCCCCTTTTGCAGGATCAGCGATTGGATTTTCAGAAAGCCTAATGTCCTAAGAGGAAAGAGGACAAGCAATCAAAAATATACAAATGTCAAATCTTAATATGAAAAAAATAAGTACAATATTTTTAGTTGTCATGCTTTATGATCTGTAATAGGAAGGCAACTGGCTATCCTTAAGGATTAAAGCAAATGATTGAACAATCATTAACAGTCAGCACAGATTCTTAATCCCCATAGAAATATAATCACCTTCTCATTGACTGAATACTAGCAGACACACGTGATTCCCCTTAAAATGAAATTTTTGTACAACCACTCAATGCCCATATTGGGGAAAAACTCTGTAGAGCCAACAGAAGTACACCTACTAGTAACACAGAAACTCTCAAATAACATTAAAACTACTCTGCAAGAAGAATTTGATTTAATCAACAACAATTTTCTGAATGAATGCACGCTATGTAACTCAAACTCAGACATGAGTACTATGTTTGGTTAAGCAAACTTGCCAAATTTCTAAATTAAGGACATAATGAGCCATAAAAAATAGTGTCCAAAATTTGGCTACAGGGTCTCCATCATAAGAAAATATGTATATTCTGATATACTTCATCCTTTATATGCTTTGGACAGTTCAATTCTCCACGGTTTAGTAGTTTTAACTTTGGTGTCATATTTTTCTTTCAATGACAATAGGGAATCCAATATTTATCTTGTCAATCAGCACATTCTCCCCAGCTTAAATAGTAAAATTCCGTTTAGTATCGTAAAAGTATCTGTTATCTGCCAAAAAGTTGTTTGGGTTTTTCAATGAGTTAAAGCTTCAGCTTCTGGACCCATAATATAATTGGTTCCATAGTTCGTTTTATTAATAAATGCCCTTTTAAATCAACAGGGATTGCAAAATGTTGGGCAGTAAGGCTTGCCACATAATATTCTTGCATGTTCTACTCTAGGCTTGTTAAGGACAAGGTTTTCAAAACACGGATTACATGGCTCTTTGTTTTGCATACGTTTCCTCATCTTCTTCTCACAAGCTATCTTGGGTTTTGGAAGCAATCTTAATCTTAGCCTCTGCCTTCATCTTTGCCTCTACTTTGAGTATATTATGCACAAGCTTTATACTGATAGCCACAGAAGAGTTAGTCCTAGTGCGTTTTAGTTTCGATCATCAGCAATCGCTCATTTGCCTATACAAGCATTAGCCTACTTGCCGTCTGGGAGCCACTAATCTCAAATGAGGTTCTCTAATTTGATCGATAATTTAGCTTTCACAATGATGATAAAGATGAAAAAAGCAAAGAAAGAAAGTTTAATCAACTCAAAAGAAAAGAAATAAAAGTCCCAAGCAGTAAACATTATCAATCAAAACATTCTACATTTTACCATCACCTTCAAGAAAAGGGATGTGAACCATTGGTTCAGCCGATCCTATCAGTTCAATAAAAAAACAGTTGCTTAACTGGTTATTCAGCAGTCAAATGTAAAAACACTGGGTTTGGCCCTATGTTTACTTCACTAATCTCATGACTCAAAATTCCCTATGTCTCATAACTACAGTTTCCTTTTTTTATCAGCCAAAGAAGTTCTGCACCTTCTTGCTGACCAAAGAAAATGGAAAAAAGTAGCACACATTGTCCTGAAAGAAGTGCTTACCACCAGCTTAGGGAAATAGTTCAGTGAGTCAAGAGATTCCAGATCTTCAATGCAATTCCCCCCTAAAACAGAAACCAAGATAGCTTTAATATAAAAATAGGCTGGATAGCCATGATAAGGTATACACAACTTGTGAACAAGTTTTAATTAGTACCCAGAAGAAGACAACGTAAATTTTGGAATGGCTTAAAGCTTTCATTATGAATGTCATATTCATTCAGCCTTGTGCTGATTGAATCATTGCCAGGGTAAAATATCCGCTTCAACTTGTTCTTGTTCAAATGTATCTGCTCCAAGCTGCATTGGGAAAGGAGTTGCAGAACCTTTAATAAAAAGTCTGGAAAAGAAAATTGGGATGATTCCTAGGACTCCTTACTCACCTTCTAAGCTGCGAAAGCTTCACAATTTCCTCCCACTCAGCTATAGAATTATCTTCCAAGTTGAGGAGTCGAAGAGAGTCAAAACCTCCCTCCACGAAGGATGACCCTGACTACAAACACAAAAATGTACAGTGGCTCCAGAAAGTTAAATCAAAATCTGAAAGTCGCCGATAATGTGGAAGAAGAAACAGACAAAGATTTTGCAGAGAGAACCAAGCACAAATGACCAATCTTTAGACATGGTTTCTAGTTACGCAATATGAAAAGTCCAGCCAGGTATATTCCCAAAGTTTCTTCACCACAAAAGTAATACGTTATCTCTACAACCAAAAGAAGATGAGTGTCAGTCAACTTTTCATTCTTGAAGAGTTAAGATTGCATTGATCGTCTTGCAGTTTTAAATGATTATAAAGAAATAATATTGTGAATACTTTTTTTTTGTTAAATTATTTATATAAATTAGTGGTCACTGAGATAAATTTGTACTTGTCATAGACATAACTCACATAATTTCCCCACCTATTCACACCCATTGCCAGGCCATGACTCCCAATCTCCTGAATAATTATGTGGTAGTAGCTAGAAGATCAGAAGTGCACAACAAATAGAATAAGGTACAAACTCAAAAACGCATAAGAACTTTACTGTCATTATGTGCATGACACTAACATGTTACTGTCATTATGTGCATGACACTAACATGTTATCTTGTGTATTTGCCTGTTCCTACATGCAAACACACAAGTTGATGATTTTTCTAAGGCTGATCTGGGTTGGCATATCACATCTTCCTCGTAAGCAAAAGATGTCCCTCTATGCCTTGCATTTATTTTCTGTTGATATTATGTGACCATGGCAAGGTTTCACATGAGCATTCTAGTATTATTTGATATTGCTACAAAAACAAACATAAAAGAAATCCCAGGGTATTTTATTGATGGTAGAGTTACATACTTCTATTGTGCTTATGTTGTTTCCCATCAGATGCAACTCTTCAATTGATGGAAGTGACTCTTTAAGCATATCAACCTGGAAGTGTAAAATGAGTCATACGTTTGAAAAAAAAAAAAGTCTGAAAGATTTCAGAAAAATAATGAAGGAAAAGTTAGAGTACCTGCTCCCAACTTATGCTCGTATTGTTCAAGACTAGTACACGTAAGTGATATAACTTCGGCATGCCAGTAGCGATCTTTCTCATTAAATTATTAGACAAATTAAGAACAGTGAGAGTGGGTAAAGTTTCACATAGCATGCCAACATCCTGCAACAAAGGTTCATCAAAATTAGCACATTAATACAAAGGGTGATGTTTATTTTGGTTCTTGAAACACTGCATACATGCAAATAACATGAGTCGAAGAGAAGTGACTGCTGTATGTTTCTTTGTTTTTTTTTCCACCTGAATTAAGTGGACACTGGTATTACCAGCTGCCCAGAGAATGTTCACTAGTCAAACAAGTAGGGCGCGGAAGAAAACCATTCGGTTCCAAAATTCAATTTCTGGCCAGAAATAGATTTTTCTATTTCTATTCCCCAGATGAGTTTATGAGCAAAAAAAAGGCGTTTAATAATAGCAAAAAATTTCTATTTCCAGAATAGAAATTCATTTGATAAAAGAAATAAAATTTCTTTTTCTCGAGCAACAGGTGGGTGGTGGCAGGCAGTGACCATTGGGCAACCGGCTAGTAGTGAGAGTAAGCGATGAGAAGAGTTTTTATTTCTTAGTTTTGTTCTAGAAATAGAAATGTAGAAAGTTATTATGTCTCATTTCTATTCCAAACATATTTCTGGAGTAAAATTTTTGTTCTAGAAATATAAAAATAAAATTGCATTATCAAACACATTTCTATTCCAAACCTGTTTGGGAACAGAAAAATAGAAAAACAAAGTAACAAAATGGTTATTATATGCACCCTAGTGACTGTACCAACACCTTGTTTACATGTTCTTTAACCAAATTGGGTGGCAACCAGTGATCACTGTCTCTGACCATTTTCCTCACCCATCCACAAAGTCCCATCCAATTCCACCCCAACTAAAGAAAATACAAAAGGATAAGAAAAAGAAAATAAATTGGCCAAAACATTTTATCAACAGGAGTTAATCGTGTAGAGTCAGGGGAAGATCATAATTTCTGCTAGTTTGGTATCGTGGAACAGCTCATTCTGTTTATGGTGGGTTATGCAGAACACCCCTCTTCAAATTTTTCAAAACAGAAGTTTCTCCATTGGGTTACATCATCCCAAAAAATCTGGGAGCAATGTCACTTTGCTTCTCATGGTACATGTCAAAAGAATTCAGAAGAGGAACATTTTGAGGATCTAAGTCTCCACTTTCTAGTTTTTAGTTGCTTTAAATTTTTATGGTCTTCATGCACTAATCTTCCTTCTTCATAGTTTTTGTTCTAATAGTCTGGTTTTTAGCCTTTGCATCCATATTCTTCTATATTCTTCATGTACTGGAACAGTTCTTCACTTGTATATGTAGAAAGAGGCAAACAAAAAATTGCTTTAAAATGTCCAGTTAAGCAAATACAGGAATATATACTTTGCAGCCCTAGTGAGAATGAAAAGTCATTAAAAATGGGATTAGCAAAAGTACCTTCCACTCAGAAAGCAAATTTCCTGTCAAATCTAGCTCCTTCAAATCTGCAATATAAGTAGCACAAGTGTAGTTTCATTTCACCAAACATAGAAGGATCGACAAATCTATTTGGTTAAGAAAGGGTAAATGCCCACAAGATTAAAACTTGTGCAAAATAAGCAAATGAGTACCACTTTATTTTATGTGACTCTTAGTTACCACACTTCCGGCTGCTGTAACACACCAATGCATTTCTAACAACTCGGCAATCAATCTAAGTGAATCAAGTCTACAAAATGAATCTTAGGTGGTGACCATTTTGGGAGTAGGTCTCTACTTAAAGTACCAAGCCACAATCTCTCTTCCATCTAATGTAGGATTGGGGTGTGACAAAATCCTTCTTATGTGGAGGAGAGGATGTTTTCGTCCAAAGATTGCTCATGACTAGGCAATGAAACATTCCTGAGTTTCTTTGAAATTTTACATAGGTTTGATATATTGGGGCAACAGAATGACAGATTTGTCGGATATGATCACCAAAAGGATAATTTCCTGTTAACTTCTTTTTAGCTTACTTCAGCACTTGCATCTAGGAGGGATGATTTCATTGTTGAATTATTTAGAAGCAACTATTCCATTCTGTTTTGGTCATGCAAAGGTCTGCATTTTGGAGAAGATAAGGACAAGAACCAAATGCTTTCAACTATCCCTTCAGTAATTTTTTGATGAAGGAAGATACAACTTAGGTCTTTAGACAATAGAGAGTCTAGTAGTGATTTAGTGAAAAACCAGATGGACATAGTTGCCACGTTTTTGGTTCACACAAAGATCAGTGTCAAATTGTTTCTTCATTTGATTTGATACTCCTTACCTTGCATCTAGTTTTGTAAATGAAGGGCAACCCCAGGTAGCCTTTTGATTTCACTTTAAATATGCCAAACAAAAAAGAGGCCAATGGAAACTCACGCTTAGCTTTGTTAAAGAGATGGTTCATATAAATTTTGGGTTGTTTGACTTAAAAATTAGCAGGTGAAATGAGCAACTAATTAAAAGCATGTTTGTCGCTTGATAACAAATCAACTTGATCTAAAGCTGTAGAGACACCACAAAGTCACTAAATTCTGCATGAGACATAATATTCTCAAAAGATCTACAAGGTTAGTATCATTCCTTCAATCACCAACTAATGCATCATGTAATATTCTGTTAGATGAGTTCTAGACAAAGGGCCAATCATGCTAAGCACAACCTTCTCAACTCACATCCAGCAAAACTATCTTACTTCCGATATGAAACTCCCTAGACAATGAACTTAAAGAAGTATTTTACAAGATATTCGTACACAGAGACAGATGCAAAGGGGGGCAAGCAAGGGCCCTAGCCCCCTCACCTGCTCCTCCAATGCCTTAGATTAAATCCAATAACACTCCAAAGAAGAAATGTAGAAAAATGAAGCTCATTCCCCTGAAAAGAGAGTCCATGAGCAATTCTTTATTATTTTTAATCATATTAGACTTGCCACCTACAATCATCTTCCCCCCCAACACTTCTTCTCTCAACTACGACTGTGCACTCTACTTCCTATGCAATAATTCAGTGGCTGTTTCTCCCTCTAAATTTACCATAATATCAGCCAACTATTTAACTAATTTTATTATAATAGCAACTCTTCAAATTGTAAGCATTTAATAAATGACTGTTTATAGGGCCGACTTGATATTACAGTTCGAAAAGGTCTGATTTTTTTACAGCCAGCTAATAATTTCTCCTTCGGTTTATATTATAATAATTCAAAGAGACTACAAACCCCAAGGATCACATCAAATTGATTTGTTGAACTCTGTTAATCAATTTGACAATCAAATTGTTAGTTCTTTTAAGAAAATTAAAAAGAAGAAAAGAAAAGAAATAGAACTCATGAAATGTAGGACATCGCCCAATTAAAGCTATCAATCCCTGAAGTTACAAATTAATGTTAACACTAGGAAGTTGCAATGGACCTCATGATACAACCTACAGTGCTGACCAAAATTCTTGATGATTCTTCCCACAAAACTATGATGCAAAACAAAAGATAAAAAATCCTTTGTACAGATAAAGGGAAGCAGCATCACCCGACATAACAGCAGCCAAAATATAATCCCAGGACTTATAAAATGGCAGGTACAATAAGTTGCAGAGACAAAATTGTTCTAAAATACTGAAAACAAATAAGGCACCAAAAATAGAGAATGTTCAAAAGGTAAGGAAAAAAATTGCATCATGAGAAAAGAGAAAAATAACCTTACTTGGTATAGTGGCACTGATTTTGCATGGTTCACCCAGAGAGCTAATGCCTAAGTATGGTAGTGATGCAGCTTTCAACTCCTCAAACCGGCTTAATTTGTCCTGTATCTTATCCATACCAACAAGCTCAACGAATACACGCTTGTTACTCGTTGAGAGGACATACATGTCATCTGCAATGCACAAGAAAATGATGGAAAATCAGGCTTCAAATGAATGTCCATGAAGCAAATCCAATTCAATTCAAGGCCTAAACGATTTCCATCACTTAACCATGTCTAGGGAAGGCCAAGCCGGGAATAAATTAACCATATAGGGACTGGATAAAATGATTCCAATCAACAGACTTTTTGATTCATTACCTCTAGTGACCAAATTGAACTCACACACTAAGATTATATGGGTGGAGACATTGACAATATGCATCCATCATGTGTCTGCCTGCAAAATGTTAACGAAACCCCCCCCAAAAAAAAAAAAAAAAAAAAAAATCCTCCAAAACAGATCAATAAGCGGTTTGTCCTTTACAGTGGTGGCAGCTTCTCCTCCATTACATTAACTAAATATAAGCTCCAAGACTATTTAACAAATCTCCTACTCCTGTGAAATTCAGTAAAGTCCCACTCAGTCTGCTTAAATAAAACCATATTGAAGCCATTAAGGCACAATGCCTTATCAGGCTAATCATTGCTAAAACTTCATAGGGCACAGTCGAATTCATCTTTTATTAAGAATTCACTCTACTGCAACAAATCGAAGGTAGGGATTCAACAAGCTTAGTCTACGCAAGAATTCCCAAAGCGCCATCTCTTAACCAAGCCTCATGAATAAGACTTAATATTTGTCAAATAACATCCTTATTAGAAATCGACGCGTGACATATGTGGAAGGTGAACACTCATTTTGGTCAGCACTATGATCACACGAAATTTTTTCAAGAGCACCTTATCATGCAAACAAATTTGCCCACTTATTACCTAAGGCAACTTGCCACTTATTAGAGGCATCCTACTCTGTTTTACAAATCAAAGTTCACATAATTGGGATCAGAATCTCGATATTAGTGCCTAGCTCCCATGTAAGAATTAGGAAACAAGTAAATGAATTACTTACTATATCGAATCAAAAGTCGAAACCAAGCTCAAATCCCCCAGAAAACTTTTGTCTACTAGAGTACCATTCTCAGAGGAAAACAAATGCATGATCTCTAACCACTCTTCTCATTGCCGATCGAGCTCTACAATGAGAGCGACGGAAATGTGTACATGCACAATCAGAGTTTCGACACATTCATTTTCTGACGACCAGGAGAGACAGCACAAGAGAAGAGCTCGCATACCCTCCTCTTCCTTAGTGGACTCGCCGCGGTATCTGACGTAGAGGGCCTCCAGCAAGGGAATGCCGCCGCTCAAGCTCTGGATCCGGACGAACGACCCGGACCGCTCGGTCTTGGCCCGGAAATAGCGGACCCCGTTGATGGAGCCGTCGTGCTTGCCCTCGCCATTGTCCCAGTCCACCCCCACCCATATCCCGCCGTGGCCCTCCACCGGCCCGACGTACTTGACCGTTCCGACCCGGCGGGAATCGCCGGCCGAGTGAACTCGCTGATCGAGCTTGAAGGCCTCACACGGCGACTCGGCCATCGCGTCCTGCAAGACTGGGGAAAAAACACGCACGCGCACGAATGCGATGGGAGAGAGCACAATGTGCGGTTCGTCCTCGCGACGGCGGACGTGTCGCCTGAGCGCGACGGTGCTGCGGCCGAGTGTGCGGAGATCTTGAGGTGAGATGAGCGCTGCGACAGTTACGGCCGGGCGGTGGAGGGCTATGCGGACGAAGATCGGGGGGGCTCAGCACGGTGCTCGAAGCGCGGCGGTGGCAGTGGCAGAGGCGCCGTTGAGAGCGGCGGCGGCGGCGGCGGCGGCGGGAGATGGTGGCTCCTTTCGTCGTTGATTGCCGCGATGATAGCGGCGCTGGTGGCGGTGGGCTCAGCTTTGAAATGGAGGAAGAAAGGACGTCGCAGTGTGAGCTTCGGCGAATTACATTTTGCCCCCCAAATTTTCGGGATGTGACAAGTCCCCAATGTTTCACAATTCATTGCATTTGAAACGGATCAATTCTTGTTTTATCAATAAACTTTTTTTTTTTTTTTTTTTGTGGTAAAGATCAATAAACTATTTTTTCGACGTAAAAAAGAAACAAATTATTTTGTTTGGGGGTTTGGCATTTGGTTGAAGAGCTGAGAATTAATTTTTGGACCGAACAAGAAATTCAATTTTACTAGTTCAATGATAAGATTAGTTTCCTTCGTCACGTACTTGAAAATTTTTAAATAAGTGTGTGAAGTAGACCATGTTTCAAATAAGCAAATAAAGTGACCATGATTTGTTTTAAATGAGGATATACAGTGGCTAATGACAGTTTCAAATAAGAATATAATCTCGATGATCGGCTAAGAGTGAGTTTGGCTCAACTTTTACAAATGGGCTTCGGTTATAATGCAAATGTTGAAAGCCAAAAACCCTTTGGAGGAATGAAAAATGCATTTGGTAAAAAAAATTTGCGAATGGATTTGGGTTTAAGAAGTGTTTGACAAAATAGTTTGGCTATAGTTTTTATATTTTTTATTAAAAAAGAACATAAACCCTTCACCGGCTTTAGCGAAGGGTTACAGCTGTTGGCGAGCCAAATTTAGCATCGACAACTATTAGCCGAGGTCGCATGACCCAGGCGAGGGCTGCCTAAGGTCGTGCATGACCCCCCGGGTCTTACGACTTTAGGCTGCCCTTGCTTAGGTCTTATGAGGGTTGCAAGATTATGCAACTTCAGGCAAGGGTTAACTAAGGTTGTGAGTGTTGGGGTTTCATAAATCATGTATAGGTAAAATTAACAAAAAGACTGCGGAAACAAAGATGATATATTTCTATATATGATTCCCCAAAGGCGTTGTTCGTACTTTTTAATAAAATAAATTTGAATATAAAAAGGAGTTAAATGAATTATCTTTTGAAGCACGCTTTAAACGAATTAGTTCGGATGTTCTACAGTTTGAGCCCCACAAACGTTGAACCTTTAGTTCAAACACACCAACAATGGACGTCGAATGGAAGAGAGAACTTTTGAATAATCACCGATCATGCACAAATCTAATTGATATGCATTTTATTCGGGACATAAACAATTTATTTTCAATTACAACCCTAGCCGAAGATTTCAATGCAATGTCATAATTAGATCGCATAGGACATCATTATTATACATTGCATATAACAATAAGACATATTCCATATTGTGCACACGTGCAACTCCGTATATGAACAAATTATGACCATCAGGTATAAAGACGGATCAACGACCAGGCATTACGTGCACTTGTAAACCATAATTGTTCGACACCCAAGTTAACACTATGCCTTAGGTTTAAGGATTATTTACACAAGACCAATGCATAAACAATTAGACATTTACCACACTAAAAGCTTTTATGTCTCTAATCGTTCTATATGCGTCACATTCAATGAACTTGTCTAATACAAACATTTGTGTTCTAACTTAGGTATCACAATACTCAATGACTTGCGACTCATCATTTTCTTAAGTATCCAATACTTAATAGTGAAGTTAAGAACACACCGATCTCAACAGGGTTATTAATATCCACTTAATAATCCATTGACCAGGAACGATTTAAAGATTTAGTCTAACTATGAGCCCATCATATATATTCTTAACATCTCAAGAATATGTCTAGTTTCAACTAATCTTATGGTATCATTCGTAAATATGAAATAATTGGACAAATGAATGAATACATCACTGCCATGAATTAAATAATAATAATGATTGTACAAGTGAAATCCCTAATATGTAACTTTAGGGCATACATCCAACAGTGAGACCTAGACATCAGTCACTCGAGGTCATGTGACTTCTGGTGGAGGTCACCTTGTGACCTCTGGTGGAGGTCACCTTAGGCAACCGTTGCTAGCCCTCGGCTAGTCAAATCTAGCTTTGGTGGCTATCGTCGCACAAGGAAGATGAACTATTACAAAGAGGGACAAAATCGAAAAACTAAAAAATTGGTGAAGGTAGTTTAGGAAAAAAAATATTTTAATCCTAATTTTAGCATTCTGCAAATATTACTTCGAAAGGCTGGATGTGAGTAGTATTGAGCTTTCAACATTTCCAAAACCAGCATTTGGTCGAAAGCTCTTTCAAAACACTTGTCAAATGTTTCAACATTTTCTAAAGGGATTTTAGAGGCTGAAAGCTCATTGGGAAAGCTGAACAAAATGCATTCTAAATATTCTAGGCGAGTTAAGGGCATTTTATTTTGATATAATTTTAAATTTACATATTTTTATAAATTATATTAAATTTAAATTAAATTTAAAAAAGGGATAAGTACATTGAAAGTTTTAAAACTTGTCATGAAAATGTGGTTGAGTTTTATAACTTTCAAAAAGTATAATTAAGTCATAAAATTTGTCAAGAAAGTGTAATTAAATCCTAAAACTTTTAAGAAGTGCAATTAAGTCATGAAACTTGTTATGAAAGTGCAATTAAGTCTTAAAACATTCAAAAAGTGTAATGAATAGAAGGACTTGATTGAACTAATTTGACAAGTTTTAAGATTTAATTGTACTTTTTGATAGTTATAGGATTCAATTGCACTTTCGTAATAAATTTTAAGACTTTATTGCATTTCTTGAAAGTTTTCTGATTCAATTACACTTTCATAACAATTTTTAGGACTTTCAATATATTTATTAAAAAAAAAAAACAATCTTTTACATATGTGAAACAATCTTTTACAAATAGAGTATAAATAAAAAACAATTATTTTTCTTCACAGCATAGCATTAGGGCCATTCAGTTTGTGAAATCTAAATTAAGATATTTTTGTCTAATTATGTCAAACATGAGTAATTTATCTACTATATATATAGTTTACAAAATTATATGTAGTTCGATTTCGTTAGTAATATTCAGGAAAACCTACGTCATCCACGTTATTTGACACGGTGAGTTATATTTCTCATTTTACTTTGACTTTAGACCAAATAGATAAATTTCAAAGTCATGAATTATATTTGAAATAAGATATGTTTATTTTAAGATATTTTTGTTTTGTTAAATCAATAATTTTACTATTATGTGTTTTTTCAACTAATAAATAATTTTTAAAAAATGCATTTCATGATATTTTGTTTAAATTTATCAATTTAAAATCTTAAGATAGAAGTTGGCAAATGACAAATAAATAGGCTAAAATTTATAATTTTATAAGGAAAACATGGAAAAGAAATGCCATGCGTTTTTCAGACATATCCTTTTATGTGATAAATAAATAAAATTTTTGATTTAACTATGGATTAAGAAAAGTGTCACGGCTCGAAGGAAAGCCCAATCCAAGAGGATTTTAAACGACGGTCATGACTCATCCTTCGAACAAGCAACCCTTGGCGTGTATCCCCGAGTCCTAGGGTTTTCTCGAGTGTTCTAAAATACTCTTGGGGGCAGACGATACGGTAATTGTACACTTAAGAAATAAATGCGGGTAGATGGTAGTTAGGGAGATACGATCTCCATCATTAGATCAATGAAAGATCTACGGATACAGTTTGTCTTATACTTATATAGGGGTCTCATCCCCTCATTGTATCATCTTATTCACAAGTGAAATACAAGTTCAGAGTTTCTCTCTCTAGAGTTTCTCTCTTTAAAAGATCCTTGTGAGTTGAGTGTGAGAAGGCTGATTGGGAGAAATCCTAAGGCCGCACGGATTAGGAAATGCTAGATCGATCAACCCGTGACAAAAGCATATCAAACTATACTAATTTCAATAAATAGAATACAATCCCTAATTGCAAGGTAGAATAAAAAATGTTCTCTTGAAAACGATGGCTTAATCTCCAATAAAACATCATAGATATTTTAGCCTCTTCATGAACAGGGCTTTAAGGTCGTAGAATTTCGCATTCTTGAAAAACTTCAAGCCTTGTTTAGTAAGCAACCAAATGGTGCCTAATTTTATTCTTTTGTTCTGGAAAAAAAAAAGAATAGAAATTCATTTTAGTAGCTTTTTTGTTCCTAGGAACAAATTTGTTTCTGGGAATATATTTGAACAAAATCAAGAAGTAGAAAAAAAGTTATTTCTTGGTTCTTGGGAACAACTCCATAATCAAGCCCATTTTCTTTTCTTTTTCTTTTTTTTCCTCTTTTCTTTTCATTGTTCTTCTTCCTTTAGGCGATTGCTGGCCTCGGTAATGGCTGGCAATCGACCAAACAAAGGTCGGTAGCCTTGTTGGTGGCGAGCCTCGCCTTTGCAAGGCCACCACGAGGGTAGTGTTGCTTAGCTATGGTGAGGCCGACCTCATGGTGGTTTGGTGAGGTCGAGCCTCGTCGGTAGCTAGGTGAGCTTGGTCTTATTAGGTCTAGGAGAGCCAAGGCAACGCCAAGCCTCACCTAGTTGTCATGAGGCTTAGGCCAACGAGGCTTGGTCTTGCCAAGTGTCAACAATGCTCCAACGAGATTGTTGGCCCTTGTCTAGCTGGTTGTTAGCTTGGTGAGACCAAGGACCGGTTAAAGGAAGAAGGAGAAGAAGAAAAGCAAAAAATTAAAAAAAAATAAAAAATTAAAAAAAAAATTAAAAAATTAAAAAGATTCTATATCATAAAAGAATTTGAGGTATTACCAAATGTATTTCTATTTCGGGAGTATAAATTTTGGACAATTACCAAACACCATGAAATGCTTAGAAATTCGTCCAATGAACAAAATAAAAAAAAGAAAATCAATTCTAAGCATAAATTGTACCCGGTAACAAATGGTTACCAAATAGGCCTTTAGTCTTTGACAAACAACAAAATTCCATGTCTCCTTTTGTAAGGGTGGCGAAATAAATAATGGAGCCTCCTTTTTAATAGGAGAAGTGGGAAGCTCAATCCTAACACTTGAATTTGATTGGCTGATTCAAGAATTTTTCATTCATAAGTTTTGAATTTAAACAAATATTCAATCTATTTCAAATATGAACTATAAATGTCAATTTAATTCGTGTAATCAACCAATTGTCACATAAGAAGCTAATAAACTAAAACTCATGAAGTTATCTCTTATTTAATTTGTTTCTAAAAGTATCTCAATTTAAAAATTGTGAATTTTTTGTAAAAAGTGTATTCGTTTTCATGTTTTGCAGACAAAGTTGCTTCAAAAGAAATCTTCAATAAAAATATGTGAATCTTCAAGGAAGGATAAAACTAAATGAGATGTAAACATGGATGTTCCATATGATAATTTTAAATTTAGTGAATATGAGAAATGGGTGCCTTCTAATTGTGTTGTGTGCTGTCCATTCATAAAATAAATAACTAAGTTAGGATATATTTAAACAATGTATTTCATTATCCTATTCTTAGTTAAATTAATTCTTTTTCCCAAATGATTTATCGGGTCCAGAACCATGCCATTGACCTAACTTCCCTGGTTCTGAAGATGCCCTATTCATCTCAATGGATAATGACCAAATCTCATGTATCCATGTTCCTAGGCAGATCTCTCAAGATTAGTTAGTCAAGTTACTCCTAGACACGTGGGTCACTAATTATGAAAAAATTCACCAGCACTCCACACCCATCCAATCCACAGTCTTAGTTCACTAAAAAGAAAGATGACATGGTTGTCATCAAATTTAGTAAGGAAAAAGAAGAGTCCACATCTTTTATTTTTCCTACTATTTTTATGATGCAACCTTCTACAGCTCGTGTCCCAAATGATGAAGGCCATCCAAATCCAAAATCCATGATTGAATCTTTTGACTAGGAGGGACAACCTATTCATTATTATAAAGATTCCCGGATAGGACATTATTTCTGGGATCTAGATTGTCATTGTTCTCTTTGTACAAATCCTCTAGATGATGAAGAAGATGATAGGTCATCCAGAAAAAAGAAGCGGTCAAAAGATAAACTTTATCAAATGTACCTTGACATAGACCCTACCATTGGACCTCTTGGTGAAGATGGAAGAAAATATCAATTCATGGTCTCACATGGACAACCTCGACCACACCTTCCTCCAAAAATCCCTGAATTATGTAAACTTCGTCCACTTGCTCAGTTGCCACCCAAAAATAAACCCTTGCCCCAAAAGCTAGTTATCTCACCCTTCTATAAACCCATCTACAAATGGGTTAAAAAAAAATTTCTTCTCTCTTGAAATACCACACCTTAGTCTTCATGTTCTCCAGAACCAGAACTACCACCTATCCTTCCATCTGTCTGTATGTTCCATTCTTCAGATTCCAGTGCCCCATTCTTGGCATTAGAAGAATTTACAAATGTCCATAATTTGTTCCATCATATCCCTAAGGTCCCAAATCCTACAAATATTGAAGACTATAGAAGGCAAAAGAAAGTTACAGCTGCTAAAGCTATTCTGAATTGGCAATTGGAAAATGCCTTGGCTCAGAAATGTTCTCCAGACAATTGATACCAAGCTTCAACTGTCCGAGCTCATCTTGATCATGTTGATTAGAAAGTTGATCAAATGGCTTTGGTCACGAATAAATTGCTTGAGACATTCCAAAAAAGACTTCAATAGATGGAATTTGGAAGATATGTCTCTCATCATTATTTGGAAGATCAAATGGCTAAAATGGAAAAATTGAGAAGATAAATCAAGCTCCTATAGGATGAAAAATATATTCCTCCTCTAGATCCATTCCTAGCCTTGGCAAACGATTCCAAAAGATGTGACCCTTCTAAGGCTACATCAATTGCTTCAATTATTGATGAAGCTCCAAGGCAAGATCAAAGGGATATTGTTACCTTTCGAAATCGTATTAAAGAAATGTAAAAGCAAAGAAAGATTAGTGAAGAAAAGAAGCCAGCCCCTGAACCTTTTCCAAAACCTCCCTTTGCTCATATGGTCTTGAATCCACTTGAGGTTTTCCTCTAAGACCAAGGCAGTCAAAGTATACCAACTATTGCCTCGTTTGATTCTACCAAACAAAGTACGTTTGAATCAGCCTTAGAACCAAATTCCCTTTTCTCTGAAACTGCTTCAACCTGTAAGCCACAAACACCATAATCCCGTACACCTGCTATCTTTATGGTTGATCCTCCCGAAGCAAAGATGAAATCAAATTCATTAGAGCCAGAAGTATTACATCTTCATAATTCAAATCTTGGACATAATTCTTCAACTTCAAAATACTACTTCACACTCGATGACATTCCATACTCCAAATGGCCCAATAGACTATAAGAATTTCATGCTTGGCTCAACACTAAAGCACTTTTTATTGAACATCGTTATGACATATTGACCGAGTTCATAAGCAGATTTACTAGAAGCTTAAAAGATTGGTATAGATCTATTTCTGACTAGGATCAAATGACATTTATGCTCCAAATAGATTTTCATCATGTGATCCGGGTTATCCACCAATTCTTTATTGGTAAAGCAAAAGATCTCTTTGAGCTTAGAAGGAGGAGAGGTTTTAGGGATTCATAACAAACCACATGATTTTATTTCTAGAGAGAATACGTTCTCTTCTACCCATTAATGCTTACAAACCTCGCCTTATATAGGCATTAAACAACATATTAGAAGATTACAGATTCCACTTGGCCAACAAAGGCCAATTATTTGCACCTGACAAGTTTTCTACCAACAGAGTGACTTCTACACACATAATCCCTCCTTTTTCGCTTTTGTTACAATGCTACAGTACTATGCCATAGTATAAATAGTACATGAACAGTGCTAAACAATATACGAACAGCACGCTACAGTGCTCTGGGTCAAATTTTTCGTCTTATTCACATGGGTCTTCTGCCTTTCTTGTTTTGTCTTGAATAATCTTTTGGCAGAGTCTTGCTTTACTTATTATGCCTATGGATAGGCTCTTCAGTATTGTCATCCGAGGCATATGAGTCTTCTCCATACTTCTATCTTCGATATTCCTTGAGCATTCTTTCATTTTCCAAAGCTTCGAGATTTTACGTGATATCAGGAGGATTGGGAGTACCTTGTTCTGGATATTATTGCTTAGGCGTCTCGAGGAGCTATTCTATTTCTTCAATTGTTTCAGTCAGTCTTTGTCTCTGGGATGACTAGTGAGAACCTGTAGAAGAACCTACAGAAGCATCGACAAAATATGCTGGAATATTGGGTTGGGGTAGATACCCAAGCTAGAGTGATGGATCTTTTTTGTCAAGACCTAGACAGAGTATAAGTTGTAGTTCACCATAATCAAAAGGATCTTATGACAGTGGACCTCCCCATGGATCTTGTGATGATGAAGCTGAATCCAGTGAAGTTGCTAATGACTCAAAAGTGTCCGGTACATCCATTCTATAATATCTCTTCAAGCAAGCATCAATTGCTGAATGGGATATGCGATAGTCATCAAAATGATCCCAAGAAATAGAGACATCTTTTGTTGGCCATGTCTCTAGTAAAATGATTCGATTATGTTGGCACAATATTCTCTTCAATTCCTGATACTGTTGAGGATAAGCTGGGATTCTATAAGGGAGTATTGCAAAAATCTCATTTGAAGCAGGTTGGGGCTTATATGTGGATACTCCAACATCTGTTGGAGTTTTTACATATATTTTCAGTGGGTTGAACAAATACTCATGGCCTAAAAAATAAAATGATTGTGTAGAGTTTTGGGTCAGGCCTGCATTCTCTAAGTTGGGCTTCAAAAATACTTTTCCATGCACCTAATGGTTTAAACCAACTAAGCATTTTCTTATAACATTTATACTTGGTTTGTCCTTCAATGTTTTTGCAGATTATAAGGGGCATCTTGGCTTTTGGAAACTCAATGGCAATGGTATAAGTATTAAATAAATACCAATAAAACCACTTGAGTTTTTTTTTGGAAATTCTTCTTTTGGGAAGAAAGTGAGAGGATGAATGAATGGATATTTCGGGTGTAATCCATTTGGCTTGAGGAAAAGACCACCATATTCACTAAAGATATGGAAGTGATATTGAGACATAAGTCTTCCGAGATTTTTAACAAGGACATTATCTTGGATAAGCCCAAGGATTTCTGGTGGTATAAAATGAAGGTCATTTGGGCTTGATTTGTTGGGCCTTGAAACCATCTTTTGGATTTCTTACCACATACATATTTATAGATGTAGTAGCTATAAATTCTTTTGATCTAGATAGAAAATTTGTGAGTACATTCTTTTTCCCCGCAATATATTTGGTTCTAAAGGAATACTATAAAAACCATTCTGCCTATCTAAGAAGCTAGGGATGCGGAATTTGCTTCTGCTTGAACTTCAACATTTGAGAGAATGATAATATATCCATTTCCAAAATAAAATGATGTCCTATAAGATGGAATTTAAATTTCTTGATGTCATATTTTATCGCCAAGATTTCCTTAAAAGTATAGTGGTAGTGCATTTCTGCCTATGTGAATTTTCTACTCTTGTGTCCACAAACTTGTTGTTTTCCATCGATTTCTTCAAAAAAAAAAAAAAAAAAAAAAAACAGCAGCCCAATGTTCATCATTGGCATCTATGTGCAGCACTCTTTTTCCTTTAGAAGGGTTTTGTAATGGAGGAAGATGCTGCAAAATTTCCTCAAATCTACGTACAAACTTAATATGTTGTGGTCCCCATGGAGGAGTATCTTTTTTGAGCAATTGTTGTAATGGACTCACAAACTCTGTAATCTTTGGAACAAAGTCCCAGAGATAATTTACAATCCCCAAGAATTGCAAAACCCGCTTATGAGAGAGATTTTCATCTAGAAATTTTTGCAATTCCTCAGCATTATGAGGACCTGGATAATAAGTTCCATTATTGAGATACATTCCAAGAAATTCAATTTTTCTCTAGGCAATGATCATCTTTTTTCTAGGATAACATGATCCCATGCTTTCGTACTAAATCTGTAAATTGGGCTAATAATTTATAATGAGAGTCATCATCTAGGCTATAGAGAAGGATATCGTCAATGTAAATTTGAGCATTAACCAAGATGGACAAGAAATGTAAATTTGAGTCCTCATCTATACATAGCCTTCTGAAATAACAAAGGAGTTGTTTTGAGGCCAAAAGGGAGCACTGTCCACTGGAAATATTAATTCGGGTTAACAAATATATAAACAAAGTAGTATTTTGGAAATGTTACTGTTGTACTATTTTACTATTTCCATGTTTATGTTTCACTGGTTGTTGGTTGATGTATTGAATGCTTCCACTTGCGTTTAATTGAAAGATAAAAAGAATGAGTCGGCATCGAGTCTTGAAACGTCGCAATTTATCCATCGTTGTGAGATGTTCGTGCGTTCAGGGATTCAGAGTGTGACACACTAATTACTTCCACTCATAGACTTTTGACCCAAAAAAAAAAAAAAAAATCCACTTATAGCGTTAAGAACAAATCCATTGTTTATTTTTAAAGAATCAACAACTACGTCCATCAAATGGACAATTAAATTCAAGAAGCATGTTAATATACGACTACTGGTCAATCATTAGTTCAATCGTGCGTCTGTTTACTATTTATTTCAATTTTCTTCCAATTTCATTGTTTTTATTTATCATACAACCAACCTTTTAGAAATTCGAAAAAAAGTTGTAGTCTTATTTACTAGAAATGTGCATTCCCTCTTTTGATTTAAATAGATTTGTTCTTTTCAATTTTTGTTCGGATGATTTATACTATTCTGGTTTTTTTTTTTTTTTTTTTTTTGTCAGTCCTACTCTATACCTATTCTACACTCACTCTCAGACTTTTGCCCTGCCTCTTGCAGGGCGTGGGCGTCGAAACCCACTCTTGAAATTTGCGCATCCCCACCTCATCCCTCCCTGAGAAAGTGGGGATTTGAACCCCATACCTCCACCGGGGCGAATCCTAGTGGTTATACTATTCTGGTTAAAGTAACTCATCCAATAACAGTTATAGCCAAAAAATTAAAACTCGTCTTATAACTATGCTCGTCTCATCTATTTGTTTATTTTAATGTTTCAATTATTTGTGTTCTGTCTCTTTGACTTCCTTCTGTCAAATTTCTTTTAGGCAAGAAAGGAGAATAGTGGGACATGTGTCAACTAAATACAGGGCTAGATGTCAACGTTCTACAAATCTACCCTAGAGCACCAAAATTCTTTCAATAGACGTTCAATTCTTTTAAGCTCCTTTGAATTATCAATGTCGACAATTCTTTTAATAGACGTTCAGGTTTAGTTCAAACATATGCAAATATCATGACACGGAACTTTAACTTCTGTGTAATTAACATTTCTTTGCATTTTATACCAGCTACGAACTCCTTGCGATATAAAATTCAAGGATATATTCCAATTGCTTTCGAACTATTGGATAGGCTATGTGGTGACTTGTATGCGCCTGCAAAACATTGCGTACCATGTCCACTGCAAATGGTGTCACAGATAAAACTGCATATTAGTAGATCCACGACTAAAATGTCAAGTATAGATCAACGGATCGAATGTAACATAAATTCCTTGTCTCCAGTCTGTTGCTCCTGGTAGCTATGTCTAGGAAGAATGCTAATTGTGCTCTAACAATCCTATTTCTAGCAGCTAAAAAAGTATTGAGTATTCGCTTGATAGCAAGGGCAAATAATCGTTCCACCAAAAGAATAATTGGTAACATCCAATGAAGATGGCTGCCCCTAGTTTCTATCTGAAAATACGAGATCATCTGCAGAACCATGCGCCTTTTTGTTGTCCATTTCGAGTAGTTAATTCCATGGCAAAGATCACCTAGTTGATGATGGAGCTCGGACAAACCAATGTTAGTCTTCACATCAGGCACTCTAGTTTCGAAGTAATTATAGTACTCAATCTCGCTTTGGCTTTCTAGGTAGCTTGGAATAAGGTTTGATGGAATCAAACAGAGCATGGATGCCTTCGGTATACAAGGCTGAGCGCATACTGGTGAGGAAAATAAGTTTCTTTTTGGACTTCCCAATGGTGCTTAAAACAATGCCAGTTTCACCTTCTATTTATGATACAGTCCCTTGTGGCTCTTCTCATTCCCCTCCTGCCTCGCATTCTCGTTTCTTTTGTCGTAACACCTTCATTCCCCTCCAGCCTTTATGTCCTAACATTTTTTTTTCGGTTTGATAGGCGCCCAAGCTGACATATATCCAACCGCACGCCTTAACACCACCTGGATTGCAACCACTTCTGATCTCAATTATATCCAGTTCGATTCGGCTGGTGCTAATGTGAGCGTGATCCCTGTTCTTCTGCGGGGCCATAGTGGATTGTCGTTCGCCTGTGGCTTCTATAGCCAAGCTTTTGCAGAAAGTTACGTTTTCGCCATTTCCATTGTTCAAACCGACCAGCGCTCTACTATAAATGCGACCGTGGCTCCAGCATTGGTATGGTCCGCTAATTGGAACCATCCTGTCGGAAACCAGGCTACTTTGGAGCTCACAGAAGGAGATTTGGTATTGAGAGATGCCGATGGTTTTGTGGCATGGTCAACTCAAACTTCTGGTAAGTCTGTTGCTGGCATCAACTTGACAGACACCGGAAACCTGGTGTTGTTCGATGAGAACGACGCTGCGGTGTGGGAGTCCTTCGATGACCCTAAGGACACGCTGCACTCTGGACAGAAATTGAGGGTGGGGCAGACATTGATCCCTAGTGGTTCTGCAGTAAGCACGAGCGAACTAAGTTTATATTCGCTTTCTCTGACTACTGAAGGTTTATTTGCCCAAATGGAGCATGACCCTCTGATCGTTTATTATTTAAGGAGAATAAATTTTCCGAACCCAAGCAGTGACTCTAATATGTAGTATTCACCCAAGGACAAATTGCATTGTTCGTAAATTCCGTGAAAAATGGTACTTTGTTTCCTGGTTTTAATTCGTCTTTGGGTAAGCAGTACTTGAAGTTCGAATCTGATGGGCATCTGAGGGCGTATCAGCAGCATCAAAATGGGTGGAGTACGACACATGATGTTCTAGCAGACCAATCTGGGAGGTGCGGTTATCAAATGGCTTGTGGGCCTTATGGGATTTGTGGTGCAGATGGGAATTGTAGCTGTCCGGATCGCTACTTCAAGCCAATAGACGATTCAAATCCTAGATTCGGGTGCTCCGAAGTGGTTCCTTTGTCTTGTGAAGCCTCGCAATTTCAGAGCTTTTTGCGCTACGGCCAGTCTAATTACTCCAGCAATTCAACTAACACAAAGTTCATCAACTTAAACATGTGTATTTTCAATCTTTAGGGCAATGAACAAGGTTTCACATTTGGTTTTTAAAATTTTGATTGGTATTGAGAGTATTATGATACTGCTATTTGAAAGTTTAGAAGGGAATAGATCTTTGGAGTATTACCATGCTAGTATATAAAACATACACCAACTATATATGATCAAACCAATTCGATTTCTAAAATATAGGTTTCACAAGTGTGTATACCTTTCACATATCATATTTGAAGCTTTTCAAATATTGATGCATAGTGAAGATACCATTTGTTAGTATTTGAAGAGGTTCGATAAGTGTCGGTAAAATGATACGAGCAGTGCTACAAGAGCAAACATTCTTTTAGTTTCAACTTTAATAATGTATAATAGAAAATTAGTTTAGAAAGTATGAAAAAGAGGAGTACGTGCATAAGGTCAAAGATTGCACAACTTAACAAGGCGACATTTAGACTAAACATTCTCGATTGAATTTCAAGGAACAATTTTTTTCGATCTCTCTCAACTTGTTCTAAAGAAGTGTATACAGTCACATCTTGATCAAAGACGTGTAGATCATAGCAAAAGCAGATAGATAGTTTCTTGTAATTTCGCCATATAATCAAAAAGCTATTTGAGCAAATATTTTACAAATTACAATTGATTATAGATTATGATATAGACAAATCAGTAACTTTTATTCCTTTCTTTTTTAAACAAATGATAATCCTTGCTGGGCATATGGAACGTTACAAATAAAGTTAAATATAGAAATAGAATGCATGTCTAAATAATAACTTTCTTGTTAATTACCTTCGTTGGACTTCGCAGATGGTTAAAAAAAAAGTTGAAAAGAATATCGAAAAGATAAGAAAGATATTTTGTATATGCCAATTATTTTTCAATGGAAAATTTAAATCGTGTATTTGATAGGAGAAAACAAAGTAAAGTCATTATTCAACCTAACAGTCAAAAAATAAGTAGATAATCAAATTCAACTCAGATGACGGCTACTGTTATGGAGGGCCACTCTGGCCATATCCAATCCGTATGGATTCCGTCATGGCGAAAGAGGAGAATAGGGCATTTACTTGGAGAAATGCCAGAGAAATCCTCATGAACCATGTTTATAAGAGAGAAGAATCTTTACTAGATTGATTAACTTACTTCATCTTCTTCTTCACCAAGAAAGATACATAATCCATGCAGAACGTAAACATAATAACCATTACAAGTTCATATCAGGACTACATTTCTTGAACAAGCACCCTTTTTTTTTCACACACTTCCATTACAACAAAACGTAGCACTGACTGGAAAGCCTCGCTTCTCGGTGGCCAAATAGGATGAGCAAAGCAGCTTGAAGCCGCTCAGCATATCAATCCTCCGTTGCAGTCTAAGGAAACATCATCTCGAGCTAAACTGAAGTCCCAAAAGTGAGTGTATGGCACTCGAGGTTTTTTAAGTTTAGCTGCAAAAAAATCAGAAGATGATATATATTTGAGCATCTCCAGATGATATCTTTCGACGTAACTTTGTCATCACCAGATAATGCTTTGAACAAGAGAAGCACTTTCAATTTCAGACTGTGCATGTGATGTTAAAGTATACTTAAACACCAAATTTGCAGCTCATTATGCATTTCTATCATCATATTTTCTCCCACTTTTTCTCCTTCCTGGAACAAGATGCAATCCGCCTAAAATTGCGCAGCAGCTAAAACGACCTTCACAAATTATCAATCCAAGGTACAATAAGAAGCCGGTTCACAATTTAAAAGCAGATTCTCAAGCTTCCTTTCATGCTTAAATATCCTCCCTGCCTAGGGTGGGTCTATCATGATTAGACAAGCATCTACACTGCTAGTGAACTCGTGAAATAACCAGGCTTTAAGAAATGCAATCACTCACTTATCCTCCCAGAATGTAGGAAAACACTTTGCATGACAGGAGACTTGACAGCAGATTAGAGTTAAACGACAAAGGATACAATATTAATGTAATACTGATAATTTCTCACTTGATTATTCCAATAAATTACTAGAATTGAATCGGGGCTCACTTTGTCATGAATTTTTGATGAGGTGAGGAGATTAGCCACATAAGCTGCGGCATAAGGTGCAATTTCTCTTAATCCACTTGTGTTTTCCCCCCTTTCATTATAATCTTTTGTCATCTATACTTGTGATAATTCAAACATCAGTTTCATCCAAGTAATTTACTATTTCAGTAAGACATTCTTTGCAGAAGCAGACTAACATGCCATAACATTGATTGCAACAGCAGCAGAACTACATCTAGAAAATCAGAAAATACAGGTGAGGAAAGACTTTGCATATATCCTGCTACTTCCAAAAAAATATTGACACCCAGAACAAAAAGGGACCATACCACAACTGCAGTTCCTGTCTCACAAAATTTAGGAATGGAAATGAGTCTCACCAACTGCCCTTCTGATCCTGCAAAAAAGTGATCAACTTTCAGCCAAAGCTGCATAAGCGATAGAGGTCCAAAGGGGGAGAGAGTGTCTCCACTGGAAAGCAAATTATTTTGAAATGCTAAAGATATTGCACCTTTTAGCATCTGTGTCTCATATTTATCCTGATTCCCAACAAAATAGACATGAGGGCAACTCTCAATAAGGAAAGGATCCCTATCAGTGAAAGGATAGCAGCCTGCGTTGTGATTATACAAGGTCAGTCCAATAATGGGGAGAGAACAAGAGTGCCTCAAAAAAGCCTTTAGCCATCTATTCTCTACATGACAATGTGCTATTCAGCTGGGCACCCTTTCCATAAGTTTCTGTTAACATAAGCCAATGTCTTTCAATAATTAATGCAAAGTCAATACTACCACAAAATGCAAATTTACCCAGAGTATTAGGTGCTGTTGGTGCGAGATGTCTCCATTTCAATGTTCGTTCCATAAATTCAAGCTTATTTTTTGCTTCAGAGTACTTATCGAGATCATCAATGTTTTGACCTGATGTACCAAGAAACCTGAAAGAAAATACCACAGGTGAAAACAGATTAATGTATGTATGTCTTCAGTCAAATTATGGGATACTTACCTTATATTGTCAAGCTCAAAACAATGAGGATTTGTACAAGATCTAAATGTGTTGTAGGCTGATGAACCAGGGAAAAGGCATCTGTTGAGAGGCTGAAAGAAAAGCAGAGTTAGCAGGAACTACTAAAATTAAGCACCAATGTATTTAACAATATTGGCCAATACCAAACCTGCTGAGGCAAGGAAAAGTTTGCTGGGTCATTTGGCCCTGGCATGATATCCAAAGGCAACCCTGCAGCTATCTAGACATAAGTAAAGACTTTCAGCGATCTGATCTTTCAATAGGCAATAACAACGATACCTTTTTGCATTTAAAAGAATATGTGCACTTAGAGACATTAAATTAACCTGCATGAGCAATATATCAAGCTCTTTAATTGGTTCAGACAATGTTGATAGGTCCTTAGAAGCCAAATTCTGCCAGAATTGAGCAAATGACAGTCAGCAATACTGCTTAACAGAGAAAAAACCAAAGTTATCATGATCACTATCCTTATTTGTTCTATCCCACTTACTGACTATTTACTTCCACTCATAGAGTTAAGTACAAATCTATCATTTTTTTTTAAGCAATCATCAACTACGTCAAGCAATGTACAGTTAAATTCAAGAATCTTTTCCCTTAGAGACCCAAATTACGAAAATAAAAACCTTCCTAGGCCTCAGGGAAATGCAACAAGCATTATGTTTCATAGCATGTCAATACACAACTGCAGGTCACTCCTCTAGTTTGATACTAGGAGATTCCTGTACAAGTTAATCATGTATCTGTATATCACAGAAACAGAAGGGAAGCTCTTCATATCTATGTGCAGTCACTGTATTCTGAACTCCTTTCTGGAAGCAAAGAAGACTGTGTAGGCAACAACACCTCCGAGGAAAAGCACCTTTCTATGGGCAAGCAAGCATAAGATGACATACCTGTCTGTTGAGAATTCCACGTGGAATTTCAACAGAATTTCCAGCAATTACAACATGAACAATTTCCGCTGCAATGCCTTGCTCCTGTTCAGCAAGCGTAGCAAAGTAAGCAAGACAGTCACTTAGATTGATTGGCTATCCATCCTCTATAGATGGGTTGGGAGAAGGAAAACCAAAAAGTAGCCTTAACCTGTTCGTCCCCAAGATGTCCAGTTATATGATCAACAAGAAGCTGAAACTGGAGGGGGTTACAAGTGCTGCTCCCGATGTTAAGCCCAGACACAAGAACGACATATTTGTCTTCTCCTGCTTGAAACAAAAAGCAATGAGCTTGAGACAAAGTACATAGCAAAAAATGTGGCGAATGAACACACTTAAGCAGAATCTAAACTTCACATTCTGAATAAAGATTCACATATTTGATGAGGAAACTGGAACTTTTCTCCTTAAAAGAAAAAAACTACTAAAAGAGGAAAGCAGGATCATACATCATTCTAGAAATAAAACAGCAAAAACGAAACCGTAAAAAACAACAAAGACAAATGAAGATGATGTTTTACTCTAACTAAATATCCTAATGTGCCTTCTTTTGTATGACATGTTCTGCATGCAATATCTAGCTGCAGGCACTGTTGTTAAGAGCTCAAGATGTCAATGCTCATTTAGTACATCTCAACCGCTCAGAAACATTGCAAACTTTTATACATAGGCTTATTATTACACAGAGTCACTTCTCTTTTTGCTAACAATTCAGTGTTTGAAATGCTACAAGAACTCGACTTATCCCCACCTGGTGTGGTAAACTCTCCTTCACACATACACAGGTCAACTACAGGAGAACTCAAGATTGTGCTCCTAAGGATGGCCGAGAGAATGTGCAAATCTGATGATCAGAACCCAGCCCTTGAATAGGACGGGCTAACTCCTTGAGCAACTCCTTGGGGTTATTACAAAAAATTGCTTAACTTGTTATAAGATAATCAGAAACATGAGTGAACCATGCTCCCTTCCTAGAAAGAAGAAATACAAGAAAACAGATGGGAAAATGAATCAGTTCTTACTTGACTTAAGAGGAAATTCCAACTGGGATGGTAGGCCAGCTTCGAGGACATCTTGGACTAAAAAGTCACCAGCATCGGTTTCCTTCCCATGCAAAGCAACGACAACACCTTCTCTAGCCATGTCAGTTCCCGTAATTTCATGACAATAAAAGAAACTGATGATTTCCTTTCAAGTTCAAATTTGCAAAGTTGGATACAATTGACACAATAACACTAACAGTTTTTATGCTTCTCTTTTCTTGAAAAACAGTGATTCATATAGTTATAAACAGATAAAAGTTATCTTTTACCCAGACATTTCTTCTCTTTGCATTCGGTCACTCATTCTTTTTTAAAACTTTTTTCTTTTGGGCCAAAATTCTTTTGTAAATTGAGTTCATTTAACTTATGAGAAAACTATTGCCAATCCATTACAGAGTCCTGTAATCTGCAACTGATCATACCTGTCACAAATGAAGCAGGTGAAAACAAACTCCCGCCAAGCTTTACTCTACCACTCTCATCTTCTAGCACAAGATGATCATCAGGGTGCATAAAGTTGTGGCGCTTCACGAGTGGAACAGCAGACCTCTTTTTTTTTTTTTTTTTTTTTTTTTTTTTTTTTTTTTGAAAGGACACAAAACAAAATAAACTTAATGCATCTTGGAGACACATTGCAGTCTGAGTGCAGTGAATAGAACATAATTATACAGGACAAGATTACTGGGAAAAAAATTACCTCTTTGGAGTATTCATCAAGTATAGTAGGTTTAAGCTTCATGTGCTTGTATAAAGTACCAACAATAATGCATTCCTTGCCACATTCTAATCCCAGTACAGTGCAAACTACAAGACATCATGTGGCAATTATGAATGATACTGCACTAAGGGATGTCAAGCCTGTGGTATTAGAGAAAAAGATGAGGCTTCTACTAGTAGAGCTTCATGAAGGCTTTTCAACAGTCTATGATATACAGGGGAAATGTTCACAAGCATCCCGACAGAGACCCACAATGCAACCAATATAAGCAAGAACAACACAACTGAAATAAGCAAGAAAACAACTCTATAAACATAACGAAAGGTTCAGCACAGGGCTAAACTTCTATCTCAACAATTTTTTAAGCTAGTGAAAACCGTTAACAATCCATCAACATATTAATTTAAACAGATTACTCGGAATTCATAAGACTTTAGCATTACCCCATTTGCCGAAACAGGACGAGTGTTCCAACAAAACCATGGAAAAGAAAAAACAAAGAAAGTCTACCCTAAACATCTTCGAAAGATAAAATCGTCACAAGAAGAATTACAGAAACCCCTCGATCCTACACGCGGAATATTCATCACATTACAAAAAATGAAAAGTCAAAGGATAAGAAAACTACAAAGCACTCGATAGTTCCCCAAGCAATCCACCTTCCAGGTGAGTAGTCAAACCCCGAAATGCACCAACCGGATCGAAAAACTGGCAGCTCAAAATGACGCGGAAACGAAGCAAAGCTACAGTCTTTAAGACGAAAAAGACCCCGAAAAGCCAGGAAATTTTACCGGGGACATGGGGTTTCAAATTGGGAACGAGAGAGTAGAGGAGGGTCCGCATCATGTGGAGACGAGCGAAGTAAATCTGGCTGTACTGTTGGCCCCGGTACGTCTCCTTCTGTATCTCGAACGTTTCATCCTGCAAAATTCAACCCACCCCAAAAACAAAAAGCCACCGCTGGCGAAAATTAGAGAAGACCCAGATGGAGAAATCGAACGAAAAAGAAGTTGCAACCGGCTCGAGACCGGAAAAAGAGAAGCTTGGCGAAACAACAACAAAGAAGAAAGCGTGAGGATTGAGGCGAGAGATTCGGAGGCTGAGCTCCGCTCGTTCCCGGGAGAAAGCCCGCGACTGGGGAAGGAGGGAGATTCCCGCATACCAAGGAGAGGTAGGCGGACTGCTTCCGCTGGAGGGTGGCGGCCGGCGGCGGCGGCGGGTCGATTTCCATGGCGGTCGTGGCGGGAAAAAGGAAGAAACCGAAGCGAAGCGGAGCTGAACCACTGAGAGAACGGGGCCTTCCCTCGCTTGGAATTGAAGAGCTAAAATAGTTAAAACTTGATAATGATAGAAGGATGTCTATGGTCATCGAATGGGGATGTAGCTCACATGGTAGAGCGCTCGCTTTGCATGCGAGAGGTACGGGGTTCGATACCCCGCATCTCCACCTCCTCCTCCTTTTATTTTATTTTTGGGCTCTTTTGCTTTTTATTCATTTGAAGAGTATTATAACTTAATTGGAAGAGATTCTTTCCAACTTTTTTTTTTGGAATTTTTCTATATCATCTTGACATTTCGCGTAAGCAATTTAAGAATTATGTCCTATTGTTAAAAAAAATTGTCGTTATATACCACAAAAAAAAATGTCATGGAATACCATCAAGCAAGACAAAGATATGATGCTAAACAACACCAATGGAACCTCTTCCCAGCGTATGATGATTGCGATTCTCGCACGACCATCCCCTGTGATGGTTCCAACCCTCATGTTACCACCACAAGGAATTTTGATTCCTTTTATTTCTTTGAAATAGATTTTCTATTCTCATTTTCATTGTGTATTCTATTTTTACTGTTTTAAATATGTTCATTTAATAAAAGCAAAAGATACAATTTGAAAAGTCTAGAGGATCGCCCGATCTTGTCCTAGTCAAATTTTTATCCTATGCCACTAAATATGACCTTCAGGTAATAAAAAGGAACTCAACTTTGCATGAGGTAGATAGTGTCTATCAAAATTGACATATATACAAAGTGAAGATGAGTAGTTATTTCATTGAGTATGACTAATACACGCCAATTGGTACCAATAGCCAAAAGGGATGGTAAGCAAAGCGAGTATATTTAGGTATCTAACCCCCAAAAAAAAAAATTGAGGGGATTAGATTTCAAATAGCATGACATTATTGGAGTCAACTACTAAAAAGCCCAAATGGTTTGGTATGGCTTTCGAATATTATAACGGAAAAAACTCAATATCAAAACAAATGTATAATTACTAAAATGCCCTTATTTCCTTCACAATCACTAGTTTGTTTATTAATGATGTATAACTTATCTTGATTATATTGGGGTTGGGACTTTTTATGACTTACCTAATGGGTAAAATTGAAATCATAGCTCAATAAATCATTTACCAAAACACTATATAGTGCAACTCCATAGGTTATCTAAATTAGAATTTTACTATGCATGAGTTTGGATAGTGGCTACAAATTTGATGTGGTTTATTATGCATTTCAATGTGAAATATTTGTTTATTAAAAAGGTACTACAACCAGGTTGCCGGTACCCGTTGGCTCTTCGACTATTCTTCAACACCTCATCCCATTACCTCGCATTATTTAGTAAACAAATATTTGATAAGCCACCATTACCACAAAAAGATGGAACCTAAGCTTGCTTTGAGCATGTAATAAATCATCCACGAATGCACAATTATGATTACTCGTAAAATCTTCCTGATCCAGTCATCCTGATTGTTCTATGTGGAAGTTTTACGTAAAGGTTGAGAACTAAATCGACAAAATTAAAAAGTTTATAATTGATTTGACATCCATATAATAGATTTCGAACAAATTGGACAATTTTTCTAATGTTGTATATGGATAGCTTCTAATCTAACTATGCATTCATACCATTCATGATATATTGTGTGCAATTAGCGACATTTGACGATCGTGTCATCTGTGATACATTTTCTAGTCCATCTCACATCCACAATTGTTATCTCTTCATAAGCAAAAGGAGGTAGTTTGGTCGATAATATTGATCAAAAGATCAAACTCATTGAGGGTTATTTAACTAACGTAATAACTCATCAAGAGTTTGTATGTGAGATACGTGAAGGTGTTTTTGGGATTAGGACTTCGAGGAGAGTTTTCTAATTTGGTCTTAGCTTCTGGGGTGAAGATTGGAGGGAGTTGTTTCCAACCACCATTTCTAATGGTGGTTTACAGGAGTCAAATTAACCCACACGTGAACTTAAAGTGCACAAAAGACAAAGTAGACAGAAATGAAGAAAGATGTACCAAACCACACACAAAACCATCTTGCGGAGGGCTTGAAGGCCGCTCTCTCTCTCTCTCTCGTCGGGTCGGGTTGTGGAGGGCTTGAAGGCCGCCGTGCGACGTTGGGCCACCGCCCATTTGGTGACCTAAGTTTGGCTGTCCGCAACCGGAGTCGATCGTCTATCTATAGTTACAATTGACAGCGGATGATTGTGGGGGCTCACGGCCATAGGGGCGCAGCTTGACGAGGGCAACTCACAAGCTTAGCAAACAATGTAGACACTTAAATTTTGAGACGAGGTGTTACTTAGTTTTTTGTTAATATTATCAAACAGCATTAATGTTTGAAAGTGACTTTTACTTAATATGCTGTAGGTTTGAGGTTAGTTTTTTTATCAAATAAATGGACGATTTGCTTTGTTAGCTGATTTATTTGCTGATATTAATTAAACTGAAATATATGTTTACAAGTTGCTTTACATAATATATCATAGATCCTTCATGACAAAAATGTGAATTTGAAATATATGTGTTAAATTAATGTCTCAAATTTGAATTCGGATAACGATTTGTTAAATCAAATGTGTTGATAAAGATTTTCGAAGGATTGAAAATTGGAAGAAGAAAGAAGAAATAATTTCCTTTCTTGGACTTTCTCCTTTGGATGTGCAAAACAAGACAAAAGAGGAAATAAAATAAAGATGGAAAAGAGGTGAGGGTTTTCCTGTCTTACTCATACGTGCAGTAGAAGAAGGCAAAAAGAAGATAAAGGTGGGGGGCCCAAAATTCCAAGGCAGCATTACTATTTCGTTTCTTTTAGCCGAAGAAGTTAAAAAAGGAAGCTTATGCACGTAAAGCCAAAAGAGGTGGGCCTAGGTCAAAGTTTTGACCTTTTGGGCACACATAAAAGATAATATGTCTTCTTTCTTTTGGTGAGTGCTGCTGAAACCCTACATGGAGCCGCTGCCGCACAATGTCAAGTGAAGCCACCCATGTGATCAAGAAAATGAGTTCTTTTTTGGCGTTTTATTTTGAGCTTGAATGGGTGATAATTTTATGCTGTAAGTTTATATTCTAATGAATTGTTTATTTATAAACACTTTGGATTTTGGGTTAAATCTAGGTGTGGGAAACACTTGAGCATGTACGTGATTGTAAACTTTGATTCTCCGATTATAATGGATTAATTGCTGCTGGCTCTTCCCGTGGACGTAAAAACCGATAATCGGACCGAACCACGTAAATTTCTAGTGTCCTTATTATTTATCGTTTATTTCTCTGGTGATTTTGCGATGACGTATTTCTATCGTTTTCACGTATTATATTCCAACAATCGGTATCAAAGCTTGATTGTTTTTCTTGATTGTGATTTGGAGCTTTTACTTGTCTAATTATTATTTGTAAATTCTATTATTGCAATTATGTCTGAGAGGAAATATGAAATTGAAAAGTTTAATGGGAGTAACAACTTTGTGTTATGTAGTATCAAGATGTGGGCTTTATTAACAACTTAAGGTTTGGCTAAGGCATTGGATGGTGAATATGAGTTGCCTATTATAATGAAAGCTTCTAAGAGGGTAGAGCTAATGGAAGGAGCAAGGAGTACAATTCTGTTAAATTTGTCAGATGAGGTTTTAATAGAGGTTGCTGAGGAGAAGGATGCCACACATTATGGGCAAAACTTCAAGCACTCTACATGAAGAATTGTTTGAACAATCACTTGTACATGTTGAAGAAGATATTCAAATTTAGATATACTAAAGGTACGTCTATCAAAACCCACCTAGATGAATTTAATAAACTCATGATGGATCTGAAGAATGTCGGTAAGATACTTGATCATGAAGAATATGGCATGATATTGTTAGCCTCTTTACCAGAGTCATGGGAGCACTTTACCGATTCACTGTTGTAGAGGCATACTACAATTACCTCAGAACAGGTAAAGTCCGCCTTATTCTCTAAAGAGTAGTAGAGAAAGTTGCGAGATAACGGTCTAGCGCAAGAAGTAGCGTAAGCACTGACGATTTGAGGTAGAAAACAACATCGAGGGTCTAGTAGCAGTATAGGTAAAAGCATATTGAAATCACGCCATAAAAAGTCTAAGGGACGCGTGAAGTGCTTTGAGTGTCATGAGGGGGGCACATAAAGAGAGATTGTCTAAAGCGGAAGAATAAAGCTGATAGACAGAAGAATACTACAAGCAGTGCAGCAAACATTGCTGAGGGGAGCAATGGCGATGCAAAAACTGTTTTATATGTGACTACCACTTCATCAAAAGATGACTGGGTGTTAGATTCGAGGTGTTTTTATCATATAACACTTCATAAGAACTAGTTTACTACTTACCAAACTGCATATGGTGATAGAGTTCTTTTGGGAAATAATGCAGTCTGTAAGGCTATGGGGATAGGGACAATTCAAATTCGGATGCATGATGGGGTGGTGTGCACATTGATAGATGTGAGGCATGTATCGGAGCTTTAGAAGAATCTTATTTCTCTAGGGACACTCGATGACATTGGGTGTAGGTACACCATTAAGGTGGAGTACTGAAGATCTCTCAAGGTGCCATGACAATGATGAAGATGAAGAAAGTGAATACTCTCTATCATCTACTAGGAGAGACCGTGATCGGAACAGCTGCAATTTTATCAGGTGAGTTAGATTCTGACTTGACTCAATTATGGCATATGCGTTTAGGGCACATGAGTGAGGCATGTATGGCGATGTTGAGTGAAAGGGGATTGTTGAAGGGTCAAAAGATAGGGAAGCTGGACTTATGTGAGTATTGCATTTTTGGAAAGTAGTTAAGTTTACTAGAGCTATTCATTCGACCAAACAACCAGTTGAATATATTCATTCAAACGTCTAGAGCCTGTCTTCGATTCCTTCGAAAGGAGGTGCCCGATATATGCTAACATTTATCGATGACTATTCGAGGAATGTGTGAGTATACTTTCTGAAGCACAAATATGATGTGTTTGATCGGTTCAAGAAATTTAATGCATTGATTGAGAAGTAGTCAGATAAACAAATCAAGTGCTTGAAAACCAATAATGGCATGGAGTTCTATGGTAAAGATTTTACCGAGTTCTACTAGAAAGAATGTATTGTGAGATACTGCACAGTACCTAAGACACCACAGCAAAATGGCGTGGCAAAACGGAAGAACAAAACTTTGCTTGAGCGAGCTCAATGCATGTTTTCACATGTAGGACTTGGCAAGGAATTTTGGGCCAAAGCAATAAACATGACATGTTACCTAGTTAATCGATCTCCATCTTCTACTATCAAGTGGAAGACTCCTAAGGAAGTATGGTCGAAGAAACCTGTTGATTACTCCAAATTACGTATATTCAGATGTCCTGCATATGCTCATACAAGTGATGGTAAGCTTGAGCCGAGGGTGAAGAAGTGTATATTTCTAGGTTATGCACATGGAGTGAAAGGCTACTAGCTGTGGTGAACCTATCTCAGATCACCCGATTTTCTAATCAGCAGAGATGTGATCTTTGACGAGACTGCAATGCTTCAACAGAGAAGTTCTGAGACACAACTAGTAGTGAAGACAGATCATGATGTTATTAGTGAGATGGAGCTTCAAGTGAAGACTCCGGAGACCTCAAAGGTAACAAAAGTTAAGACTGTAGATGAGGCCGCAGTTCCTTAAGTCGGTGCTAGCAAACAACCAGCAAAACCGCAGTACACTATAGCCACAGATAGACAGAGAAGACAAACTAAATCACCGGTACGTTATGGTTATACAAATATTGCTTATGCATTGATTGTAGGTGATGAGGTGGAGACAAATGAGCCTTCATCTTACATTGAGGTGATGGCTAGTTCAGAGTCATCGTAGTGACTAGGAGCTATGAGCGAAGAGATGGAATCACTCCATCTAAATCAGACATGGGAGCTGGTCAAAGTACCAAAAAGCCAAAAAATTATTGGAAGTAAATGGGTCTTTAAACGAAAAGAGGGCATTCCCGGTGTCGAGGCAGTGAGATATAAGGCGAGACTTGTGGCGAAGGGATATACACAACGTAAGGGCATTGACTACAATGAGGTGTTTTCTCCTGTGATAAGACATACTTCAATTTGTGTTTTACTTGCCTTAATTACTTCGCAGGATCTCGAGCTAAAGTGGTTAGATTTGAAAACTGCATTTCTTCACAGTGAGTTGGAGGAGCAGATTTACATGAGGCAACTAAATGGATTTGCTATTCCGAATAAGGAAGATCATGTTTGCTTGTTGAAGAAATTTTTGTATGGGCTAAAACAGTCTCCTATGCAGTGGGATAAATGTTTTGATGCTTTCACGGCTAGTCAAGATTACACAAAAAGTCAGATAGATAGCTGCGTTTACTTTAGGAGATTGGAGAATGGTTCTTTGATTTATCTACTCTTATATGTTGATGATATGCTGATAGCAGCTAAGAATATGTCTGATATTGATGTGTTGAAGAGGCAGTTAAATACTGAATTTGAGATGAAAGATTTAGGTGTTGCAAAGAAAATTTTGGGAATGGAGATTTTGCGTGACAAGACTATAGGAGTTTTACGTCTATCTCAAAAGAAATATATTGAGAATATCGTAGCACGTTTTAATATGCAGTCGGCAAAATCTAGCAAAGCACTTTAAATTTTCAAATAAATTATCACTGCAAACTGAGGAGGAGGAGGAGCATATGTCCCGTGTTTATTCTTCTAGTGCTGTAGGTAATATTATGTATGTTATGGTGTGCACTAGACTTGATATTTCATAAGCTGTGAGCGTGGTCAGTCTCTATATAAAGCATCTTGATAAAGTTCATTGGGAAGCTGTGAAGTGGATCCTCAAATATTTGAAGGGGACAACAGACATGGGCATAATGTATCGGAGGGACAACAATGGTAGTGAGACCACTGGTTTTGTGGATTCGAATCACGTCGG
Organism: Eucalyptus erythrocorys; assembly: GCA_014182555.1. Taxonomy (NCBI): domain Eukaryota; kingdom Viridiplantae; phylum Streptophyta; class Magnoliopsida; order Myrtales; family Myrtaceae; genus Eucalyptus; species Eucalyptus erythrocorys. Next base: position 22,303,115 of record CM024607.1, on the reverse strand, counting down.
TGACTTGGATGATCGCAGATCTTTAGCAGGATACGTGTTTACATTAGTAGGTGGTGCAGTTAGTTGGAAATCGTCGTTACAGGATCACATTATCTTGTCTTTGATTGAGGCAGAATATATGGCACTAATCTTTGTAGTGAAGTAGGCGATATGGTTATAAAGTTTGCTCGCGAACTTTGGGTTAGAACATAAAAGTGTAGATATACACTGTGATAATCAATGTGCGATATATTTGGCGTATAATCCAGTTTATCACGAGTAAATGAATCATATCAACATTAGGTACCACTTCATCCGATATGTCTTAGCTAAGGATAATATCATTGTCAAAAAGATTGCTACAGCAAATAACTCGACAGACATGGTGACTAAGTCTGTTCCTTTGGCGAAGTATAAGCTCTGCTTAAGCTCTATTGGCGTCTGTGAAGCGTGAGCACTCTTGGGGGCGTTGGGAAAACAGCATGGATGATGAATACTATAACTTAACTTCAAATATCGAGTCAATGTGGAGAATTATTAAATTAATGTCTCGAGTTTGAATTCGAATAACGATTTTAATTCTCAAAATTTGAATTCTGATAACGATTTGTTAAATCGAATTTGTCAATAAAAATTTTCTTCGAAGGATTGAAAATTGGATAAAGAAAGATGAAACAATTTCCTTTCTTGGACTTTGTCTTTTGGATCTGCAAAACAAGACAAGAGGAAATAAAATAAAGATAAAAAAAAAAATGTGAGGGTTTTTCTATCTTCCTTGTACGTGCAGTAGAAGAAGGCAAAAAGAAGATAAGGGTGGTGGGCCAAAATTCCAAGGCAACATTACTGTTTCGTTTCTTTTAGCTGATGAAGTTTTTTTTTTTTTTTGGTCAATCCTACTCTATACCTACTCTACACTCACTCAGACTTTTGCCCGCCTCTTGCGGGGGTGTGGGCGTCGAAACCCACTCCCGAAACTGCGCGTCCCCACCCCATCCATCCCGAGAAGGTGGGGGTTTGAACCCTCACCTCTCCCTTCCATGTTGGAAGGGTGGCCACTGGGGCGAATCTCAGTGGTTTTTAGCTGATGAAGTTAAAAAAAAAAAAGAACTTCTACACGTAAAGCCAAAAGAGGTGGGCCCAGGTCAAAGTTTTGACCTTTTGGATACACATATAAAATAGTACGTCTTCTTTCCTCCGGCGAGTGCTATTGAAACCCTATATGGAGCTGTTGCTGCAGAACATCAAGTGAAGCCACCCATGTGATCAAGAAAATAAGTTCTTTTTCGGCATTTTGTTTTGAGCTTGAATGTACGATAATTTTGTACCATGAGTTTATATCTAAGTGAGTTGTTTATTTATAAACACTTTAACTTGGAGTTAAATTTAGGTATGGGAAATATTTGAGCGTGTGAGTGATTGTAAACTCTGATTTTCCAATTATAATTGATTATTTACTACTGGCTCTCCCCGTGGATGTAGGTACCGATACTTAAGACAGAACAATGTAAATTTCTGGTGTCATTATTATTTCTCGTTTATTTCTCTGATGATTTTGTGTTAATTGCAAGATTCTGTCGTTTCCACATATTATATTCCAACAATATGATCTAGAGATCCATTGATTATCACCTATGTAGCACCGATACAGACACACAACACACAACACGACACGACATGACACACTGACATGTCATTTCTTAAAAATAGAGAATTTCGACACGTTGCGACACGTTATATATTAAATATATTTTTATATATAAATACATAAATAAATAATAATAAAAATAACCTAGAATTAATTTATAAAAAAATATTAAGTAATATCATTCATTATTTTAATTTGTTACAATTTACACAAAACTCAGAGGAAAAAAAAAAAACATTGTTTAAAGAAAAATGCTGAAATTATATTTTTAAATTTATTTATTTATCATATATAGCATTTTTTTATTACTTCTTTCATAGTAAAAGACTTTTTAAAAAAATAAAACAATTCTTAAAAAAAAAACTGAAAAAAAAAATATTGACCCGTGCGTGTATATTTATAGCAATTTTATTACTTCTTTTATTACTTCTTTTATTACTTCTTTTGTGTATATTTATATTTTGACCTCTAAAGTATTAGAAATTTTTAAAATTAACCCCGTGCGTGTTGGAATTGCGTGTCGGAATTCTGGACTCGCGTGTCGGAGCGTGTCGAAGAGAGTTGACCACGCGTCGAATTTTTCGACACTCGTTGACCGCGTGTCGGGACATGTCGGAGCGTGTCGGACACATGTTGGAGTGTCGGACACGATACGAGGGCTTCCGGAAAGTGTCCGTGCTACATAGATTATCACCCAATTTGTCAAATCACGCAAATTATATAAGCATTTTATATGATGAATACACCACGTGTCATGTCACCGATTAATCAAAAGTGGAAAAAGTTATACACAAAAATTTAAACCCTTTGTCTGAAATGCAATGTAGCCGTAAACCTATCAAGTGGTTCAGCAAAGTCCTAAACTCTATTAAAAAGTGCGATCAAGTCTCAAACATTTCAATTGGTTCAATTAAATCTTAAAACTATGGTGAAAAGTCTAATTTAAAGAGATCAAGTAGACAGGTTTTCAGCGACTCATAAGCAACTTTGGGTACGTACTTAATTACGTTTGTTTTGAAAAAAAAAAATATTAAGGTTCAGGGTTTACTTGAATTATATTGAAAGGTACATTACTATATTGCATTTTGTATAGAAGAGCTAGGACTTAAAAATTAGGACTTCCGATGCGTTTTTTACCGTGAAAATCGAGATGTATAGCCGGCTTCGAGAACAACAAGATTCGGTATGCTTAGACACTAGTAATCGGTTGATTCTGACCGTAGTTACTGTCGTATGTGCACCCGTCGCTTGAAATATCGCAGGGAGAAGATGGGCGATCGAGGTCTGAACGACACGCACGAGGCTGAGCACGCGGGTTGACCTAAAAGAGTTCTTTCCAATGATTTTTTTTCTTTTAAAGAATTTTTCTACCGATTGTAGGTGGCTTGATATACCATCAACCGACATAAGCTCTCCCTGGATCAACCTCACCGGCACCGGCACCATCTTATGATTCTTGCTAGCCACAATCGCTGCCTAAGTCACCCTGGTTTTTTTACCACAGCCTAACGATCCCAACCAACATGTGACCATGGCATGGTGATTGCAACTCTCACACGACCACCCTGTGATGGCTGCAACCCCCATGTTACCACCACAAGGGATTCCTATTCCTTTTATCTCTTTGAATAGATTTTCTATTCTCATTTTCACTAGGTATTTATTTTTTGTACCCCTTTAAATATGTTCATTTAATAGAAGCAAAAGATACAATTTGAAAAGTCTGAAGGATGGCCTTATCTTGTTCCATTTAAATTGTTATCCTAAACTGCTAAATACAACCTTCGGTTAGTAGAAAGGAACCTAACTTGGCATGAGGTAGGTGATGTCTATCAAAATTAATATATATACAAAGTGAAGATGAATAGTTATTTCAATGAGTATGACTAATACATGCCAATTGGCGCCAATAGGGATGGTAAACAGGCTTTAGATTTTAGATAGCATGACATGTTTGGAGTCAACTATTAAAAAGCTCAGACGGCTTAGTATGGATATAAAATATTATAATGGAATAAACTCGATATCATAACCCAAACATATGATTAATAAAATGCCCTTATTTCCTTCACAATCACTTGTTTATTTATAAATATAATGTATGACTATCTTGATTATATTGGGGTTTGAGACTTTCTGTGACTTACCTAATAGGTAAAATTGAAAATGGAACTCCATAAATCATTTACCAAAACACTATATAGTGCAACTCTATAGGTTTTCTAAATTAGAATTCTATTATACATGAGTTCGGATAGGGGATGCGAATTTGATGTGGTTTATCATGCATTTCAATGTGAGATATTTGTTTATTAGAAAAGTACTACAACAAGGTTGCCGGGGCCCGTTGGCTTTTCGACTATTCTTCAACACATAATGCCATTACCTCGCATTGTTTAGTAAACAAATATTTGACAAGCCATCATTACACAAAAAGATGGAACCAAAGGTTGCTTTGAGCGTGGAATTAGTCACCCATGAATGGGCAATTATGATTACCTGAAAGATCTGTCTAATCCAATCATCCACCTACCTAATAAGCTGTCACGTTAGTAATTTCCAACAAAAATTGATTGGAATGATTACATTGAATTTTGCATAAAGGTTTAGAATTAAAAAGGTGACTTGTTTGGCATCCATACAATAGGTTTAAAACTAATTGGGCAATTTTCCTAGTTGTATATGGGTAGTTTCAAAACTAATTGTGCATTAATATCATTCATGATATATTGTGTACAACTGGTTACGAACGTGACATATAGCGATCGCATCGTCCGTGTGACATTTTCTGGTCCATCTCACATCCACAATTGTTATCTCTTCTTAAGCAAAAGAAGGCAGCTTGTTCGATATTATCGATCTAAAGATTAAATCCATTAAGATTTATTTAACTGATGCGGTGACTCATTAAGAGTTTGTATGTGAGATAAGTGAAGGTGCTTTTAGGATTAGGGTTTCCAAGGAAAGTTTTCTAATTTGGTCTCAGCTTTTGGAGTGAAGGTTTGGAGGGAATTGTTTCCAACCCCCATTTTCAATGGTGGTTTACAGGAGTTACATTAACCCACACGCGATAACTTAAACTGAACAAAAGACAAAACAAAAGAAAATAAAGAAAGATGCACGAAACTACACACAAAGCCATCGCCTACGTCAACGTTGCTTCATCGGTGAGCCCCATCCGCAGCCCCTCGCCAGCAGCCCTTGCGCAGCCCTAAAAATAATAAACTTCTTTTTTTACTTTTTGTTTTTATTTCAAACCTATTACCCAATCACTTTTCTATACTTGATAATAAAAAAATTAATTGACGTTACCAAACGAATTTTTATTATTTTTCTATTCCGAGACACAAATGAAAAAAAAAAAGAAAAAGAAAAAAGCGGAAGCATCGCCAAACGGAGCCCAATAACCAGTTGATTTCGACCATGTAGTCACTGTCGTATGTGCGTCCGTCACTTGAAATACCACGAAGAGAGAAGATGGACGATCGAGGTCTGAAAGACACGCACGAGGCTGAACACGCGGGTTGACTAAGGGAATGTGAACGAACCACCTTTTGCTGATGTCCGGCACTCCCAAACAAAAAGGATCTTTGCCCGTACGTCAACCGGGTGAGATATTTGCTGCTCTACCTGCACTTTCAACCATATTGATTCTTTATTTCTCGTTCCTACGGTCGATCTCAACATTCACCATCACCACCGGCGAAGTATATTGAATTGAGTTCCGGCGCAATCCCGCTACTCAGGTCGTCGTCTTGAGAATCGTGGCGTGATTATCCTCTGTTCCGGGTTTTAATTTCTTTTTGTTTTGGATAAGAGTCCGATCTCTCTCGAGGGATTTTCGCGGACGTGAGCAAATCGTTTGGAGCCTTGGATTGGAGTTTTGTACTTTTAAGGTTGTGAGCTCGCAAAACCCTCGATTCTTTCGAAATGGATCCAGTTCTTTCGCCAACGGGTTGGTAACTTGTCGTGGAATTTAGTGCAGGACCCAATCGATTGATTGACAAAAATTATAAACAAGGTTAGGTTGTCTCACACGTACATAAAATAATGAGGAATATGCTCCCCAGTCGCCTTTTGAAGATGTGTTTATCTATGAATTTGAAGCACGTCTCTTCTGTCATCCTCACCCCAACTTTCATTTTGTAAATAGAGTAAGTTGGTCAGATCTAGATGTCACGATGGTATTAGTACTACAAGTTGCGAGGGGTATTATAGCTTATCGAAGCAGCGTTGACTTCAACACCAAAGTCAAACAATAATGTAAACCGCCAAGCGTCGACTAACATGTTCTATTATTCGCCCTCGCAATGCTTTATGTTGTGCTATTCAAGGATGAATTATGTATCTGGCGACATAAATAATGTCAAAGTGCGAAAAGGAATAATCCAGTCTTTAAATATTCCGCATTGATTGTCTCTCTAAAAGTGCGAACCATCATTCCGAATGTTCCCCCAAGTACATTTTGTGTGTACCGCTGTTTGTCCACACGACATTCTCGGCGTGTTTTGCACTTGAGATGAGGTGTCAGAATATCTCACGCAATTTGTCTATAAGCTTTCAATGGATTTTCTCTATGTGCAATCTTTTCTCCACCTAATAGCTTCCAATCAATGTTGATAGAAGGACCAAACAATATCAAAAAGGGATTCATTATTAGATATATTTAAGACACACATGATAACCATTCTATTTCTAATCAAATCAATTTATCTATTCCTAATTGCACAAAAAAAATGATCTATTCTTAAGAACATAAATTCGTTTGTTAACGCAATTTCATTTATTCTATTTCTGGTATAGGTTTAAATAAAAAATGAGAAGTAAAATTTTTCTATTTTTTTTTTTGTTTTTGAAACAAAAGGATATATAAAAACTCCACCTCTCGCCCTTGCCTCCAACCCACTATCCCCCATTGACGTATGGAAAAGAGCATAAAAAGGAGAAATTTTGTGTCTTATTAAATGAATTTCAATTATGGGAAGATAAATCTTTTATTGTTATCAAACACATAAATACATCTAGAAACTTATTTACAAATAGAAATAAAAAAAATCTCTATTTCAAAAATAAAATAGTTATCATTTGCACCCTTAATACCCAACTCATTACCTAAAGCATTGAGGTGAGATTAACATGAACTTAAGATTCAAGCTACATGCTATGCTCACGAGAAGATCTCCGTGGGGCGTGATTTCGAAATGGAAGAAAGAGTTCCAATTTCTGAATTTACTGAAGAATATAATTATTATAATCTGCGCTCTTAAAACCTAAGTCACTAACTAAAGTGTCAAAGTGAGATTAACATGTACTTAAGGTTCATACATGCTATGCCCACAAGAAGATCTCCGCAGAGCGTGATTGCAAAATTGAAGAAAGAGTTCCAATTTCTGAATTCACTGGGCATGCACATTGGGTGACTTGGAGTCTGACACATCTACAGAACGTCTAAGAACCCATCAAGTCAGGATATGTTTTCACTAGCACTTTTCAGTGCCCCTTGAATTTTCTATATCTGAGATATATCGGGGAACATACAAGTACTTTTCTTGCAAGAAATCCATTAACCCATCAAATCTCTCGTACAAGTCCTGTCGATATAGATATGCTTGTCTACTGTACATTGTATGTCAACAAAGGAAACCCCTCAGAAAGAGATGTCCATAAATCCCACATTGAAAAGAAAAATGAAGAAAAACTCCAACCCAAGAAGCCAAACCAAACAAGAACAATACAAAATCCTTCAAAGAAAGCCCAATAGCACCCCCTAGCTGATCGTATCGCTTTGCTTCCATTACATCCTCGTCGATGGAGCAAGAAGTAGCAGCAGCAATCTCCACCAAAATGCAGATGCAGTATCCCATACGCTATGTTTCATCAATATTTACAGCACAAGACTGCTTTCTCACCGAAGTAATCAGTGGTACACAAGCTGCCTGTAAACTGGTTTTCCATACAAATCATTTTCATTGCCATAAGATGGGTACTTATATTTCAGAAGTAAACTGTCGATCTGAATTAATAACGGTGGAATGGGCGTGTAGTGAGAAATTATTTTACATTGTCTGTGTACCGTGTGTAAAAATCCTAACTCAGAAAAGAGAGGGGGGGAGAGAGAGAGAGAGCATGAGCATTTTCATCAATCAATCAACAAACTCGGTGTCTATCTCAATCCCCTAAAACCCTGAAACCAAATCTTGAAGACTCTCCACTCACTATAGAATTCTCCATCCACACACCCGCATGCGTGCTTCATGAGGAGACGTGGTGCTGGTGATGGTGATGGTGGTGATGAGCTGCTTCAAAGGAGGGGATTTGAGAAGCATCCGCAGGCAAGAGAGGCAAACCTCCCATCTCATACGTGAAACCGTCCAAGTCCGCAAAATCCTTCAAGTACCCACCTCCATCTCCTCCACCTCTCACCATCATCATCATCATCCCTTCTTCCTCCTTCATCCTCTCCCTTGGGTCGAACCCATGAAACAGGTTCATCTGCTCCATCTTCCTTGGTATTGGCTTCTCAGGCATGACCTTTTGATGCCCTTCTCTTTTAGGGATGATGAGCCCGGGTGACTTCCTTTTCTGGCTCTTCTGATGGTTGGCAGCGCTGGCAGCGGACTTCCCTGTGAGGCGTTGCACGAGGCCCCGGAAGTTGGCGGTGTCGGTCTTTATGATCTCCGGGGCAAATATGTGGATTATCCTGATCTTAGGTTTGACTTTGGCAATTGATCTTGAGTCTCTGTGGATCCCTAGGGAAGATGATGGGGTTGAGGTCGAGCTTGGGTTCGCCATAAAGGGTTGTTCTCTCAGGATCATCTCCTCCATGGCAACAAAGATCTCTCAGCTGAGAGAGAGAGAGAGAGAGAGAGAGATGGTGGCGGCGGTGGCGGTGATGGTGGTGGAGGAGGAGTTGGTGAATTTGTTTGGAAGATGAGGAGAAGAGGGTGTTTTTATATTAAGAGGAAGGAATAAAGAAAGATTATTAGTTGGGGAAGATAAAGAGAAAAATAATGATCAACAATAAGCATATCAAGCTGTCTTATTGAGGGAGGGTCGGATCAAGGATCGTTGTCAAGCAGACTAGAGGGCCGATTCTATTAAAATAAAAGAAGAAGGTTTCCCAAATTGGCCACTTGGATCAATTCAACAATTCACACGGGTGAATTTACAGGCATAGATTTCTTCTTCATCACGTTGAACGCGGGTGTACCAATTCAACAATTCACATGGATTTAAAATATATGCACCATTTGTACATACATCTGATAATTTATTATAGAGAAAATACTTAATAATCACCACTACGATTAGATGTGCAATTTAGGGTTTTTTGATGACATAAAGGGACCTCTTGGCAACCCTAATTGAGATGATTTTGTCATGTTATATTACTTGTCATTACGGATCATGTGTCTATAACTGTGGATTTTGAAACTTCAATTGAGGAATTATGACTAGACTTCACGATTGTGGTCCTCAAAGTTTGCCCCTAGCTTCCAAATAGAAAACCCTAACCAAAAACAAAGGGGGCTAAACAAATATTATTTGTCAATGTATTGTCTCTTGCGGATCCAGCTTAGGTCAAGGATCAGTTGCCAAATGGTCAGGATATACAAATACGGACTGGTACGGCAGTTTTTTTTCCTCCCTTAGCTATGCGATGCCACTACTTGGGATATCCATACTTATATGGATGATCCAAGTGTCATGCCTTGCACAATCCAACAGCTGTATGCGTTCCCGCGTCTTTGACCTTAAAATAAACGAAAGCAAAAAGCCAGCAAGAATCATGCCCTAATTCTCCCCGGGCTAAACATGATGTCTTTTCCCAAATCGTTCTTAGCTCTCTATGAAGGGAGATCCTCTATCACGGTCGGCATCTCTATTCAGTACCTCATTCATCTCGTGAAATTTCGTTAGCCTATTCAAAAAGTTAAATCTGCTAGATGAAGGTATGGTGTGATATTTAAATATTTTACCACACATTCTTAGGGGTAGGTTAGACTTTGATCTAAGGTTAAAGCAAAGAAATATGTAATTGAGGTAGCAAATAGAGGCTTGAAAAATTTGAACTCGGGATCTCTCACTCTAATTCTATCTTTCACATTATACATTTCTTCTTTTAATACTAGGCCAAAATCTAGCCTAAATGTGAGGAGTCATTATCTAACAGTTTAAACTCTAAGAATAGTTGGCAATGATCTCATAAAATCTCATACTTCTAAACTATGATGCTTGCAAATAACTGACTATAGCATGTCGCGGCATCGAATGGAGACATGGAGCAGAGCATGAAATCCACCAGCTTGCTTCCACCATTTCAAGGTCACCATCTCACGAGATTGAGGTGCAGCCAATGTTTACAGATCATTCCGAGAACGTGCCATGAGTGTCCTTGACTTTGTCATGATTCGTGTCAACTTCTACATTCACATCGATCAAGTAATGAGTACTCAGACGTTGGCACGTATCGATGAAACTATAGTTCGCAAACATCGTACCACGTCTTTTCTAATTTATGGAATTTGGCCTCTTTCTGGAAGTTAAGTTCGTGGTCTGTCCGTCTCACACACAAGAGACGAAATATATAACTAAGTAATAATTTGTTGGTTGAACTTCCTAAGACCAAATGACCATCCTCACTTTTCCAGGCACGCACGTCTACATTTTGTATATCTACCGTGATAGAAAAAGATCACTTTTGACTTCATTTCGTCCGAGGCAGATATGAGTGATGCACTTATCTAGCTTTAGAAATTCCTTTTCCTAAGAATTTGATCAACAAATTAGTAGTAACGAGGACATTTGTCCTTTTTAGTCCCTTTCTGAAAACTGTCTTCGATCTAATCAATAATGTGGATCATCCACAAGTGTTGCCAATCACAGGGTCATTATATATAGAGCGACAAAAAGACAAGTTAAAATTAATTACCTCATACTAGGTCTTTGGCTTTGCAAAGAAGGTGTTGTTTTCCGTTGATGTCATTTCGTGTGCCAATGAACTGATTTCAATTATTTATGGGTATATATGTATATAAATACTGATTAACAACCGAGACTTCTTTTATCCCTAAATAACTTGATTATTTTTCCCTCATTTGTGACTTTATATTGTTAATACCCTTTATATCGTCTCAACGAATGACAAATATTATCGAACCACCGATAGTATCTGTTAACAACCTAGACTTTATATGTTAATACCATTTAATCGGGAAAATTATCAAAATAATCCTAAACCTATTGCAATTTTTCCAATTCAATCCTAAACATTTTACAATTATGTTAATTCAATTCATCCGGCCATTTTTTGTTAGTCAGTGTTGATGTGGAAATTGCCCAGTCGACTAACACTGACATTGACAATTTTTTAATAGTATTTTTTGGAATTTTTTTTGGAATTTTTTTCTTTTTCTTTTGTCTTTAACTTTTTTTTTTGGCTTTCTCTTTCTTTTCTTTATTTCACTTCCTTCTCCTTCCTCCATTTGGTCGTTGCCGGCAACCAGCTAGAGGTAGGACTAGTGAGGGACCTTGTCAACCGTGGCTAGGTGACCTCACCCAAGCCGTCAACTAGGCTAGCAAGGCTCACCCTCGCCAGCGTTGCTCGTGGCTAGGTGACCTCACCTAGGTCACCGACTAGGCTGGCGAGGCTCGCCCTCACTAGCCCTGTGCGAGGTTGAAGGTCGCGACCTTGCGCGACCTCTAGCAAGGGCCGCCAAAGGTTGGGTGAGGCTTGACCCCTGCTAGATTCGGCAAGGCTGCGACCTGCCCATGGTCGGCAAGGCTTGCCTATGCCAGAGGTAGGCAGGGCCTTACCCAACCATGGCAAGGGCGGTCTCGTCGTCACCGAGTGAGGCTTGCCCTTGCCGGCACTCGCCTCTAGTCGTCTAACCAGAGGAAGGAGGGAGGAGGAAAAATGAGAAAAAAATTCAAAATAATAAAATAATTAAAAAATTATTTACATTAGCGTCGGTTGAATAGCTATCACTAGCTGGCGTCCACGTTTCTGCCAACCAGCCAAAATTGGCCGGATTGATTGAATTAACGCAATTGCAAAAAATTTAAGATTGTATTGGTAGCCAAAAAAAAAAAAAGTTTATGATTAAATTGAAAAAATTGCAATAAGTTTAGAACTGTTTTGGTAATTTTACCTCATTTGATTTGTCTCAGCAAATGACAACTATTATCGAACCAATGACACTTCGTGCTCTTGATGAAAATGGATTCTTGCCTAAAACTGACGTGATTAGACTCAGAATTCTAACATCTGATACCTTAATTTCCCTTTTCATATCGAACTTTTAATGTCACATGTGGAACGTAAAATAAGAGTCCCAAAGCCCAAGCCCTATATGTTTCTATAGTTAGGCCCTCAGCCCAACTCCATTCCTTTAACCCTGATACACAAGAAATTAAAACCAACAGCAGGAGGGGGGATGGGGAGAAGAGAGAGAGATTCGAACCCTTTAATTGTTTCTGCGAAGGAATTCTCGTAATTAACCTGTAAATTCGTATTAGTGTAAGTTTTAGTTTGCCCGGTTCATTCCAATGATTATTAAGGTGTGAAATTGTGTTGCAAAGAAACTATAGGATGCTATGTAGTTATGGGATTTTAAAAAGTCAATTTGGATTACGATTTGTTTGGAGCGGATTTTTAAAGTTTCATGCGTCTTGTTAGCCAATTATGAATTACTGTTTTTGGCAATGGTCTTCCCCCACCTCCATCCATTTTTTGAGTCGGTGAAATTTAGGATGTTTTAGTACTTCAAAAGAGATTTATTTTAACACTAAACTCACTTGAATCAGAGTTTGATAGAAAGAGTTGCGGCACAACCAAACTCGACACGGTAGTACTCATAGCAGACAACAATGAATGCATATTACAAGCGAGATTTTGGTTGCTGCATAGGAGTTGTTTTACCACTTGATTAGCTTAAGTTGGTTGAGTCTAAGTTAAGGTAGCTATTTACTCAATTTTTCATATCCGTTTCTTGCTTAGTTGATATGATTTTGAGTTCGCCGGCTTAATTAATTTTGGTTGTTTGGTTTCGGCATTCTCAATTGAGTGGTGCTTATGTTTTCTTTGATTTTGTAAACTCAACTTGAAAATAATAGGAATTAGGTAACTTGTGAGTTATGAAAGAGACCTCACATGGTTTGATACTTCTTTGAAAAAAAAAAAGTGATGTCTAGATTATATTTGTCCTATGAATATAATCTTGTTTGCCAAGGGAGAATCTTGTTTGCCTTTATCACGGAGCGTTAAGCATGACCACAATTGAATATTAAATACTAGGTTTATCGATAGAATGAACTATTGTCATCTGATTTGATTTTGATTGATCAAAGGAATGAACCATTGATATTTAATTTGATATTGTTGAATGATCTGATATGGTTAAAGCTTTGTTGAAATGATGTAGCTTAATTTTTTATGTTGTATGTGTGTGTAGCTTTGCTTATAAATATGCATAATGGATACTCAAATCTATTTTCAAAAGACACGTACTATTCATTGAGCTATGATTTGGTTACTCACTCCATTCATTCCAATTTTTTTCATTTTCTTCAGCTAGCAAGTAAGTAGAATGAGAGATATATCGAGAAGAAACTTTTGATTGTTGAATTGTAGGTATGAATTTAGTTTGTTTAATATGCTTGGAATGAAATTTGTTTGAGTTTAGTTGTTAGTTTGACGGAATATATATTGTTTTTGGTGGATTCTGGAAATTTGATTTTGTAACTACCAACTCCCTATTTTATCAAATATATAGATTAATATATATTTTGATAATAGGCTTATGTAAATGTATTGTTCTTTATATTTTTCTTCCAAACTCTCTGGGAAAATGGGCAACACTTCAAACAATAGCTGTCAATTTGAGGAAACGTTCATTTCTCTCATTGAACAAATCAATGATATATAGTACAAGAAATTGAGCACAAACCAGAAACTACCAAAAAATAAAAAACTTACACTAGGTAACAAAATTTATGTATGTGTATTGGTTCTACATCAATTATCAGCGCCTCCTAACTTCAAAGAGGAGTGGCTTACCTGTGATGCTCTCTGGTCGCCGGACACAACGGGCTACGCTCACTTTGACCACTGCGCGTTGCTCTCGTCTAAACCACCATACTCGTCTCCGTCGATGCACAATCTTCCGCCGCCAGCCACTGCAAGAGCTCTCGCCTTCGTCATCGCTGAAACGGCCACCGACAATCCTGCAAATTTCTCCATCTCGACCTCTCGGCACTCTATCATTCTATTCCCATGACCCTCTTTGTCGCTTCTCTCTTTCACCTATGCCGTAGTCCCACGCCACCTCCCCTATCTAGTTTTGCCTAACCAACCCTTGCCGCCTCTTATAGGAATGGTTCTAGCGTTAGAATCCACCCAATGAGAAAGTATTTCACATGACAGATACATCACGTAACAGTGATGACGTGGTGTAACCGACCAATCACCATTGTCCCCATGTTATGAAATATAATCTCACTTGGCTCCATGTGGGTTTGCATCTCGTTTCTAATGAATCAATCATGCCATGCATCACTACGTGCTATATCCACCACACAAAATACCTTAACCCCCGATTGTCCAACTATCTTTGAGCAAGACGGACCACCATTGCTGCTGTCCATGCAGTGCTAAGACGGGATGTTTCAATAGGTTCTGGGGAAAGAGCTACAACATGGGCTTCCCGTGGCAGCGGGCTCTCATGGGCTTTTTTCTGCTAGACAGATCCACTCAGCATTCAGTTTAGCTGGGCCTTTTTAGGCTCTTGATTTTTCCTCTTCTCTGTCATTTGTGGGCGTAAGCGTAGTTATCTGGGAGATGCAGGTTCTTGGATTGGTCATTGAAATACACAAGATTTGCCTTGGAAAAGAGAGAGATCTTGCATCTCCATCATCTTCTGGGTATGCGTGCAGATAAAATCATATGCGAGACGCTAATGTTTTGAGAACAAGAAATGCTAATCTTGCATCTGGGTCGTCTTCTTTTGGGTTGCTGTGTGATGGAACTCTCATCCATTTCTATTCCGACGAGCAGCAGCCCGAACACGGTTTAGTTTCGAACGAAGCAAGAATCAAAACAGGCTACGTATTCAAAGAACCAAACAAAAGTCACCACTACCGCACAGCACAGCAAGATGTATTATATATATTTTTCTTGGTCGGTGCAAGATGTATTATATTGTAGACCTAACTCGAGCCCAGAAAAGAAACCCTAGGAGAAAAGGCCAGCGTCGTGTCGCCACAGAGGTCGTGGAATCGCCACGTAACCCTTCTTCGCGTTACAGTTAGTCCTGTTTCTCGCTCCCTGTCCCCGAGACCAAAGCGGATAGGGAAACGCCCCCAGAACTTCCGTACAAACGATTGATCCATCCCCAGATCTTCCGCTGGTCCAGGGACGCGTGTCCTCGATGCAGCGATAGGCCCTCCCTCGCCTTCCACGTAGGGAGCTTCGCTGTTCCACCTGTCGCGTGGACAAGACGTTGCCCGCTCTATTTAAGGCCCCCCAAGTATTCCAAGTACCTCACGTCTTCAGCATCATCGGCAGCAGAAGCAGGTGGAAGTGAGTTGAGAGTCAAGTCTTGCGGTCCGATTCGAGTGCGATTTGGGGAGTGTGTTTTTGGGTTCTGTCGTTGTCGTTGCCGCAGAGTTCGAGGAGAAAAAGATGCAGCCCATGAAGAACGCGGCGGCTTCGGCCAAGGAGGCGGCGGCCAACATCGGCGCCTCCGCCAAGTCCGGCATGGAGAAGACCAAGGCCGTCGCCCAGGAGAAGGTTAGCCTCTAGATGATTGTGATTGATCTATACGTTGTTGTACATCTCGAATGTCACGAGTTTGCATAGTTGAATTTCGGCGTGTCTAATGAATTGGTTTGGCTTTGGATTATGCTGGCAGATGGAGAAGATGACGGCCAACGATCCGGTCGAGAAGCAGATGGCCACGGAGAAGAAGCACGAGCGGATGGATCAGGCCGAGCTCAACAAGCAGATAGCCCGCGAGGAAAACGCCGCCTCAAGCAGTCCACCGCCGCCACCGGCCACCTCGCCAACACCACCACCGGCCCCGGCACCACCACCACCACCACCACCGCCGGCACCACCGCCACCTACTCCACCACTGGCGCGACCGGCCGGCCGACCGGGGGGCACCAGATGTCAGCCCTGCCTGGCCATGGCACGGGGCAGCCAGCCGGGCAGGTGGTCGAGGGCGTGGCGGGGTCCCACCCCATCGGGACCAACACGGGCACGGGGCATACAACGGCGCACAACACCCGGGTCGGCGGGACCGGGCAGGGCTACGGCACGGGCGGGGCCTATAATTAAATATCAGAAGCAATGGGAGGACGGAAGGGGGAGTGTAGATGAGTTGGGTGCTGTGGTAGAGGAGTAATAAGGAATCGTATCGTACGAGTGTGTTTCCCTTCTTTGAATTGCGGTGTACTCTACTAGTTTTCAGGTCACTCTCGTGTTTTGGGGAGGGTGTTTGTGATTTGTAAAGTTGCATTATGCCCATGGCTTTTAATAAGACAAGATGATGTCTTCTGCCCCTAACCAAGTGAACTGATGTCGCACAGTCTTTATAGTCTTTATTGTCAAAATCTGGAAGGTAGGAATAAATTGAAACAAAAGGGTACAAAAATAGTTTTATTATTAGGTGTTTAGGAGCTTTATTTTTGTAATTAAAGACTGATTGATATCAATGACGCAGTCTTAAGAGAATTTCTGGTGCGCTTTATTTGTCGTGTGCGTGATCGAGATAGAGCTGAAGCATCAGGCATATTTATTGGTGCGCCAGGCGAGGGAAGTATACTTAAGAAACGGGGGTAAAATGTTCAACGCGATGTGGGTGCGAAAATTATAAATGCATTACATAGATCTACAATACCAAATATGTCAAATTAGAGTCCTAATGTTTTGTAAATATGTCAAATTAAAGTCCTAATGTTTTGTACTCGACATTTTACCATACGTACAATCATAATATGATAGGACGATTACAAAACGATTAAGCATTATTTTTCAAAATGATTGGTCTTCATGTAACTCGGATTCAATTCGGGCTCTTGAGATGAGGTATATTAAATTTTAGAAGAAAAATAATTGGTATGTATTTGCAGGTGGAGGATGGACGGAGTATCTGATCTTTTCATATCGCAGTGTTTTAATGAGATCATTCTATTTGCACTAATGAAGCCCTTCCAATGCCTGCATATCTGGCGAAAATCGAGCCGGTGTAACTATTGGCAACGTTGAGCACGACGTGTACGACATTTTGCTGGCGTTGACCCTATCATAAAAGAACGAAAATCTAACAAAAAGAGAATCACTCCTCATTCACATATAAATCTCTCTTTTTGGGCATCGACTTGGATTTCGAACTTGAAAAATGCTGGTCTATATCGCACTCTACTATCGTCGGATGATCCGTCTGTTTGATTTGGTCGAATTGGTTGCTCCAGGGAGATTTTATTTTGATGATTTGTGCAAGTAAAACGACTTGAAGCCGAATGGGACCATTGGTAAAAACACTTCCAGAAAAGGAATTATGTCCAAGACATTTGAAGGCATCACTATTCAGATGATCATTATTAGAGCTGAATGAATTCACCGTCAGACAGCAATCCGCGCACGCATATGAAAGCCTACGAATCAACACACCGAGTATATCAAAAAGCTCTACCATTACCAAAGCTCAGACAATATAACTTACCAAAGTGATTTGGTAGCCCCAAAATTTAAAGAACATGAAATACATAATGCTGCTAACTCAGATACTTAAAAGCTCTCCCTAATACACAGGCTGCACATCAGATCCTCTCTTAGAATTGCACTCTCAAAACTCCACAGATTTCTTCAAAGTGCAGTCTTGCGTAGCTCGGCAGCTCCATGCGCAAAGTGACACCTCTCTCCAAACGTGCAAGAGCCTTTGGCGAAATTATCGCACAGCTTCGTCTTGTAGTTGCTGCCAGGAGGGGCTGGGCCCCCAGGCCCTCCGTGGCCCTTGGAATGGCCGCTTAGTGCACTGATGTTGTCGATCAGCTCCCTCACCATGGTGCTCGCTTGCTTAATCTGCTCAAATGTTCCTTCGAATTCGATGTTCCTGAGAGCTGGGTTGCTCTCATGGTCCCGGATGGAAAGCTTGGCCCCTGTCTGGCGACAAATCTGCTTCGAGTTCACGCCACCCTTCCCGATGATGGCTCCAGCAAGAGAAGCATCAACGCTGATTTTTGCAGTGGCAGATGCACCAAAGCTAGAAACAGGGCCAGGTGGTGGTGGCAGCGGCTCCATCCGCCCACCCAAGCGGTGGCCTGTGATGGGTCCCATGGAACGCGGATCATCGAAAGATGGAGCGATGGGCTTGCCAAGCTCCCACTCACCGTGAGCAAAATGGCATTTGTCGCCAAATTTGCAGCCTTCTGCAGTGTTATACTTGTTGCACATGCGGGTTTTGACAGCTGGCTGGGACGCACCCGTGCCATTTTGCAGGGGTGGAGCAGCCATATTTCTAGGTGCTTGGGGGACAGCCGGGGAAAGGTTCATCATCTGGGCCACAGCATTGTAGCCACCAGGCACATAATGCAAGAAGTGACAGCCCTCACCAAAGGGACAACCAGCAATGCTGCAATCACAAAGCATCCCCCACTTAGAGACAGTACGATGCATGCCACAAAATGTCAACGAAACAATGATATCAAGCTCATCAAATTACATGACTCCACTGGATCAAAGTGCATGAAGTTGGTGATTTAAACGAACTAGATAGATGCCTACAAAAATGCGAAAGAAAACCAGCAACTTTTTGTTTGTGCACAAATGCCAGCAACATCTGTTTGCCATGGATAGACTCAATTTCACAAACAAGAAAACTAAGACAGTCTAAATATGATAACTCCAAAATGTTCTGCCAAAAATATATGGGACTCCAACGCAATATATTTGACCTGTAATCGAACTAACAACATTTGACAATGATCGTGCTTAAAACTTTCCACAAGGTATAGAATACCTTTCAAGGCCTACCCGCCAAAAGGGAAAAAAGATAATACACAAGCCGAGAACATAGAAGAATAAATTATTATCGTTTTTTTTTTTTTTTTTAAACACTAGGATTGAACTTCATTAAATCTGAGTCCTTCAAGTTAGAAAATCATCATGTCAAGAAACTTCCAAGATAAAGATGCAAATTCCATTATTGGTAGGAGACCGAGGGCACATTCATGCCAGATTATGTAATAATTAGTTATTTGGGCTTAGGCCACATCTTTCACCTAAAAAAAAAGAAAAAACAAGAAAAATCGATGCAAGTTCCAGAAGACACCAGCAATATGTGAATTTTGGGTTTCTTCTGATAATAATGATTAAAAACAAAGCATTACACAGTAACAGCAGTTATATTGATAAAAAGATATACCAATATTGCAAATGGATATTCAGCCAGGTAGTAACATGTTGGGAAAAAACTTCTAACAGTGATTAACAAGCCCTGGGTGCAATAGAATGTTCACAAACACTTTATCAAATATTGTAGACAACCATTCCGAAAATTCATCCATGAATTGAGAATGGTGCTATGAAGTTTTATATTAGATTGATACCTAAAATATGGAACTGCAGCAACTTAACTACTGTCATTCTCATCTTCCTTACGTTTCAAGACCTAGTTCTCACTAAATTCTAGATTTTCAGGTGAGAATAAATGGTATACTGGCAGATTAACATGGCTGGAACATACGAAAAAATTCTTGTTTTCGAATACTAAAGCACCAACTGTCAATTCAGAATTTTAATACAACCTTGCATCATTGTGAATATTGTTGTCTCATATCAGAATAAGTTTAAAAGATGGACAGAAACATATGCTGAAGGAGAAAATCCCTCCACTATTGCGATGCTCATTCTTTCAAGTTGTGATTGAAAAAAGAATTATTACTGCATGAGCTATGCAAACCAATGTATCAATATCCATTCACAACGACACCAAGAAATGAATTGAAATCAGACATACATGCAAGAACTCATAGAAGCAATGCTGAAAAGAAAGAGAAACAATCAGAAAATGACTGTAGAAAGAAGAAAAGTCCTTGGATCCCAACAACTGCACCTTCCTCCATCTCCTCCAAAATAAAAATTGCAACCAATTCAAAAAGACCTTGGACATGATCTCATTTGGTACACCTATTTTCTAGCCACACATGTACTTCTATTTAACAAGTATGATGACAAATGAAAATTATCTTCCACCAAAAGGTGGAAATTTTAGTATGCCAGGTTGTAATTCAGTCAAAAATGAGCATGGCTTGAGCTGATTAAGACAATTCAACACTTAATACATCGTCAATCTAATAGATAGTTTATCTTCATGAAGAAGTGCAATTTCTATTCAAATGAAACTTTTTACATGCTACAAAGGAAGTCTGTAACGTTACCACTTTACCTTGTTTGTGGATACGACTTACCAATTGACAGGTAGATATATAGCTGTGTAACATCCAGTACAAACTAATTAATATGAGATTTATTATAGAAGTTCAATAAGGGTGATCTGATCAATTAAACTTCGAATAACTTCCTTGATCCAATAATAGGGAGCCAAAGTTCATCTATCTGTACTGCATGATTAAGCAGTATCTCCATTATATAGCTTTCTTTAACATGGTTAACCAAGGCATAATATGTACCTGTATGACACTTAAATGTCCACTTCATTAGTGAGATCAAGTAATTATATCTCCGGCACTTATAATTAAAATTTTCTAAGAACTTGTAAACATTATTAAGAGAGTATGGAAGTTTAAGATATTTAATTAGATAGGAAAGGATATAAACCTGAAAAACTTTGTGCATGGCTTCGATTTGCTTCCTACACCAGATAAGGACTCCAATTCTGTTACAACACATTATTAAGTGTTCTCAGTTAAAGATTCTGTTGATTTCAAATCTGCTTATCAAAAACATAATTTCAGGTAATTGTATGACCTTTGGTAAAAACCAAGATTCTGGAGAACAAGTTCTTTCTTCATTTCAAAGTTCATGAGCAACATTGCAAAATCGAACATTTTCCTTGTAACGAATGCTCCAGGCACTCCTGAGCACTCTGTTGTTTCATACTAATGACGACACTAACACGACTGCTCTATAACTGGAGCATA
Organism: Eucalyptus erythrocorys; assembly: GCA_014182555.1. Taxonomy (NCBI): domain Eukaryota; kingdom Viridiplantae; phylum Streptophyta; class Magnoliopsida; order Myrtales; family Myrtaceae; genus Eucalyptus; species Eucalyptus erythrocorys. Next base: position 22,282,327 of record CM024607.1, on the reverse strand, counting down.
ATTTTCTTATTCACACTTTATAGTACTCTCATCAGAAAGTACATCGTAAGAACCAGGTGCTATAACAACACCAAGCCATAATTCATAAATGCGCACTCAAAAGCATCATCGAAGGAGACATATTCATAAAATGAAATAGCAAGGAGGGACCAGGTTCATAAGTCTCTAAACAATATGTCATCGTAATGTTCACCAGAGGCTAGATGACACAGGCATGGAATTCAATAAGGTAAGAGGTTCTTTCATTCTACAATTCTCAGGTGAGTCTTCGCATCATTCACTCCTGAAAAACCTTTTGCAGCTACAACCTATTAAACAAATCTTTAACGTTTTCTTTATTAAAAAAAAGAACTTGGCAAACAACTAATCACACTTCTACTTCCTAAAGCACCACAAATTACCCAAATTTTCCGGCTCCCGGCTCAGAATAAGGGCAAAACCGCTCGAACAGATTTTGCAAACACACAAAAGCGACAAGAAAAAAGGGGAAGAGAGACGCAAATTGGCGACAGCTGAAGTCAAATCAACAACGCTCCAACACCTAGGAGTTGCCAAGACTACGAGATGCGGCATCGAACGACTAGGCATGACCCAGAAACTAAGGCTCACACATTTCCCCGCGATTTTCTCACCGACCAAACAACAGAGCAACCTCTAATCCCAAGCTAAGAAAGAAAAGCACAAGCTCCAGAACACGCGCAACGACAGAGACAAAGAAAGGACACACGGGGACGAACCTTGCTTGGGCTTCTTGAGCCCGCCATTAGCGTACGGGCCGCCCTCGGACCTTCCTCTCTTGCGAGCGTCCATGGACACAGACACAGATCCGAACAGAGCGTCGACACAACAGCCCCCAGAAGAACGCCTCCGAGGAAACCCACTAAAGAAGCTCGAGCTGGGAGCTACTCCAGCAGCGACCAAGAGGAACCGCACCGCGGAAACCGCCCCAGCGAGAGAGCGCGAGCCCGACCAGGGAAAACCCTAACCCTAGAGGAACCAGGGGGTTCGCTGCTCGTGCGGACTCCTCGAGCTGCAATAGAAAGGTGAGAGAGAAAGAAGAGAGCGAGAGAAGGAGAGAGAGGGAGTATATATAATCAGGAAAAGGGAGATAAAAATCGGAGCTTGGAAAAATTAGGGTTTCGGGTGTTTATTTGAATGTCTCGATCGGGGAAGAAGAAGAAGAAGAAGAAGAAGACGGGATAGATTTCGACGGTCGTCATCGGCGAATCGATACGACGTCGCCGGGCTCGTGGCCTTTTTTGGAGCGCAAAGGTCGTGGTAGCGTCCAGCTGGCGCCGACTCCGGTTTCTCGGATTGGGCCTTCTTTTCGGAGCCCATGAGGCTTTTGAGATGGTGGGCCCCCGGCCCTGCCCGGCCCGGCCCATTCAACCGGTTCGGCCGATTTGGGGGTGCGGTCTTAGACCGGTGCTGGCCGGTTCGATCGGATTGCCGATCCCGGTCCAGGCTGCGCGAGCCCCCCCGGGTCCCGGGTCTGATGGCTGAGCGCCTAGGTTTGAGCAGTCGATATAGTCTGGCACCAACGAACATTGAGTTGTATTTCTGAAGAATTTCGAAATTACGGCGCGTTAATTGTGAATTAATCTTAACTGTTCATTTTATTTATAATTCACGATTAGGACCCTATTAGCAATCGTTTTTTTTTTTTTCTCCAAAAGAGCCATATACATCTATTTTCCCTTCATGAACTCAAATGGGCAAATTAAAAATCAATTTATTTTCCTAATTCTTTCAGAACCACCGTCATCGATTGTTCCCCTTTCCACTTATGTTCTCACAAAGAAAAAAACAAGAGAGAGAATTAAAAGACAGAAACTAAAAAGCGGCATGAGCAAATAATATATGGTCTAGGAAATAGACTTTAACTAGGAATAGGAAATATTTCCTACTTAGGAAGCACAAAAAACCCAAAACTCTTACTTAGTTTAATCAATAATCAAGTATCAACTCCCTATAAAAAGCATAGACTAGATCAAGACGAGTATTTTTAAACACTTTTGGGTACATTCTCCATCCCTCACCAGACCAGCGTGAAGATTGTTGTCAGCCATCCGGTAGCAATGGAGCAAAGCCGAAATCGTCCCGCCCCCACGAACAAGGACCTCATCATCGAGCCGCCGTTCACCCTGTCGCCGGCCGAGTTCGTCGGTTTGGATTTGTACCCGATGGTCGCCGGGTTCGAAAAAGAGGACGACATCGACGAGAAGCTTGAATCGAGAGCAAGGGCTTTCCAGCTTTCCGGCGAAGATAGCACTCCTGAGGTGATCAAGAAGGTTCAAGCCGCCCTAACTAGGGTCCTCAAATTTCGTACTTCGCTCAGAAAATTGAGAACTACTTCGGGTTGAAATTGGAAGGGCTTGTGGATCATCAAATCCGAAGAAAAAAAGCAACGTCTGCAAGTGTAGTCGTTGACTAGAATTTGAGTATATTTTGTGTCCATGATACAATTTTTTCTTTTTGTTTTAGAGCTCGGATTCGATGTTACTTGAATATTATATTACAACTCGTTGCATATCAATTCATGTGAGTATGTTGCAGGCATGGTTGGTAGTGGAGCGATTCTTATTTCGTATTTTACAATTTAATTCGACTCGATTCATGGTCCAAATAATCCAAAATTATCGCATGAATGTGCAAAACATTAATTCGAATAGGCTTCTACCAAATAATTGGCAAGTTTACCAATTCGATATGAACCAATTGATTCTCTTTATTTTTAGTTCGTTACAAAAATTCGTACTTACAGATAACATTATCTTTTCACATCACATGATGCTAAAACGAGATGTCCAAGTAAATGTGAAACATTGTTTGATGATCTTCAGCTTTAAGTTTGAAAGTGAATCTCATCTCTGCTATTCCCTACTCAGAATTACTAGAATGAATCTAATAAATATTATTAGGTTTCGGGCCGTCGGGACCCCAGCCCCAACGCTAGGGTCCTGGGTATGACATTCAAGCTCTTAGGTTTGAGCAATCAAGAAAATTTGGCAACGATGAATGTCAAGTTATATTTTAGAAAAAAAGTTGCTAATTTTAATGATTCTAGCAAATTTCAGTATATTTGTCTCTTTAGATATGAAAAAGTTCTCCGCTGATTCATTTTTCAAACCAGTTAATTTTCCGCCTATTAGGAATAGGAATAAGGTGCAAAGTTTATATGGAACTATTTTCGGTTTGCTCTTATTAACTAGAAATGCATGGACTTTAATTTGCTTTAATGATGTTGGGTAGTCAGAATTTCTTAGAAGACCAACTATTACTATCGGATTATGGAAACTTCTTGACAATGATGATCTTCAATTTTAGGTTTAAAAAAAAAAATCAGTAGAATTAATTTCATAACTACTGTTAGATTTATATAGTAAAGCATTAAGACCCAAAAAAAAAAAAAAAAAATGGATATCACAATGGCTTATCTTAATTTATCTATTTTTAAAATTGTGGCGTATTGACTGAAAATAAAGCTTTACTATTTATTTTATTTATAATTTATGAGAACAATCTCAATTAGCAATCGTGTTTTTTTTTTTTTCCTGAAAAAACATATACATCTATTTTCATACTTTCATGATCTCCAAAAAGATAAATTAATAAGAACCACCATCATCCATCGTTCCCCTTTCCGATTATGTTCTTACAGAAAAAAGAAAAAGGAATTAAAAGACAGGACCTAAAAAGCGGCCTGAGCAAAAAACATATGATATAGGAAATAGAAAATATTTCCTTTAAATTAAGAATAGGAAATACTTCCTTCTTAAGAAGCACAAAATTGGAAATATTTGCTTCTTAGGAAGCGCAAAAAAAGAAATATTTGCTTCTTCAAAAACCAAAGCACTATTTAGTTTAATTAATAATCGAGGTTTCACCTCTCGATAAAAAGCATGGAGTATATCAAGACAAGAGTATTTCCAAACTCTTTGATTACATTCATTCATCCCTTACCACACCGCCAGGAAGATTATTGTCGGCCACTGGTTATCAATGGAGCAAAGTCAAAATCATCCCGACCCCACAAACAAGGATCTGATCATCGAGCTGCCGTGCATCCTATCGCCGGCCGAGTTCGTCGGCCTGGATTTGTACGTGATGGTTGCTGGGTTTGAGAGAGAGGATGACGTCGACGAGAAGCTTGAATCAAGGACGAGGGTTTTCCAGCTTTCCGGCGAAGATGGCACTCTTCAAGCAATTGAGAAGGTTCAAAGCCGTCTTAACTAGGGTTCTCACATTTCGTACTTCACTCAGATTATTGACAATTACTTGAACATGATACATAACATATCAAGCGAGTATGTTGTAGGCGCAGTCAGTAGCAGATCGATTCTTGATTCTTATTTTACAATTTAATTTATGGCCTAAAATGGAATATCCAATTAACACGTAATGCTTTCACGATGTATGATGCTCTTCGGTTTTAAGTTTGAAAATAAATCTCATCTTTCGCTATTGCCGAACCAAAACTACTAGAATGAATATAAGAAGAACCGTTAGATCTTATAAAGCATGACATTGAAAAACCCTTCGGACTGATTCCATAGTTTGGAAAATGAGCTGGACTTGATTTTTCACAATAATTTTGACTTTTTTTTTTGTGAAAACAATAATTTTTACCTCTATGTAAATAAATTTTAATCATATATTCTTTTTAGGGTTAATATTCTGAAAAACCCTAAACCGGTACATTTATGACAAATTTACCTCAAACTATTATTTTGACCACCAAAAACTTCAAACCGGTACACATTTGACAAATTTACTCCAAATTGGTATATTTATGACAAATTTACTCTATATTAATTTTCGTTAAATTTTACCGTTAAATTATTAAGTTAAATGACACGTAATAGTTAAGCGATATACCAATTTAAATTTTATACTCTATTCATCACAGTTTACAATTTTTCAAATTCTTTTGTGATATTAATCTAATTTAAAAAAAGAGTATATTTGTCACAAATTTACCAGTTTTGGGCTTTTTGTGATCAAATATATTAATTTGGAAAAAATTTATCATAAATAAACAAGTTCAAAGATTTTTTATGGTCAATCGAAATAAATTTATCACGTACACCAGTTTAGGTTTTTCACGGTAAAAAAATAATCTATGATAAATTTATTACAAATATACCAGTTTGAGATTTTTTAAGATATTAACTATTCTTTTTACAATTCTAGGGGCACGATTGCTATCGGCGATCGTGTATTCTTTCTAAGCCAAGAAAACCATATACATCTATTTTTATCCTCCCGCCATCTCAAAAAGTAAAAACTAAATCAACTTAATTGTATCGACTCAATTCAACACTCGAAGTACAAGTATCATCATACGAGAGAGAGAGAGAGAGAGAGAGAGAGAGAGAGAGAGAGATTGCCTTCAAATGCGCATCAAATAATCATACTGCCTTTGGAAATGCCTTGAATACAAACTGCGCTCATACAAATACATCGGTGCTGGCACAGGAACACAGTTGCACGTCAAAAAAATTTGAACGGAGGTCAGATGTTAGATTTCCGTGTGTCCTATCTAATCCAGAGAGGATCAGGCCCATGTTACCTCAGATCTTCAGATCCTACCTGTCACAAAATTCAATAGATTCAATAACATGAGCGGGAGCCAAAAGAATTTTCCTGCATTTCCACCACCAGTGCCCCCGATCGCAAGCTCGAGCGCCTCATCTTTGAAGGGCACATTGTCCGTCGACCAGGGACTCGTTTGATGGGAGAAACTCAGGTCTCACCAAAAATTATGTGGGCTTCGTAAAATTCTGGCCAATTATAACCTGAAGAACCCTAGCCAATATCGGTATATTCCGGCGACAAGGGACAATCATTTAGGTCTGAGATTACATCAGGAACATAGTAGGTATGTTGAACCATATCATAGCTCTCTGGTTCCAAGGGAAGCTCTTTGTCCATCGCCGAAAGCAAGTCACCCTCGAAGTCATGTGCCCCAACATCAAAAGTGGCACTAGAAAAGTCGCCCCACACACTCACATCTCCAGCTGATACCATCTGCATCGGCAGGGGCTGTGGCTCAGAAACTGGCTGGTTAGTGAGGCCAAATTCCGTGTTTGTTTTCCTGAACTTCGACTTAGAGGGCTTGATTGAGTCGGTTAGGGGAAGCTTGTGCTTTCCCAGAGCCTGTGGCTTGTGTGCCGATCGGGTCTTGACATCAGTTGCTAAGAGGCCAGAGTTCGAGCAACCAAGACTTCCTTCAGCACCAGCTCTCGATGCTTCCCTGTAAAAATCAAATAGAACACAAAGTCATTGCTAACACAACAAGAGATTAACACAAAACAGCATGACAAGAAGATGCAATAATCGCAAGTTATCTATACGACCAAAACAACCATTCATGTCAGCTCCCATATCAGATAAAATAGGATTTGCATCGAAGAAATCATAACATGGTCCTCCGGCATCAATTCAGAATTTGACCTTTCCTAGACCAAAAAAAGCCAGCAATGCATTGCTTCAAGGACCAACTGCCATCCCACAATACATAAAACAGTTGACCATGACCTCCAGGGAGTAATTTTCTAATTCTTCCAATTTCCAATCTAACAAATAAATGACTTACCTGAAACGACATTCTGCCATGTTCCTAGATGATTTTAAAAATTTGTCTCCAGTAGAATTGCTTCCAGAAGTTGATGGAACTGAGTCACATAGCGATAGCTTCAGAAAGGTTGGCAATGGAATGGTCAAATCATCTTTCTCCGGCTGGAATTCGAGGGTAATTTCCAAACCTTCTTCAATAGCTGAAACTCCATCTCCCTGGTCAGAGGGGCACACAATCTCATTCTGATGACCAACAGCATCTAGTGCATCTGCCATTAACTTCCTACTCAGAATCAAATTAGTCATTTTAACCTTCCCCGCAGCTTCAGGTCTGGATTTCCATGAAGAATGGTTGATAGCAGAATCAAGAATGCTTCTACTAAAGTACAAGCCATTTCGGGGAGAAGAGAGATTCTCTTGGCCATTAACGCAAGATTTCACCCTCCATACCGATGAGAGCAAAGCAGTGAAGTGCTTCTGAAGGAGCAACTCATTATCTGGCAAATCCATGGCAACATCTAGCAGCATTCGAATGTTATCCTGCAACAGGAAATTAGAAAGAGAGGCTAAGCAATAGCTAACTTCATTTACAAGATTCTCAGCTTCAATCATAGATTACTGGTTCACTGTTTATTCAGCAAAGACTACAAAAAAATTTCACAGAGAACATGATCAAGAGGTTATCTTATTCAGATGCATTACAAGGAAAGTCTTCCCATTAATTATGCATCGAAATATAAACAAAGAATTGGTTCACACAAGTGCCTCAAACTTTTCAAGGACAATACAGTATAGCTAGCATAGCACACTCATCGACTAAGCTCAATCAGACATATTTTGCCACTGTGATATTACTAGGAATCATGAGCTATGCAATGCCATGGAAAGTAGAGAACAAGTTGAGAGAAAGTATACAAAAGGCATAACACACTTGGATTCGTGTCCTATAAGAATGTCTGAAAACGGCAGGAAACAGAAAAAAGAGGGGAAGGAGGTGGGGAAGCAAAGGAAAGACAATTTTAAAGGAGTTTTTTTTTTTTTTTTTTTTTTTTTTTTTTTTTGGGGGGGGGGTGTTAACAAAAATCAGCAAATGATGGATTATCAGAGGTTACCTCCGTCACTTTAAGAGAACCTTTTGTGGAGACCGCATGGCCAGCCTTTTCGTTGTTAGGGTTGTCCACAGCAGATAAAACATACCTCTGAATAAGGTCCCTAAACCTCTCGCAACAGTGAATAGGGTTTCGATATCTTCCCCGATAAAATCCACCAGCAGTCATCCCATATAGTGCATCGGCAACCAGGCTCCAGTTAAAACCATATTCATGCACTAAAGCACATAATACTGCATCCTCTTGTGGTAACCACAAATCAGGCGATGGAACACAATCTCTAGACCAGATATTTCCTTTCTTTAACTTCTCCGGTCTTATCGTAAAAACCCTCTTTATTGGCAATGATGTAATGGAGATTTTTCCTCCCATCCGGCTCCTGCTGACTGTTTTCTGCTCGCGGTCAACATCCATGTAATCTACTATTTTCAAGTCTACAGATTCCTCCTGCTTTTTACCAGATGGCTTGCAATCCAAATCTACAGAATTTCCACGAGGGTCATGTTTCTTGGACTTCTTGGAAGAAGTCTCTTCATCAGGGTCCTCAAAAAGCTCATCCTTCTTACGTTTCTTCTGCACAGTTGAATGAGGCAATTCTCCATCTGAAATGTCAAGGCAAACAATGTCATCATCTGAGTATATGGATTCTTCCGGAGATTCGCCTCTGAATTGTTTTCCATCAGAAGTCAATGAGCCTTTCTTCAGGGACTTAAACTTGGCCTTTTTTGCTTTCTTCTTTGACTTCGGCTTGGAGGCCCTAGGACGCTCAACCCTGCAAATAGATATATCTCGATCACATATAGTTTGATATGTGAGAGAGAGAGAGAGAGAGAGAGAGAGAGAGAGAGAGAGAGAGAGAGCAGGCAAATTCACTTCACCAACTTCGAATGCCAAAAAGATGAACCACTTTGTATACTTCTAGCCATTTTCCGTTTTTTTTCAGATAGGGGCAAAAGTAACAGTACAATTTTCTTGTCCCTAGGCCTTTATACCCGCTGTACAGCATTCAAGCCACTCTCTTTAATCGTAAGGAATAAGAGGGTGAAAATCATAAATTCTAAGAAAGCTTTACTGGTCAACTTACTTATCTTCGCAATTTTCATCATCCAAATCTTCCTTCAATTTTGCTTCCAATTCCAGCTCCTCCTCCAACTGCACAAAGTACAGTAAAATGACCAACTAATTTGATTCTAAGTGGATTAGATGGATGACATTAGTCAATTTGAAACTGACCTGATGTTGAGCCAACTCAACTTGCTGTCGGTACGCCTCAGTTGCAAATTCAGCATCCCACTCTGGTATAAGACAACATATCGAATTCAGAGAGGCACAAGATTATACAGCATTTGTTCTATTCTGGGGTCATAACACAGGACACCGAGAGGACATTAGTATCACTTACTTTCATATACAAGAGGTTCTTCATCATCATCCATGTCAGCTTCCAGCTCCTCCTTGTACTTCTCTAGACGGTCCAGTTCCCATTCAGTCTCCTCAAACCTTACCTGAGATTCCACAGCTCTCTTGTCTATGATAGGGTCCCATAATTCCAAAAACCGCATCGCGTAGCGATCGATTGGGCGTAATTGATTCTCAAAAGATGAAACTGCCTGTCCTGCTGCAGCTGCAGCTGCTGCCATCTGTTTAACATCAGCCAGCATATCCAAATCATCTTCCTTACCAACAAGAGTGAGAGCTCCATCTTCATTAAAATCACTTCCACTAATCAGTGCCTCCTCCTTGTTTAGAGTCGATATTTGGCCACCCTGATCTGTGGGCTCATCATCTTTGAGATCATCCTCGTTTACAAACTCATCGTCTTCCATTTTGCCAATCGCTTCTTCTGTGAATTCCTGATTGTCTACAGCCTCCTCCTGTTCGACTTTCTTAAGTGCCATGTAATCTGCTTCATCTTCAGCATGTTTTAAAGCAGCTTCAACATCTGCATTTGACAAAGAAACCTCACTTCCATTGCTAAAATTCTTTTCCTTCTGCTTCAAGGGAAGAGTCCTGTGACCTGAAAATAATTCCATAGGATCGAGCTTCTTGAAGAATTCAGTATTGTAACCTCCACTCTGTATGACCAGATCATCAAGAGCCCGCTTTTGATTTGCTTTCCTTAATATATTCTCCTCAATGGTGCTCTCACTAATTAGCCTATAGATGTGTACCTCACGAGTTTGTCCAATCCTGTGGCATCGATCTTGTGCTTGTTGATCCATTGCTGGATTCCAGTCACTATCATAGAAAATAACAGTATCTGCACCTACTAGGTTAATACCAACCCCTCCACTACGGGTTGACAAAATGAAAAGGAATATTTTTGGGTTTGTATTAAAGCGCTGCATCAAAGTTTGCCTCTCCTCTGGTTGGGTGGAGCCGTCTAATCGCATGTAGGTATAGCCATACAAATTTATAAAAGCCTCCAACACATCAAGCATCTTGGTCATTTGGGTAAAAATCAAAGCCCGGTGACCTTCAGATTTCAACTTCCTAAGCAAGATCGCCAGCTCCTGCAACTTCCCACAATCAAATTGTATGAGTCGCCTGTCAGGAAAGTATACTTGCCTGCGAACAATAGCTGGTCTAATAGGTGATAGAAGAGGCAATAAGATCCTAGAGCACTTTTCCCCATAACTTGGGTGCAGGAAGACAGGAGTGTCATTTTTGCTGCACCAGCAAACAGGTTCTGGGGCCCGTGCTGCTGGAATTGCAAACACAAAACTCTCCACCAAGTCAGTCATCCTCTCAAAGCGTTCTACCGGTGAAAGAACTATGTCAGCAAGCTTTGATGGATATAAATAGGATGACCGATCAGCCTTTTGACGGTGAATATCATAAACTGGGTGCTTGATTGTAACTACATCTCTCAGTGATGTTGAGTACATGGGTCTCCTCCGGCATCTCAATGAATTCCACCAAGAAATAGAAGCAGCACATTCTTTCGCTTCTCGTAATCTCTCCTCCCATAATGCCTTTTGGATCTCATCAAATATATTTGTTTGATGTGACCTCTTCCGGTCTCTTCTAGGACAATACCAATCTTCATTCTGGTTATTCAGATCAACCCTGTTCATGATTAGGTCCGATGGAGTTTCAATGGATCTAACTTCATCACTCTCCCAAGATGTCATGTGAAAATCAAGATGAGTAAACAAAAACCCCAATCCCTCAAGGTTCACTCCAGAGAACGGTCCAGTAGATAAAATGGAGCATGCAGATGAACTCAAATGGGTAACAATGCCACTCATGTCAAAGGAACTAATGATTGGACGGCCCTCAAACAAATCAGGATGGTTGCATACTTTGCGAAGTTGCATTATAACACTGATCATTCCAAAGAAATTTGAACTGGCAAGAGTAGCTTGTGTCTCAGAGCTAGCAATGAAATCCTCATACAAATTCCGCTGTCTCCTTGAAAGTCTACAGTATATGACGTGCTCATGCTTCATTGGAAGCTGCTTCTCCACATCCCTTTTTAACCTGCGGAGTATAAACGGACGGAGAACATTATGCAGGCGATCAACAACTTCTTTATTTACCTTTTCCTGTCCATCGACCATTCCTGAAATCGGATTACAGAACCAATCCTTAAACTCTTGATGAGACTGAAAGATGTGAGGCATTAAAAAGTGCATAAGAGACCACAATTCCATAAGATCATTCTGCAGAGGCGTGCCAGTTAACAAAATGCGCCTCTTGGAGTGGAAGTTTAAGAGAGTCTGCCACCTCTGAGACTTCCAATTCTTAATTAGATGAGCCTCATCCAAAATTAAGTACTTCCATTTCTTCCGCTTGAAGACTTTGGAATCCTGTATAACTAGCCTGTAAGTGGTTATGCACACATGGAAGGAGTTGGGTTTCAGCCAACCTTGTCTCTTAAATTTCCTTTCTTTTGCACTTCCAAAATAAGTTAAGATTTTGAAAGCAGGACACCATTTTAGAAACTCAGTTTCCCAGTTTAGCATCACACTTGTTGGAACTACAATTAGGTGTGGGCCCCATATTCCCTTCTCACAAGCAAGATGTGCAAGTAGTGCAATGGTCATGATAGTCTTTCCAAGACCCATTTCATCAGCTAAAATCCCATTCAGTTTTTTCTCATACATTGTAACAAGCCAATCCAAGCCAATATGTTGGTACTCGCGTAGTGGGTGCTTGATAAGAAAGGGGAACTTTGTGCGCACTTTGGTTGTTGAGAATGTGTTGCCTGTGGGCTGGGCAGATCTTGCAGCTGCTGCGGCATCTGCAATTCTACTATCATTCTCCCTGCCTTCTGATTCATTCAGTTCTCCGGCTTCTGCTTCTTTTCCAGGAGAAGAGTCTGACAAATTTGCATGAAGTTCACCATCACTTTCAGACATGCTTTCCCTATATGGTACCTCATACTTGGGGCCTGCAGCATCTTCAAGATCTTCAGATAAAGCAGAGGCATATTCAGATTCATCCTCTGAGACAGCATCATTTTCAATGTCCTAGCATATAAAAAATGACATCATCATACTCAAGTAACAATGCAAATTTACGAATCTACATGCAGAAAATCCTCCCACCTACCTTCTTATACCTGGCAATTAATTCTTCAACAGGAATCTCGCTCTCCCTCTGCAGTAAAGCAATCTGCGAAAAAGTAAATCCTTCAAGATGAAAAAACCTAAGAAAGAGCAACATCCGAAAGAAAAAGTTACTGCCATGTTTGGAGGCATTTTGACCCCCAATGTATGTTTCTAGAACAAAGCTAGAAGCTAAGTCAGAAGCTGGGCGAACCAAGTCAAGTTCTGACACATGGCTTACTATTTTTAGTAGAAATATTTTCATTTAATTTTGAAAAACTGCAAAAGAAAGATGAAATAACTTCATATGTAATTATGTAAAACCTACTTACAGTGAGCCATTCAATATTAAGACTATTCAAGATAAGCTGCAGTTGATTAATTGTAAAGGTAAGCTATCACTCAAGTTGACAATAAAAGCAAAAAAAAAAAAAAAAAAAAAAAGTCAAAGCTACCCCACATTACAAGTTTCACAGTGAACCTAGAATCTGAAAAAAAACTCGATTGTCAAATGCGTTGACTCTTGAAAGGGAAAAAAATACACAAAAAGAAATGAGAAATCCTCCTCTTTGTTTCACTCCATAATGGCTACATCTTGGGTAAATTATAATCCAACTTAACCCCGAATTCTCTTTAAGGTCAAAGGTGAGAGTAGTTAAAAAGAGCAAAAATATAACAAAAAGCACTCAGAGTTTGGATGAGCAAAGCTCCTCTCCAAACCAAAAACGGACAAAGTTAATAAAGGAAAGGCGAATCAGCATTCTCTACCTCATCCATCGGATCATATGAATCTGCTTTTGCCAATTCCTCCTCTTCTAACAAGGTCGCTTCATCATCCTGACCATGAAAGTGTAAACAAGAGGTTGTAAGTAACAAATAAGAAAATTTTGAGAAAAAAAAAATTCTGAACAAATTCCAATTCCTAATTCAATCTCATAAGGAAAGATTAACCATAATTTCGTGCATATTTCAATAAGAAAGTATAAAGATACAAAGGCTTTAAATTAACATAGCACAAGATGCTTGAGTGTCTTATACCTTGTCCTCTCCACCAGTGAGGACATAATCACCATCTTCCTACATCCCACAAGCAATAACTCAGCAAAATCAGCTTATACAAGATTGTTGAGATAATCACAAAGATAAGAGTAGATGGTGTATAAGGCACTCATGTTAGAAACATGATGAGCGAGCATGCACGCAACACAGAGAGAGAGAGAGAGAGAGAGAGAGAGAGAGAGAGAGAGAGAGAGAGGCAGTAGTTTCATGCACAGCAATAAAGGCTATAATTACAATTTTAAATCAAACCACAATTAACTTTGGAAAACCATAGGTGCAAGAGAAGAATGCACATAGAAGTACAGAAAGTCACAACAAACCACCAACCATTGCCATGAGAGTCCCATGACAATTAGAAAATCACAGCCAAAAGTTAGCGAATTGAGGCAAAGATGAATCTAGAGACCCCTTGAACTTCTTCTTAAATGCCAGTAAAACGCCATCAAGTTTCCCTATAGATTCAAAGAATCACCATTGGTCATGCATTGCCACAGGATTCAAAACTTTTAAGGCAAGCAGCTGGAGTAACAGATTAATCTAAAAAAACTTTCTGTCAATTCCAAAACCAAACCATAGATAGGAAATGATTACAAATCCATCATATCTAGGCAACAGATGAAAGAACCTGTTCTTCAAGAAAGTCATAATGCGCATGATCTTTGTCATTCTCCAAAATTTTGGAACTACTTTCGGTTTTGCAGACCTCCATATCAGAAACAAGGCTTTTCGGTACACTTAAGCTGCCATTACTTTCAGCCTGAAGATAAAAGAGATGATATTCATGTTGAGCCATAAATTTCTCAGCAACTGAGTAACTGCGACAATAAACACATACAACTTACACAACGACGACCAGTTACTACAACAGAGCTGTCTTCATTTGTCTTGCCAGCAGCAGAAATATCCTTCTGTACACCTGCACAATACCTCATGCATCAGGAATATTCCATAATTCACAAGTAAAATGCTTTATCAGCTAAGTCATACACTCATCCTGATCCTTCTCATCTGAATTTTGCTGAGCTGCATCTTCACTTCCTCCTGGACTATCTCTATCGCCTGAAAAAGAATGAGCAAACATACGTAACAAACTACTGAACTGGAAATTACTTGAAAATGACAAGCATTTATCCAGCAACAATTCAATAATTCAAGTTTGTCATAGAAACATCAGCAAATTTTTGTTCATCCGGAACAACACATTGGCTAAGGGCCTTCTTAAGAAAGATACTTTCAACTTTTAAAAATTTCACCTCTGTCCGCAGCATATTGTTTAAGTAACTCCTCCAGTGGAACATCCATTTCATTGTGCAAGGCTTCCAATTCTTCTTTCCTTTCTTCTTCTGTTATGAGAGCCTCATCTTCCTCAATAGTTTGCTCATCATCCTCCTAGAACATCATCCACCAAGAGAACTTATAAGATTTGATATACATGGAAGAAGCAAACCAAATTCTAGGCACAAAATAAAAATAAGCTGAAACTCTTCCAACATCCACAAATAACTTCAAGGCCAACAGATTATGAACTTTTCTTTTCAGCACAAACAAATGGAGACATCGAAAGGGTCCAAATGAATGTGAGTGTGTCCAAAGGGATGCAGGTAATCATATATCAGAATTGATACAGTAACAGTGCATAAAAAAATTGTACTTCCACTAAGATACATAATCTATAATAAAGTAGAAATTGATGCTAATGTTGCCATTAAAAACATGCACTTCATTGTCATCAGGATAATTTGCAGAAATACATCAAGACTCTTTCTTCCAGTTTAGTAATGTCAATTACTCTAGGGGGAAAGCATTCCACCTGTCTCAAAATCAAATCAACAAGTGACATGCTACTCCGATCCTGAAACTAAGAAAATGACTATCCATGCACCTAAGTGGTTCCCAAAATATGCATTTCTAAACTGTTGCTCACTACTAAATACAAAATAATGTTCTACAGCACAAGATGCAAGAGAGCAAGAGCTGCAAATCCCAAATGCTATGTGCCCCTATACGGATAGTTAAAGCTTGCAGATCCTCACCGACTCATCTTCGGTTTGTAGACTAAAATCTTCATCAACATTTGCAGCTTCTGGACGAGATTCTGCATAATAGACTAACATGTAACTTAATAAACAGACAGTAAAAATCAAACAACTTGAAAAACCTCTCCTCACCGGCATCTAGTTCCATCCCCTCATTAGTTAAATTCTCATTATCATCCTCAGGTGAAATACTTGGCTGATGCTCCTCGATAGTATTTTGTTGCAAAGTTCTATGTGCATCCGTGAGATTTTCTGCCAGCATTGTTGAGTACCTAATATAAAAATATATGGCACACACATACATCAATGTCAGCTGAATCTTCTTAAGATGCCCATCCTTCACAAGCAAGCTCATTAATCTCATCATAAGCAAACAATTTATATACTTATGAAAATATAAGAAACGTTTACCTCTCAGTTTGGCCCAATAAAAACTCAAGCTGCTTATCAAGTGCCTTCTTCCTTTTCTCATCAACCTCCAGCTGATGCTTGTAAAGCACCTACAATTAAGGGTGTTAGTACAAGTCTCAGATAATCTTCAAAAGAGAGAAAAATGCATCCCTTTGAGAGGAGATCAAATTGCACTAGATAAACCTACCAGCTTTTCTATTTTCATCCAGAACTTCTTCACATCCTTTGAAATATTAAGAGCAACTTTTCTCAATCTTTGTTCCCCTTCCTGACATCAAAATTAAACATAGTCAACCAACCAATGTCCACTGTGGCATTCCTTGTCATAAACCAACAAGTATATAATGCCTTCCTTGAACAAGAAGAAGAAGAAGAAGAAGAAGAAGAAGAAGAAGATCACAAGAAAGAATGGCAACTCTAAGCAAAAAGGCAAAACCTTCATTTTCTTTTCTTCCCTGGTAGCCTGGTCTAACATGCCTTTGCTTGCTCTTATGGCAACCTTCTTTGCTAGAGCTAGTTTCCATTTACGCTCAGACTCAAAATCCTGCATGTAAGTAGTTCAATTGACATGATATGAATGCATTTCAACCAATCTACTGCATTCCAACATCTTTTGCAAGAGTGATATCAATCGCCCTAAGCAAAACACCCCACATTTACCCCACAGCTTTCTGCAGTGAAGAAAAATATCAACCGGTAAGCAAGTCAAAAATGCTTCTTTTACCTTTGACAGCCAGTTCATCTCATCTAAAACATGATCCCAGTGAGTTTTAGGGCGTTGAGGTTCTCGAGGGGCTTCGAGTGCCTAGCATTTAAAGTGGCACCATATATCAATGACTGAAACTGATAAACTAAGTAAATTATGAGCTAATATCTGATAACCTAGGAACAGTCCCTCTACTGAAAAGCCCCTGTCCATCAGATGAATCATGCAGTTGCATAAATATCTGCCTCATGAGCAGAAAAGCATAAACTTTTCCTCCTACCAACAAAACATCTATATTGCATTATGCACAGTGAGTGCTCATCTGGGCAACTTGGCCATGTGTTTCATGAAAAAAGAACTATGAATACACCCCCATTATGTAACTCGCCAAAATATACATTTTAAACAGAAAAGGATCAAGCAAATCCCATAATTTATGAACCTTTTGGCGCCGAGCTCTCGTCTCGTGATCCAATTTCGACCTTGGACCTTTGGACGCCATGCTTATAGTTCAACCTATAGCACTGTGGAAGGAAGCAACATCTGCATTTGCCATAAAAAAAAAAAAAAAAAAAAAAAAAAAAAAAAAAAAAAAAAAAAGTTATGACAGCGCTCATCAGACCCAATGGTTTTTAACGCAAGGCACTAAACGAATGGACGAAGACCGTGTTGCCTTACGCCACGCCAAATTGTTATTAAAAACCAGACGCCAATTTGCGACGGCGTAGACAAGGACGGGCACGCGGCGCGGGCGGGGAGGGAAGAAAATCCGCCACGACGCCGCCACGCGCCGGCCAAGGCAGTGCCTTTTCTGATCCGCACGGCCCGAGCGTCGGTCCTCACGATCTGGCAAGAGCGCGCGCGCGCGCGAGCGAGCGGGAACGAGACGCTCACCTCGGGTCACGAGGGCGATTCGCCGAGGTGGGCGCCCGGCAGCGGCGAAGACCGGCGGCGATCAGAGTCGGCGAGCCGCCAAGAAAACGAGCGAGCCGGTGCTGGGTCGCTGCGGGGACAGAGAGAGAGAGAGAGAGAGAAAAAGAGAAAGAGAGAGAGAGAGAGAGAAACGGAGAAACAGAGACAGCGACGCCGGAGCCGGGCCCCACCGGCGCGAGAGGCGGTCGGAGACCGAGAGAGGAGGTCCGGCGGCGGTGGCGGCGGCGGGGGCGGCGGCGGAGCTCGACAGTGCGACTGAGCTGCGCGAGCGGAGAGGAGAGGAGAGGAGAGGAGGAGGGAGGAGGAGAGAGAAAGACTGAGAAACAGAGAGAGAGAGAGAGAGAGAGAGAGGGAGAGGGAGGGGGTGAGGTTAGAAGGAGGAAAGGAGGCTTGACCAAAAAAAAAAAGAAGGGGGGGGACTCGGTGTTTGCGTTTGCGTTATGTGATTCAATAATCCAAGCCAACCCCAACAGAGAATGGAGGGGGGAACGAGATAGAAAAAAAGAAGGCGGAAAGTTTTGGAAATTTCCCTCTCTTTGCGTACCGCGGTGGATGTTTGTTGGGCCTTCTTAGATGATTCTAGCGTTCTCTCTCTCTCTCTCTCTCTCTCTCTCTCTTTTTATTTTTTTGGGTCCGGTGCGGTCTTAAAATCGCTCGAAAACGAACTCATCGAGGTGCAGAGAAACACGATTCCGAGTGGAGAGTGCGTTCTGGAATGATTATATCTGCAAATAAGTTTGTGTCGAGCGAGCTCGAGACCTTAATGCAAATCGTGTTTGTGAGCTTGTTTAGACATTTTTTTTCAAGAAATTTCGAAATCGAACCGCTCTTAGACTTCGTTATGGTGAAATAAGGACTTTTTTTTTTTTTTTATGGCTTATGAACGTTAGTCCCATGTTTGATTCATAGAATCGAGTAAATTGCGCTGGCTTATGATAGAATTTGGAGTCTTTGATTTTTTTTTTTTGAAATTATCTTATCAATATTAGGCTCATAAAAAAGCCCTCCTCATGAACTTTTCAACCGTGTCACGATCATGCAAGTTAAGAGTGAGCACTGTTTTAGAGTAAACTCTAGATCAACCCTAAACTGGTCCAATCCGATTAATCCTAATCCTCTTCCCTAGGAAACTAGGCCAATCCTTGGTTTCGAGACCCCTAGGAATTGTACCATGTGGGTTACTCCCTAAACCCGAGACATTAGGTATGTGCAATTGCACCGCATGGAACCGGGGGAATCAAGCTAGCTTGCGGTTCTGTGCAATGCCGTAAGGCATGCTAACTCGACTATGGACCTTTCATCCATCCTCACTTATCCCAAACACGAGTGGCTATTATACCAGTCTACATGATGATAGCCGGAGCATGAAAGCACACCCTGACTTGGAGTCTACCTTCTCCACCGAGAAACCCTCAAATTCCCTATCTATTTTTGTCTTCCCAACAGAGAGAGAATATGAAGGACAACGCAAGGTCTCCCACCCCAAGGCAAATCTTCTGCTTATTTCCTCCTTGAACCTTTTAAGGACATGCTCAAGTTTAGTGGATGTATGTGTACAAATTCTTAGTCCAAACCCTCAGCCTTTCCTCTTCTTTCTTCTATCATATAAAATGAAAACACTATGGCCACTCTTCTTAGATCTTTTGCCTCTCCTCACTTGTCTCAAGAACGCAACTGAGGTGGTGATATTGCCTGCTTGTCTTGGCTCCCCTCACGAATACAGCTCGCTTGCCTCTCTTATCTCGTCCCATAAACGCAACTCAATTGGTGAGTTCTCGATCTGTGCTTGATTAGAGAGCTTCAAGCTCGAGTGAGTTTTCAATTTATGTTAGGTATTTATTTTTCGACTTTCGTTTCTTGGTTTGTGCTTGATTTGAGAGTTTTAAGCTATTTAGAAAAATCTCATTCTTAGTGATGATAACGCCTCTTAATCTACACCGTAAAGTCCATTTGGTAATAATGCTCATGAGAAATCTTGCTTTTTGTGTCTCTTGAACCTTAAGGATGCACGACAACATTTCTATTTCTCTATTCCCTGGACTAGGTTTGAAATAGAAATCCGTTTGATAATATAATTTCATTTTTATATTTCATGAACAAATTTCTATTCCGAAATAGATTTAGAGTAGAAATCAAAAATTAAAATATTTAACTTTTCTATTTCTTGAACAGAAATGAGAAATCAAAACTTTCTTCATTGTTCACTCTCGTCATCGCCCGTCACTCACCCGCCGCCGATAACCGCCCACCTGGCACCGACCATCAGCCGCCGGATGTTGGACACCCATCGGTCGTTGGCCGCTCATGCCAACCATCGAACACCGGAGGCCCACCGCTGACTGCCCATCGATCACCATCGGCCGTCGACTTCGATCGTTGCCACCCGCGCAATCGTCGATCATTGGCCGTCGGACTACGGCCATTGGCCACCCGCCGCTGGTTGTCGAACTTCGGCTTGGCCACTCGCCGTTGGCCATTGGACTTCAATTGTTGGCCACCCTTCGCTAGCCACCGATCGTCAACCTTCGGACGTCGGATGCCAGATGCCAGACTTTGGACGTAGGTCGTCGGATGCCAAGCTCTAACCGCCCGCCGTTGATCGCTGAACGCCGGATGCCAATTGCCGGACATCAAACTCTGGCCATTGAATGCTCGCCGTCGCCACTCCTAGAGATAGAAATTTTATTCTTTTATCAAACAAACTTTTACTCTACAAAAAGAAATTCTTAATTGTTATCAAACGAGTTTCTTTGCTGAGAAACTCGTTCATGGAATAGAAATTAATTTCCATTACAGAAATTTTGTCATGCGGCGCTAAATGGTCACCTGATGATATGCTATTTATGAGATTTTCCTTGAAGTAGATAGTGAATTTCTTTCCTTTAATATTTGCACATAGTTGTTTTTTTATATTTTTTTATGACCGAGGGACTGCTGGAGATCACCCTTCGGAGATTGCACGACCCTCCAGTGCTCAATAGCACCAGTAGGGCCTCACAGCAAGCCGATATTTAGACGTAAACTCTTGGGGGGACTGGCCTAATAAATCACCTTTAGGACCCTCACTTAAGTTGCAAGCATTCGGAGATTCGAACCCATTCCCTCGGCGATAAGGTAGTAAAGTTTGCACATAGTTGTTGCCCATGCCTATTATTGATGTTTGTCATTTGTTTTGTTTTCAGATGTTCGGAAATTGAAGCAATCTTTTAAGAATGAACAAGATATGAAGTTCTGTTATTCATGGTTTATATTACGTCTTTTGAACTTTTTTATGGTTTAATTTTATTGTACACGTTCATCTTTTATGATTTGTTACTTTTAGCAAGTGCAAATTTCTGTTATCTTATTTTAAATTTTTATTTGATTTGTACCGATGTTCATAGTTTGGTTGCTTAATATCGCATTGTTGATGGATATATAATTTGAAAAAATATGTTTGTCCTTTCAAGGAATACAAAAAATGAAACAAAACAACAATCGGTTAGTCTTGAGCTTGGAATCAAACCACACCCACAAAATCAATCTTGTCCTCAGTCCAAGCTCAATAAAGTCGGTCATGGGTCCCAAAAATTAGACATCAACACTATGCAAGGGGTCCCTAAATTAGGTGTTGAACCAACCAACCCAGACCATAATCACTCCTAATGCAAGTCCAACATAGTATGAGCGGGATATAGGCTCAAAAAGATTTATGGAAGATACCTTGAGGATAGGAGTGTGCAACTGGACTAGGTATAACCGAAAGCCAGACCGACCCATTCGGAAAATAAGGTCAAGAATTGGTTCCTATTGAAACCAGTTCGAGAACTGGTTCCTATTGAAACCAGTTCGAGAACTCGTTCCCAAAATTCGGATGCGATTGGAACTAGTCTAGGAACCAGTTTTGAGTGAATACCCACTTGGGAACCGAATCGATCGGAATAATTTGGGAACCAATTTTGAAGTCCAAAACCCAAAATGAATGTGGTTATTGAAGATACGAGGCATTCTCATGCATTTTCTTAGGTACCTATATTATAATAATCCAGCTCCGTGGGTAAAAAGATCTCGAAATTAGATCAACTGATTTCGCATTTAATGATCCGTATGTTTTATTGTTTTCTTTGTTTATTACCTTTTTTCCTCAGGTTACTTGCTTATGCGTATTGCCAAGATGAGGAAGTTGTAGACATTATTAAAAGTCATCAATTGGAGATCGTAACTCTTACTACTTTATCATCATTAGCCTCGTGGATCTTAGTCTTTTGTTTAGTAAAAAAGTTAATATACTTATTGATTACAAGTGCTTAATGTTTCAATACGGATTAGGAGCATCACGTTGTTTTCTTGTGTATTAATGTGAAATTTGAAGTCGCATATGATATGGATAGTTGCAAAATAGGTTCTAGTGGAAATAGGGTTAACCCTGGAATCGAACCAAAAAAATAGAGTGGTTCGGGTACAGGGTCTAGTGCAAACGGGGTCGAGTACAAGGTCTGAAAAAAGAGAATTGATTATAACAAGGTTTGGTTCAAGGTCTAGATCTAGAACCTATCGACTTTGGACTCGATCACCCCTACTTGAAGATATAAGGAGTCTACTCCTCATCTTAGGTTACATGTGTTAAGAAAACATTCCCTAAGTTGTGTTGATGATCGACAAACCTAGAGACTTTGATTCTGATATAAACTATTTTTAGGAGGAAAGTCTAATGAGATATGATCAAACGTTGTCAATCAGAATCAAAATCATAGTTTATCTCCCTTACATATTTTACCAATCAGATAGGAAGAAGTAAATTATCCATGCAACGGTCAGTGGCAAATTGGTTTGGTTCCTTACTATATTTATAAGGAATTTCAAAAAGAAAGTATTGCAAATACCTTTTGAAGGTTTAACTTTCTTGAGATTTCTTTCTAAAGGCGAAACATTCTTTCCATTCGTAAACACTCGGCTTTTGGAAATCCAAATTGTTGTTTGGGCAATAGAAATTATGGAGGAAAGAACACCTAGAGTGCCATAACTTGGCACGGGAGGATACTTAAGTGCCATAACTTCAAAATGGTACACTTAAGTGCTAATTTCAAAGTTAAATGGAACACTTAAGTGCCACTCCGGTGAAAATCCGGCCAAACGGCTGACGTGATAATTTTCCGGCAACAGAGGTCTAAAATGGCGTCGTTTTGCATGTTGACGTGGCGAGAAAATGCAAAAACGACGCCGTTTCGTGTCCGACATGTAAAAAATAATAAAAAAATTAATTAAATTAAATTAAAACATAATTTTAATTAAAATATTCTAAAAATTAAAAATTAAAAAAGGAGGCTGAAGGGGGCGGGCGGGCCGAGGGGCGAGCCCTTGCCACCGCCGCCGCCTCCCGCCGTCGCCGGGAAGGGCCGGCGACGGAGGGGGAGGGTCGGCGGGGTCGCGGCCCCCCGGCCGACCGGCGGTGAGGGTGGCGAGCCCTCGCCCGGATATGGGGCGAGGGTTGCGCCGAGGGCCGGCGACCTCGGCCGACCCTCCCCCCTCCGTCGTTGGCCCTTCCCGGCGACGGCGGCGAGGGCTCGGCCCTCGCCCGCCCGCCCCTTCGGCCTCCTCTTTTTTTTTTTAAAAAAATTTTAGAATATTTTAATTAAAATTAAGTTTTAATTTAATTTAATTAATTTTTTATTATTTTTTACACGTCAGACACGAAACGGCGTCATTTTTGCATTTTCTCGCCACATCAGCATGCAAAATGACGCCGTTTTGGACTTCCGTCGCCGGAAAATTGCCACGTCAGCCGTTTGGCGGGGTTTTCGCCGGAGTGGCACTTAAGTGTACCATTTTGAAGTTATGGCACTTAAGTGTCCCCCGTGCCAAGTTATGGCACTCCAGGTGTCCCAAACTCGAAATTATGGGAAGTATCAAACTCGGTAATCATGGAGCCATCAGATCTTCTCCAATAGATCCAGGCCAAAGGGTAGATTGGCCGGATAAGTCCTCTTGAAGATATGTTCAATGGTTAGCTTGGACTATGAGGAGTATAAGAGGAGATCTCGAAGTTGAAGGAATAGTATTCACATTCATGAGATTTGAAGTTTTTAATTTCGAGAGTGTAAAGAGTGTTTGTTATCTCATATATTCGTTTTGGCTAAGCAACACTGTGTAACCTTTTAGAGGTTGAGAGTGTGAGGAGTTGTTCACACAACTTGAGTATTTTCAGCTTAGGACGTTAACCCTAATCGGTTATTACTAGTGGATTTTAGCCAATAGAATGTAGCGCGGGAGGGTGAACGAAGGCTTGCCCACTATAAACGTTTACGTGCACTATATCTTACTCTTTTTTATTTATTGTGATAGAATTGTACACCAATAAGATCTGACCACTTCATTAGAAGTTGTCTTGCTGTAATATTTATTTAAAACAAGATAAAAGCATTCATTAGATCTAAAGATCCCTTAGAGTGGGACGTTGTTCTAAAAGGCATAAGACTAGAGGCTTCTTTGACCAAGGAAGAAGGCAAAAAGCTAGAAACCTCAGCCCTCTCTGATGCAGACACCACTAAAAGAGAAACACTATATGATAAAGCTATTTACTCTTTATATTTCACTTTATCTCTATTTGAATATAATCGAATCTCTTCATGTGAATCAGCAAAACAAATTTGGGATAGATTGCAGGTAGCTTATGAAATAATTGATTGAGTCAAGGAAACGAAGATAAACATTCTTCTCCGGCAATATGAAGCCTTCAAAATGAAACCCGAAGAATCCATAACCAACATATTTAGTAGATTTATTGACATTGTCAATAGATTAGTATATCAATGGCAGCCTATATCAGACCTAATGAAAGTAAATAAGATTTTTCAATGCTTGCCGAAGGAGTGGAAAAACATCGAGACATTCACTCGAGAGACTCAAAGGATCTCACCTCTTTCTATGGATGAACTTATGGGAGCACTCTAATCCTATTAAGAAGAATGTCTAAAAAAGGAAGACACTAGAGGTAAGAAAGCAATATCATTGAAATCTAATCTTGACTCCAATGATTTAGATTCAGACAAAGATGACGAGGACGACGATGAGATAGCCCTTATGGTGAAAAAGTTTCAAAAAATGGCCAGAAAAGGAAGGGAGTTCAAAAGGAAGAAATCCTTCAAATCATCCGAGCAAAAGATAAACTTCAACAACAAAGAGGAAAATAAGGATGTTATCTACTTCGAATGCAAGAAGCGAGGACATATCTAACTGAATTGTCCTCTTCTAAGAAATGAAAGAACAAGTATGAGTAGAGGCCGAAACATGGAGTAACACTGAGTGCGAAGAAAGCGATGAAGAATATGTGAATATTTGTCTCATGGCAAAATTTGATTCTGAAGAAGAATTTGAGGTAAGAGATTTTGATGTTCCTATTGAAGTATCTAATTATATAGAAGAATTACTTATTAATCAGAAGGCTGTGCTTAAAAAATATTTAGAATTTAAGAAGGAAAACTCAAAATTGAGACAATAGGATTTTTTCCAAAAGAAAAGATTGAATATCTTGAAAAGAATCTTCTTCGAACAAAAGAAAATCATGATTCTATTTTAAAAGAAAACGATTCCTTGAAAAAAAAAAAAAAATTTCAAATGTTGTAAAAAGATTTTCAATTGATTCGAAAATTTTGGAACATATTTTGCCCATCCAAATCTCATACTACAACATATTAGGACTTGGATGCAAAAAAAAAAAAAAAAAATGATTTTCCAACTCACAAAGAAAGGAAGAGGCAAAAGCCTCCGAGAGTTTTCATTGAAAACCATTTTAGCAAACATTTGGTAAAACCAGTTGGTCAAAACCTTTTTAAATGTTCAATTTGCGACGACCATGATCATTATGAAAATTACTATTCCAAAGGTTGAAAGCCAATTCGAAGAAAGTTTCTAAGCATGGCCAATCCTTCTAACTAGAGAGGACCCAGACAAATCTGGGTACCAAATAAGATTTGAATATGTCCTAATCTTTGTAGGTACTAAAGAAAAAGAGAAATGAATGATACCTCGATAATGGCTGCTCAAGACATATGACTGGTAATTCAAACAAGTTCATTAAATTCACATGATTTAATGATGGAAGTGTTTCCTTTGGAGGGAACAAAAAAGGAAAGATCATTGGCAAATGAACTGATGAAATTGGAAATTTGACTATAAGAAATGTATCTCTTGTCAAAGGCTTGAACTATAATCTCATGAGCATTAGCCAGTTATGTGACGCTGGTTACAAAATCTGCTTTCAAGAAGACAAATGCCAAAGCACATGAAAAGATCTGAAGTAATCGTTCACTGGAAGGAGATATGAAAATATCTATTTACTAGATATAACTGCTGATGACGTTCAATGACTAATCTCCATCAGGGACGAAGCAGAACTTTGGTACATGAAGCTTGGACATATAAGCAGTAAGCAATTATTGAAGCTCTCCTCAAAGAAATTGGTACGAGGATTACTAGATCTTAAGTTTGAAAGATCTAAAATCTATTTAATCTATGTCCTAGGTAAAAAGGTAAGGAGTTCTTTCAAACCCATTGATCTCGTAAGTACCAACAGAGCTTTGTAGCTTCTTCATATGGACATCTTCGATCCTACAAAAACACAAAGTCTGGGAGGTAAAAGGTACTGCTTGCTAATAGTTGATTATTATACAAGGCATACATGGGTTTTTCTTCTTTGCACATAAGCATGAAGTATATTCTCAATTTTCAAAGTTTGCTAAAAAGATTCAAAACGAAAAAGGTTATCCCATTTCTCCCATTAGAACTAATCATGGGGGTGAGATCGAAAATCAAAGTTTTTAAAACTTTTGTGAAGAAAGCGATTTTGAGCATTAGTTTTTGACTCCCTATACACTTGAACAGAATGGTGCAGTAGAGAGAAAAATAGGTTCTTTCAAGAAATGGTAAGAACTCTTTCTTTAGAAAGCAAAATTACATCACATTTGTAAGGTGAAGCCATTTCAAGAGCATGCTACATTATAAATCGAGTTTTTCTTAAACCCTTTTTAGAAAAGACCCCCTGTAAGCTTTTCTAAAGTAGGATACCAATCATTTCATATTTCAAAGTTTTTGGATGTAAATGTTTTATCTTAAGAAATGCTAATGACTAGCCTAGTAAGTTTGATGAAAGATCATATGAAGGCATATTCCTAGAATACTCAACTACGAGCAAAGTTTTCAGAGTCTATAATAAAAGATCTCATATAGTGCAGGAGTCCATCAACATAAAGTTTGATGAAAATCTTTAGATCCATAAAAATTTTGATCAAGCAAAGTGGTCATATAAAACATTTCAAGTGCTAGAAGAAGTTAAGGAATCAAATCAAATGAGCAACAAAAACAAGAAAGTCCTGATAAGCACGAAACTGGGAAGCACACAACATATAATGACAGATTCAATAAAAATTAGAAGCACAAGTCAAGTCATTCAAAGAATCTGATCATCAGAAACATCAATGACAAGATTAGAACAAGATCGACCCTAAAGGATGCCGTTAGTACTTTGGCACTTATTTTAGAGATTGAACCACAAAGTACTGAAGAAGCCCTATAAGATGAAAACTGGATTTAAGAGATGCAGGAGGAACTTCAACAATTCCAAATAAATGAAGTGTGGAAATTAGTTCCTAGACCAAAAGATTATCCTGTTATCGGAACAAGCTCGATGATCAAGGAAAAGTCACAAAGAATAAAGCAAGACTAGTTACCAAAGGCTACTAGCAAGAGGAATGAATTGACTACAATGAAACTTATGCGCCAATAGTAAGGTGAGAAACGATCAAACTTTTAGGGCGCGTTTAGTAATCATTCTTTTCCGAGGAATAATTTTTGAACAGAAATAGCTTTTTCTATTTCTGTTTCCATGAACAATTTTTGAGTATAATAGCGCACTTGGTAACTGCAAAAAATTTGTATTCCAGGAATAAAAATGCATTTGGTAAATTTGTATAATTTTGTTGTTTCTTTTGATTTTTCAATATTTTTATTATATTTTTCCTTTTTTTTTTCTTTTTTCTTTCCTTCATCCTCCTTTGTGGTCAATCGTCGGCCACGGTGGTGACTGGCGACTGGCTGGGCAAGGTCCAGCGAGCTCGTCGGAGCCTTGCCAGGCCACCGGGAGGCTCAACCTCGCCTAGGCGACGTGAGATCGGCCTCACTCTGGCTAGGCGAGCTCGAGCTTGTCTAGATCTAACGAGGCCGAGCTTACCCAACCACTAACGAGGCCCTCGTCAGGCCATCGCTTGGCGATGCCAACCTGGCAATGGCTGGGTGAGCTCAGCCTCACCAAAGGCCCGCAATGCTCCAGCGAGGTCACCGGCCATGGCCGAGGCCAACGATCGGCCAAAAGGAAGAAGAAGGAAAGAAAAGAGAAGTAGAAAAAAGAGAAGAAAAAAGGAGAGAGAAAAATGTTTACCAAAATTGTTCCTGGGAACAATAAGCTATTTTTTTTTTTTTTATTTCTGTTCCAAATTTGTTCTTGAAAATAAAAAAAAAATAGATTTTTTGTTCTCGAGAACAAAAGTTTTACCAAACATGTTTCTGTTCTTTTTTTGTTTTCCGGAATAAAAAAACAGAAATTTTTTGTTTCAGGGAGTAGAAACTCTTTTTAACAAACAATCTCTTACTTGCTTACGTGTGTTTTCATGATTTCAAACGTTTCCAAATGGACATGAAGATTCATTAAGGAGAAAGTGTTTGTAGAACAACCTTCAAGATTTGAAGAACCATGAAAGCTAGATCACGTTTACTAACTAAAGAAAGCCCTGCATGGTTTAAAACAAGCCTCTCGTGCTTCATATGAAAGGTTAATAACTTTTCTCATTAAGAATGGTTTTGAGAAAGGTAATGTTGATACTACTTTATTCATTTGAAAAGAATGTAAGGAAATTCTATTGGTCCAAATTTATGCCGATGACATTATTTTTAGATCTCCTAATGAAAATCTTAAGAAAAACTTTGCCAAGTTGATGCAGAATGAATTTGAGATGAGTATGATAGCAAAATTAATTTTTTTTTAAAAATTTTTTACAAATTGCAAATCAAGCAAAAAAAAGAGGGAACCTTTATTTTCCAAGAAACATACG
This sequence comes from Eucalyptus erythrocorys, assembly GCA_014182555.1. Lineage (NCBI taxonomy): Eukaryota > Viridiplantae > Streptophyta > Magnoliopsida > Myrtales > Myrtaceae > Eucalyptus > Eucalyptus erythrocorys. The sequence goes on along the minus strand of CM024607.1, from coordinate 22,253,860 downwards.
TCAAAGAGCTTGTGAAAAAATTTCACATGGAAAATTCGAAAAAAGTGGAAACTCTCATGTCTTCATCTTCAAAGCTCGATAGAGATGAAAATCAAAAGAAAATTGATCATCAGTTATACCGGAGCATGATTGGCTTCATGCTCTATCTCACCGCTTCAAGACCCGATATCCTTTTTAGTGTATGCATGTGCACAAGATTTCAATCAAGTCCTAAAGAGTCTTATCTTTCTATAGTAAAAAGGATTATTAAGTATATTAATACTTACCCATCTCTAGGACTTTGGCATCCTAAGAGATCAGAGTTTGTATTATCCGGGTATTCTAATACTGATTTTGCAGAAAGTAATATTGACATAAAAAGTACGTTCAGAACTTTTTAGTTGTTGGGCAACATGCTTGTGTCTTGATTCTCTAAAAAGCAATTAACGTTAGCCTTATCAACCGTTGAAGTTGAGTATGTCGATTTAGGCAGTTGTTGCACCCAAATCCTCTGGATAAAGCAACAACTAAAGTGACTATGGAATAGTGGACTCAAATACAACAATTAAATGCCACAATACAAGTGCCATCAGCTTAATGGAAAATCCGATCTTATACTCCCGGGCTAAGCATATAGAAATCAAGCACTATTTCATATGTAACCATGTCAATGACAATAAAGTAAACATTCAGTTTGTTGATTCTCAAAATCAATTAGCTGACATTTTTACAAAACCTCTTAACAAAAAGGCGTTTGATTTTATTCACATTGAACTTGGCATTATTGAATATTTTGCTTCAAGTCTCTAAAGACAAGGTAGATAAGAAGATGTCGTGCAGACCCACTAGAATAAATTTGGAAGCATATTAGGTATAATTTCTTCCTTAATTAAATTTATTGCCATATATTTTTCTTGTCTTGGAAATTGTTTATTTTATTCTTTCCGAAACCGTTTTATGGTTTTTACCTATTTTCCCTCAAAAATCATATCTTTCTTAAAGAAAAAAAAAACCTTTTTATCACGACGGTTCATGTTCCATAAAAGCAAAAACTTCTTTCTTCTTCATCTCTCTTCATTCCGCTAGATACTCCATCTACAAAACCCTTCTCGTATTTTCTTCTTTCTCGCAAAAAGTTCCAAACTTTTCTTCACTTTCGGAACCATGGCCCTGAAAAGTGCTCCCAAAATGAATCGCAGACCTTCTGGTTCAAGAAGATCAAATCATATTGTAGGATTACAATCCAAAGCTCGCAAAAGCCCTAAATTCTTTGATCTATTTGACTCTTCAGGCAGTGTTGAAGGTGCGGTTGACAAAGAAACTTCCTCTGACTATTCTTAGTTAAGATCAATTGTTGCTACTCTTAAGGCGTTAAGGAATACTAAGAATATTATTTTGCGACTTTGACTAAACATGGTTTTGAGAGCAAAGAGGCATTGGAGCTGATGCTCGTTAATCCTATTAGAAGTATGCCCCCCACAAGTGCTAGTGATTCGAGTGCTATAAAATCTCAAAAAGAAAAGGAGAAAGTGGCTAAAACTTCTACTGCTCAAAAAAGGACTAATGATGATGGATGAGAGAGGATAATGATGAAAAATTTTAGGCTAGTTTCAGGAAGAGAATCACTAAATATGTGACGGATGATGATTGTGCAAAAAAGTTAATCAAATCTAAAGCGCATCAACAATATTTTAGATCTTCGATGAACAGGGGAGTGATTAAATAGAGAATGATCAATTTTGTTTTTTTCAAGTCTTCTGGTATCCATCTTAAGTAGTTCTTTGACGATCAACTACCGATTACCTTTTGTGTCGCTGAATATCCTACATATCTTACTTTGACTGCATACTTTTATTCAACACTTTCATTTTATTCAGTAAATACTACAGAGTTCAAAGTGTTTGACAAATCATATCTAATTCAAGCATGTGATCCAGCTGAATTGTTGGGGGTCAAATTTTCTAAATTTGAGCCTATAGACATTTATCCTAATGTCGCATATAAAAAATCTCTAATATTGTTGACTTTACTAGGGATAACAAATCTCATGTCTCTCATCAATTGTTTCCCTTGAGATAGATTGTACTTCATAAGATTATTATTAACTGTCTCAAATCAAAGGGATCTTCCAAATTGATATTTTGCGATATGAAGCCAAGGCCAGGGCCCGACGACCGGAGCCGACCCTCCCCCCTCCGTTGCCAGCCCTTCCCGGCGACGGTGGGGAGGCAACAACGGTGGCTAAGGGCTCAGCCCTCGTTGCCTTCCCCCTCCCCCTGCCTTTTTTTTTTTTTTTTTAAATTTTTTTTTTTTATAAAATTTTTAATATTAAAATTATTATTTTTAAATATTTTAACTAAATTTAATTTTAAATTAAATATAATTAATTTTTATATTATTTTTTTACCACGTTAGCCCAAAACGACGTTGTTTTTGCATTATTTGGCCACGTCAGCGTGCAAAACGACGTTGTTTTGCACTCGCTTCGCCGGAAAAATGCCACGTATGCAATTTTGCCGGATTTTGGTCGAATTGGCATTCAAGTGATCTACTTTGCTCTGATTTTGGCATTTAAGTGTACCTTTCGAAAGTTATGGCACTTAAGTATCCCTTTCTGCCAAGTTATGGCACTCCAGGGATCCACACCTCGTTGTTTTGATGACTAACAAAACCTAGAGACTTTGATTCTGATATAAACTATTTTTCAGGAGGAAAGTCCAATAGGATATGATTAGACGTTGTCAATCATAATCATAATCATGGTTTATCTCCCTTACACATTTTAATAATCGGATAAGAATGAGTAAATGACCCGTGCAACAGTTAGTGGCAAATTGACTAGATTCTCACCTATGCAACGGCTAGTGCCAAATTGACTTGATTCTTTGCTATATTTATAAGGAATTTCAAAAGAAAAATCTTGCAAATATATTTTGAAGATTTAATTTTCCCGAGATTTCGTTATGAAGGTGAAACATTCCTTCCATTGGTAAAAATTCGATTTTTTGGAAATTTGAACTGTTGTATGGGCGACAAAAATTATGGGAAGTATCAAACTTGGCGATCTCGAAGCCATCAAATCTTCTCCAATAGATCTAGGCCAACGAGTAAATTAGATGGATAAGTCCTCCAGAAAATATTGTTAAATTATGTCTCGAATTTGAGTGTTTACAAAACGTGATTCGCTTGGATGTTTTCGGTGAACAAAAAAGTTTCGTTGGACTCTTGAAGATTTACAAAAGAGGAAATAAAAGAAAAAAGAAGAATTTCTTCTTTGGGCACACACACGCACACATAAAAGTGCAAGGGTTTCTCTTCATCTTAAAAACAAAGGAAGGAAAAAGTGAGAAGCTCCTGCAAGTAGAGCCTTTGCATGTGAAACAAAAAGTGGTAGGTTCAGGTCAAACTTTGACCTGGGCACACGTATAAAAACAGAAATATTTGCAGGTCTTTTTTTTCCTTCCGTAAGAAGCCGCCGAAGCCCCACGTAGAAGAAAGCCGCACGTCCACGCCTAGAGAGGAGCTGCACGAAAAGAAAAAAAAAGGAAGCTAGAGATCTTTTCTTTTTGGCATACGCCTTGAATGCGTGATATTTTTGTACCATGAGTTTATATCCAAGTGAATTGTTTATTTGTAAATACTTTGGGTTTTGGGTTAAATCTAGGTGCGGAAAACACTCGAGCGTGTGAGTGATTGTAAACTCTGATTCTTTGATTATAATGGATTATTTGCTGCTGGCTCTCCCCGTGGATGTAAGTACTGATACTCAGACCGAACCACGTAAATTTTTAGTGTCATTATTATTTCTCGTTTATTTCTCTGATGATTTCGTGTTGACATAAATTGCAAAATCATGTGGTTTCCGCGTATTATATTGTAACAATTGGTATCAGAATTTGGGGTTGGATTTCTTGATTGTGATTTGGAGTTTTTGCTTGTTTGATTATTATTTGGAAATTCTGTTATTGCAATTATGTTTGAGAAGAAATCTAAAATTGAGAAGTTTAACGGGAGCAACAACTTTGTGTTATGGAGCATCAATATGCGAGTTTAATTGACAACCCAAGGTTTAGCCAAGGTACTGGATGGTGAAGATGGGTTGCCTATTATAATGAAAGTCTCAAAGAGGATAGAGCTAATAGAAAGAGCAAAAAGCACCATCTTGTTAAATTTGTCAAATGAGGTTTTAATAGAGGTTGCTAAGGAGAAGGATGCCGCAGCATTATGGGCAAAACTTCAAACACTCTATGTGAAGAAATGTTTGAACAATCATTTGTACATGTTGAAGAAGATGTTTCAATTTAGATATATTGAAATTACATCTATCAGATTCCATTTAGATGAATTTAATAAACTCATGATGAATCTGAAGAACATCAGTAAGATACTTGATGATGAAGAATAGGGCATAATGTTGTTAGCCTCTTCACCAGAGTCATGGGAGCACTTTACTGATTCACTGTTACAGCGGCATACTACAATTACCTCATAGGAGGTAAAGTCCGCCTTATTCTCTAAGGAGTGGTAGAGAAAGTTGCGAGATAACGGTCTGGCGCAATAAGTAGCACAAGCACTGACTATTCGAAGTAGAGAACAACATCAAGGACCTAGTAGCAACAAAGGTAAAAGCAGATCAAAATCATGCCATGGAAAGTCCAAGGGACACGTGAAGTGCTTTGAGTGTCACGAAGAGGGGCACATCAGGAGGGATTGTCCAAAGCAGAGAAATAAAGCTGATAGGCAGAATGCCACAAGCAATGCGGCAAACGTTGCCGAAGGGAGCAACAGTGATGCTAAAGCTATTTTATGTGTGATTGCTACTTCGTTAGGATACGAATGGGTGCTAAATTCGGGGTGTTCTTATCACATGACATCTCATAAGAACTGGTTTACTACTTACCAAGCTGCAGATGATGGTAGGGTTCTTTTGGGGAATAATGCAGTCTATAAAACTGTGGGGATAGGGACAATTCAGATTCGGATGCACGATAGGGTGGTGTGCACATTACAGATGTAAGGCATGTACCTGAGCTCAAGAAGAACCTTATTTCTTTGGGGACACTCGATGACATTGGGTGTAGGTACACCACTAAAAGTGGAGTACCGAAAATCTCTCGAGGTGCCATGACAGTGATGAAAGGGAAGAAAGTGAATACTCTCTATCATCTACTGGGAGAGACCGTGACCAGAACCGCTGCAGTTTCATTAGGTGAGTCAAATTCTAACTTAACTTAATTATGGCATATGTGTTTAGGGCATATGAGCGATGCAGTATGACAATGCTGAGTGAAAGAGGGTTGTTAAAGGGTCAAAAAATAGGGAAGCTGGACTTATGTGAGTACTGCATCTTTGGGAAGCAACACCGAGTTAAGTTTACTACAGCTATTCATTCGACCAAAGGACTAGTTGAATATATTCATTCAGACGTCTGGGCTCGTCTTCGGTTCCTTCAAAAGGAGGTGCCTGATATATGCTGACATTTATCAACGACTATTCAATGAAGGTATGGGTATACTTTCTTAAGCACAAATATGAAGCGTTTGATCAATTCAAGAAATTTAAGACATTAATTAAGAAACAGTCAGATAAACAAATCAAGTGCCTAAGAACCGATAATGGCATAGAGTTCTGTGGTAAAGATTTTATCGAGTTCTGCGAGAAAGAAGGTATTATGAAACACCGCATAATACCTGGGATACCACAGCAGAATGGCGTGGTAGAACGGAAGAACAGAACTTTGCTTGAGCGAGCTCGATGCATGCTTTCGCATGCAAGACTTAGCAATGAATTTTGGGCTGAAGCGGTAAACATGGCATGTTACCTAATTAATTGATCTCCATCATCTAATATCGAGTGGAAGACTCTTGAGGAAGTATGGTCGGGGAAACCTATTGATTATTCCGGATTATGTATATTTGGATATCCTGCCTATGCTCATGCAAGTGATGGTAAGCATGAGCCGAGGGCAAAGAAGTGCATATTTCTGGGTTATACATGGGGTGAAAGGCTACCTACTGTGGTGCATCGATCCCATATCACCCTGTTTTCGAATTAGCAGAGATGTGATCTTCAATGAGACTGTAATGCTTCAACAAAGGAGTTCTGAGACACAACCAATAGAGAAGACAGATCATTGTGTCATTAGTGAGGTGGAGCTTCAGGTGGAGGCTCCGAAAACCTTGAAGGTAACTGAAGTTGAGATTGCAGACAAAGCCGCAATTCCTAAAGTCAGTGATAGTAAACAATCAGCAAAGCCGCAACACACTATAGCCGCAGATAGACAGAGAAAGCAAATTAAATCACCGGTACGTTATGATTATATGGATATTGCTTATGCATTAACTGTAGGTAATGAGGTGGAGATGGATGAGCCTTCATCTTACTCTGAGGCGATGGCTAGTTAGGAGTCATCGCAATGGCTAGGGGTTATGAGAGAAGAGATGAAATCAATTCATCGAAATCAAACATGAAAGCTAGTCAAAGTACCCAAGAGCCAAAATAATGTTGGAAGTAAATGGATCTTTAAATGGAAGGAGGGCATTCTTGGTGTTGAGGCAGTGAGGTATAAGGCGAGACTTGTGGCAAAGGGGTATACACAGTGTAAGGGCATTAACTACAATGAGGTGTTCTTTCCTATGGTAAGACATATTTCTATTCGTGTTTTACTTGCCTTAATTGTTTCGCAGGATCTTGAGTTAGAGCAGCTAGATGTGAAAACTGCGTTTCCTCATGGTGAGTTGGACGAGTAGATTTACATGAGGCAACCAGAGGGATTTGCTATTCTGAGTAAGGAAGATCATGTTTGCTTGTTGAAGAAATCTTGGTATGGGCTGAAACAATCTCCTAGGCAGTGGTATAAACGTTTTGATGCTTTCATGACTAATCAAGACTACACAAAAAGTCAGATTGATAGTTGTGTTTACTTTAGGAGATTAGAGAATGGTTCTTTGATGTATCTACTCTTATATGTTGATGATATACTGATAGCAGCTAAAAATATGTCTGATATTGATGTGCTGAAGAGGCCGTTAAATACTTAATTTGAGATGAAAGATTTAGGTGCTGCAAAGAAAATTTTGAATATGGAGATTTTGTGTGACAGGGCTGCAGGAGTTGTACGTCTATCTCAAAAGAAATATATTGAGAAGATCATAGTACGTTTTAATATGCAGTCGGCAAAATCTGTAAGTACACCTTTAGCAAAGCACTTTAAACTTTTATATAAATTATCACCGCAGACTGAGGATGAGGAGGAGTATATGTCCCGTGTTCCTTATTCCAATACTATGGATAGTACTATGTATGATATGGTGTGCATCAGGCTTGATATTTCACAAGCTATGAGTGTGGTTATTCGTTATATGAAGTGTCCTAGTAAAGCTCATTGGGAAGCTGTGAAGTGGATCCTCAGATATTTGAAGGGGACAACATACGTGGGTATAGTGTACTGGAGGAATAGCAATGGCAGTGAGGCCATTGATTTTGTGGATTTGGATCACGCCGGTGACTTGGATGATCGCAGATCCTTAGTAGGGTACGTGTTTATGCTAGCGGCTGGTGCAGTTAGTTGGAAAGCGTTCTTATAGGATCCCATTACCTTGTCTTCGACTGAGGTAGAGTACATGGCACTAACTTTTGTAGCAAATGAGGCGATATGGTTACAAAGTTTGTTTTCAGACTTTAGTTTAGAACAGAAAAGTGTGGATATACACTATGATAACCAAGGTGTGATATATTTGGCATATAATCTAGTTTATCACGAGCAAACGAAGCATATCAACATTAGATACCACTTCATTCAAGATGTCTTAGCTAAGGGTAATGTTACCGTTAAAAAGATTGCTACAGCAAATAACCCAACAAACGTGATGACTAAGTCTGTTCCTTTGGCGAAGCTCAAGCTTTGCTTAAGCTCTATTGGCATCTGTGGAGAGTAAGCGCCCGTCGGGGCATTGAGAGAGTAGCATAGATGATGAGCACCATAACTTAGCTTCAAACATCTAGCCAAGGTGGAGAATTTTTAAATTATGTCTCGAGATTGAGTGTTTACAAAACGCGATTCGCCTGGATGTTTTCGGTCAACAGAAAAGTTTCGTTGGACTCTTAAAGATTTACAAAAGAGGAAATAAAAAAATAGAAGAAAATTTCTTCTTTGGGCACACACACACACATAAAAGTGCAAGGGTTTCTCTTCAGCTTAAAAACAAAGGAAAAAGTGAGAAACTCCTACACTTAGAGCCTCTGCACGTGAAACAAAATGTGGTGGGCCTAGGTCAAACTTTGACCTAGGCACACGTATAAAAACAGAAATATTTGCAAGTCTTTTTTGTTTCCTTCTATAAGAAGCCGCCAAAGCCCTATGTAGAAGAAAGCCGCACGTCCACGTTGCACGTCCACACCTAGAGAGGAGCTACATGAAAGAAAGAAAAGGAAGCTGGAGATCTTTTCTTTTTGGCGTATGACTAGAACGCGTGGTATTTTTGTACCGTGAGGTTATATCCAAGTGAGTTATTTATTTATAAACACTTTAGGTTTGAGATTAAATCTAGGTGTGGGAAATACTCAAGCGTATGAGTGCTTGTAAACTCTATTATCTTATTATAGTGGATTATTTGCTGCTAGCTCTTCTTGTGGATGTAGGTACCGATATTCGGACCAAACCACGTAAATTTTTGATGTCCTTATTATTTTTTGTTTATTTCTTTGATGATTTCGCGTTGACGTAAATTGCAAGATCTTGTTGTTTCCGCGTATTATATTCCAACAAATATGTCCAACGGTCAGCTTGGACTAGGAGGAGTATAAGAGAAGATTTCAAAGCTAAAGAAATAGTATTCACATTCATGAGATTTGAAGCTTTTAATTTCAAGAGTGAAGAATGTTTGTGATCTCATATATTCGTCTTTGTTGAGCAATACTGCGTAACCCTTTAGAGGTTGAGAGTGTGAGGAGTTGTTCACACAAACATGAGTACTTACAATTTAGGACTTGTAACCTATGATCGGTTCTTATTAATGAATTCTAGCCAACAAACTGTAGTGCATGAGAGTGGGCATAGGCTTGCAAACGCCAAACCACTAAAAATTTCTATGTGTAATTCTCTATCCCTTACTCTTTTTTATTCATTATGATAGAATTGTGCACTAGTAAGATTGGACAATTTCATCAAAAGTTGTCTCATTACAATATTTATTTAAATTCTTTCATTTCCACAAAATCACCTACTCACCCCCTTATGTGATATTTTAGCCATAATGACATGGCATAACCTCACATATGAGAATGCAATCATGTGCTATTTAAGTTTTCTTTGACTTGTTCACCCCTTACTTGGCCTAAATTCAGTCTTCCCTTCCCTTGACTTGTTCACACCTTACCACGTTGAAATTTAGCCTTCCATTCGATGTATCTCTCACTCACTCACTCGGTGCACTCGGATCATAGATAAAAACACCAAAAGAGAAGTGTTTAAGAGAAAATGCCTAAGCAAGTCAATATATGGACTCAAACAAATTCCTGAACAATGGTATATTAAGTTTAATGATACCATAACTTCCTTTGCATTTAAGGGAAACATTGTTAATCGTTGTTGGGGGGGTGTAGGTCGATGGAAGCAAGTTTTTTTTACATAAAACCAAGAAATTTTTCTCTCAAAATTTTGAAATAAAAGATGTAGGGAGGTAGCAAGTGTGATAGGAATAGGTATACTTTATGATAAATCACAAGGATTTTTAAGGTTATCTCATAAAACCTACATCAATAAAATTTTAAAGAGATTCAATATAGATAAATGTTAAGCAACAATAGTTTCAATTTAAAAATAGGGAAAAAACCACTAAAAACTCCAAACTTTGCATAGTGTGACTAATTTACTTGGCATTTTTTTTTTTGTGATACAAAAAACTCTAAACTTTGCCAATTGTGAAAATATTATCTCAATTTTTTTGTGACGTAAAAAACTTAAAACTTGTATTCACTTGACACATTTACCCCAAGCTACAGGATATTTTCATCTTTTATTTTTTAATTTTTTTCCTTTTGCTTTTCTTTTTTTTTTTTCTTTTTTCTTCTTCTCTCTTCCCTTTGCCATGGCGAACGGAGGGAAGTCCGTCCCAGGGGAGGGTCACCTTTGCAAACCTAACTGAGGACAGCCCTCGCTAGATCAACCCTCACCTAAGTCTAGCTTCCCTCTGCTGGCCATGGCGGAGGGAAGAGAGACAAAGAAAAAAGGAAAAAAAAAAAGAAACGAAAAAGGGAAAAACATAAAAAGGAAAGAAAAATTTTAAAAATAAAATATGAAAATAGAGTTTTGGATAAATGTGTTACAATCGACAAAGTTTGTGATTTTTGTATCATAAAAAGTTTTAGGGTAAATTTATTATATTAAATAAAGTTTGGGATTTTTGTGTTTTTTCCTTAGAAATGAGACAAATTTAGCTTTATGCAGTCTCCAAAAAATGAATTAAAACAACAGCAAATGAGAAATAATTTCTTATGCATATGTTGTTAAGAACTTAACATATGCTCAAACTTACAATCAAAGTCAGTTTTGCTGTCAGATTGTTGGGCAAGTATCAAAGTAACCAAAGAATGGATCACTAGAAAACTACAAAGAAAGTTCTCAGATGCCTACAAGGAACTAAGAATTATATGCTTAATTATAAGAGATATGATTATTTTGAAGTGATTGGGTATTCAAATTCAAACTTAACCGGATGTGCCAATAGAAGAAAATCAATGTTGGCTACTTGTTTCTTCTTGCTGAAGGGTCAATTTGATGGAAAAGTGCAAAGCAATCTGTCATTGCTCTATTCCACTATGGAGGTTGAGTTCATGGCATGCTTTGAGGCCACTATCAATGCGTTATGTTACAAAACTTTATTTCGAGGCTTGTGATTGTCAACATTATTTTTAAGCCGCTAAAAATTTATTGTGATAACTCTGCAACAGTTTTCTTCTTTAAAATTTAAAAAGGGAAAATATTCTAAGGATGCTAAATATATGGAAATTAAATACTTGTCCATTAAAGAAAAGTTCAAAATTAGACACCATTAATGATATAAAAATTCCATCAAGTATATTTACTTGACACTACGAACTCATGTATGTGTTTATGATATTTCATCTTTTCCATTTAAGATAGTCTTTTATGTTACTTCTCATTTATGGATAATGTGAAGTAGAGAACTATAGTTCTAATATATGGAAGGGACTGTGTTGATTAATGACATACAACATTTATGGCTGGCATTAGTTTTCTTTACTTTATTGTGATTATTATTTAATAGCCAATTTAGGAAAAAATTTACATTAATATTATTGTGTACATCATGGTCTTTATTAAGCCATGAACAAAAGGTCATATGGACCAAGAGGGAAAATGTAAAAATAATTGTGGCCCACATGACAGTATGAATGGTTTAATAATTATTTAAATTCTAAAAATGTATAGGCCATGAAAAGTTGCAACTTCTACGGAGATAAAATATTTTGTGTGCTTTGATAAAAGGCACTTATTGAAGGCATTCAGCTGATAGCTTATAAAAGGAGTCTAATCCTCTCTCCATTCATACATAAGCGTTACATTTTATCCTTCATCAGATAAAATATGTTAATAAAAATTGAGTTAAGAGAGAGAAATCAAATTTCATTGTTTCTCCTATTTTTATAACAATTGAAAGCTAGGGGTTATTGCTTTCTTAAAGTTATTGTTATGGATAAAAGGTATACCATAATCCCTTTTGTCGTGAATAAATCATGATATAAGATTTTTTTTTTTAATTATGAATTTCTACATTATCAATTACATTATCGCTAACATGCTAAAGTCTCTAAAATCGATGCACACTCTCAACTTTCCATTCTTTTTCTTGACATGTATGATGTTGGATAATTATTCGACATCTCTACCTAGCCTTATGAAACATGCCTTCATTAGCCGTTCACTTTCTTCTTTGGTCTTGAAAACTACATATAAGGCAAATTGGGTGAGAGGTTTGTATGGGCTAAATCCTTTTTTGATCTACAAATTGTGTTTGACTATACTTATCTCTATATTTTGGCATCTTATGATAATCCCATGCAAAATAATCTCTATATTCCTTAAGTAAAACAACCAATTTATCTTTAAATTCTTCATCTAAATGTGCACTTACAAGATTAGGTCATTCCTAAGTCCAATCGTCGATATTGACTTCAATTAAAGGGTCTTGTGCCTCCATGATCTTGTTTTCTTTCTTCGAAAGGCGTTTGTCAAAATCAATTAGGCAATCGACAACGCCTAAAGGTTGACAAACTTCATCCGTCAAATAGGAGAAATATATTTTAGTCAAATCTTCTAACATGATATATTTTTTCATAGAGCATGTCTCTTTGCCATGTTATCAATCCCTTACACCTCAAGATCCATTCAACCTCTCTCTTTATTAGGCAATAAAAAGGCAAATCTTTTAAATTGGCTTTCAAAGGTTCAATGACAAAGGATATATCTTTTTTCATAAAGCATGTCTGTTTGCCATGTCACCCATCCCTTATGCCTTAGGATCCATTCGACCCCTCCCTTGATTACGCAATAAAAAGGCAGATATTTTAAATTGGCTTTCAGAGGTTCGGTGACAAATGAGTTGTTGACTGATTCTAGAGGCAATCACATCATATTAGCACACGATAGACGCACACTATGACTTGCCAACACATGTTCTATTTTATCTCCATCCCAAAAGGTCAACTTCTGATGAAGTGTGGAAGGCACACAATAATTGTTTAAGGGCTGGTTGGTTCAACATATGGAAGGAGCTTTGGGCTCTAAATGAGTTAAGCCAAATGTAATGGTATTTAGTTATGCATTTGGAAGATTCTGGGGAGATGTAATTGTATCTCTAAAGCTCTTCAAAGGCCTTTAGGGGGATGGTGGAATAGAGATGCCTTGAGAAGTAGCATTTTCGAAATGCTACTTTCCTATTTTAATGAAAATATGTCAGTTGCCAATCCACCCTCATTTATTAAATGTAATTCCATTTTTGCCTTTTATAAACAGAAAACCCTAAATGCTCTTCTCGCTTTACTTACTCTCTCGTGCCTCACGACTTCCCTTATTTTTGTGCTCTTTTCATTTGTCCCCTCATGCCTTGCTAGAGACTTCCCCTTTTTCGTGCTTGAAGCTATGTTTCTTCATGCTCGCGGCCCTCAAGCTCTCTTTGCCCTCACAAACCCTAAACAGGGTTTTGTTGGTTCATCTCAATCTTTAAGGTTTCTATAATGCCACTTTAATTTGTGCTTTACTAATTCAGCTTAATTTGGCTTCAATTTAATTGCTTTTTTTTTTTTTTTTTAATTATGCCTCTCAAATTTGTTCACGTTCATGTTATTGGAAGATGATAAGTTCAACTAAGAAGAAGGCATATTGGACTATCAAAGATGTAAAAACATTTTATAAGTTGTGTATCAAACAAATCAATAAAGGTAATAATAATGGACTGTCATATTTAATAACCAACATTTTACTAGTTCATCTTGATTTGGTTTTAGTTTAATTGCCGGTTTTTTTTTCTATGCCTCTCAAATTTGTTTATGTTCATATTACTGGGTGGCAAGTTTTACAAAAGGGAAGTCATATTTGTGGCATCCTCAAATTGCATGACGACCCCTAGATACACAACGGTCCACAATTAGGTGATGAAAGTATTGTCGGACTACAATATAGTCATTAGACCAATGGATTACACATTAGCAATGGCCGAGCATTGAATGGATCGTTGTTTTGTTAAAAAGAAATTATCATATGCTCATGTATGACCAAGACTTGTACTAGAGAATGGATTGATAAATCATGAGACCATAGGACTAAGAGTGCCGACCGAAAATGCCTTGTAAATTGCAAGGTTTAGAATTTAATTACTTTGAGGACTAAATTTAGGAATTGGGCCTTAGGACTTGGGCCAAGTATGGGCTCAAGGGGGGATGGATTTGGGCCGGCCAGCAAGCCCAAGGAGAGCCCGGCCAAGCCACCCCACGCACGCCAAAGGGAGAGTGAGCTGTCCATGTGTACTCTCCAAGTGTCAACCGGTTTTGCAATGTGTCAATGTGCGTGGAGAGTCATCATTGCTTCTAATCATGATTAATTAGAGGTATAAAAGGGAATGGCCAGTTCTTGTGAGGGCTTTCGACCGGCTGAGTGTGAGTGAGAGAGAGAGAAAGGCGAGAAGAAAAGAAGAAGAAGGAGGAAGAGAAGAGAGGAGTTAACGTTGCCCGTGGTTTGCTGTCCGTTTTTCGCGCATCTAGCTGCAAATTTAAGGCAAGAATTGGTCTCTCAACTGCTCATACTTGCTGTGGTGTTGCTGTGGTGTTGTCAAATGGCTGAATTCATGACTTTGATGGGTAGAAATTGAGGTTTTGAGAGTGAATCTGTGGGGGGTGTAATCTGTTCGAGTAGAACAACATGCGCCAAGACTTTGTGATGATCTGTAAATGATCTTAGGGTTAGAATCTGACTTCGTTTTCTCATGAAAGTTGTAGAGAATGCCTTGAATTATAACATACTCAAATTTGAAGCAAAACGAACAAGATTTTAGGGGTGAAATTGATTTTCTATAAAACTGGTTGAATATCGGATTGCATGTCGACCTTTGATGCTTGTTGGTTGTTGAACGTGACTTTCTGTTGGAAATTTCTTTTCGACTTCTTCATAGGAATTGTAGGGAACATCTTGATGAACAACATACTAAAAATTGAGACAAATCTAACCTGTATAGCCTAGTGAATTGCGTATTTTCTCACGGACATGGAATTTGGACTGTCCTATGGAACGTCAGTAGGTTGTGAGGATCATAAGGCGACTTTCTTTTGGGAATTTTACTTCGAATTCTAAACTAAAGTTGAAGAAAACATGTTAAGATAGAACATATCCAAAAATCAGAAGAAAAGAAGGAGGATAAGTAGCTCAAATGATGAATTTTCGCTGATGATTGATTCTGGTCGGTTTGTATTGTAAACAGAAGCTTTTGATTTTTATAAAAAATTATCTAGGATGAATCTGATGGTAATGTCTTCATGAGAAATTTACTTTAGACTCTTGGCTATAACATAGTGAAATTTCATAATTTTTGAATGATTTTTGAGTATTTAATTTAATGTAATTCCAAAGCTGTGTAAACTGGAAAGTCCGAAACTCTGATTTGTATTGCCGAAGTTTATATCTTTTTGTGTGAGGATTTTTTGAACATGAGTTCTTAATGAAAGTTGTACTTTTATGTCTTAATGTTGATGTGGTAAAGTTTCATGATTTTTAGTGGACAATTGGATATTTAAATTAGGGTTATTCTGCAACCGTGCAAGCTGTGGTGTTTGAATTTGCTGTGTTGCAATGGCTGAGTGATATCTTTTTGTGTGTTGACATTTAGAACATACATTCTTCATGAAAAGTGTGCCATTTTGTCTTGACTGTCATGTGTGTGAGTTTTACAATTTTTGAGGGTCATTTGGTATTTAATTGAGACGTTTTCAGAAAATTATGCATGCTGAATTCTACGGGAACTAATTGAATGGAGTTATTCCATGTGAATTTCATGTTACATGAGTAAAGATGTTTGACATTGCATATGGTTTTGAGTGGTGAGCATCATATTGTATGCCATGAACCATGCATGTGAGAAGGCCATCGGATGGTGTGAGCCGATGATGCCCCGGGAGTGTCGGGATGCCCGGCCAGGGAGTGAAAATGCTGGATGCCCAGTAGCCCTGTGAGCATAAATTTGGATGGCCTCGGAGTTGAGATGCCTGGAGCGTAGGGGATGCCGGAAGCACGGATGGTGTGTGCCGTGAATTCCTCGTGATGCCAATTGGGGTGCGAGATGCCCGGCCAGGGAGTGTAAATGCCGGAAGCACGGATGGTGTGTGCCGTGAATTCCTCGTGATGGCAGTTGGGGTGCGAGATGCCCGGAATGTGGGGGGCCGGAAGCCCGGATGGTGTGTGTCGGGAATGCATTAAAAGCTAACTAACATTGTGAAAACTGGAAATGAAATGTGCATATGGTGAAATTTGGTATGCATGGGCATTGAATGGTATATATGTGCACATGGTGAAATGTATGCATGAGCACTGGATAGTGAGTGCATGAATGATTGAGTATCTATGGCCTAATGGTTGGCATATGCATGATCTTACCTGTTGAGGCTATATGATGTCATGATATATCTGTTGCTGTTATGTGATAATGTGACATGTTTGACTGTTTTGTGTGATGTATGAGTGGCCATAGAGATCATGTATTTGCTGAGTTGTTATACTCACCCCTTTTTGGGGACTAACTTTCAGCCTAGTCATGCCGCTCCAGCCTGTCTCTCCAGGCACTTTTTATGGCATCCCATCTGACGTAGAGGTGGGGGTGACCCAGATTGATAGTCCATCCGTCCCTGGACTGACGTTCTTCCGGGTGCGGGTGATAGTACGCTATGAGGTGGGTCTAGAGGATGGCCCCGTGTTCCAGGAGTTCATTTCCGTCTACGTGCAACGAGACGGGATTATGCGAGGCATGCTACCACCACCGCCATCCGACGCACCAGGGTGGATGTAGGGCCTGAGGGGGGAAGCTGGGAGCTGGAAGCTGAGATTTTTTGGACAAACCGAGACCGAGAGATGGATGAGCCTGTGTATGAGGATTTTTGAGGGGTAGATGAGTTTTCTCTTTTTGAGTATAAGCCATGTTAGTATGAGCTGGCTTTCTGTTGATATGTACCTACCCTGAAAGAATCCATCTTGTAGATATGTAAATAAAAGAGGTCCGGTTTCGCTATCCTATAATGTTTAGTTAGTGTGCATTGCCCTCTTAAGTTATGTGAAGGGAGGATTTGGTGAAATGTGATTTCGCTTCTGCAAGTCGAGTGCGCTGGGACCGTTTGTTAAAAAAAAAAAAAAAAAAGAGCCTAAGAATTTACAGCTATCTGAAATGCGAAGTGAGAAGGATAACTGTGGCGACCTTAAGGGGGTTTTAGGGTGCTACAATATTAGACCGCCAAAGATGTAGAAGCATCTTATAAGTAGGTGCTGAATAAATCAACAAAGGTAATCATCCTGTAACCAATAAGAGGGATTGATGGATTGTCATAATTAATAAGTTCGAGGACTTGAGAGGCATAAAGTATAATAAAACTCAAATGAAGGATAAGTGAAATAATCGTAAGGAAAAATGAAAAAGATGAATGACATTGGTTTACAATGAAACATGACTAAGACGAGATTTAAAGAAGAAAACTATTGATACGAATGATGAATTGTGGGAAAGTAAAATCAGGTTTTTATCATTTCTTCTTTTACTTTTCTGCTAAGTTCTCATTTTCAATGAGACAACTTACTTGAATGCTTTATTACGACATGACAATCATAAGACTAAGGTTTTTGGGACAAATGGTATACCTCCTTATTTTGAAACATTGTTACATAGAATTTTCGAGATTACAATTGCTATTGGAAGAATCACATAGAATATTGCACAAAGTGTATATATTGACAAAAATTTTGAAGCCACACAACCTGATATTGATGATGGTGCAAGATCTACTTATGATAATTTAGAGTCTCATATGGGTGAAAATATTGATGAATAAGTTTGTACTCATACTCGTAAAACAATAGTGCAAACTTCAATGAGACAAGTTCGAGAAAAGAAAGAAAAGAATTTGACCCTAATACAACTACTTATAAACCAAATTAACAAGCTTTGTTCCGCTGTTGAAAATAGGAGCACTGTTATTGTTACATCTTGAGCAAATGATGAATTTGGTCCTTATAGAGACCTCATACTCATGTCGGACGCCATACTAGAGATTGTGCAAGATAAAAAGTTATACATTTTTGTAATTAAACATTTTTAATGAAAAGACAATAGGTAGGTTTTCACGAGCTTAAATAGTGATGCACTAAAAATTAAGTATCTCAAGCTTGAGATAGAAGAGCTTAGTCATACTAGAATGTTGAACTCTTTGATATGCTACTTTGTTTTTATGTAAGATCTCTATCAACAATTTGTATGAATCTAATTTCTATTAGTGTTTTAATGTGAGAATTGTTTCCAGTTGAGGTTCTTTATATATGGTTTTTTTTTTTGTCGATCCTACTCTATTCCTATTCTAACACTCACTCTCAAACTTTTGCCCTGCCTCCTTGCAAGATGTGGGAGTTGAAACCCACTCATGAAACTTCAGCATCCCCGCCCTAATCCTCCTGAGAAGGTGGGGATTTGAACCCTCCACCTCCCCCTTCCAAGTTGGAAGGGTGGCCACTGGAGCAAACCTCAATGATTCTTTATATGTGATTGAGTTTGGATAAATATATTGACTGATACTATTGTTTCTCTTTGTAAATGATCAAGATTATTCATTATTTCTCTTACTCTAACTATATTTTGGTAGTTATGGATGATTCTCAAGAAAAGGAAAATTGTGAAAGAGAGAAAAATGAATTCTTGGATTTTCTCTCAATCATTCAAACTTCAATTGCCTATTAGGAAATGTACATTTGCAAACCTCATCATACACAGGTTATGCATGGTTAAGATGATGGCCAAATATACTAATCCGATAAGATACTTTGATACATTTAGAATGCATAGGGATATACTTAATTATTTTACGTGTAATTTAGTAACTTGATATGGCCTTAAAGGATCTAGGAATACTAATATCACAGAAATAATTGAATGTTTATTTATATGTTGAGACATGGTATAGGTAACTAGTTAGCACAAATAAACTTTCAACACTTTGGGAAAACCATAAGTAGGCACTTTAATTTAGTTTTAGATTAAGTATGTGATATAGCAAAATATTAGATCTAGCCAACCGATCAACAATATAAGGAAGTTTTAGAGAAAATAAAAAAAAAAATCAACTATTTTATCAATATTGTAAGGGAAGTTACAATTGTACAATAAAAATGAAAAAATAAATGTAAATCATGTAATATTTGCATTATTTATTTGAGGATTGCATATCCCAACAATGGTACTGATGTACAATCAAGTTTGCTTTATTGGTCGAAAAGGATAGATAACTCAAACTGTATTAGCCATATGCAATTTTAACATAGAAATTATCTATGCTTGTTCTGGTTGGAAGGGACAAGCTCATGATATACATATCTTCCATAAAGCTATTGGAAGACGTGATGCAAAATTTCTTAATTCTCCTCCAGGTTTCTTAATTTATGATTTATGTACATCCATGAGTATATTTGTATGTGACATATGTTAATTAAATTTACATTACATTTATGTATGTAAATGTTATTTTGTAGATACTAGATATCTAAATCTTATAGGTTATTTGTGGTCACATAGATAAGTTAGATATCATTTGTCAGAGTTTTGACAAAGTCCTACACCTACGAGTCATCGGGAAATATTCAACTTTGCTCAGATATTGAGTGAGCCTTTGGCGTATTAAAAACAAAGTGAAAAATTAATATGTCAAGTTATCCTTATGAAAAGCAGTGCAAATTGTCATAATGACAATGATTTTATATAATTATATACGAAGAAATGTCATAATTGATATGAGTTTTGACATAGTAGATTTAGATCTCAAATATAGATATTTAGTTGATCATGATGCTATAAATGAGGTGGTGAGTGCTTCAAATGATAATGCATTCTCTCACATGGCATGTATACATGATGAGTCATGAGTTTAATAAATAGTTAATAAGGTTTGTAATATTTAATGATAACTATTTTTTTCCCTTAACCATATATTGTCATGTTCATTGTAATGAAATTACGCTCTTTTAAATTGAGTTTGATGTATTCTTTTATTTAAAATTTGTTAATATGTTTCTTTTACATTACTCTCAACGAGAAATATATATATATATATATATATATATATATAGTCATTGTTTTTTTCTTTATATATTAAACAAATTAAAGTTTTACAACTTAAATTGGCACACAAAAGGACTTTCCAAATGCATTTTACCACACAGCATTTCTCCTAAGTGGAATCCTAAGGCGTTTTTTCAATTATAGTTTACTAAACAGTATTCGCATTTTATTAAACCCCTTTAAACTAAAGGAATTCGCACTTCCCCAAAGACATTCTCCCAAAGTCGAATCAAAGGGCCCTCAATCTAGTCTTAGCCTAACAAGAGGTTATATGACCTATCATCATTGATAATGAATATCATTGTAGGCGATGTTTTCGGGCTAATCATCGCCAGTTTCTAGCCATTTCGAGCATGGCAATAAACTAGTTGACCGACACATTATTGCACTAATTCAACCTAAGTTGATGATTGACACTTCCGGCATTGTTTTGTAAAATTGAGAAGTGTTTTTCCATCTTTGTCCAAATGTAAATTGAGATTGCCAATAGGTTTTTTTTTTTGGTCCGAAAAACACCCCATATATTACTTAGAAAAACCCATACAATTCGTAGCTAGGGCGTCCGCACATATTAGATCCCTAAGCTGGGATGAAGGAGACATAACAAGGTTTTTACAAGTAGAAGATAAAGGATGGGCTTTGCAGGCCCAATCCGCAACAGCGTTGCCCTTTCTAGGGCAAAACCCTAGGGTTACGGACGAGAACAAAGAGAAGAGAAAAGTTGCCTCAGAGAGAAGTGCATGGTCCTTCCATGGCGGCATCGTCCTTCTATTCACAATCTCAACCAGAGAAAGGCTGTCCGACTCGATCTAAATGTTCTGGTGCTGGAGCCCTTGATCGAGCAGAAATCGAAGAGCCAAAGAGAGAGCTTGAGTTTCCACCTGCAAGGCCGAGGAAGCTGCAACACGATGAGAAAAGCCGCCGGTGAGTCTGCCTTGATGATCTCTGCATATGTAGGCAATTTTGCCTTCTTCTTTGCCTGGTTCATACGACCCATCTATGTTTACTTTGAGAACGCCCACTTCTGGGGGTCTCCAGATTAAGTCTTTCTCTGATGATGATTTTTTCCGTGAGTGACGAGAGAGGGCCGATAGTCGATCTACCTAATAGTGGATCAGAGCCGTCTCAACAACTAGATTTTGATTAAGGAGTGTTCGTCTGAAGATGTAGCCGTTGCGAGCCTTCCATATCTGCCACAGGACATTCGCAATCAAAGCAAGGTGGGTTGAAGGGTTGTGATGGCCGATGGTTGATAAGAGCCAAGCGTCAATACGTCGGATGGAGCCAGGGGCTAAGGTAATACAGATACTTTTATGGGCCCATACCTTTTTCGTCCAAGAACAAAGTAAAAATGTATATTCAATAGTTTCTGGGGTCTGTTGATTGCAAATAATGCAGCAAGGATCACTGATAATGTGACGGCGATGCAGGTTGTCTCGGGTGGCAAGGGAATTACGGCAAACAGACCAAAGGAAGGAGCGCACCTTTGGAGCAGTTGGCATCATCCAGATCATACGCCAGAGACAAGTGGGAGTTTGGTAAGAAGTAGAAGCCCCTTCACTTGAATACACTGTTGCTGTCCTGTTGAGCATATGATACGCTGACTTTACTGAATAGTCGCCATGTGATGTCGTTGTCCAGATGAGTTTATCTTGAGTGCAATTAGACCTTAACTGAATATCCATGATTTGTTTGATGATCTGTTCATCATAAAATTGTTGCAACACGTCCATTTTCCAAGTACTGGTAGAATGATCTATAAGATCAGCTACTAGTTGGGGTTCTTGTTGGGCTTTTGGTCCCCCAAGAATGCCCATGGGGAGCCATTTATCTTCTCTGATTTTTATGTTAGTACCATCCCCGATAGACCAACAAACATGATCAATGATTGCTTCCCTTCCACTTAAAAGACTCTACCAGCCCCAAGATGGGCGAGAGCCTTTAACAACATTTATAAAAGAAGAGGAGTGAAAGTATAAACCTTTAAACAATCTCCCCCATAGAGAATCAGGTTGCTGTAGGAGGCGCCATGCTTGTTTACCAAGCATGGCTTTATTGAAGCTAATAAGATTTCTGAAACCCAAACCTCCCATTTCCTTTCTGAGTTGCAGAGTCTGCCATCTCAACCAATGAATTCCAGGTTTACTAGCATCGTTATTCCACCAAAATCTGGCCATACGCTACTCTATATTCCAACATAAAGAGATAGGAATTCTAAAAACAGACATGGCATAGCACGGTATAAATAGAATTACTGCCTTTAGCAGAATTTCCTTCCCACCTCTTGATATCATTTTCTCCTTCCATCCCTCCAATCTAGCCTGAATTTTACTGATGAGCCAAGAAAACATATCCTTCTTCAATCTTCCCCAATCCGTAGGAATCCCTAGATACTTTCCACATCTCTCTAATACCGGAACTCTCAATTCACTAGCTAGGTTCACCCGTAAAGAAGATGGGCAGGATGGGCTAAAAAAGACACCTGACTTATTTCGGTTGATGGCTTGTCCAGTAGCAACACAGTATTGGTTTAGCAAATTAGACAGATTCTGGCACTCCATCAGGGTCCCATCAATAAAGAAAACAGCATCATCAGCAAAGAATAAGTGTGATAAAGTAGGACTCCAGGGATTCAACTTGATGCCTTTGAGAGAACCCATGTCTATTGCATTACGGATAAGGTAGGATAATAGATTGGCTATAAGTATAAACAAATAAGGGGACAAAGGATCTCCTTGACGCAATCCTCTGGTGGGATGAAACTGCTGAAGGTACTCTCCATTTAATTTAACACTGAAAGAAGCGGTGGAAATACATTGTAAAATCAGCTGAACCCAATGTGAATGGAAGCCTAACCTGAGTAAGTAAGCCCGTAAGAAATTCCCATTCAACACGATCGTAAGCTTTGCGCATGTCGAGCTTTAAGACAGCTTGGAAATGTCTTCTCCTTCTTCTTGATTTAATCTGATGTATAACTTCCTGGACGACTAATATATTATCTTGAATCATCCTTCCTCCCACAAAAGCACACTGCTCCTCAGCGATCAAGGTAGGCAGAAAAGGTTTCAGTCTGTTTGCAAGCACTTTTGATATAATTTTATAGGCGTAATTACATAGGCTAATGGGGCGATACTGATCTAGGCTTTCAGGGTTGGGGGTTTTAGGAATTAGAGTGATAGCAGTTCAGTTAAGAGCAACTGGTAATAGGCCAGATTGGAAGAAATTCCGAACTGCTTGAAAAATGTCCCCTTTGATAATATCTCAGTGATGTTGATAAAATAATCCATTCAATCCATCAGGTCCAGGTGCTTTGGAAGCTCCTAATTGAAAGGTAGCTGCTTGAACTTCCTCTATTGTTACTGGTGCTATTAGAATTGCATTCATAGTAGGAGTAACGACCTGAGGGCATTGATTTAGTACCTGATCATAATCTCGGGGACCTGAAGTAGTATAAAGCTGTTGAAAGTAGGATGTAGTCATATCCTGAAGTTTAGCATGATCACGAACCCAAACCCCATTTTCATCACGCAATATACTGATCCGATTTCATTGACGCCTTTGGATAGTTGTAGCATGAAAAAATCTTATGTTACAATCCCCCCACTTTAGCCAATTAATCCTTGACCGCATCGCCTAAAACTGCTCTTCTCGTTGCCAGCATTGTTGGATTTCTGCTTGTAAAGTTGTGATTTGTGCTTGATCCTCTGAGTTATTGAATTGATTAGTTAAAACCTACAATTTCTACTATAATTCATTAATCCTGTATCTGTTGTGCGAGAATCTCCAGCGACTCCAAAGGGATAGGGCATTAGTGACTGATCTGATTTTTGTCAAGAGAGAGGACTCCCGAGCCCCACCAGCATTCCAGGATTCAGCTACAACTAAGGAACAATCAACCTCTTGAGTCTAGAAGGCTTCAAAGGTAAAGTGCTTTTTCCTTCGATTCACAAACCCTATAGATTCTAAGATTAGAGGGCTATGATCAGATCCCATTGCAGGAAGCACAGTCACCTGAGCATTTGGAAAAGTCTCCCTCCAATCGATATTGCAGACTGCCCTGTCCAGCCTTTCCTTCACTAAGGCTTCCCCCTCACGATTATTGGACCAAGTAAAAGTGCAGCCATGAGCAGGCAGGTCTAACAGACGGCAGTCATCCAGCACAGCTCGAAAAGAAGATATGCGGTAAGTGTCAAGCGGCCTAGATCCCAATTTCTCCCATCGATTTAGAATTTCATTAAAATCTCCAAGACACACCCATGGGAGTCTGTTTAGATTACTTATTTGCCTCAACATCTGCCACATCTGTTGACGAGCTTGAAACATTGCAGGTGCATGGAGACAAGTAACTCTCATTGTTCTGTTCTCTGAGAGGATTTGGCAGACAAAGTCAAAATGGTAAGGAGAGGAGGAAAACTCAGATAACCTCAGGCTGTCCTTCCAAAAAAGGGCCAATCCTCCAACTAAGCCCACCGAACTACAAAGCCTATGATCCAAAAAAAACCCAAGGTACGCTTAAGTCTGAGGAGGACTTCATCTGAGTTTTTTGATTCCATCAAAAAGAGCAATTCAGGCCTTTCTCTAGCCACAAGGGCCTTTAAGGCTCAAATGTCAGGGGATTGCCCAACCCCTGACAGTTCCAACTGATGATCTTCATCTGTCCCCTGGTGGCTGTTCAGGGCTAGCCACCGACGCCCATGGACAAACCTTTCCAGCCTCCAGAATTGGCGTGTCTAGTAACGTTGAATCATCATAGTTTGTCGAAAGAGATGCAGGTAAGTCATACGGTGCATATCTACGGGGTTTCTTCACAGGGCCAATTCTACCACTCTGACGAATAGTTTTGCCCTTTTTAACTTGCTGAACTGCCGATTGTATCTAAATACCTTTTTTCTTATCTTCTGCAGGGATGAGAGCTGTTGATATACAATGCCGAGACTGGGGAACTAGACCTGGAACCACGAAACAATCCTTTTGAGCCATGGAAGCATTTGAGTGAGATGAAGCCGCTGCTGCAGGGGCTGGTGGGGGAGGTAGGGCCAGAGGTGGAGCTGCAGCATGAGGTGTCTCAGGTACGGTCTCCTCATAATCTTCCTCAATAGCTGACTCCTCATAATAGAATTGCCAATATGGGCTGTACTTCTGAACCTCCGCTTTCAGCCAGGGTCCATATGGAGTTTTCTCATCACCAGAGAACATATTTTCTTTATAAGGAACAAACTGGCAAGCTTCTGCATAGTGTCCCAATCGGCCACAGGAATAGCAATAATGAGGTAGCTTCTCATACCTGTAATCCAGCCAATAGGTTCTGTTCTTGTATTTTATGAAGCGCCCTGTTTGTAAAGGTTCGGATAAGGCTAATTCCACTTTGGCTCTTCCAGCCCTTAGAGCAGAAGCAGTTACATAATCAGATTGTACCTGTATAACCTTTCCAACAGTACTCACAGCTCGACGGATCATCTTATCAGTGCAACACTCTAGAGGAAGGCTAATTACCTGGACCCAGAAGGCACAGGTAGAGAAATCATAGCGATGTAAGGGGGTATTCTCAATCCAGGGTTTAAAGTTTATCAAATGGCCTGAGAATTGCCACAAGCCATTATCCAGAACTCTTTGTTTTTCAGCTTGAGTTTTAAATTTTGCCAAATAAATCCCTGCCTCCCTTTGCAGAATATCAGCATGCTCGGTTCTCCAAGCCCTCTTCAAAGCAGTCTAGAAAGCTTGTAAATTCAGCGAAGGATTAGAAGCAATCTTACCAATCAGAGTTAGTTTGTACTCCTCAACAACTTCAGGTGAGGGCTCGACTTGCCATTCCTCAATTTGTTGTTCGTTGCATAATCTTCCCAATTTCCGACAGAGCGCAGCAACTTTAGCCGCATCTGGATCAGTCTCGCGAGACATGGCCAGACTTTGAAAACCAAGCACCCCAATTCACTGGACTTCAAAAGCCGAGACGAGAAAGCGACAGGTAAATTGTGAACAAGAGGTGTCGAAGTGAGATTACGAAGAACAACGAAGGCCAAAAGAGTCGAGGATGGTGACATGCAAGATGACAAGGAACACTGGGAGACCGAGCATCAGGTGAAACTGAGCTGGGTGGGGACAAATTGAGAGAGGGGACAAAGAGGAGGCTTGGTCGAAGTCACCATTGCTGAAATTAAAGGGACAAGATGGAGAAGAAACCAGAATCACAGAGAAACTCCCCTGGTGGTAGAGGAACTCAACAGAGGAGTCAAGGATAGTGACATGCAAGATGAGAAAGTACACTGGGTGACCGAGCATCAGGTGAAATTGAGCTGGGTGGGAACAAATTGAGAGAGAGAACAAAGAAAAGACTGGGTCGAAGTCACCATTGCTGAACTTAAAAGGACAAGATAGAGCAGAAAACCAGAATCAGAGAAGAACTACCCTATTGGTAGAAAAACTTGACAAAACGAGAGAGATTGCCAATAGGTTGATATAGTAGGTGCATGCATTATTCTATAAAGACAAAGGAAATAATGTTCATCTCATAAACTCATTCATCCTTGCTTCTCCATAGTGGGCATAGAAACAAGCGATGTGTTCAATACTAGATTGGTCATCTTCGCCATCGAAGATGGCAAATTCAAGAATTATGAACCATCGGGGAAAGTGGTTGATTATCAACCCATTTAGTATAGGGTTTCTTATAATAGGTACCCTACTATTTTTGGTGGTGATTGATTTTAATGTTGGTTGGTTTGGAGAGCAAAAGTTGAAACCTATCCTGTAGGTCTCAATTTTGGAAGATTAGAATTGTGAACTGAATCTGTTATACTTGGAACCATAACTAAATTGAACCAATGCTTGAGACAAGTTCTCAATTATGCTAAAGAATTCGGGTTCATTTTGTACAAACTTATTATCTTTTACATACCACTTGTAAAGTCTTGTTAGATAAAAGTTCTCATGTGCCAACTTCAAGGTGGAGCTCATCAATTTCATTCTTCCTAGCTGCGTTTAACTATTTTTTTTTTAAATGTCTATTTTAGGCCACTTCAACCTTAGAATTGATCAAGTGACCCCAATTATTTTTCTTTTTTTTTTCAAGGATTCAAAATCAAGAACCGAATCAATTCTTCTCGAAACCGGCCTGAAGCAAATCGGATAAGGCCAGTTCGGTCCCATCCTTAGATTGAATCGGCCGATTGCTCACCCCTAATTACTCCGATTTGGTGATGTTACCACCATTTAAGAAAGGAATTTGGAGGATGAGTAAAGAGGAGTTATGGCCCCTTGGCGACGGGTTCCCTTCGCACCGCATGGAGAATCTCTTTGGCGTTTGTCGATTAGAAACGTGCGACTCACTCCCAATCTCCACCATTGATCCGTGGCTTTCGCCAAAGGCCCATTCCTCCTCCTCTTCGCTTTTTCGTGGTCTCTGATGTTTGCTCAAACCCATTCTCTCTCTTCTCTCTCTATCTCTCTCTCTCTCTCTCTCTCTCTCTCTGAGGCGATGGTTTGGTCGCCTTCCGCCGGCGAATTCCTCAACCCGAGCTGAGGATGAGTCCTCTGCAGGTAATTTCCTCTTCCTCTCTCCGTTCGGCGATATTTGGCTGGTGGGTCATGGCGATTGGTGGGTTCTGTTCAGTTTGCGCTGATGGGTGATGGGGAGGTCTTGGGTGCTTTTAGCTTTTTCTTTGCGTTCTGCGGGTTCCAGGGTATGTTGCTGATGTTGCTGATGTTGCTTCTCGATTTGTAGCACCTCGTCATGCCTGATTGAAAGCTTTGATTCTCAAATCGGTCGGTTGATCGGTCTTGGGATCCGGGGCTGCGGTTTCAGGTACTGTTCTGTTGATGCTAAATCTATGTGCTGTGCCCTTGATTCTGATTCGATGGTATGTTGGGAGAGGAAGATCTGGGGACAGTTGGGGGTTACCCTGCTGGAGGGTTAGGTGATTAAGTTTGGGCTTCTGACATTGCATGTTGAATGGATGCGATCGAGCTGTGGGTTCATGATCTGAGTGCATTGTGTTGTTTGCATTGGATCTGAGTGCTTTGATGCTGTTTGTGTTATCTGTTGTTGTTTTTCTCACTGGTGAATTGTTTAGACTCCGTAGATATGATGACTGATGATATCTGCTACTCTCTCACTCCGCATTCAATTCATCTGTTTTGAATCTCCACATTCTTGCCTGCGGTGCGCTTTGATCTAGTCCTTAGCACCATCGATGGCTTAGCTAGTTCGCATTCTCAGTGACCTAGTACTTTTCCCAAAGGGCCTTATATTGGCCTAAACTTAAAATACAATTTGCTGTTTTACTTGAGAGATTTCAAATAATTTAAGTGACAATGTTTTTCTGTTGCAGAGTTAGATTTAAAAATGTTGGGTTCTTCATTTCCTCCTTTGGTCTCTTAGATGGTAGCTTGCATCTAGGTCCTTTTATTTTTATCTCATAAGTTTCTCTAACAGGAAACTAGAAAATGAGGGGAAGTCAAAAATATTGCTTAGTAATGTAGGCAGCGACATCCAAATGTTCGTTGCCTATAAAGACTCATTAGCACCTTAAACTTTGTTATATCTAAGATGTCAATGATATCTGTGGAACATGTTATAGAGTGCTGCTGGAACACTTGCCAATTCTTGTTAAATATGCCTTGGAAATTTAAACCTTTGAAGAAACTTTAATAAAATGTGTTATCATTTCATTTCAAAGTATTCTGGAAAGTGTTATTTTTGCTTTTAGTTAACTTAATTGAAAAGGACACTAGGAGTGCCTCAACTTTTAGTACAGCACTGATTTCGGTGCGAAAATTTTTCAGTTGATCACTTGAATGCTGCATTGGTGAAAAACTAATTACTTAAGTGCCTCCGGCAACAAATTCTGGCAATTCATCATACATGGCTTTCTAAATAAAGTTTTGAGTCCAACGTGGCTTTCTTAAAACAAATTCAAGTCCAAAGTGGAAAATGAGGGAGACGATGTGGCAAATGGGACTAAAAACAGTGACTTTACATCTCTCTCCTTCCTTTCTTCTTTATCTCTCTGTGTGATCGCATTGTACTGGAATACGCCTTTTGTTTGTTCTTGGTGCTTCTCTCTGCTACTCTTCCCAGTGAAAATGATAGACACTATCGACGACATAACCAAGGATCTTGTTCCAGAACTTAGATGAGGACTGCGATCGCTTGACAATCTCCTCAACGATGTGTTGCAGAGAGAAGTTGGAGTCAAGTTCATAGAACAAACCAAGACAAACCATCTTAAAGTTGTTTTGGAAAAAACCAATTGTTTTGCATTGCACAATCATGAGCTGCTTGTACTCTCACTCTCCATTGCAATTTTTAGAAAGTAATTTTTCCCCAATTTGAGGAATTAGAGATAGGAGTATTTGGAAGAAGATAAGCATTTTTATCCCAACTCTAGCTTTTGGATCATCAAATTTGTACTCTGCTTTCTTCTGCATCAGCTCATTCTTGTGGAGTTTTCTGATACTTGTGATGGCCGAACTGTTTCAATCTGCATAGGACAAGAGGAGCGAATGTTTCTAAATTCACTTGAAGTGCTGAGGATTTTTGTTTCACCTTTTACTGCTGTGTTTGTACTTATGAATTGGTTTGATCACGTTTCCATCCATCCGTCTCTAATCCCCGAGTTTGTGCTCATGGAATGAAAAATTTCAACGAAAAGTGGTTTTTCCATTGCGAAGAACAACTTGGGGAAATTGAATCGAAAGTGTTCAAGAAATTGCTTCATTCATCATTTTTCTCTAGATTGGTGGTATGATTGTTGATTGTCTACATCGGCTTTGACTGTTTGTTCCATTTTGATTTGGGTTTAGCAATTTTTCAGTTTAGCCATTGTTCAGCCTTTTGTTCTTTTGAAAAACCCATAGGGCCAAAATGATGTTGTTCATTGTGGTTTTTGCTGATTGGATTTTTTTGGCGAGTCACATGTGAAACATTATATAATAAAATAATACCATCTTGGGTTTTCCAGCCACCCAATTGGGTGTGCACCTTTAGTGATTTTTCTTTATTAAATAAAAGCAGCACTCAAGTGATTGCTTGAAAATTTTTTGACACTAAAATGAGCGCAAAAGATATAGCACTTGTGATATCCTTTCCCTTAACTTAACTAGTGCCTTTGAGGTGCTTGTTGACTGGGCACTCGTTGACAAGACTCTTATGTTAATAGAAACTGCAAATCCTTAAATGGAGTCTCTAATCATTCCAAATTTTATTAAACGTCTCCAAAGTTCTCTGTTGGACTACTTTGTCAACATTGCCAAGAATAGTAATGTTATCTATTTCCTCCTTTTCTTGAATACATTTCCCCTTGCAGAGATGTAATTGTGAAGTACCACCTTTGAAGTTTGAGAGGAAATTCTAACAATCAGTTACTTTGAGCCAAGGTTGTAAAAAATGTGCGTCAACTATTATGGGTAAAGATTTCGCAAATCTCCTTTTTAGAATGGATGGCCAATTCTTCAAAACATAATAGACAAGATAAGGCCACTGATTGCTAATATATTAATTAGTGAGAGTAAGGGAACTTTGTGCAGTTGACAATAATATTTGGCTTCTAAACGCAGTAAAAGTGTGGGAGAGAGAAGTATTTTGATGAACTTTTAGTCCTTCCAAAGAGATTAAATTTAATAGCAGTCTGTTGAATGATTGTAAGCGGAAGCAATGTCCTTTTTTAGAGAGAAGTTGCCATTTCAGCAATTGAAAGGAACTTTTCTGATATCTACTTGAGCTAATTAAACGGCCATCTAAGTCGATAGTGCATTTTCACACTGATTCTCAAGCCTTCTCATGAGCTAGATATATCCCATTTTCTCTGAAGCACTATCAGGCTGAAAATAATTTACAGGATAAAGTTGCTTTTGGCGTTCTAACTGGATATGAAGTCATATTCCTGAGTACTTTTGGTATCTGAAATCTGATGCTTAATCTACAGTGAAGGCACTATTGCTAGATAAGTTTAATTCAGGGATAATCTGACAATGATGACGGGTCTTGCCTGCTGTTGATTTATTTGGTTGTCCTCATTTGCTTCACATTTAAAATGTTAATGCTGATACCTACAGGAGGTGATTTCGTTCTGGCTCTGACTTAGTTTATTAGACTCATTCCTTTAGTCGTTGATACGCTTGGCCTGGTTCATTTCTGTCAAAGAAATCTAACAATCTTGGTTGTAGGTATCCAACCACTCTGTAGCATATAAAAAGGGGGACTCTCTGGGTGCCTGGGGAATGCTATCCAAATAAGGGAAGGGTAAAAAAGAATACTTGTCAGTGGCAGCATCAAAAGGCATAGAATTTTGGATGAGAAAGTTAATTGTCTGGTTGCAAATTTGTTTTTACCTTGTGTGGCAATAATACCTTGTTGCAATATTTTTGTTGGCTGAGGGTTAGACCAGAGTTGCCTCATAAAATTTAACATCCTCCCATGCTGGCACATTTGTTCTTCACGTCAGTATGTGTCACCTCTTGTCTTAGGTGTGCTACATGGTGGATTTTGTCTTGATTAACTTCCTCCTCTTAATTCCTAGATCAATTATTTTGGCGATGCAAAAACTGTGTATTCACCCCCTTATGGAGTTGCCCTTCTAGGTGATTGTCGTGGAACACTAATTTTAGAGTCTATGTTTTAGTTTTCTCCAGCTTGACCTTGTCTTTCATAAGAATCATCATAATTGTTGTTGTGACTTTTACTGGGTGCTTCTTCTACATAGTATCTCTCATTCTCTGGTTAAACAGGTTAAGCTAGGAGTGCATCTGAGGGCAGGATCACAGGATCACATACTTGCAATGCTATATAGACAAGTTCGAGCATGCACCATGCAGCTCCGAGTACAGCCCAATCAGAGTGAACCACGCCTGCAATCTGTATAAAGTGACTGAGCTGTCAGGTTCAGTAAGCTGAGCAGTCAGACCCAACATTAGAGCATTGGCTAATTTGGGAGGAACGAACTCGATCTCTTTTGATAGGAAAAGAGATCGCAAGAGTTTTAAGGTATTTGTGCGCTTGACCAACCTTCTAGGCACATGGTGTTTGATATTTGCCGAGCATAAATAGCTCATTACCATGCTCACTTGGTCTGTGGTTTTAGCAAATTTATGATTTGGGGAAGATATAGTACTGCAGGTTGTGTTATACATCTTATCGGAAGATCAATCTATATTGGCAGGTTGTAAATTGGCAAACGACGTGATGTTCAAGGGTAGCCAGTCTATAGTCAAGAACCTACAAAAATCTCCTTATATCATTACATGCTAAACAATCGATAAACTTCCAGCTCCCAATTAAATAATGCAAGTTCTTCTGTGATGTTATCGACAGACAGAAGCCAAAGTGAAATATCCAGGTCAAGGAAGGAAGCGTTCCGCTTCTCAATAATCATCATCCACCACTCCCGTCTTCAAGAAAAACGCCATTAGAACAGAAACAGAACTCTTTCGCTCTCAGAACTGACATTTCTATCTTCAATGCTGCTCCATCGAACGGGCCTGTTCTCCATCTGAGTAGGAGAAAGGTACAAGTTAGGCAACGACAATGCTTTAAACAAACTACAGAAAAGAAAAAGGAATTACTAAAGGGTGTGACAACATCAATTGTCTGAAGAAAACCACTCGATATAGAAAAAGTTACAAGGGAAAGTGCAGAAAGCTTGGAAAAGCATTTCCTCTCAATATTCTACCGCAGCAGTTCACACAAGTGTTTACATCATCCATCGGTTACACGTAATATTAGCCCATCGTTGGATGATACAATTCAATAAAGGAGAAATCTTTAAAAAAGCTCCAGGAAAATTTGCAGATCAAAGTAAAATAAATGCCAATTTGTTCTGCCATTCATTCACCGTCACCACTTTGCCTAAAAAGTGATACAAGCTCAGGGCTCTAGAAACTGAAGATTGGTTTTGTTTAGGCAAAAAGCGCAAGGCTTTCATTTACACAGATCAAAGCTGGCCAGAATCAGCATCAGAAGATTTATTGATGCATCATGTAAACAAATGGAGCACCAAATAATTTACGTGTAGATGTATCCATTACCACTTTCACCATCAGAGGTTTCACCTAGCCTAGCAATGGCATCGACAAGCGCCTGTTCATGTTCCTGCCCACAAATTTCAGTTACATATCCATAATGTAGGATGATCAAAGGGTAATCATGGAGAGAGAGAGAGAGAGAACAGAAACATTAGTAGGGATACCTTTAGCATTTTCTTGGCCTTCGCCATCTCAGCAGGATCAGGATTGCTTCCATCAAGAACCCTCTCCACCTGGCATCATGTTCCCAGGTATATAAAAGACCAAAACCAACAGTACGTTAAAAAACTTGCTGGTGCATTCTAGTACCTCTTTTACTAAAGTATCTGTGTTATATAACTCAATGTCATCTGGGAGCTTCTTTTGAGCACCATTTTGTAATGGCAAAAGTTCTTTTTTAGATTGGCTTTTTGTAGATCCTCTACCCCTTCCAGAACTAGGGACTGCTCCACTACGGGCTGAAGATTTCTTTAAACCTTGCACTGGACCACTGCGATGTGATACAGCAAGATCATCACCATTCCATCGAATGTCTTCAGGAGATATCTGCATATCATATCAGATAGACCATGTCAAGAGGGACCTCCCAGAGCCTCGAAATAAGCATGTAATGTAGCAAAACTAAGTGTGCACCTAAGTATAGCCACATCAAAGAATTGTAAATGCTATCACCAAAATGTCATCGCGTGGAAAGGACATTTATAGGCCCAGAGAGTCACCTAATGAATTCTTATATAGACATCCAATAATTCCAACAAACTCGGGGACTCCCCCATTCATATTTGAAAAGAGAAACCTAACCAAGATTGAGGAGCCAAACCCATAATTTTGAGGTTCAAAACTTTAATGGGCTTGCTTAGATTCACATTTCTCGATCTTTCTCAAGATAACTCAAGACCTTGTATCTTGGAAAGGATGAACCACCACTAAGTCAAGCCATAGCACCTATTGGGCTAATCAATACAAGAAAATCAAACCAAACAGATCAAGTTACAACCAACCTCTTTGAGATCAACCCACTCCCAAGTCTCGTTGGTGCTGTGTATATCATAAACCAGAGCATGTCTTCCCTGAACACAATTTTCACAGTAGATAAAAGTGAGAATTTTGTCCATAAAAATGTAACGAGCACATCCCTCATAAATACACACATTCAACAAATAACTTCTGCATAATATCTGGAACATTTTCATCTTCAACAAGACCACACTTGAAGCAGATAAAATTGTAAGCTATAATGTTAAAAATTTGCAGGCATTGTTTTTCTTCTGTTGTTTTTAGTAAAAAGGTGGATTTAATGTTAAACATTAATGACATCAGCCTCAAAATTTTACAACATGTTTATGTGTTTCATTGCTCTAGAAAAATAGTGTGCAATATTCATCTCATAGGCCACTCCAAAATTTCACCTAAAAGAAAAAGGCTGTGAAGAAATGAAGTTAAATTTGACCGAGACAGCTGATAGGCACCTACAATATAGTTAACCTCGCTCTTAGAACCTGCTAATAGATGTATCAAGGGCAGATAGCTCAAAGATTCAGTATTTAATAATATTAAGCATGTTTGATGCGCTAATTACTTCCAAGCACATCCTACCTTTAGAGACTTTCTTTACCTTTTTTACCCCCACTTGATCTAAAAGATTCGATTGAGTGAAAGATTCACTTAATTCATTATCTAAAATCCATGTTTGGTAGGAAACAAATGACAACTATTAAATTTTCAGCTATTCAAACCATTTTTCTTTTCATTTTCAACCTTTAGAATTATAACACTTAAAAATTCAAAACTTAAATTAAAACTTAAATTTTCATTTTTTTTTTTTTAATTTTTCAATTTTATCAAAAACAAGGTCCAAGTCTCAAAGTAATTTGGTGGGGAGAGATGCACACTCACTTCCTGTATGTAGAAATTTATGGGCGTTTGATAGGGCTTTGTCTTTTTACTTTGTTATTATTTTTAAAAGTGAGACAATTTTTGCATGAAACAATCAAAATATTGAAAGACATAAATATAGGCCCTCATAGTCACCCTGAATTATTTTGTAATTTTTTAAATAAAATATTGTTTTGTTGGGCGTACATATGTGGCTTATTGGAACAACTGAAACCCCGTTGAAACAGAGCCCATAGAGAATACCTCAACAGGGTTATAATCGGTGATGACAGCCTCGTAGAAGTTGTTGTCATCAGGCCATCTCGTCCACACTTTTCTCCCAATAAGTGGATCCGCTTCTCCAGGTGCATTTGCAGGACGAACACCAGTAGAACTGCGATGACTATACTGTCTACTAAGAGAAGGAGCTGAAGAAGGATACTGAATAGGATTGACTGAGGACAAACCAGGCATAGGCCGAGCCTACCAAGTTACATAAAGTAAAACATGAGATATGAAAGTTTGAGATAAACTCGCAAATAATCAATAAGTGAAACTTTTGCCCCCCAAAAAAATTAGAACTGAAACTAAGCATTCTTGGTCAAGAAAATGCCCCAAGCCAATGATGGAAAGATCAGGGTAGTTTATGAGAGTCAACCCATGAAGATAAATAAGCAAGAAGATACCGATTGGGATGTCTTTTGCTTCTTGCGAGATGCTGAAATTGTAGGACTAGGTAATACATCGTGCATGGGCGCGGCGGTGCCCAGCATGGCAGCTTGATGTCCCCCTGCCTGTCTCCACTCCCTGAAACAGCACAACAATAATTAGCAAAGAAAAGGATAAAAGTCAAGACTTTCCATAATTTTAAGGATACAGTAATTTTGAATTTTGAAATGCTCAAACCTTATCCTACGGATGATGTCATCAGAATTAACTCTTGATAGAAGCTCTCTGTGTTCGTCATCTGAAACTCTAAGTTCCTTCCTAAGTTCCGTAATCAAACTCTCTTTTTCCTGACATGGGATTACAAGAGAAATTGATAAGGAGATGCAGAGGGCATACTAATAAGTCAAAAACTTATAAGGTATTTACCCAGGTAATGGCATCTGACTGAGCTTTAAAGGCACGTAGAACAGAAGAGTATGCTTCTTGCTCCAAATGATGAATTTGGGCCTCCATGTTGTTGTACATCCTTGGTGGAACAGAACCTAGAAGAGACCTTCCATTGCCTGAACTGCGTCCTTGTCTTGAATTCCTGTTCTGATTTGAGGGAGGAAGATCATCGTCAGTTCCTGAAACCATAAGGAAAGGA
The DNA here is from genome assembly GCA_014182555.1 of Eucalyptus erythrocorys. Taxonomy (NCBI): domain Eukaryota; kingdom Viridiplantae; phylum Streptophyta; class Magnoliopsida; order Myrtales; family Myrtaceae; genus Eucalyptus; species Eucalyptus erythrocorys. Next base: position 22,217,800 of record CM024607.1, on the reverse strand, counting down.
GAAAATAAATTAAATGCTGATGATCCCGTGAATGGTAAACTGGAGTTTTTTACTTTGAATTTTAATGCAAGTAGTACCCGTCCGACGATACTATATGGTAATAACTTATCGCTTCTTATAGAGTTTCCATTGAATACCTTACCAATTTTTCAACAGGTATGCACTATGCACCCAACAATAATAAATGCGGATTCTAAATGCGGATTCTAATTGGATGCGTTGAACGTCATACGTCTCTATCCAAAAGGTGAGCTCCTAAGGTTGAGCGCGAGCATAGCAAAACAATAAAGAGTATTAATAAGCCATGAAAGCCATGTTTTGATAGCTATTTTGGAGAGAAACTTTCTCAACACTCATAACTTAAGTATAGCCAGACTTTTATGATTGGTTCATAATATTGCACTACACTTGATAATGTGCATAAGGCTATCCTTTTGTTTCCAAAAGCTGCTTAGGGAATGCTTACCGGTAAGACTAAAGACAGATGTCTAACTCCATGTGAATATGGAAGGTGACAATAGAAGGAACGCAAGTTTCTAATTGCCAAATGTTCCTATTGACAGTCCAAGCATCTTCCTAGAAGAATATCAATGCTTTCACATGAGTAGATAGATATTTCAAATGCAAGCAGATCCGATTACAAACTTTCACCATTTACAAGCCAACACCTCATCTTGTCCTAATAAATATTTTGAAATGCCTGTCTGTATGGACTATGAAGTTCTGGTGCTTGCCAAGCTTTGCACAAGTTCTGACAACATTTCTTGGATCATAAGACATTGTCATTGCCATTGTCTTCATTAAATTTTGCACAGGTTATGATTGAAACCATTTGCACAAAATGATACCAGGAAAACTCGAATGGTCCTCGGGAAGTGCCAGGCAAAGAAAATGGTTCTGAAGAAATTGGCTTTGGAGAAAACATAAATGTTGGTCCCGCAAAAAACCACAAGTCTGCTAGTCCTAATTTGAAATTGGGATGTCGCAGCTGCATTTAGTGACAGACATGGTCGTCTAACAAGCCAGATAAGAGGGTAAAATGACAACACTACTTGAATGCAGGCAGACACATTGGTCCTCAAACATCTTTCCCAACTATAAGTACACTAACAGTGGCAACTACTTTTCAAAGAAGTAGCGACAGGGCAAGACATGCTCAGCATAGAAGAATAATTGCTAAAGAGTCGATAATAGCAAATCTGCAAAAAGTACGAAATCACATTCACAGGACAAGCAAAAAGTGGTGCACGCCAGTTGATAATATTACGACAGAGTTCCTTTTCTGTGACTCCTGTTCTATTTACCGTAGAATTGCATCTTTACTGAATCCCTAAGCCACCTATCATATATGAAGCTTCCTAACAGTCCCAAAATCAACTCTTGAACTAAACAACCATCAAATCCCCAATTCAATCTACAATATCACGACATACGCACCGAAAACCATAAACCCACATTCCCGAACGATCGCCGGACCACTACCCTCTCGAAAAGACAGCGCCTTCGGACGAACAAAAAACCCTAAACCCTAAGCCCCACCAGAACCGCCTGGGGCGAACCCTTTCCTGCCCTAATTCCGCATCCGCGCGATCGGGAAGGAGGAGGGGGAAAGGCCCACGATTCTCCCCATACGTCGCGACCCAAATTTCAATATCGCCGCGCGCGGCTCCGGACAAGATCAATCTCGAGAAAAAAAAGACGGGAACTTCCATCTCCCGACACCAACCAGAAAACGACCCACGTCGAATTGAGACTCACCGCTGCTGTCCAGGACCTCATAACCCATTTCGCGAATCACTCGAGCGCGCGCGATTCGAGGCTAGATCTCCAACTTCAAGCATTGCAACTCCAGGGGCCCCCGCGCAATTTGTAAACAAGAAACGAAGAGAGAGAAAGAGAGAGGAACAGGGGATGGATTTCTACAGTGTTGGGAAACGACGATGCATGAATGGGACGCGGGCTCGGGCTGGAGAGAGAAAGAGGGGGGGGGGGGAAGAGCAGGAGCAGGACGATGACGGTCGATTTCGTTTTCAAGAAAGGAGGAGGGGGAGGCAGGAGGGGGAGGCAACGTTCTTTGGCCCCCTTTTATGATTTTTCTCTCTCTTTGTCTAAATATATTTTGGAGTTGAAATTTGTCTGCTTCTGTAATTTTCAATCAAATATTACTTGGATTTCCTTTTTTGATTTTCTTGTTTAATTCCTGGGGTTTTCTTTCCCTCTAAAGTTTGCTTATTTCCTATATTGCAATGTGATCGTCCTGCCTTGCCATTGGGATCATGCCTCTTGGAAAATTGGTATCCTTGATGAAATGCCTAATTCTCTAACAAAGAACCCTAATTTTAGGTCCAGTCACAATTCTGTTCCGAATTTTTTTGTCTAAAAAAAAAGCTCTAGACTTTAGGTCCGATCCAAAATCTATTCCAAACTTTTTTTCTAAAAAAGTATCAACTTTCAATCTAGTTTCGAGTTTACCTCCGTCAACCTTTCATCTAAAAATCGGAATTAGTTATTTAATATGACATTCCCATGTTGGTAATAAATTCGCCTTACTTAAGTGACGTAAAAAATTATCTTAATAACGAAACCTAATCTTTGATATTAAAATTAGGGAAATTAGGCATGATGACTAGTGGCAACTTTTTTACGGAAGGCCAACATGAATAAATTTAGAACTGGAGTAAAAGTCAATGATTTTTTTAGATTAAAAAATTCTCCATAGATTTGAAATTGAATCTAAAGTTAAGTTTTTTTCTTAAGATGAAAAAAATTCGCAATAAAATCGAAAATGGATTTAAAATTGGGTTTCTAAGGGAATTAGATATGATGAAAAGTAGCGAATCAGTTTGACTAAACTTGAAGGGACCACCAGCAAGGGGTTGAGGATCCGTTCGCCAAGCATCCGTGAGAACAAAACAAGAAAGCATGACTTCATTTCATGGCTTGCTGCACTATACCACTGAACATCAGCCTCATCACACTCACGTGCACGACGGATATCTCCTTTTCTTTCTTTCCATCCCGCCACCGTGAGGCCTCAAACCATGCGCCCTGGTCTGCTCCGCCGCCGCCGCCTCACCACCAGTGGCGCCGGCGGCGGCACCTCCTAACCAGCCACCGCACATGGCAGTTGCCGCCACCATCATCATTTCGTGGTCTGACAACGACGGCGATAGCTGGAGGAGGCCTCTAGATTGACTCCGCACCTTAGCATCGAACTTTGTCGTGGTCTATAGCCGGACGTTGGCGCACGGAGGAGAGAGAAGAGGCATAACGAATTGCCCTTTGCAATTTCAAATATGGTCATCACTATGAATGAGCAATGGCTGAGTGGGAGAGACAGTGGAGCTAATTGATGGGAGCATACACCGTCAAATGACCGGTCTAGTTGAAAATAGTCTAATTCAAATTAATCTATTCAACTTATTTTGACATATTTTCATACTGTACAGATTTAATTGCCCATACCCAAATCAACTTATATCAAACCTGACCCACAATGGCAAGTACTGTGGTTTGTGTCGACGATGTGACAGATAATGTGGTGTGTTTGACAACTCACGTGTTGTGTGAATAATCACTCCAAAAGCTACACAATTTTCTTAGTTAGTTGCTTAACAAGTGTTTTAAGCACTTTAAATAAAATCCATCATAGAAATAACTATTCCAGAATTTTATTTGATTGTTCTATGTAATTGGGAATGACAATTCAAAATTCGATTAAGATGCACATAGGGAAATTTTCCCAATCACTCATAAACTTATTGTACAAATGTAAATTAAATTATAAACATTTTAAAATTTTCAAAAAAATTTTAAAAATAAAAGCAAAAAATTGCCCACGTTAGTACCAACCATGCTACTTAGGACCGTCGGCGTCCACATCAACAATTACTAGGCAAAATTAGCCGAAATAACTATATTTGCAATCGTCAAAAAGGTTTATCACTAAATTAACGTCCATATAATAACTTCATGACTTCTTTGGTAATTATTCCTACGTAATACTATCACATGCTTGCCAGTGTTAGAAGAAGAAAGAAAGGTATTCTTGCCATGTTTTTTCAATCTCGCGGAATGGCATTAGGGTTTTTGTGTGTAGCGTTGTAATTGTGGTTGGTTAATGGATCAATGAAAAATGAGCAAAACGAGATGCATTGTTTCCGTTCATGTATCTTTTGAATTCATGCATTTACTTAATTTATAGTTTATGTATCTCCTAGATTCTAGTATCCATTTAATTCAAGTATCTTCTAGATTCTTGTATTTATTTAATTCTTGGTCCATCTACCGCTTATGTACATGAATTCTAAAACTCTATAAATAGATTTGAAATTATTCATTCCAAGAGAAAAAAAAAAGCGAAAAAAACCTACATCTCCTCTTTTGAAGTTTCTCTAAGTGTGTCAGTTTCAACAAATGTTCAATATAGTCATATTTGTATTACAAGTTCGAGGCGTTGTATTTGGGAGGCGAAGTTCATGAAACTGCTTTCAAGGAGACTTGGGCCCCGCATGACAAAATTTCTATTTCCCAATTTCTTGATTTCTCTGTTCCCGGCAAGAGGTTTGGAACGTAAAACCCGTTTGGTAACGCAAAATGATTTTTCTATTTCTGAAACGAATTTCTCTTTCAGAAATCATTTTGGGGGAGAAATGAGAAGTTAGAAATTCTAACTTCTGATTTCTCAAAACAGAAACAGAAATCGTTTTTCCCTTTACATCCACTCCTTCACAAACCCTAGTTGACCTCTCTCCTCATCTTTCTCATTTCTCCCCTCCTCAAACTCCGAAGCTCTTCCTCGACCTAAAATCCGACGCCGTCGCCGCTCATCTCACCGTCGCCACTCATCTCATCGTCGCCGTCACCGCTCATCTCGCTGTCGCCGTCAGACCTGGCTCCTCCATCCGCGTCCCCTGTAGCCGTCGCCCATCTCCAATCAAGAACCCTAAATCGACTGCAAAGCTATTCATCTTCGTCGTCGACTCCGAGGCCGTCGCCGCTCATCTTGCCGCTCATCTCGCTGTCACCGTCGGACCCGGCTCCTCCATCCACGTCCCCTGTAGCCGTCGCCCATCTCCAATCAAGAACCCTAAAGCGACTCCGAAGCTGTTCATCTTCGTCGTCGACTCCGAGGCCGTCGCCGCTCATCTCGCCGCTCATCTCGCTGTCGCCGTCGGACCCGGCTCCTCCATCCATGTCCCTTGTAGCCGTCGCCCATCTCCAATCAAGAACCCTAAAGCGACTCCAAAGCTGTTCATCTTCGTCGTCGACTCCAAGGCCGTTGCCGCTCATCTCGCCACTCATCTCGCTGTTGCCGTCGGACCCGCCTCCTCCGTCCGCTCATCTTTGGCTTGATCAGTCTTCTCTCGGCTCTGTCTCTGACGCCCACGTCCTTCGTCGTGTTCGACGCCCTCGAGCCCGATTTCCCCATCATTTACGTGAACATCGTCTTCGAGAGCTTCACCGGGTACAGGGCCGATGAGATCCTAGATCGGAACTGGTGAGTTCGTCCTCTCGTGTCGATTTGATTCGTGGGGTGGGTAGTGGAAATGGTCCCAATTTCTGGGCTCAAGTGCGATTTTTCCGGCTGCCTCTGTTCTAGTCGTTTCTATTTGCTAATTTTTCTTCTTTGTCTTTTTTTTTTTTTTTTTTTTTTTGTAAAGGTAAGAATAGCATATTAGCATTTTTTATGATTCATAGAAATAGAAATTTTTTTCTGTTATCAAACGGATTTGTTTCGAAATAGAAATTTTGAGTTGTTATCAAACGGGTTTCTTTGTTCAGAAATTTGTCCGGGAATAGAAATTGATTTCTTGATTTCTGGCGAGAAATCAAGAAATTCAACAGAAATTTTGTCATGCGCTACCTTGGTCAATCATACCTCATCTCCAATTCTTTTTTTTTTCTTTTTCTTTTCTTTATCACTTTCTTGAATTAATTGTTTGGTTACAACAAATAGTGTTACGTATTCTTTTCCTAATACGTCTTCTTGTTCTTCTATTTCTTTCCCAAATACATCTTCTTCTTCATCTATTATCTCTATTCCTAAAAGGCTTCACGGGGATCAGACGTGTCAGCCTTTCCCGTAAAGGGATGTGACCGGGCTGACAGTGGGGGAGGTCCGATAGGGACTCCCACCCTAGGGAGGTTGTCCCTCCGTTTGCTCGGGACCCGTCTTTCCAGGTTGTCAAAGCCTTTTAAGGTTCTGCTTAGGACCAACATCTAGTACTACCAGAGAATTTTTTTCACTCATTTTTCTAAAGTTCCCTAAACTTAATGGCTTCCTTTCTTGTGTTGATCCCTGCCAAGTTCCCTAATCTATCAGCTCATCTAACACCATTCACAAGATTGTGTCAAAAGTGCTTGTTGATAGATTGAGGCCCTTCTTGGATGATCTGATCAGCCCTAACCAGGGAACGACTGATGATATGTAACCATCTTTCAGCAAATACTGCGTGTCATGAAAAACAACTGAGAGAAAGGAGGGTTTTTGTGCTATAAAGATTGATCCGGGGAAAAGCTCACGACCGTCAAGAGAGCACATTTATTACAGATGTCCTAACGTTATTTAAGTTCTCGGATGTGTGGTGAGATCTCATTTTAAACTGCATTTACACGGCATCAAACGTTAATCGTTTTTTATGGGGGTGTGACTGATCCTTCCCAACCCAGTAGAGGTATCAAGCGATGCGCTCCCTTCTCGCCTCACCTGTTTATTCTTTGTACGGATATTCCCAACTTTCGCATCAAAGAACGGTGTGAGAATGCCGATCGGTGCCCTTTGAAGGCTTCTAGAGGTGGGCCGGAATTCTACAATCTCTTCTTCGTGGATGATCTATTTTTGTTCTCAGAAGTTAGTGATAGTGGATGTGACTCCGTTGTTAAAATGCAATAACGCGTCTAGGGTTGGCAAAAGGTCTTGTGCTTGCATGATCAATCCTGAAGGGCTCACGTCCCTTTGGGACGTCAATTGGACTGGTCTTGGGGACCTATTGGAGATTTGATTCAAGTCCTTTGAATAGACATGAAGATGATCTTAAAGTCACAAGCTGCTGGAGTTTTATATGGGGATCTACTCTCTGTGGTTGAGCAGGAACAATTATGCCATTCATGTAGAATATTATTTACATAAACATCTAAACAATCAAGAACAAACGAATTCATATATAACTGTAAAATACCAATATCAATAAACACAACGGAATTAAAGCGTACCTATTTAAGCCATTGTTTCACTTGATGAAAAGTAAATCACTCCGATAATTAGGGATCTATTGGAATGGCAGATCTTCTTCTCTATGACCTATTTCGATATAGCAGCTTTCAATGGGAGTAAAGCAACAAATAAGTATAACCTATTCTTTTATAGGCTAGAGAGGAGACCTAGCAAACCCTATTCAACAGTGTGTCAATTGGACCCTTCCCATTACGGGCTTCAGTTAAACACAATTGCCGACACTTTACTGCTTAACTAGGCCCGTTATCAATAGATGCCAATACCCAATTTAATCGGATCGCTGTAAGATTCAACAAATATTGGAATATCCATTAACCCGATTATTTAAAATAGGAAATCAATTAATTAATGTAAGTCCATATTATAGGAAATTTCCAACACTTCAAAGATCGACAAATTGCCTAGACTCATTCCCTTTAGTTTGACAACAGTGGAGCAATATATTGCAGTCATGAAGAAACAAAAGGGAAGAAGTTGTAAAAAAAAAAACAAAGGCTAGCTTGTGTAACTCAATATAGATGGAGTAATGGCAACTGCATCACTGGTTTTTCTAGACATGTATGGGACAACTAGTGCACTTGCAGCTGAATCATGGAATCTCATAGATGGAATTAAGCAGGCCATTGATTATCATGTCGCTTATTTGCATATTGAGATTGACGCGTTAGCTGTTACTGAAGCTCTCTACGGTACTGATGCAAGGGGGAATTTCTCACGGGCCTAATTCTTGATGATTGGAGGGAACTGCTAGGCGAACTGCAGTAATCCAAAGACTGATCGTATCTGTAGCTTGTTGTGCTTGAGTATGTATCAGATGCTAGGAAAGAGCTTGTGTTTTAAAGATTCTTATGGGAATGTCGTCAGGTTCATTTTTCATAGTGGATCTGGCTAGTAGTTTTTTTCTTTCACCTAAAAGAGCCATTTCCAAGTCTGTGCATATCAACAAATTGAACTCTTGTAATATTTTGGTGTCTTCAAAATGATATCAAAATTAAAATGAAAAAAATTGAGAAAATCAAATCCAAAGAAAAAGCGAATAGATATGGATTGGGTCAAGGTACTTCTAAAAAATTCTTCAAAATAGTTATATCCCTACAATGGTACAAACCACTTCAACAGAAATATTAACTCCCGGAGACAATTCCTCTATGAGAACAAAATATTGATGCACTTCAAAATGTTCTTCAACCGAGAACTCAAACTCATAAATTCAAGAAAAATATAATGCAACGGAGAAGAAGAAGAAAGTCACAAATATGGATTTCTCATTATAATTTTTTTCGGTCTTTCTTTTGGTCAATTTAAAGACCCAAGAAAATGAATGGGTATGTTAATTTTTAAAAGTTGTTGCTCAACTATAATTATATCGTATTGCACTTCCCTAAAAGTTCATAAGTAGAATCTCTTCGATGCATCGTATTTTTGAGTTGAATTTGTTTGTAATCATTGCACATTTTGGAACAAAGTTCCTGTACCATGTCATGTAACAATATTATCATTTCACTTTCCCAGCAAATTAAGTCATTCATCTAAGTTCAGCCGACCCATTTTTTCTTCTTTCTTTTCTGATCTTCCAAAATAAAAGGCATATAAACAAATACCCAAAAAAAAAAAAAAAAAGACAAAAATCTACCATAATAAATACCGATAGCATCACAATATAGAAAATGAACATCGACCTTGCAAGTGCCTCAAAAGGTTAATGTCATCAGCGATTCGGCGGTCCATGAATTTCTGTTCAAAAATTGAAATCTTCCCACTACCTTTTTTCGGGATAAAAACCATTCCTTCTTGTTATAAAAGATCCCATCTTTAGTCCTTCCGTTATACTTTATCTCTTGCAGATCGATTTTTGCTATTATGGACCATCAAAATGCCGACATGGACATCGGGGTGCACATGTCGCATTATGATTTGCTTAAAATCTTTATGTAACGCGAAATAGATGCCACATCAAGTTAAGCATGCAAATATAAGAGAGGGAGAGAGTTTGTGGACCTAGATCAACAATCAGTTGTCCTATAAGATTATGACCGTCAGAATCTCAGGAGTTCGAGCTCGCGGCCATGGAAAGTTGGGCTTTGACCTTGCTTCAGCCATGGTCAATCAACCTCAACTTCTGAGCTCTTGTGGCCGATGTGGTCGCTTGAGCTCGAGCTTACGGCCATGGACGCTCGAGCTTTGAGCTTGCTTTTGCCATGGAAGCTCAAGCTTCAAGCTCAAGGTTGTGAAGATGAAGATGCAGATGAAGACGAAGAACGGAATCTAAAAACAGAGGAATTAGCACAAGAAATGCTTTGTATCACTTTATATCAAAATAATCGTAGTACAAAGTATCAATGAGAACAATGACAACAATGAATACAAATCCCCTGTTCTTCCTCCTCTGTTCTATCTCACTCTTATCACAGTATGTATTTTCTATACAATGGCAGAGCTTATTCATGACAGCTCTCAAAGTTTTCTCTCTCTCAACACACCTCTCTCTATTCTATTTTCTGCACTATATATCAAAGAAGAAGAAGATGGTTTTCATCAGAATCAGAACAAAAAACAAAACAACCGAATGTGGCTAACTGTTTTCTTAATTTGTTTTACTGCTTCCAACAGAATAACAGCACGTTGAACAACACAGCTTGGCGATCCATGTCTTCTTTATTTCAGGCTTCCTTATTCATTAATATCAATCCATGTCAATCTTCATCACGAGCTCTTCACCGTTGATCATCAGCTTATTTTTGCTTTTCTGTCTTTGTTTTTCCCATACGTGATCTATCTCTTCCTTCATCAAAGTCATCTGCTGAATTTATAGTAGATGAGTGAAGGACCCTGTTCCTTTAACATCCCCCCTCAAATTGGGAAGGGTTAAGGATCCAATTCCCAATTTGGTTCGAATAGTAACATGAGCTAATCGTGATAGGGATTTAGTAAAGATGTCAGCTAACTGAAGATGACTAGGAATATGTCGAACATGGATAGACCTAGAAGAAACTTTTTCACAAACGAAGTGGAAATCAACTTCGATATGCTTAGTTCGAGCATGCAGTATTGGATTTGCTGTGAGAGAAATAGCTGATCTGTTGTCACAGAATAAGGATGTTGCTGATGAAAGAGAAATACCAATATCATGTAATACAAAGCTGATCCAAGTGAGTTCAGCAGTTGTTGATGCAAGTGCCTGATACTCTGCTTCTGTGGAGGATCTTGAAACAGTGGGTCGTTTCTTGGCTAACCAAGAAATCAAATTAGATCCAAGAAAAGTGCAAAAACCTGTGGTAGATCGTCAAGTGACAGTACACCCTGCTCAGTCAACATCTGAAAAACCGTAGAGGTTTATTGAACTTTTGGAGTGGAGATAGAATCCAAGGTGTATGGTTCCTTGAATATATCGAAGGACTCTCTTTAATTGATGAAAGTCTGCCACTATTGGATGTTGCATCTTTTGACAGAGAAGATTTGTGGCAAAAGCCAAATCTGGTCGAGTAATTATTAAGTATTGAAGACCACCTACTAAGCTTTTGTACTCAAAAGGATCAGTTAGCTGATTTTCAGCATTAATCATGGAAACTGATCTAAGTGGCAAGGGAGTTGAGATTGGTTTGCATTCTGCCATATTAGCTCATTTAAGCAAGTCAGTAGCATATTTTGTTTGGCACAGAAATAAATTCAGAGGAGTACGTTTTGCTTCAATACCTAAGAAGTAGTGAAAATATCCAAGATCCTTCATATGGAATTGGAGGCTGAGATTCTGAATCAAGGTAGTTAAGAGTTGAGTTGAGCTGCCAATCAAGATGATATTATCGACATAGAGCAATAATAATACTGTATGTGAATTAGCATGAAGAACAAACAAAGAAGGATCAGCTGTGCTGCAAAAGAAGCCAGTTTCAAGGAGAAATTTACTGAATTTATCGAACCAAGATCTTGGGGCTTGTCGAATACTATATAAGGACTTTTTGAGAAGATAGACATATTTTGATTTTTGAGAATGTATGAATCCAGGTGGATGTTCCATCAGTCTCATTCAAGTCTCCATGGAGGAATGCATTTTGAACATCAAGTTGATGTATTGGCCATTGTTTCACCAGAGCTATAGACAGCACTATACGGATGGTTGCATGTTTCACAACAGGGCTAAATGTCTCAGTAAAGTCTAATCCTACCTCTTGATGAAAGCCTTTGGCTACTAGTCGAGCCTTTAGCCTGTCAAGATTACCATTAGGTGCTAGTTTGGTATTAAACACCCACTTACAGCCTATCACATTCATTTGGTCAGTTCTGGCAACTAATATCCAGGTTTGATTTTCATACAGAGCATTCATTTCTTCTTGCATTGCTCTATACCATCCTTTATTAGCTAAAGCTGATTTAATAAATCTTGGTTCCGTAGGAACTTGATACTCAGCCAAACAAGCATACTTTGGATTTGGTTTTGTAATACCAGATTTCAGTCGAGTCTGCATATGATGAACAACAGTATTACCTTGAGAAGAAGAAGAGTTAGAATTGTGTTGCTCTTGATCAGGAGTGATGTTAGTAGGTAGAACATCTTGAGAAGAAGAAGAGTTGGAATTGTGTTGCTCTTGATCGGGAGTGATATCAATAGGCATAACATCTGTTGAGGTAAATACTGGTTTTTCTTCTGTGATGGAGTCATTCTACATTTGTGCAAAAGAAGTAGTTTGTGGCATATGTCCACTATATAAGTGATGACTGTAATAATCTCCCATATCAGGATGGTACTGAATTTTAGCTGGTTGATGAAGAAGACTACTCTCTGTTGAGTTAGTACTTGGAGGCTCAAACAGTTGAACTTCTCTAATTCATTATTTATATAAAGTTGTATACCGTCCATACTCATTGATCAACCTCTTTGTGAATGGAAAAAGTGTTTCATCAAAAACAACATGTCTACTGATATATACACGATTATCAGTAGGTACAAGACAGCGATATCCCTTATGTAGTTCACTATATCCCAGAAATACACAAGTAAGAGATCTAGGATCAAATTTGTGTTTTCTATATGGTCTCAAGCAAGGATAACACGCACATCCAAACACCCTTAGATGATCATATATTGGCTGACTATGATGAATTTTGTTATAGGGTGTATCCATCTTTAGTTTTGGTGTAGGGAGTATATTCACAATATAGTTGGCTGTCACAAAAGCATCTACCCAAAATCTCAATGGAACTTTAGAGTGATATAACATAGCTAATCCAAGTTCAACTATGTGTCGATGTTTTCTTTCTAAGACCCCATTCTGTTCTAGTGTGTGTGGACAAGATATGAGCTGTTTTATGCCACAGTTCTTCAGATGATATTGAAATCTGTTACTTACAAACTCTCCTCCTCCATCACTCTGGAAAGTTTTAATTTGATGATTGTATTGTCTTTCAACTAATTTCTGGAATTTGATAAAGATATCATAGAACTCAGATTTCAACTTCATTGGATATAACCAGCTATATCGTGAAAAACTGTCAACAAAGATCACATAGTATCTGAACTTTTAAAATGAGCTTACTGGTGAGGGTCCCCAAATGTCACAATGTATCTTTTCTAATGGAACATTTGATGTAGAATCTGACAATGAAAAAGATAAAGCTGTACTTTTTGCTATTTGACAGCTGCTACATATACTCTTAGTTGTTGTATTATAGTGAATCAGCTTCTGATGCTGCGGATGTTTCACTATATGTAAATTTGTGTGAGCCAATCTCTGGTGCCATATGTCTTCATCCACAGTCCTTTGCCTTTGAGTGAAAAATGCTTCTGTGGTTTGTGTATCCACTTGATAGAGGCCTCTAATTTTCCTTCCGAGTTTCACTGTTACTTTGGTATTGTTGTCCTTTACATAAACACTAGTTTTGTCAAAAACAAAAGAGCAAGGATAGTCATCTGTAAGCTGAGAAACTAAAAGAAAATTCTTCTTTATTTCTGGAACAATCAGAACATCATTGAGAGGTAATGTATTAACCTTTGTAGTCAGCCAGGTATCACCAATGTATGTAATAGGCAAACATGATCCATTTCCAATCATGACAGTATCAGGTCCTTGATATTTAGAAAGGGTATGAAGAATACCAGGATTAGCATTGATGCGGGCTGTAGCACCAGTATCTGGATACCATTCACTTCCTTTTGGGTCTTCGATATGCATTGCTCTTAATGCTGCTGGAATGTCTTTTGCTTGATAGGAGTTGTCAAAATGATACCAGCAACGAAGAGCATCATGTCCAAGTCGTTTACATATTTGACATTCCAGTTGTACATTGCCTGTTTCTTTCTCATCCTGTAGATTTTTATTTGAGGTTAATGTGAAAGAAGGATAAGTTTTGGTGTTTTGATACCTTTGAGAATAACTAGTATAGAGTCGAAATCCCTGATTAGTTGCAGAGAAGGTATTTCTCTGTCTAAAATGCTAATCTCCTTGTCCTTGAATTAAGGCATCTGTTCTGTAATTCTGATTTCTTTCAGCATAACCAAAGCCTCGACCTCTATTATTAGCAGCTCTACCTCGACCATAGCTTCGGCCTCCTCTATAATTTCCTTTTTGAGCTACAAATCCAGAGGTTTGAGAGATGTATTCTCCATCAGTATTCTCTTTAAGCTGTATCTGAGATTGTCTCTGCCCAAAATAGGCTAAATTGAGATTAAACTGATTCCTAGAATAATTCTTCAGCCTTGATTCGAACCTTTCTAATTGTGCAATTACCTAATCATATTCAGGTTGAGGCTTTAGACAGTATATGGTGGTTCGAAAATTTTCATATTCAGGGCCTAAGCCTTCCAATACACCAAATATTTTGGTTATTTCATCCACAGGTTTTCCTATAGCATTCAACTGATCACATATGGACTTATATTCTCTAAGATAAACAGAGAGAGCTTGATCATGCTTCTGACAAGATTGTAGTTTCCCTCTTAGTTCGAATTCCCTAGCAATTGACTTCTGTGTAAAACGTTTCAGATGTGTTTGCCATACTTAAAAGGATGTTTCTAGACCAATTATCAAGCTCAAAATACTCTCAGTGACAGCTCCGCTGATCCAAGATGGCACCAACTAATTAGTTCTTGTCCAGTCAATATAATCTGGATTTACAACTTCAGATTCACAGCCTTCAACCTCATTTTGCAGCATTCGAGGAGGTGAAGGAATATCACCATTAACAAAACCAAAGAGCTCTTGGCTTTTCAGAAATCTGTGAATCTGAGCTTGCCACAATAGAAAGTTGTCTTCGGCAAGTTTGATTGTGACAAAATTTGAGATGTTCACATGTATTGGGAAGGGATACTTTGGTGTTCTTATTGCCATTGTTACAATCTTTCAGCTTGAGGAAGAAGATAACAGTAACACTATGAATTCTGACACAATTATCGTGATACTGGAAGTTGCTGCACCTCCAGTTTCTCCATTTTGATTCAATGATCAGCTGCTGAATAGATCTTTTCATCAAATACAGTAAACCTGCTCTGATACCATGTGAAGATGAAGATGCAGATGAAGACGAAGAACATAACCTAAAAACAGAGGAATTAGCACAAGAAATGCTTTGTATCACTTTATATCAAAATGATTGTAGTACAAAGTATCAATGACAACAATGACAACAATGGATACAAATCCCCTGTTCTTCCTCCTCTGTTCTATCTCACTCTTATCACAGTATGTATTTTCTATACAATGGCAGAGCTTTTATTCATGACTGCTCTCAAAGTTTTCTCTCTCTCAACACACCTCTCTCTATTCTATTTTCTTCACTATATATCGAAGAAGAAGAAGATGGTATTCATCAGAATCAGAACAAAAAACAGAACAACCGAACGTGGCTAACTGTTTTCTTAATTTGTTTTACTGCTTCCAGCAGAATAACAGCACGTTGAACAACACAGCTTGGCGATCCATGTCTTCTTTATTTCAGGCTTCCTTATTCATTGATATCAATCCATGTCAATCTTCATCACGAGCTCTTCACCGTTGATCATCAGCTCGTTTTTGCTTTTCTATCTTTGTTTTTCCCATACGTGATCTATCTCTTCCTTCCTCAAAGTCATCTGCTGAATTTATAGTAGATGAGTGAGAGGACCCTGTTCCTTTAACAAAGGTCACCATGGTCACTTGAGCTCGAGCTCATGGCCATGGACGCTCAAGCTTCGCGCTTGCTTTTGCCATGGAAGCTTGAGCTTCAAGCTCATGGTCGCCATGGTCACTTGAACTCAATCTCTAAACTCCTGGGCGTGGAAACTCGACCTTTGAGCTCTAGGCCTGCAACAATGACCATGAGTTTGGAGCTTACTCTTGCAGCCATGACCCCTCGAGCTTCTAGATCTCATGGCTATGGCAAATTCCGTCGCGTGACCAATCTAGACACGATTAGCGACACTTTTTGAAGAGCGAGGGAACGCTTTTGAACAATACCAAATATAACGACGGCTTCGACGGGCAAAAGTGGACACACCACCGGCGACATTAACCTACCTAAAAATCTGGTAGACATAATTAGGAAGTCATGAGACCATCCTGCAAAGCACCCCCCAAGCCGTTAGAGATTCCAATATTTTTGAAAATTTCAAAAGCTATTATTCTTGTAATGGTTTTCCACCGTCACAATTTATAACCGTTTTTGTCCGCCATTAATGGCCGACTTTCTAACGGTTATTTAACGACTTTATTATATTTAATTTATTTCTTCATAAATCCTCATATTTGTAATGGTCATGTATTAATTATCAACGGATTCATAATGGTTTGCAAATGGCTCTCTTTTGGTTTCCTACAAATACTTATTTTGAATATAGGGAGAAGGACACCACAAGTGTCTTAACTTTAGTGTTACAACATTTCGCTGGCTCACTTAAGTACCAAAATAGGAGAAAAACCATTGCTTAAGTGCCTCCGGCGAAAAATTCCGGCCAGAGAAATTACATAACTTTTATAATTAAAAAAATTGTTTGAGGTGACATTTTTTGGCACTAAAGTAATCACTTTTTCATTAAGATTGGCATTAAAGTGATCACTTCCTAACTTGCTATACAACGTTGTTTATGGGTTTTTTTTGTACTAAAGTGATCACTTTTTCATTAAAATTGGTACTAAAGTTATCACTTTTTGATTTGCTACACAATGTCATTTGGAGATTATATGCTAATTGGGCATGCTAGCAAGCTGCGTAGGATTGAGAAAGTAATAAAATATTACCACGTCAAATTTCTGACGACTCAAATCGGAATTGACACTTAAGTTATTATTATTATTATTATTATTTTAAGTGGCACTTAAGTGAGCCAGCAAAAAGTTGTGGTGGTAAGTGAGCGTCGTATACAAGTTAAGACACTTCTAGTGTTCTTCTCCCTTTGAACATAATTGAAAAGTGATATAGATATATCAAAATTAGAATATCCTTATTTCTCTTTTTCCTATCTCGTTACTTATTTTTATTTTCTTTGTTGGGTTATACACATAATGTTGTTCTATTTCTTTTTCTTTTTTTTTTTTTTGTGCTGGAGAAACCGTCACCACCGACAGCAGTAGCGTAAATCCCCAGGTGACACGTAAGCAGGAGAACCCACGACTCCCAGTGTCACACTTAAGTCACCTAGCGTCTCCCCTGGGTTTCGAATCTCTCACCTTTGGGCTGAGGATCAGTAGGGCTTTTTCCAGAGGAGCCATCGTAGCAGGTGGTTTTCTTTCTATTATTCAGTGCGAAATAAAGAAGAAGATTTGTTGTATCTTGGAAGAATAACCACTAGAGCCTTATGTAATGAGTTTCCTATTTCGAGAGACGGAATTATCCTTAAGGACAATATTTGTACGCCTCAGACAATTATTTTTTTTTTTTTTTTATCTTCTAATCATTTCAAAGTATTTCCAACAATTATAATTATTTTAATATTATCTAATATTTTTCCACCAATAGCAACCTAAACATAAATAAACTCTACAGAACCAACCTAAGGACAAAGAAATTCGACAACTTCACACGGCAAGTTTTGAACATTGTGGAGGCGTTCAGTAAAAGACGATCCCGACCACCTAAGTCGGTGGTAACAGAGACCAGGAGACACGAACCATGCCCTTTCCAAATTAATTAGATTTTCTCCCGTGCACGTCGTCGGTTCTGATTTGTTTAGTGGAGGGTTTTAGAAAGTGGGGATCATTCCATAGGAGTGAATTTTAAGTTTGATGAAATTCATGCATGCGTCGAAGTCACCGTAAAACAATAAATGTTCGGGGAAATCAACAGGGAGATTCTATATAGGTAGGGCAAAAACCAAGGTACACATACAATGTTGGGAACAAACGATGAGCTTTCTGAACTTAGCACCCCTGCTTGCTGCTGTTGGACAATCTTTTTTTTTCTTTCTTTTTTACCAAAACGTTTAAGCTAACAGGATATGTTTAAATGTGAACAAAATCACGTCATCGAGATCACCGGGAGGTGGCGAAAATGGGTATAATTACCGGAATAATTGCTCAGAGAAAATTGAGAGGGGTGCTGAGATTTGAACCGTCGACATGTACTCTAATATCACGTTAGATGAATTGATTTTTTTCAAAAGTTTAAGCCGACAAGAGAACGTGTTTACAATGTGCTCACAATGCATTTCTTAACAACAGTCGTGTGGGTTGGAGCCTTACAAAATGGACAAATTAGTCGATCAAAGGTTTGGGTGTCCTGTAATATCTAGTATGCACACCCACATAAGTGATTTTGTATTGTATTCTTGGCAAAGAGAGTTCATACATATACTGATCCCTATTAATCGAAAATACGATATTTATGTAGATATAAGGGTGATGATATGCAGAAGAATTCAAAATATAAGGAATTTGATAATCATCTCATAAAATTAATAAATTATCATCACTGTCCACAATACCGAAATACCCCAAGAATAGTGTTTTTCTCCACAATTCAGTGTGCGAAAATTCATCATAACTTTAAAAGGATGATATATTTTTTGCACTTAGAAAAGGGAACATTTATTAAACCTAATCTAAATATAAGAAAATAAAATTTGAGAAAATAAAAATATAGACGCGCGTACATGTGCCCCAATTAGCAATTGATGCACGCTCCAAATACGCTCTTTCTCCCACCAGAAATAAACAATTTTTAAGTTTCGCGGACCAGACATTTGCGTTATTTTGAAGAAATCGAAGCTAATATAAAAAGCCAAAAAATAAAGGAAAAAAATTATTAAAATAAACCATAAAAATCCGTGATTTAACTAATTGCGAATAAACGGTCAGAACAGAAGTCCCTGCCGTCCGGGGCTGTAAATTTGCATGGGAATCCGAAGCGGCAATGGCCCTGATTTGATCAGTTCATCGCATGATCTGCAAGCGGCTTTCGCGCTCGAACAGACGAAGAGCTGGAGGGCTTCTCTACCGACCGAAATGCATCATTTCAGCTGGGACACGACCACCATCCATGATCGACATTGTTAAATCCTCTTCTTGTTGTATCTTTTTCCAAAGAGGGAATTATAATAATTACTGGTTTTTGCATGACATGAATAGTTTTCATCTTCTTCGAGAGATGACACTCCACTTCCAAAGCATTACAGCGCAACTGGGAAAGAGCTTGTGTAGCACGACGTGCAGGACAGTATCTCTCTCTCTCTCTCTCTCTCTCTCTCTCTCTCTCTCTCTCTCTCTCTCTCTCTCTCTCTAGACATCGGACTTCGAGGTAGAGGAGAAAGTGTTTAGAAAGTCACGAGACAATTGTATAATGGGGAGAGATTTTTAAAAAGCTCGGAAGCTACCCTTGCATGGGCAAAGCCAAAGGTAATACAGGTAAATAGCATGTGCACATGACATTTCAAAGACGACATTAATACAAACAGTAGGCAGGGACAGACCACACACATACCTTGTAAGATGCTTTTTCGTATAGAAGGACAATAATAAAGCACTCTGGCCAAAAGTAATGGCCATTTTATCAGTAATGATTTTGTTTAATGACATGGAACTTCATTTCAAGAGAGTAAATGCCATGCGTACTGAATAACTTGTGAACCTTGTTAATGAGATGTCAACCGAGAAAGTTGCATATATGGTTTTTCTCTAAACATGACATTGTAAGAATGACATGAGAAATCAAAGAATGTAATCAAGCACCTCAAACACGCCAGTCTGCTCTTTAAATCCCTATGGACCAATCCAAGGGGTTATATCATCTACATATATATAGTGACCACATTAAAAATTATGTTTGGAATTTAATTTTTTGACTTGAATATATAATCCGTGCAACTGGGGTTTCTCTCCATGTTTTCTATAATTGTGAAAGATTTACTTGTCCTGATTAGTGTTAGAAAATCTAGTTACTTGGAGATTAACTTGTCAAGAGGGTTGCAAGAGCTCTTTGTGATATTAGAGAGAAAGGATATTGAGATTTTCCCAAAAGAGGCTCGTTGTGAAGTAACTGGCCGTAATTGGGATTTGAAAAACAGTGAAAGTATTGAGGTGATTAATCATAGTTTTAACATCCCACTAATCGATTCTATTCGCAGTTGTCTGTCACTTTTTTGCATAACCCTGATTACACTAATGGAACCTAGTAATTGAACTCCTAACCGATTTAATTCGTGTTTTATTTTAATTGTATCCAATTGGCTTGATTTCTCAACAAGTGATGGCTGAAACAATGATTGATTGGTGGCCCTCTTAATGTATCAAATGTTTAATGAACGTCTCAAAAAAGGAACCTCATAGAGACCATCGGAGTTATTGGGTGAAGATTGACATCACGGTTTGATCAAGCGACAGAAGCCTTGCGTGAAGGTGCAAAGCTGTAATGTAGCAACGATATCCCGAGCTCGGTGCCAACATGGCTGCTCCATGTGTGAATCTAGATGTGCCTGTCGGTGCTGTTGCGATGCATGGCAATGAGGTAGAGATTCAAGTTGCAAATGGCCCATTGCATAAGGCTAGCATAAAAGGCAAATTAATTTAGATGTATGTGTGAGGATGTAATGTAAAAATATCTCATATCAAAGAATTAATATGATATGGAGGCACCATTAATATTTTTAACTTACCCACCATCCATTTAAGCTTATAACTAAAATTGTGACCAACTATTAATAAGCTCCGATTTGGGATACCTCTTGGTGATCTCTTTAGGTTGAAGTATTGGACTTGAATCTCCCCCATGCAAAGTCATACTCGCCACCCATCACTCGTGGCTATGCTATTACTCGAAAATTTGTTAGAAAAAGTGTAAGAGAAGTCCAATACCTTTATATTAGGGAGATCAAAGTAGAATCTAAACTCGAGCCTTTTGACACACCTATCCCCTATGCCAAATCACTTGAGCAATTTAGGTATGGCTAACCTAATTATGTATTAGCATTTGCTCTTCTATACTGCAACTCTACTATACACGATTCCTCTTTGTCTTACACCCCGGCGCTTACACCAACAAAAGCAAGAACACAAAAACTTGTAATAACTTCAAATTATGCCAATGTTTCTGATTAGTGGAAAACCATCGATCTAAAAATTATTTTTCTAAAAATGTCGGTTCTATGACTTATAAAAATGAATGAAGAAATATATTTAATTATCAATGGAATTGTTTAGACATTAATTGTTATTAACTGTGATAACATATTTCTTTATATATTTTTCTTAGTGATACAAATAATCGTATAAGTGCACTTATGTCAATATGTTTTTGCCTCACGAATTTTCTTAGGAAAAAGATAGACATTAGATTTTAGTTGCTTCCTCCGGAGTCCGGACCAAGTACCCATGACAAATTAAACAATAAGCATGCACTCGTGCACTAACGAGGCCAACCGTACGGGTCATCCACATATAAATCAACCTACTCTCACCGAAGATCTAATCATCTCCATTTCAAGACTCCTCTCCGCTCATATATTCACTTGCCTTCATGAAGATCTATCCCAGCATTCTTGCTGCCATCTTCGTCTCGTTCCTCATCCTCCACAGCACCCTATTGGTTTGCACTGCGTTTTTCGTTAACCCTGCACCCAAGAACACTCCGAGAAACATTGCACCGCGGAGGCTCGTGATGTTTTCAGCTTGTAACCGTAGCTCTGATTCCACGGTTATCAATTCTAGCGAGCTGAAAGGGGCGACGACAATGGAAGATCAAAGAGCTGCGAAAGCCGGGGAGGCGAGCCTGAGGAGAGTCCCACAAAGCGCGCCAAATCCTACGCAGAACAAGTGAAGCTTTTTTTGCAGCGACTGCACGAATATCTGCATCCTTGCGATGAACATTAACTGGATCGGGCGGACAAGAGCTGTCAACGATTGCTACGAACTTTTTGGGTTTATCCTTTTTCTTGTTTCGATCCATGTCCTGTTCTTGCTAGGTTTTCACTTTCTTTTCATTTTGCTAAGCTCGTTCAAAGTTGTTGATGCATGTTTTTTACCACCTTAAACGAGCTTCTGTAATATGGAACAACATCGGTAAGGCTCGTGTCGGAACTTCTATCTTTTCTGTGGAGTCAAAGTGAGTCGCTATATTTCCTAGCGTGTGAGTAGCTTAATCTAGTTAACCTACATTGTGGCTGCACTAACTGTGTCCTAAAGATACACTCATCGGAATGAAGCATTATCATCTCACTTTGCTTGTCCTTTGTGGGTATCTTCGATTTTCAGGGAAATTTGTCAATCGATCCCAAACCTATTATATGAATGCTAATTCAGTTCTAAACTTTCCAAATTTGCCAATTTACTCTCAAAATTTTGCACAAAATTCCAATATAGTCATTACAACCAAGTTTCACCGGAGATTGATTATGCGATGGTGTGTCACATATGACAACCAACAATGACTGGATGACTACATCGGTGGTTTTTGGGGAAAATTGACCAAAATGACTACATTTGAATTATACACGTAAGATTTTGTAAAACCACCGCCAACTATTCTAAAAACTTAAGCTATTAGATGAAAGCATGGTTAAATATTTAATTACTCTAACACTCCTCCTTACACGTAAACAAGACTTTGGCGTAAGCCTAAAGCATGGAAATATATAATTAGAGAGATAAACAAGGACCTAGAAAGATTTGAACTCGGGACCTCTTGCTTTGACACCATATAAAATTTTTTTAGACCGCTACTAATTATTCTAAAAGTTTAAAGTGTTAGATGAATGCATGATTTAATATTTAATTATTCCAACACTTCTTTTCACACTTAGTCCGATCTTTTTGCCTAGTACCAAAAGCATATTTAATTCAGGAGGCAACTGATGCTTTAAAATATTTTAATTTATGACCTCCTACTCTGATAGCATAGAAATTTTATAGAAGTATTACCAATTATTTTAAAAACTTAAGTGAAATTTTGTGGGACCACTGTTAACTATTCTAAAATATCTAATCACTCTAACACTCCTCCTCATGCATAGGCTGGATTTTGGCTTAAGCTTAAAGCATGAAAATATATAATTGTGTAGGTAAGTAAGGGCCTGAAAAGATTTGAACTCAATACCTCCTACTTTGATACCATGTAAGATTTTGTGGAATTACTGCCAATTGTTTTAAAAATTTAAGCCGTTAAATGAAAACGTGATTTAATATTTAACTATTCTAATAATACACAAAGTTTTAAAACTATTGATAAAATTGAAATAAAACTGAATTGATATCCGTATAATAAATTTATGACTAGTTTGCAAAACATCCCTAGAGATCATTTCATTAGGTTAAGTACTGAACGGGAGCACCCACCAACTTTGATTAGGTGAGTTTGGGAAAACTTTGAGAAGCATCTTTGGTTGTAGAGGGTGAGTTTATATAGCTTGAGAATAATTCTGGTGAAACCCAAAGACATTGGGCCAACCAAATCTCATTCGTCTCATTTTTGTGAAGAAAATTTCATTACCTCCAAAACAAAAGAATCTGTTGGTTGAGGGGTATTATATTTGTTCACACCTCAAATTTTCTCTAGATTTCGGAAAAAATTAAAAGGTCAACTTGTTGGTTGATATATTTGTTCACACCTCAAATTTTCTCTAGATTTCGCAAAAAATTAAAAGGTCAACCTAAGGTTGACCAATATTCAATGGATGAAGTTATAAGGCTAAAAATAACTTTTCACTTCAAAAACGGGTTAGGCTCTTCTAAATAAAGGGTTTCGATGTTATAATATTATTCGAATTCGATGGTCAATTTTTTACCCTTCGGGACTTGTTACTTGTTTTTCACGGTATCAAAAGTCTCCTTACAATTTAACCTCACTTTCCATTCAAAATATTCCTAATTCCCAACACTT
This sequence comes from Eucalyptus erythrocorys, assembly GCA_014182555.1. Lineage (NCBI taxonomy): Eukaryota > Viridiplantae > Streptophyta > Magnoliopsida > Myrtales > Myrtaceae > Eucalyptus > Eucalyptus erythrocorys. Next base: position 22,194,291 of record CM024607.1, on the reverse strand, counting down.
TCTCCACCTTCATTTTCCACTCTTTCCAAACAACGGACAAGAAATCAATTTCGCCACCTTGTCTTTCTTCACTTTCATTTTCTTCCCCACTATTTTCCTCACCCACTTCAAAATCTCCCAAACATAGACTAAGAGGAGTTTGGGGATATCATCGTATTCGACTTCACATTAGTATAGAAGCCTATATACTATATATTATCGAGATTGGGAAAAGACTTAGTCGTTATACTAGATTACGAATAAGCACCGGATGATGTTTCTGACTTTGCAGCATGAATATCTATAGTCCTTGACCTTTCTTTACAAGCCTTAGGATCCTCAATTTTATTATAGTCCTTTCAAAGGTACAAAAAACTTATCAAAATTGGCTGTAGCATTTTTGCAGATTAATTTCTGATAAGGTCAATTGAGAACCTAAAGCTTACTGTCGTTTCTAGCATGCAGAAAGGTAGAGACAATAGCTACGTATTTGTTCTTCTTTGTTGATGGGAACCCGATGGGGAAATTACTCTGTGCCCCACTAAACTATAAATCTTTCACACTCTAAACTCTAAATTCTAAAATTACCATAATCTTTTAAAATTGGCTGAAAAATAGTCTCATTTTGCTTGGTAAGCTTTTCATTTTATTGTGAATTTCCACATCCAATTTTGTCCAACGGCAACGCAATGAAACTACTTTAGTGAAGCAATTTTGAATTCGGATGAGCTATTGATGCCTTTATTGTATAGTTTAATCCTCATTTGAATTGAATGAACCCATGAATCCATGGGCATTTCACTTTTCCTCTAAAGCCGTTCTTCAGCTGAGTAAGCAAGGGGACACCAAAAAGAAGAAAAAAGAACAGAACTCCGTCCTGAAGAGGAAGGAAGAGAGAAATTTCGGAATAAAGAGACGTCAGTGTCAATAGAAGAATCGATTCCTTCCCCCCTTATTGCTCCTCTCCTTTTCAGTGTCCTAGGACTGTACAAAGCATTATTGACATGACTAGTCAGTGTAGTCTTGCATAAATTAATAATATTTGGTCTTTTATTAGTAGGAAGTTCTTAATGCAATTACCCAATCTGGCGAGCCGCGGGACATGTCGGAGGGAAATTCATCCCCCACGTCGCATGCAAACATAGCTAAAAATGGATACAATCAGTGATGCTCTTTTTTAATAACTAATTGACTAGAAAATTAGTTGGTGGAGAAGTTTCTATCTCATTATAGATCGAAGAAAACGTGATTCATTTGAAATACTGAAATAATATTTTTTTTTTTTATTTTTGAGTATTATGATCAATTCGCTATTCGCACCGTTGGTAAATATGATTCTGATTCATGATACTTACTCAACTCTTGAACCACCTTTTTAGAACTATGGGCATTGCTTCTATGCTTGGATGTCAATTTCCGTCCTAGTTTGAGTTTTCCTAATTAAAAGAAGTTGGTTTGCCTCGACGAAAAAATAAATAAATAAAAGATCACCTTGGAAATTGCTCCTCCTGCCTTTCTTCTCCCTCTCTCTATGGCCCTCCCTTTTGAGTGCTGCCATGCGCATGCTGTAGTTTTGCCCGAACGACGATCATTTACCAAGCAGAATGTACAGAATAAACCATCTTTTGCACTAGGAAAATATCAAATCGAGTGGGCCTTACTCTCGAAAACATCTCGACGTATGATCACGCTTCAGTGATTGAACCTTCTGCACAAGTCTTGTTCTCGACATACGGATTTAGCCTACGCAAGAACCTCTCAATTGAGTGCACAGACCGAAATTGCACTCGGCCTGCAAACTATGGTCGAATGTACCATTACATCGAAGATTGCAGCTGCAGTGCTGCAAACGAAGGATTAGGCAATGTCGCATTGGCTGGTGATGAGAGGAAAGCCGGCAAGGGAAGGTTACAAGTTACAACCTTCTTCAATCATGATTTTTCTCCGCCAAAAAATGAAAATACAAAATAATATATGAAGTTGCAAACAGAAAAATAAACATAATTATATGACACTTCTATCTGTAATATTCCGATATTTGGTGAGATTTCGAGTTTTTTCATGTTAAAAATCAATAGAGCGTGAGTGTCAAAAACTTATAAAAACCCTAAGGGTGCATTTATATCACTGAAAACTCGATAACAAACATAAATACTTTTCATGGAAATTGTTTTGAAGGAGATTAGTTAGCTTTTATTTATTTAGTAGTTTATGGAAAGTGGTTTTCTTCTTACAAAACGGGAAAATTATTTTTCCCAAATTTAAGCTCGCCATTTCCAATTCATGAAATACGTTTTTCGTAAATCGGTCAATTTTCCGTTATGAAAATAGTTTTCCTTTCAGACAAACAAACCCTAATTTGAATAATAGAAGTCAATTCAAATGGTCTCGTGTGATTACTATGGCAAATCTCCTGACGATGGACTATTCCCCCTCCCAGCCCGATTTGCGATGTGAGTTCAGCAAAGATAGCACCATACATATACGAAATCGGAAATATAGCTCACGGAGAGCGCATGTCGATGGGGTTAGGAAATCCGAGGTACACGTCCTTGTCAAAGGAATAAAGGTCACCATCCGAACCAGACCCGTTTGCAAATTGAAGTGAACAAAAGTACATCATTCTGCTCTTTCCGTGGAGTCATTCTTACAACCCGCTTTCCAATTCTCCGAGATCATTGCGGCACATCATCGAAATCCAGAAAGATCAACGGATGGATTGATGTCATATATAAACATAAATCACATAGAATTAATTAAAATCACATAGTAGTTTTACTGTAAATAGAAAAAAAATGCATAAACCATCAAGATAGGGACAGAGAACTCCATGATTATAGGCTTTAACAAAATAAAAATGACATAGTAATATCCTTTAACCAAGCCTATCTTTTTCCCCTTTTTTACCTTTGAAAGCTCAAGGAGATCTCCCCAAGCCGAACAAGCGGGCCCCCATGAAATCCGGACGTCGTCAGCCTGATATATTCTAATGACAATTTTCTAATGATAATCAACTTGTGATAGAGGGGCACGCACGTCTATCGCCGAACGAACTGCCTCAAAAAGCTCCCAGATAAATTGTTTAATTGATGTCCTCAATCCCCATAATCCCATCATTAATTTTTTCATTTTTTTTATGTAAACGAAAGATAAAGAAATGTAGGTGAAAATGTGGGTTCCCTCCTTTTGGCCCTTTTCGTTTTTTCCTCCCTTATCTTATCTTCACATGTTCATCAGCTTTCGTAAAAGCTACGATCATGGCTTGACTTTGCCATCCCACGATTGAAAAATTGAACCCACAAGCGCCAAAACGAGACCATGTTTGTGATAACTTGAGGTTATTTTGGATTTGGGCAGGCTTTTTGATTAGCTAGAAGCTAAACATTACATGCGAGAAAAGACACGATAATTTCCGGAAAATTGGACGAATTTCGACGTCATAAATATGAAGGAGCAAGGACATGAGTAATTTAGCATCCCATTTGCGTAAGTCCATCGCTAGCTAAAGCTTGAATTATACCCATTTTGTGCCCAACAAGTTCAACCCACAAGGGAGCAAGAAGGAGTGAAACTGATTTAACATCATCAGCTACAAAAAAAAACTGAGAAGGCCCTTCAACTTCAAATGCCTCTCGCTAGCATTTCCTGGAACCTCCTGTCCGACTCTTGCTTCTCCAAAATGAACTTCTCGTGGCACTGGGCGATGAACACATCGGCCAGCTCATCGATCTCGTTGAAGTTGTTCAGCTCGGCGAAGCTACCGCTTGCTTTAGCCTTGTTCTTCTCTTCGAGCCATTGGAGATAGCCGGACAGCTGCGACTCCCCTTCGTCTTCGCACTCAGCGGCCGGGGCCTCTGACGTCGGGATCGAGCAATTCCACGTCGAGTCGTAGTACAAGTGGTTCGTCCGGAACCCGTCTAGGACCGAAGTTGGGGCGGAGTACGAACGCGAGGAGCACCAATTGTAGTACATCCGGAACGATCCGATGTACATCTTGCTCTTCCTCTTGTTCTTGGCGAAGTAAATGAAGTAAACCGGCGGTCCCTTCCGGACGACGTCGGCGAGGAAAGATTTCACCTTCGAGAGGGCTCGAGTGACACGGCAGGCTCGTGAGAAGATGAGGGTTTGGATCAGGGTTTTGAGCTTTATGGCGATGGAAGTAGAGGGAGATGGCATTTTGGATGAGAAGATTGGAGTGGAATGAAGAGATCCTCGGTTGGATATGGGACCGACCATTTATTTTTTTCCAGCGAAAATGAGAGGAATTATGGCCCTAAAGGGGGCTCTTGGGAGTGTATTTATAGAGAATCTTGATGACCAAATTGCCCTTACATGTGAAATAATTTAAAGAAGAAACCCCATGGACGCTTTTCCGATAATGGGTCGAGTGTGCTTTTTGGCTTCCAAGATCTGCAAATGATAGGGACCGAATTTCTGAAAACCATGGCTTCTTGGTTGCAGGAAATCACCTTTATTGGTAATATACATACATACATACATACATACATACATACATACATACATACACATGTATACATACATACATACATATGCATATTTTGTTAACGGGTTCCTCAAAGGCACTTGCTAAATAACAAACTATGAAAACTGTGCAATTTTCAATAGACTAGCTATACTGATATTATTTTTCAATACTTTAAATGTTGAATTATTTTAAAGTAAGTGTGCTTAACAAGTACCCCGTAAACACTCATTCACACAATTGCATGATATAAGGGCTTTGTTAATGAGTATTTTAACTTTACTTAGTAAGCATATAGAACGAGAAAAAAAATGTGCATCATAAACTAAACGACGACTTAGTTACTTAGCCAGTATCTCGAGTACATTCATTCACAAAATCCGTTAGCAGGTGTGCTCTTAGAGTAATCATTAAGCATCCTGCATAGGGAAAGCTTAAAGTTTCAGAACCCTATTTACATGCTTCATCGTAACAGCTAATGCAATAAGAATTGCATTGCTTTCTTAATTAATCTCTTGATTAGGGCCTGTGGGTAATGAAGCAAATCTTGAACAATTTCACATCAGAACATCGACGCCCTAAAAACAGCAAAACAGCTGTGGTTGCACAGAGCTGCTTGTGTGGCTTCTTGAGATCTGCACCTTTGGACCAAGAGCAAAAACCATTTTCAAAATCCTATCCTCGAATTAGAATAAGGTAAAAAAGAGAGAGAAAGGAAGGTGGGGAAAAGAGATCCGAAAGATTCCAAGTGTAAGAAACCCGCTTGCTGGATTTAAACAAAGACAGAAATAGTTCGGAGCACGCCAAAAGCTGGAAGAAGGAGGGGGGACAGAGCCAAGCTTCACGGATTTTTACCAGGGGTAAATAAAAGAAGGGAAAAAAAATTAATATTAAGCTAACATGGAGGTGACGTGGCACGTGCCAAATGACAGCCTTAGCGATTTTATAAAACCCTAATTATGAATCTCAAGAACGGAGATCAAGGCTCAAGTTCCGCCCCAAACAATTAATTAAAACTGTTGTTATTATAGTCTGCTCAGACAACTTCTGAATCATTGACCGATGAATAAAGCTGTTTGATATATTAATTTCTTATAATGCGGGTTTTTTTTTTCTTTTTTGTAATTCCCAAAGTGAATTTTCTTAGAAAATTGATGGAATATTCCGAGATTTCGTTGGACTAGAATTGATTTTGTGATTTTCATTATTTCATAGGATAGTTAGCTTTATTGTTAAATTACTTCCTTTCATCTACATGCTATTTGGGTGTAAAGGTACCTCCTAATTATAACACGTTATAGAGTTAAAGTGATATAGTAATCGTTTTCTTATCATCGGTTCTAAACTTGATATCATAGCCAATTGTTTTGGCCTCGGTGTTTGTGCAAACTCAAGTTCTATTATGGAGACGAAACTCAGTTTAGAAATTTACTCGCCTAGAGTCGTGTCAATTATCCGTGTTGCCCGTCTTGTGAATGGCACCACCAAAGTACCTTTTCATCCATCATCCTCATCCATCGTCATTCTCGCACTAGATTATTGATCATCGCTGGGTTGCCCTTGCATCCACCATCAAGCATGTCTTCAAGAGTTGCAGAAGTCGCGGTCAAGCTTGAAGTCTAATTTTAGTTTGATGGATGAAAATTTTGATGCCAACGGATTGTAAGTCGTTTCTATTTAAGAATGTGCACTTTTTTGGCTTTTTCACAACAAAATTCATTCAAATTCCTTAAAGCTATCTTCAAGAGCATTAAGAAGAAAAAGTTGTCTTGAAGTTGAGTTTTCTTTTTTGGTTTAAGTTCATCTTATAAATGATAGATTACCGAATTAGGAAAATATATGAATCCATCTCGATCACAATATGCATTATGCTAAAATTCACACAATTGTTCTACTTCAATTTTATCCTTTATATCTTGTCATTTAAGTCTTCACATGATGAATATTCACTACACAATTTCATGTTTAAATAGTAATACTAAAATGTGTCTTTTTGGTTTGTTTTAGTTAGTCGATATTTATTTTAACCAGTGAAAAGTATTATGGAACAACAAAACACAAAAAGAAAAAGTAACGAGCATTCACACATGATAAACGTTTTGCTTTGTTTATTTTCTAGTCGTAATAAAATATTCTTTTAAATCAAGAAACCTTTAAAAAGAATGAAACAAGATAAATAAATCGATCAACGTTTACTTGCTTTTATAAACTTGAATCAATGGAGTGGTTAGGACGAATGCAATTCTCCAATTATTAAAATTCTAAACCTTGATCTAGATCTTGACTCCCTTTGAGAAGGAGACACGCATTGACTTATCGGTTCGTGACTATTAAGCATGACACTAGATGATGAGGAGGGTAAGATATCAGCATAGTCTCTATCTTTTACCTTGCAATAAAGTGTGTTATCATATTTAGATTTAGCTCACATAGATCAGCTATTCTACTATATCATGATTAATAAATATTATCGAAAAATCATCTCCCTCGTGTCGTGCTCCGATAAGGCCATCTTTTCCCTGCAATCCCCAAGTTTTTTTTTCTTTTTTTTCTTTTTTGTCGGTGGGTTATAGACATAAATATCATCCGCTATTATATAGTTAAATAAGCTTGCGTGCGGGTAACTTCCTCGACTTGTAACCTGCATTAATCGGAAGAATAATTGGAGAAAATGTTCTCCAATCAGATAGATATGAAGGGAAATACGGAACCATTTGTAAATTGGCTCGTTCTCGATATAAGGAAGTGTCATGCACCATGCAATTTCGTCGAAGGAACCACAATTGGAATAATCTTCAAACAAAAAGATGACAAAGAACTAGTACAATTTCCAGTGATCAATCGACATATCAAATTAAACGACAAGAATATTATCATCGGCAATAATGACTATCATCGGGAAGAAAGTCGATTGTCTTAAGGTCGACATGAATCTGTTGCATTACTGTGCAAACTCTATTCAACATCTCAAATTATTACAAAACTAAACCTTCTCGATACTTCATGCTTTCCAAAACGCAGAGTCCCAATCACCCCGTCGACTTCAACTATTCTATTTCATTTAAAAGTAGCACTAGGAAAAGAGTAAGATAAGTGATCTCTCGAGTCATTTACCTGCATTGAAATCCACAAGCAAGGCCAAATGGGATCAATGACAAAGAAGTTTCATTTGTAGACTTTGGTGGTTTAAGAAGCATTGACTCGAGGACTAAGAGACGAAGCAAAAGTCAAGATGGTTGGCCTCAAGGAAACAGGGAGTTGAGTTAGATTGATATTGTTCATAGTCAAAATGATTTTATTAAATTATTCGAAAGAGGTCTGATTTGATAGTTGCTTTGACGCGGGATCCAATTAAATCCGAGATAAGTTGGGGTCGGTACCGAATTGATTATCTGTACATCGACGTGCCAACCATCGACGCTTTGGCACGTCGAGAAAGCTCGAGGAAACTACGCAGCATTCAATGAAATGGTTTCCCTACTTGACAGATCAATGACCAAGAGTTCAAAAGCTTCTTTCAATTTTTTTCCTCCCCTCTTCTTTTAATTTTCCTGCTTTTCTGCGTCATTGACGTCCCAAAAATCAAGTCATTTTTTAATGTTTCCTCGAAAAATTCGTCTTAATTGTTTTATAGGATAATGACATAAATATTTCATGAATTTTAACCTAATATACAATGCGGTCCCTAAATTTTTACTTGATTCAATATTGTTAATAAGTTTTGGCTCAATGTGGAATTGACCCTTGAACTTTTAATTTGTTCAATATGATCTTCAGACTTTTTGTACACATTCAATTTAGTCCCTAAAGTATAAGAAAAATTCAATGTTGTCCTTCCATAAATTCAAGTTCACAAATAACATTGACCATTTCCAGTGAGTTGAGAGACTAAATTGAACATGAACCAAAAGCCCGTGAACAAACTAAAATTTAGGAACCATTTATGTCATTTTCCCGTAATATTTTCAATAATGCTCTATTAAGATTTCTAATTTATTTGCTTAATCTTACATAAGCTCGTAATCGAGATTATTTTCTCTTTCTCTCTAAAATTAAATAATCCTAAATTGGCGACCGACCATAAATTTTTTATTATCTGGAAGAGGCCATGAAGTATGCAGCTACGACACCGTAATATACCAATTTAAGAGGAATTGTTAGGCTGGAAAAGTAATTCATTGCTCGTCTCAAAAGAAAAGTTATTTCTATTAAATACCCAAGAAAAAGGGAAAAAAAAAAGGTAATGCATCGTTTAAAAGACTAAGAAAAAGCTGAAATTATGAGCTGGACAAGGACGTGTGTGCATGCATGCATGAAGGACGCAAACAACACATAGTTGTACAAGGAATGTTGTCAAAGAGGTAAACTACTTTAATGTCATAAGAAAGAAGCCAAGCAACCGCATCCCAATATCAATCACACTAGTTTTGTTGTGTATTGTGTGATCTATAAGCATAGAAGATCCATACGCAACTTATAGTGTGTTTCTTTTATGGAAAATTCAAGATTTGAAAAGAAAAATCCATAAAATGATCACCTATATACTTACAAAAATGAATGGATGCAAAATATTTTCAATACCTAAAAAATAGTTAGATATAAATTGTTGTCGATAATAAAAATATTTTTTGTTAAGTAATTCTTTTAACAAATATAACCATCATCTTCAAATTCTAAATTTTTCGCAAAACAAATACATTCTTATTTCACAAAGAAAAAGTACCACCCAAATGAATGAGTGGCTCTTTTTCTTCTTCTTTCTTCCTTCCTTATTTATCATTTAGAAGTCCAACTCAAAAACTTAAACTTAATAAGTGAAAAGAGAGTATATTAAACAAGCAATTAGGGATATTTAATACCTCTATCATATACAGGCTAGATTAGAATTGACACGTGGAATTTAAAAAGAGGGAGCCACACACTTGAAATAAACTTGGGGCGGAATTGAGCGATGACAACATATTAAAAAAATCCAATTGAAAAGATTAAACTTATAAGTAGCGAACTTGTCATGTATAAAACAAAAATATAAAAATTTCGTAAATAAGCGGTCACCATACTTTTAACATTTATAGCTGGCGACCAAAGCGTAAGGGGAAGTACAAGAGAGGTTGGGAATTGTATTTTGGCTGACATTGGCAAGGGATGAGAGAATCGAAAGGGAAGGAAATAAAGCGGAGAGCTCGGCAACAAATTTCAAAGTGTGGAAACAACTTTGCCTCTAACACGAAGAGCACGTCCAATCCGTGGAAGATTTTGCAATTTCATCATCTTGATTTCTCCCCCTCCTCTTTGAATATATTCCCTCGGAACAGTCCACCTCGTCCTTTCTGGAGCTTTTATGCCCCGCACTAGTTCAAAAACAAACATCTTTCCACTTTTAACTTTAAGGCCAATTATCCTATTGATGAAAAATAAAAGTGTCATTTAAAAAAAAAAAAAAAAAACCATTATCACTCTATATCAGATCCGCTTGTTTACAGGAGCAACCTTCTTCAAGTGATACATGGTGCACGAAATTGAGTTAGATATAACAAAGGGTGAGCACCAAGTTTGTTCAACTTGACGATCAGACCAAATCGGCCTAAACCTACTGGTCTTAGAGAGAACCAATTCGGTTTTCAATTCTAGGGACTTAGAATTAGCCTAGAACCAATTTCGTTCCCGGTTCAAAAGATGTAGAACCGGCCTTAGACCTAAGAAGCGGTTTAACCTATGCATTTATTAAGTTAAGTCAATTCTAAATTGGCTTTGAAGCTTCCTTTTGGAAAACAAACTGTACAGATAAAAAATTGAACCACGTTCTTAGTAAAGAACAAATGACAACATAAGCACTTCGCAATTGCTTTTGAAGTGAACTGGTGCAACTTTTATATTTCATTATAAGAATTTAGTGTTTTACTGAAAATATAAAATGGAATGATTTCTGAGTAAAATCAGGAACCCATTGTCATAGTTTTGGTTCCTGTTTTACATACAAGGACCAACCCATTTTGAACCAATCACCCCAAGAAATAACCATCCACCATTCTAAAAATATTTGCAACAATAATAAGTACACAAGTTGTATCATTTTTTTACACATCTCAAATTTAACACCATTAAAATGGGCGGCTTTAATTTTAGCAATTATTAGGTCTACAACTAGTGTAAAAAATTCTCCATACATTCCTAGTTCGATTGATGACAAGATACTCATAGATAATTCTGTACAGAGTTTATTCATGTGTCGTTCATTAAAAAAAAAAATCACACTGATATTGGACCTTTTCAAAATTCAATAATGAGAGATGTGAAAGCATAAAACGGAGGTTACACAAAGTATAATAAATATTCAATATTAATCTTGTTCATAACATAAATGGTTAACATCACGAAAAATCTCAAATTAATATGTATGTGATAAATTTACTCTGACTAATTTTTTGATAAAAAAATCCCAAACTGGTATAATTATGACAAATTTACCCAAAATTAATTTTTTTACCACTAAAAATCCAAAGTTATATTTGTGATAAATTTATTCTCCGTTAGTTTCCATCAAATTGAATTAATACCACGAAAAATCACACATTTGTACATCTATGAAAAATAAAGAGTGAATTTGTCACAAACCGGTACACTCGTCAATTGTCATGTATCATTCAATTCAATATTTTGATTGTAAAATTTAATGGAAACTAATAGAGATTAAATTTGTCATAGATGTACCATTTGGAGATTTTGGTGGTCAAAAAATTAGTTTGGATAAATTTATTATAAGTATATCAATTTAGGATTTTTCAAGATAAATATAAAACTAATCATGAAGACAGAATATTTTTACCACTAGGGTATTGCTTCAATCACTCGTGCGTAAAGGGTGATAGTGGATATCTTTAAGTAATGTACTGCTCCTTGGAGTGCTCTTTAAGTAATGGATAGAATCAAGTTGTCCGGTAAAAGAGCATTATCGTGGAAAATTTTCGTGATCTTTGTTTAGGGTACTTATCATAAAGTAGTTGAGTCCCGAAAGAATTACAATATCTAATGGACCGACAGATTTTTCTCCTGTTATATACAATCAATACTTAAGATGCTAAACTAAATAGTATTACAAAGCACGCTTGATCAATGCTCCGAGGACACTATTAACACGATTCAATTGCAAGTTGATTGTTAAGACGTGCAGCATAAGTCACGACACCTTTACTCAGGGAGACCACTAAGAGGAGTACTAATTCCGAGCTCATCAACGCATCTATTTGGACCTAACTTCACTCAAAATGGAACTATCGAGTTATATATTATTTAAAAATATTGACTGCTTTATACCATACCAAATCTCTGATGAGAGATTTTTATAATGCAATTTCACATGTGAACCTCAGCGTTGATCTTTTTTGTTCAGCACCTCAACATTGATTATTGAGTGTGGTTATCAAGTACTCCGACACTACTCAATAAACAGTCTTTTGGGAGATATATTTCTCGTATATTAATCTCCTAAAGAATAATCGCACCAAGACAATAATATTTCTACTCTGCTTTTTCCTTTCTCCGCGGTACCAAAAGGAACAGACAGTGACTTTCCATTTTGCAAAAAGAGGCAACGAACAGTAAAGAGGCATGTCGCTGCGTTCTCGATATTCTTAATCTAATGCTTTTATTACGCGAGCAACCTTCTAAGAGTGGCATCTTGGCAAGATTTGGAGTTAAAAGCAATTAAGGGTGAGTACCGGATCTAGTTCGACACAGGGATCAAACCGAACCTGCATTGATTGGAACTGGTTCGGTTCCTAGTTCCACAAACCTAAAATCGGCTCAAGACCAGTTTGATTCAAGTTCCATACTGATTTTGAACCTCTCTTAGGAAAAAAGAATACTTCAACAGTGATCAAGAGTCGAATTATGTTCTTCAGCATGAATAAATATCCACATAACCACTTGATCAACTTATGCGTTTGCATTGTTATGGTACGATATTTATATTTTATTGTCAGGACGTGGTTTCTTACCTAAAACAAATGGGATGTTTCTCGGTTAAAATGGGACAAGTCCCAGCTAGAACCGTGGATAGAAACCGGTCGGTTCTCGTAGTTTCCTTAACACTCCTTAAAAATAACCGCCTGCCTTTTTAGAAATATGCGCAACAATGTTAGCTATACAAGCTGTATAGTCTCTTTTTACACATTTCACATTTAACACCATTAATAAAGGCAGCTTTAGTTGTAGTAATTATTAGGTCTATTGCCAATATAAAACATTTTTCTTACATTCATAGTTTGATTGATTGCACGTGTACTCAGGAATAGTTCTGTAATCAAATTCATCCATGTGTAATCCCTCTCATGTTGAATGTGTGAAAAGAATTTCACACCGATAATAGATTTGATAAAATTTCAACTATGAGAAGTGAAATGTATAAAAGAGTTACAAAAGCTATATAGCTGATATTAATCTTGTCCGTAACATAGAATTGGTCTTGCTGCTAATGTTCTGCTAGAAATTCGTTCTTTTTCTCTTTTTCAGCAGTGATTTCTGTCTGGTTTTCTTCATTCATCTAGACCCTTCTTCCATATAAATGTTCCCCATAAAAAGTTATCACCGAGGAAAAAGTATGAACAGGCCGTTTGAATGCGGACACAAAGTGAAAATTCGTTCAATCCATCGTGCATAAAGGGAGCCAGGGGAAATCTTTGACTTTTGCTCCTTGGAGTGCTCTTCAAGTAATGTATAGAATCAAGTTGTTTGGGAAAGGAGAATTATTACCGTGGATAATTTTTATAAAAATTGTTAAGTAGAGACTTCGAGGGTACTTATCCAAAATAGTTCAGTCATAAAATAATTACAATTTTTAATGAACTGATCTACTTTTCTCGTATTATGAACAATTGATTTTTAAGATACTCGACTAAACAGTATTGTTAAGTATGCTTAATCAAAGCTTCGATGAAACTATTGACAAACTCGATTGCACATTGATTGTCAAGACGTGCAACAGAAGTCACGAAATCTTTACTTAGGAAGACCACAAAGAGGGAGCCTCATTCCAAGTGCACCAACGCATTTAGTCGAACTTAAGTTCACTCAAAAGTTTAAAGTTTTGAATTATGAATTAATTAAGATATATTAGCTACTCCATATCATATCAAATCTTCGATGCAAGACTTCTCTAAAATAATTCACACATGTGCCTCGGCATTGAATATTACATGCACGAAAGTAATAGCTAGATTGAAACATGCACACTGATCGCTTAATTCAGTTGTTTCATGGCAAAAAAAAAACTAAAAAAAAAAAAAAAAAAGCAAAAATCAACATTTCCTATTTTGAAAGGATTTCATCAACCAATGTCTCGGGCACTTATGGAACATCCAAGCAAGGAAAGTTTCTCATTGTCAAAGTACCGTCTTTCTTTTGTCATAATCAATGCAATGAAGATGGAATTCAAAAAGTTCTAAACCTATTACACTTTTGTTAATTTAGTCCTAAATATTTTAATTTCGTCAACTAACTCTTAAACATTTTCACTTCTTGTTAATTGAGTCCATTTGGCTAATTTTGTCTGAAAATCACTTATATGGATTTCGGCAATATAACGTGGGATTGCCGACATTAATGTAGATAATTCTTAATAATATTTTAATATTTTTTAATATTTTTATTATTTTTCTAAACTCTTTTTTCTTTTTTATTTTCTTTCTTTTCTTTTTTGCTACTTCTTTTCCTCCGGTGGCCGACCACTAGCCATGCTGGGCTGACTGGCCTCACCTATTACAAGCAAGGCACGACCGGGTGAGGGTGAGCTTCAGTGAGGCTCGCCCTCACCCAGGCGAGACCTGGCGAAGGATGGCCTCAACTCTGGCGAGGCCGACCCTCGCCTAGGCTGAGGTAGCCTCACCAAGCGTCACCTTGGCTTGGGCGAGGCAACCCTCACCGAGGCTCACCCAACCACACCTCCCCTATGGCAAGCGAGGCCATTCGGCCCAACATCGCCGGTGGCTAGCCATTGGTAAAAGGAAGATGAAGAAGCAAAAAAGAAAATGAATGTGAGAGAGAGAGAGAGAGAGAGAGAGAGAGAGAGAGAGAGAGAGAGAGAGAGAGAGAGAGAGAGAGAGAGAGAGAGAGAGAGAGAAGAGAGAAGAGAGAATCAGAAAAATAAAAAATAAAAAATCGAGAAATATGAAAATATTATTAAAATTTGTCCACATCAGCACCGATAGTCCTACGTGGCACCGTCAACTTCCAAGTCAATAATTTCCGACTAAAATTGGTCAGATTGATTCAATTGGTAAGAAGGAAAAATGTTTAGGACTTAATTGACAAAATTGAAAGATTTAGAACTATATTAGCAAAAATGTAACAACTTTAGGACTCAATTTTCTTAGCACTCTTTAATAAAGACCCTTTTTGAAAAGCATATTTTTCTATCACATCAAAACGAAAACATTTATTTTATTCCCCAGGTCAGTGCCGTGATGCGCAGAAAAGTTATCAAATTGAAAATGAAAATTTTGGGGTGTGAAAGAAATTAAGGCAGAGCGACTTTTCTTTTGTTTTTCCCCACGAGACAACAGGGGAGCAGATGGAGACTTTTTCATATTGCAAAAGGAGGCAACTTGCATTAAAGAGACATATTAATGCATTCTCGATATTCCACGGATAATTAATAATTAATCAATTAATCAATTAATTATCTTCCTAGGACAGAGAAAAAGTAGGGTTTACTCCAAAACATGGAGCCTGTGCCTGCCAAAGAACATAATCAGCAGCGTGCCCTGACTAAATTGCAAGTTCATTAATGTGGTCGCTGACCAGCTCGATATTGGTGATGTTGAGTGATCAAAAGATTCCCCTGAAACGCAAGTCAGAAATATAATTAATCAATTACCTAACGATAAAACATTGCAGTATTTAAAATATAAATGATGCTTAGTATGTCTAGCAAATTTTTACTTGTCTTTTGCACAAAATACAGAGAGAATCACATATTCTAAGACGAGGAAGAAAAATCACGAAAGTGCTTTTAAGATAGATGATATACATCCACATGTGAATGCATGTGTCACGTACCGATCATTTGGGATCGTGATCGTGCGGCAACTTAGACTCTTTTGGATCGCTTGGATCGTTAAGGTGCCCAAGCTAAGCCTTACTCGGATCGATCACTCACTTGCTCGTTCACTCGGATCGTAGAGAGAGAAGAAACTTTAGGAGAATGAAACTTTGTTTCTGAAATGGTTGGATGAACACAAATAAGGGGATGGCACCCTTTCTTATACTTAAAGCCCTCAGATTACAACCATTGATTTCCGGTGGACAAAATCGTATCTTCTAACCTACCAACTACCGGCATTTATGTTAGGAGAGCTCTAGATCTTGGCGCAGTTACTGTCTTGCCCGTCCTTCAAATGTTCCGAAAGCTCTTGTGGGAACCTTAAGCCATCTTAGGAGATCTTCCTTGATCATGCATGATCCCTTGATCGTAGGAACTTTGTGACAATGACATTCTCCCTCACTCATTCAAGCGATGCCCTCATCGCTCTCGGCTTGAGTGGTCTTCTTCTTCGCACGAGCTCAAGCTCTCTTGTTCCTATTCCACTTGGTCCTCAGCCTCTTGATCAATGGACAATATGGCTCCAACTTTGGCTCGAGCATGGCATACAGCAAGGACTTGACCTTAGGAAAGAGCACTTGGATCAGCATGTTGCAAGTTGGAGTAGGAGGGTACAATGCTACCTTTGGCTTCTCCAAGGGTTGCTGCTTCAGTTGTGACTTGGTCATGTGCTTCTCCACCTTTAGACTTTTGTCGAGGTGTCAGATTGTGGTGATGGTCTTGGTGTTTATCACTCCCTTGATATTTGGGATCATCATCGGGCATTGCGAGTCGAGGACCATGATGCACTTGTTCCTTATGTTGATCATGGACCTCACATTATGGAAGAATTGTATGCCCAAGATAAGATCGTAGTCATCGAGGGGAATTACCTTGTATGACAGCTTGCCCTTCCATCCTTCGATTTGGACCTCCACGTCTAGAGTTGAACCTACGCCCATAAGGCCATCCAAGTTAATGGTCTTGAATGATTTCCCGGTTGGCTCCACACGAAATTCTAATGCCTTTTTGCCACTTCAATCGACATGAACATGGTCAAAGCACCCATGTGAACCAAGGCATATAGTCTGTGTGTGGTGTGGCTTCCTTCTTTTTGGACGGCAAGGCTTGGACGGCATTAAGATACTTCATGGTTCAAGTCAAAGTTGCTTCTTCTCTTTTTTGGGCTCCTCCTCTTCTATGGAGAGGAAAGCATTGATCTAACCCTTCTTTGGGTACTTTTGGATCCAATGCAGACCTTTGCAAATGAAACAACGAGATCGTGGGGGTTGGCCAAACTTACTCGAGGCGAAGTCCGCTTCGGGTCAACCCTTTTGGAAGGAGGATGGCTTGGACGTTCCTTCTCCCCATGACTTGACTCAGCCACCTTGGTCTTTCAGTCCACAGGAAGTGTCTCCACCTTCATCCTCGAAGGATCAATCCAACCACCAATCCCTTGGTCAGTTCTTTGATGGGTCGACTTTGGTGAGGTCAACGAGGGACTCAGCTATGCTTAGCTCCCTCATGAGACTCTTCATGTCCCGGTGCTTGAGCTCAAGTTGCACCCATGGCTTGAGTCCATCCATGAACACTCGAGAGCCTACTCCTCTCCTAGGTTGTGGATTTGGAGTTTAAGCTTGGTGAATTCCTTCACATACTCTTAGATCGTCCTCTTTGTTCGAGGCGATAGAGCTTGCTACGAGCTTCTTGTTGAGCAAACTCGGGGAAGAAGTAGTGTCGAAACTCCTTCACGAAGTCTTCTTATGTGTTCATAGAATCGGTGCTACGCTTGGTATCGGCGCACCTATTACACCACCAAGGAATTGTGGTATCAGTTAGGAACATTGATGCGATTCTTACCTTGATCGACTCGTCTTGGATGTTGATGGCGCCAATGTATTGCTCCATGCTCCACAAGAAGTTGTCCACCTTCGTGGCGAATCAGTTGCCTCTAAACTCTTTCAGTTTCAGCACCTCTAGCTTGGGCATTGCTTGTGTAGGCGTCTCCCCATTCGCAATGCTCAACTTGCATAAGGCAAGCTCCATCTTGAGCTCTTGAATTTTCGCCTTCATGGCTTCAACCTCATCTCTTCGAGAATTCCTCTCCTCGATCTCATGGACTTTATCCCTCAGTAAATCAATCGATGCTTTGAGGGCTTCGTCCTTGTCATGCAACGGGGTTTGTGGCTTAGTTGATGCCATTCGTTCTTCATGGAGCGAGACCTCAACTCCCATAATGCAGTCTCTAACATCGTCAAGCCCTTCCATGAACTCAACCATAGCGCTCCTCACCTTCATGAGCTTATCATTGAGCGCAACCACGGTGTCCATCGAGACTTCCCTTCTTTTGGTTTGGCTGCAAGTCTCCTTGACTTGGACAGCCTCTCCATCCATGACAGTGTCTTAGCTTGACATTCTCTCGAATAGTTGGTGCTCCTCAATCTCTTGAAATGGATCTTCCTTCTTGCTATGATACCACTTGTCACGAGCTGATTATTTGGGATTGTGACCATGCGCTGACTTAGGCTCTTTTGAATTACTTGGATCATTGTGGGGCCTAAGCCAAGTCTTGCTCAAATCGCTCGCTCACTCACTTGGATCGTAGAGAAAGAAAGTTTTGAGAAAGAGAAGTTTTGGGAGAATGGAACTTTGATTCTAAAATGGTTGGATAGACACAAATGAGGGGGAGGGCACCCCTTCTTATACTTGAGACCCTCATATAACAACCATTGATTGAGATTACATCTGGCAGATGAGATCATATCTTTTAACCTACCAACTATCGGCATTTATGCCAGGAGAGCTCTAGATCCTAACGCAATTACCGTCTCGCCCATCTTTAGAGTGTTCTAGAAGCTCTTGTGGGAACCTCGAGTAATCTTAGGAGGTCTTCCTCGATCATGCATGTCCCTTGGTCGCGGGAACCTCGTGACTGTGACATATGTGCATACTTTTATGAATGTATATTGATGTTCTCAAATATAGAAATCATATGGCATAGGGAAAATAACATAAATAGTCATTGAACTTTGGCTCAATGTGCAATGTTGTCTCTCAATTTTTAATTTGTTTAATGTGATCTTTGAACTCTAATCCAACTCGCAATATTATCCTTAAACTTTTAATTTATTTAACATAATCCTTATTTCTTATTATTTAATTTAGTCCATAAACTATATGAAAATGTTAATATTGTCTTTTAACTTGAATTAATGAAAAGATAACATTGGAAAATTAACATATAATCAAGAACTAGATTGAATATTTAAAAGTCCAAGAGATCACATTGAACAAATTAAAAGTTTAGGAACGATATTATACATTGAGCTAAAATTCAAGAATTACATTGAACAAATTAAAAGTTCGAGGACGATATTGCACTTTAAACTAAAATTCAAAAATCATTTGTGTACTTATCCCCATGGCATATAAAAAACTTTTTAAGATACGGCCAAAGACGGTGCATGTGAACATCCCTTAATGCTTGTTGTTACCATCCCTCTCTCATGTCCGTTCAAATTCGACCGTTTCATTAAAGGCGCAAATGATAACCATTTTGGCCAAAATTTAATTTTTAGAAGAGAAATAATTTTTTTTATTGCTATTCTTAGATAAGTTTCTAAGCAAAAATATACATTTGATAATGATATAAAATTTCTATTTCCATTATTGAAATTCGTTTGATAACAATGCAAAATTTCTCCTTGTCGGGCAACGGTGTTCAATGACTGGTGGTGGGGGACAACGGTCAGTAGCAGCGGATGGCGGCCAGCTGCAACAATAGCAGACGGTGGCCATCGGCTGGAAACCGAAGGCAGTCAATGAACGACGACCAGGCAAACAGTGAACGGCGAATGGACAGTCAGCTAGTAGCAAGGATGAATTATTTTATTTTTTATTACTATTCCAGAAATAGAGAAGACTTATGATTTATGTTTTAAATCAATTTCCAAAAGTAGAAAAATAAAATAGTTTTATGAAACGAATTTCTGTTTCAGAAATAAGTTTGAAACAAAAAAAAAAAAAAAAATAGTTATAAAACAGAAAACGAATAGCTGTCATATGTGTCCTAAGTACATCTGCCGTAAACTTGAAATTTGGTCCTGATTTTTAAGACGGCTATAATCCAAAAGAGGACGTACCAGGAGGAAGAAAGATCGTTTTTGCTAACTTGTCTGTTGTCACCATGTGAAGTTCTGAAGTTCTTACGGCTCTCTCTAACATGAATGTTTGTAGCCAAAGCATTACCCGAAAAGCTAGTTTAAACCATGTTCCTATTTTTTACGAAGTATGGTATTTTTCTTCTTCTATCTTCCACTCATCGAACTTCCCAACGAACGAAATTTGTCTTCAGCCATGCACCACAAATCAAACTTAGAACTTTTGAACTCCATAGTCTCCCTGCCATCTCATCCCCTCTCCTTCTACTACTGTTCATCATGTCACTCTCTCTTTGAGCTCAACCTTCCATTTCCTTCTGCAGCAGCTCTAATTTCTTGTTCAGCTCGACAGTCACGGTAGCTCCTCCTCCCATGTCTCCAATGCGTTCCTTCATTGACCGTCTTTGATGTTCTGTCGAATCATTATATCTTACACTATCATATCTACTTACTTGTGGCCCAAAAAGTAATATTCAGTCACTAAATACAGCATTGCCCATCTGGGCATTTCGGAACAAAGAAAGGCACTCGTGATTAAACATAATGAATATGCAAACACCATACATGTTCATATCAGAGAAAATAATCTCTCAGCCCAAACGGTTAACTTGCGTGCTTATGGGAACTAGGAACCTAACTCAAAGCAGAGAGAGACAGAAAACCGGGTTTTATCCCGTCCCTCTACTTCATTTGCAGGGTGCACACACCCAGAGAGATAACAACATCAAAAAGATTATGGATCTCTCCATAAGCTTCCACAAGTCCTACAATCTCAATGCTTAAACATGTGAAATTGTGGAACGTGATCAAATTACGCCATATTGAGTTGTAAATGCAAATGAATAGTAAACATTATTTCACAATGAAGCAAGCAAGTGCTAAGAGAGAGAAAGAGGAACAGGGCATCATAGCGCGGCTCTGCAGTTGATTAATCTTTCCCAATCACCTCCATAATCTGTAATACATCAGCATAGGAAATTGGCGAAGAGAATGAAAGAGCGGATTGCATACATCGCCATTTTTAAAGCAGAAAAAGCATATGTAAATATAGGATATCCGATAAAAGAGCATGAACAGATAGCTAGATTTCATCAGGTCTTGATTTGTGCCTTTCTCACCTCATGACGTGCCTGGCTCGTGGCTCTCTTGAAACCTTTTTAACTCTGACTGTCACTCCTCTTATTTATGTCTGTAATGTGATTAAGGAAGCAGATCAATTATAGAGACAAATCTGCAATGCCGCTTTGTAGGAACCTTCGAACTCGAGTGTCTGTATAAGAGGTTTTCTAATATGAGCTATATGAATTGAAATTAAAATTTACCCTTTTACAAGATTGGTCCATCAAGTTAAGATATAAAAATTCTTAATTAATCTATTATGAGACTGTCTTATGTGGGCTAAGAAGAGCACAACCTCTGACCAAAAAAAAAAAGAAGAAGAAGAAGAGCACAACCTGTGATTAGAGGGTCTATGGCTTAAAATTCTATAAATAATGTTCAAGTAATTTTCCTAACTTTGATGCACAAATATCCTCACATGAAGAGTAGTTACTAAATGCTAATCGTGAGGGGCAGTCTCATTAAGACAGTGATATAGAGGTGATAGAAGAAAAGCACTTGAGTTTTGGATCGTCGCTATTCCGTATTAAGATCGATAGATTCCAAACTGGGTAAGTAAGTTTCTTTTTCTCCATTAATGTGTTCTAAATTTTAGTTATGGAGATTTTGGGTGCTATTTTTGAAGCTTACGTTTTGTGCATGCATCTCCCTTACTCTACAGACTTTGTTTGTGGACTTCCAAGCGCTTTTCTATCTTATATGCGACTTATTGGAATTTAATATAGGCCAAAAAATGGGTCAAAGACCTACTTTTTGAATTCATATTTAGTGGGCTGGGTCATACATTGATTAGTAAATATTCTTAAAACAGCTTATTAAGGGTTTAGAGTGACAAAGCCCAACTAAATATGGCATTTCAATGGGTGGGTCTACAACATACCCATTTTTCAACAAGAAATGTAGCCAATTTAGTCCTAAATATTTGCATGAAATTCCATTATAGTCATCCCTACCAATTTTTGTAAGAAATCACTAACGTGGCAGCGTGCCACATAGGATGGCCTGCAGATAAATTGGAAAAATCGAAAAAATTAAAATTACTCCATGTCAAACATTTTAGCCGTTTGTGTACAATTGAATTGACCCACGATTTCACTTTCAATGTATAGAATGAAGTTTCTTCTTACAGCATTTGGTAGCTAGGATAAAATTTGGAATATGATCAAATTTATTTTATCTTGCGTTTGATATTTGCTCGAGATAAGATAAAATTGTATCTAAGAGGGATAGGTCGAATAAAACTATCTCATAGGGGAGATGGAATAAACGTGTATAGGATTTCTAATATTCATAATAAAAAAAGTCATTATTATCAAATAACAAATTATTAAATTTATAAAACTGAAATTATATTTCAATATAAATAATATTTGAATTCTAATATAAGAAATTCAAAATAATAAAAAATAAAAATTTATTTTTAAATTTAATGTTATTTTTATTTATATATTTGACTTTAATCCTATCTTATAATATAAATTCAATATATAAATATAAATATAAATTTATACTTATTACATATTTTAGGTATGTAAGTACAGTTTACTATTTAATAAAATTGTATTAGGGAATGATGGAAGGGAAAAAAGAAATAATAGAGAAATTAATTAAAAAAGAGAGGAAAATAAAATAAAATAAAAATAAATTAGGGAATAGTATCGCAAGAGATTTGTTCCATATCCATTTATAAACTTTTAAACTCATTTACATTGATATGTTATTTATATTTAAAAAATGATATGATATAAATATACTCAACTTTATTATTGCGATTCATTAAACAGTTGATAGAATATAGCAAAATACTTATATTTCATATCTTATCCTATTAAGTCCTATCCTCGTTAGAAATTCGGATAACCAAATGTACCCTTTACGTTTGGCCAAACCAAAGCAAGCATAGAAGAGAATTGATCACGTAGATTTTGGCCTAACAAAGGCTTTGACCTACTTTTACATGTCCCCAAATGATCTGGTATTTATTCTAAAATTGTATTCCACCCATGATATTTTCAATGTAGAGAATCCATCACAATCCACGATAATTGTTTGAAAAGCCGTAAACATATTATATGCGCGACTAATTTAATTCTAAATATTTCAATTGTGCTAATTTAATTTTAATCATTTTTTTCAATATAGTTATTCTAATTAATTTTGACTAAAAATCGCTAACATTGATGATTTTTTTTTATTTTTAAAACAAATTTGTTTTTTTTTTCCTTGTTTCCTATTTCTCTCTGCTGGTCCGCAAGCCTTTATGGGGGCTTAGGAGGTGAGGGTTGCCCTTGTCCTATCTAGTAAGGGTTCGACTCTCACAGCCTTGGGGAGGGTCGCGACCTAGTGGCTAGAGACATTTATTGGCCACAAAGACTAAAAAAAGAAAAGAAAATGAAAATAAATAAGTAAATAATTTTAAAATGCAAAAATTGTGCACGGCAACACCGACCATATTACATAACATCTACTTTCTGGCAAAAAAAAAAAATGACTAGAATGACAATTTTGGCAAATTGTCAAAATGAGTAAATTAGTCAAATTAAAAGATTTATGATTGAATAAATTGCCATATAATGGGTTTAGGATTTTTTTTTTTTTTTTGGTGATTTTCCTGTCAAAATTCTTTGGTTTCTCAAAATAATATATGAAAATGTAGCTTTTTGGCGATCTGTTTAAATTAATTTTCTAAGTTAATATTGGGACGATGAACATATGAGCCAGGTTTAGATCCTTTTTCTTTGCCAAGGGTCTTTAATTTTAGTTCCTTGACTTGCTTAGCGATCAAAAAAGAAAAAGCTGGCTTGAGGTTTCTCAGCAATTTTTTTTTTTCATTTGGAATAATTATATTGGAATTTTATATAAATTTATATGACTATATTGATAAAATTGTAAGTTTAACACTCAATTGGCATAAATTTAGGATTGATAAGGTAATTTCCCCACATAAGATGATTCTATATGTCTAAACCTCATAACTAAATTTACATCCCAAGGGCATCAACTCTTTTAAACAGAAAGTTCGTTCTTTTCAAATGAAATATGGAGTAACTTGAAGTCCAGATTCTATTAAGTTGTCTTATAGGGTGTTATTGAATAAGTATCATACACGGGCTTTATTGACGAAAGGAGTTCTTGGTCCATCTGCTTTCTACTTTTCTAATTAAGCCCATGTACTTCTATTTCGTCTAATTAAATCCTCATGCTAAAATGAAAAGTATAATCAAGTCCATCAGCACAAAATTTGGCCAAATCCAGCTGATATTAACGTCGCTGGGTACGGTAGAGTGACGTGGACTAAGTATTGCCTACATGTCCACATGCATCTACGTATTTACATCTTTGTGATGGTGATTTCTCTTGCGATTCTGAAGAACACCTCCGCTGGCTTCTCAAGCTCCTCGCTGAGCCGTGCGCTTCTTGAGCCCTACCTTTTTGCTCTTTGGTTGCATTGGATCTTTGTTGTCTTTTCTTTAGCATTTCGTTTTCACAATCGACGTAAATTAGCATTGTTAGGTGATGGATAATTTAGTCGCTAACTTTTTGGATTCATTTCAATTAACAAGTGTCGAATAGATCAATTAAAAAAGGGTAAATTCGCATTTCCACGATCAGCGGATCAAATCTCTTCCAGCCCACCGTCGATCATACATGTCTTAGATGTGAGGGAAGGTGAGGTGGAAGAAGTAGGTCTTTTTTTTTTTTTTTCTCTCTTTTTTTTTTTTAACAAAATGGGAATTGACTCAAAAGGAGTTGTACAAATACATATTTCTATAGATGAGATACCATATGTAAAAGTGAGATGCTAGAGGTATTTGGATTGATATCAGTAAGGAAATAACCATTTTGTTTTATACGGATTTCAATGTAATCCTAACCTTTCAATTGTATTAATAAAAGTTTAATATAATTCTTTGCACCAATTACATCTAAAATTGCTACATGATGGTCTGATCATCACTAGGCTATATGATATGGCCGAAGATCTGAGGTAGAGTGTAGAGTAGGACTGACCAAAAAAAAAAAAAGACAAATTGAATCGAAACGACCCACTTTTGCATAATTTTCTGAATCTTTTGATTTTCTTTCTTTATATTTTGCTTCTTCTTTTTTTCTTCTTTTTTGGGCTTTCTGGTTATTGTTCACGTTCTTCCTTTTCTTACTGTTCACCGTTATTCAAGAACTACACTCTCATCAAGCACAAGCCCATTAGCCCCAGCATCGGCCCGAAACCCTCCGGCCGCACTCAACTCTGCCGCCCGGCGTCCGGCAAGCGACCACTTTCCCTCCCTTCTTATTTGTCAATAAAATCGGCCTTAGCTCGAGCCTTGATTGGAAAGCACTTGCAATCCTCCAGATCTAAGTGAGGGTTTTTTTTTTCAAAGGAGGAGTGGAATTCCCCAATCTCTAGCATTCTTCGGCTCTGTCATCTTTCCTATCTCTAGGACAGCTATAGCTTGGCGTACCTCCGACACGACATGGATGGCTATAGCATAATCGACTAAGAATTGGTGTAGCATAATCTCTCTCTCTCTCTCTCTCTCTCTCTCTCTCTCTCTCTGTGGAAATTCAAAGTTTTGAATGCTTATTTCTGTGTCATTTCAAATTTAGTGTCAACATCTAGGATGCTTAGATGGAACGCAAGTCATTTTTAGAGCAAAGTATTTGTTTAGACTTTGTTCACTTTCTAGATTAATACTTGTGCTGTTGCGAGGGTTTCCATATCTTGGCTGTCTTGTCCTCCTTGACATTATGGCAAGTCGGAGCCTGCTCAGCGAATGAGAGAATGTCCAAGACATGGCAAGTGTACGTTGTCGATCATTGTGCAACTGATTCTAAAGATTTCTTGCCCTTGGGCTGCGGTCCATTCATCGTTGGTGTGTTCTGTCTGTTTTCGAGAGAAGCACATGGCTTGCCGAACGAGATTGATCAGGTTACTTTAAACCTCCTTTTGTTGGTCACGGCTAATCAGCAAATTAATTAAAAAAAATTTCCTTAAAAACGCCAAATCTAGCCCACGTATACTTTATCCATGATTTTAACAAGATGAAAATGAATATCCCATAATTTCTTAGTCCTGAAGAGAAGATCAGGGAGTTATGAAGAGAAATTCAGACCAAATAAGAGTAGAGAGAGAATACCCAACGAGACAAAACGCGACATAGACTCAGAGAGTTAAGGATTCTTTCTGTATATCAACTCCAAATGAGAAGATCACTTGTAGAAATTTTTGAAGTATATTGCCAACAGGCATTGCATAATGATAGTAAAAATTCACATATATTAACAGCTAATTCCATGTGAATTGAGGACGCTCTCAGTTTATTATCGAGTTCAAGAATAAGTAGCCACCAGCCACATCCTTCAAGGATGGCCATTGATGGTTGATGCATCAGAGCCTTCCATCTCCTCCATTGAAAAAGAACTCTCTCTGGCCAAGAATGTGCAAGAAGAAAAGGCATGAACAATCAATCAACGATCATCAAATTGTCCCAGAAGAAAACAAAATGAAAACAATTGAGGGAAATCCTAAGAAACTTGAACTACACTTTCATAGCTTAAGAAGGGTCCCTTAACCTATGGTCGAAATGGTCTTTGAAAAAAAAAATTGCGGTAAACTCATCTTGTGATGTCATGTTAGGCATGCCGGCTTGGACTTTTGCTGTTGATGTAGAAGAGACATGAACGATCTAGTGAGTTTCCCTTAGTGATAAGCAGAGATGATAAATAGCAGTATTTTGATTTGATTAGCACTTAGATTGAGGAAATAGCTCCGGCACCGGCACGACGCGAGCACAAGTCTGGGCACGATAAGGGGACTAGCACAAGCCCGACGACCCGTTCCATTAATGGGCCGGTCCAGCACGAATCAAGAACTGGGCCGGGACAGTCCGGCCCGGTATAGGAGCGGGCCGGGCCAGGCACCAACTCGGCCCAGGTTCCAGACGTTCCCGTCCTTCGTCCTCCTCCACGGACGGAGACAGCAGTTTCGCCATTTGCACCGTCCTTCAAAGGGAGTGACCAAAAGAGCCGCCAAAAACCACCCTTGAAGCCGTCGACTGAAGCTTCGGACAACTGAAGCTCGGGAGCCGCCGCCGCCGAAGGTACGAGAATCATCCATCTGAGCTAGCGCCATCTCATGTTCTTCTTCCGAAGCTTCAAAGATTGAAACTTCTGCGCCCGTTTCGTCCTCTGTCTTGTTCACCGCGCGGCACTTTCAAAAAAAATCCTCGGATGGTCACCCATGAGACAAGTAGAGAAGCTCAGACCATGGTCCATTCTCAAATGGGTGTCTTCCAGTTTTCTCGAAAGCCACTCCCCGTCCTTAAAAATCCGATCTTGGCCCACCGGTTTCGTCCTTGGCGCTCATAACCCTAGGCTTTACAGGACTAAACGTCCCGTGCCGGCTGAAGAACTTGCCTATATCGCGGAATCTGCGAGTAGAATACCCGTCGCTATTCGTAAGCCGGCGCAGGCTGCATTATCGGATTACTTGCATTCCACTAGAGGCCTGCAGTTCTTGGATGCTGATCACATTAGTAGGAACTCCCCCTTCTTTCTTGAGAAGCTTGTTAAGAGGATCGATGTCGAGGGCGATGTCGCTCGGTTGGTTTCGCGATTCTTGCGTTACCATCCTATTAATGAGTTCGAGCCTTTCTTCGAGAGTATGGGTTTAAGGCCCTCTGAATATGCTCCATTCCTTCCACGCAACATTATGTTCTTGAGCGATAATGATTTGTTGCTGGAGAACTACCATGTATTGTGTAACTGCGGGATTGAGCGAACTAAGATGGGAAAGATCTATAGGGAAGCGGCGGATATATTTCGTCATGAACATGGGGTCTTGATGGCTAAGATTCGAGCTTATGAAAAGTTGGGGCTCAGTCAAGACGTTTTGGCCAAGGTAATTCTTTGTAGCCCCTATATTTTGACTGGGGATGTAAATTTGGATTTTCTTAAGGTGATAGAGAAATTGAAGGTTTTGGGATTTGAGTTAAGTTTGATAAAGGAGCAGCTTTCTGAAGATGGTTTCTGCAGATGGAATAGGATCCTCGAGGCTTTACTTGCATTGAGCAAGATGGGTTACACGGACGAGCAGCTTAGCAGATTAATTAGTCAGCATCCTGGACTTCTGTTTGAGGGTTCAGGGCGTTGGATGATTTCCCTGGTCGGGTTGCTGCTCAAATTTGGATCTACAATGGATGAGTTGCATAAAATGTTCCTTCAATTTCCGCATATCAAAGTTGAAAAATTCGTTTCAAACTTGAGGTCGAGCTTCATCTTTTTCTTGGAGATTGATATGGAGGCGGAAGAGATTGATAGAATCATGCGTTCTCACCCATTACTATTGGGTTCGTTGACTTTGAAAAAAGCCAATAGCTTGTTTACTAATTTAAACGTAGGAAAGAAACGGCTTTGTGAAATCGTCAAGGAAAACCCACAGACACTGAAAAACTGGGTTATTGGGTTGAGAGTCAAACCGTTAGCAAACAATGCTGAGGATGAGAATGTGCACAAGACTAGGTTCTTGTTAAGCTTGGGTTTTGTCGAGGGTTCAAATGACTTGAAACGTGCCCTCAAGGTGTTCCGTGGCAAGAGAGGAGAGCTTCAAGAGAGATTTGATTGTATCGTGAAAGCTGGATTGGATCGGACAGATGTTTGTGAAATGGTCAGAGTATCCCCTCAAATTCTTAGCCAGACAAAGGAGGTGCTAGAGATGAAGATCGATATTCTTCTAAATGACTTGAAGTATCCATCGTCAAGTTTAGTGAGATTTCCGGCTTATCTTTCTTTTAATATTGAAAGGGTTAAGCTTAGGATTTCAATGTATAATTGGTTGAAAAATAAAGGATTGGCTGATCCTCTCTTAGCATTGAGTACCCTAGTTGCATGCTCAGATAAGGCTTTCATTGAACAATATGTAAATCGCCACCCTGATGGCATTCGTGTTTGGCAAGATTTGAAGAAAACAATTATTCATGAGTAAGTTTTCATTGCTTGATACGTCTGTGGTTTTAGTTATGTTCAATGTCTCTGAGCTAATGTGAGACATTTATCAAATTGAATGAGGCTTATTCTTTCTTAGTGTATCAGCTTTATAACATGCACACACGGACAAGGAAGCGTGGATTAATAAAGGGGATGTGTTCTTTTGAGTCTCTATGTACTCCTGTGGTAAAGGTTACTTGAGGCATTCTAATGCTTTTAGGTTGGTTTGGTTGTCTCTTATCAAGTTTGTATGCTTTGAATTGGAAGGAAACTTCTATCGTAGTTATGTAGAAAAATTTGAGGTGCGGGAGAAACATCAGAGAAGAATGCGAAATGCAAAGCTTCCAAGAAAGTCCTTTTTGAGCATCCAGGTTTGATATCAGAAGTTTGGTCGATGGCTTTACCCCAATTCTGCATTATACTTCCTTGATTATGCTTTATTCCTTTAGTTGCCCATCTCAAGCCTTACTTAGTGGGAATAAGGCCGTTGTTTTGGCTGTTGTTATTGTTTGCTAGCCAGTTCAAGGATGAAAATGTGATGTTCTAGTTGAAGCATGACAACAATACATCTGCATTAAGACTGCTAATTCTTCTATCAGTGAATCTGGAGGCTTATTGAATTCTGTAAGTGAATCTTCTCCAATTAGTATAATATAATCACGTGCATAAGCTGAACTTAATTGTTAGTCCAAAGGAAATCCACTTTATTTACTGGGTCCTCCAAATCCTCATGCCTTCTAGCTCAGCTTTGTGGTGAATTTCCTGTTGGTTTGACTGTTCTTGTCCTTCCGGTCCTGTTTAGCCAAACTCAAGTCTCAAACGGTATCAACTTCTGGAGATTGACTAGCAATGTCGAGCATTCTTAGGTGTGGCTCCACTTTTGTACTGGCTGTGTTGATGTAAAAAGTGTTTACAGCATCACCTATGTTCACATAGATTTCTTGGCTGACGCTAAACTAGCTGTGTGGAGTTTATCCTTATTTTAGGAAATTATTTGAGACTATTTATATCTGTTTGATTCTCTAAATCGTAGTGTTCTTTTGAACACGGTTGAGGCCATATCGATACATCATTGGAGTAGTATCCTTAACTAGATGTAGAGCTTATTGCTTCTTCTCTCTCCATTGGACCTCTGTTCTTTTAGTTCCTAAGGTTGGTACTAATTCCAATAACAACTATTCTATTTACATCGCAGATGTGCCTCCATTGACAATTTGTGCATGTTTATCAAGAACATGAATCCCATTCTTTTAAATTGTCTACCTGCCATTCTCTGCTGGCACCAGTTGCATGATGAAACTAGCTGTGGAGAATCTATGATTTGAGAGTCCAGGTCTAGTTTCTTCCATGTGTTTATTACAATATTCTTCCCGGTACAGCAGCTTGATTGTCACACTGAGCTTACCAATATAAGTGAACTTATTAGCTTGTTACTCCCAAAATTATTGCTTTGCATCTGGTCAAATATATGTGTGATGATGCTCTGCATGGCATCTTATGCCTTGATGAACTTTTTTCCTACTTATATTTTCTGAGTTCGGGAAACAGATTAAACGTACTTTACCATAAGCCATTGGATAACTGCAGAAGTATATTCTTAGCAATGTATTGACCCAAATGCGAAATTTGGATGAGTGAGTAGGTTAATATTGTGGTTGAAGTTTCTGGTCCAATTAAAAGGAAGGGCTTGCAAGTATGTCAGGATACTGTTAGAAGTCCTGTTGAGGCTTCTGGTACCTTGTCGGTACGAGGAATTTGAATTGTCAAATTTGCTCTAAATTGAAAAATGGGACATAGTTTCTGCTTCCTCTTACATTTTTATGGGACGATTACTTACCCAAATGATGAAAGGGTACATCATGTCGTGATCTGCCTGACTGTCATAGACCTGCTAGTTTCTGAGTTAGCATAATTTCGCACAGAAGGGTGCTAGGAACACCGACCTTTGGTTCAATCTTACTAAACAGTGGGAATCCACATCAAGACATACCATCGTTTGAGTATTTGAGCCCGTGACAGAGCGACTGGCTTTGTGCAATTCACCTCTACGTCAAGTATACTCTTTCTTTTAAAAGTTTTTGATCTCCTTCGAAGTTAATTACCTTTTGCATCATTTTTCTTCTAACAACATCTTTCTGCAGAGGTGCGGCTTTAATTTCTCCTTGTCTGCTGCCAAGCATTATCGATGGCATTGGTCTGTCGCTCTCTGTTCTTGCAGAATTCAATGTACCGCCTAGACCTCTGTTGTGTGTGTTGAGTAACCTCCCCCGGTTGTAGGTGATCTCCAAATTTCTGAGTCTTGCACTGGCTAGAATCAGATGTATCTTGATGACCGAGAGGCAGCTTGTTGTATAGAAGCAAAATGAAGTTATCGCTAAGCTAAAATGCTCTTTAACTTTTCAGTCATCACGTTGGTGCTGGTCATTCCCTAACTGTAGCTGCGAAATCCGATTTTGAAGGTCGCGAGAGAATGTTCTTTTCATGGATATATCTCTGTTTCGCTCTGAGATTTCGATTCTCATTAACGATTGTTTATGGTCGATTGGGAAATTGGTCCTACTTATGGGATGTCTCTTGTCTTCACCTCATCATGGATTCTTTGAAATTCCTCCTCTCTTTTTCGTTCATTCATAACTTTGGGCGTCACAGTTACCTGCTGCGGCAAGCATTTCCGGCACCTATAACGAGTTCGTCAATCACATAATTGTTAAACTCTTATTCATTCTCAGTGCCAATACTCTATTTGATAAAATGGGGATTTAATCTGAGTTTGTAGGATGATTACTGCCATGACGAACAAAATTCAGGTCAGATGAGCTGAGGGTCAAAAGGCTGTAAGTCGAATAAAATGACAAGGACCCACTTGCAAAAATTAACTTTACCTCATCGTCAAGAAACGAACAAGACAAGCATGATCAGAATTCTTGAAAGCATGGCCAAGCCAAGAAAACCCTAATGCTTTGTTTAGCATTATCACCACAATGATCTTGCCATACAATCAAACGTGCATGGATCAAATGAAGTTAGATAGGGTTGGCCGCCGATTGCATGTTTGTTTGTTTGTGCGGGTCCATATATGTGTTCCCATATTTCAAGCCTAACTACAGAAAAAAGGAAATAATTTTTTCCACCACTCAACACGTGGCATATTAAAATTCGTAATATATAATCTATATCTAGTGGTGGGAGGAAAAGCGACCGAAATCAATGGGCAGTCGCTGGAATAATGTATTCCACGTTGATGATGGGGAGAAGTGCTTTGCAAGAAATGCTAGCTTCTATGATGATCCTAAGCAATCGCACCCTTGACATTAATGCAATTCTTTGCTACAACTTGCGCATTGAAAATGTTGTCTTTTTTACAAGATTAAAAATTCAGTATGGAAGTTTGAGATGTCCACCGACGTGCAGAAATCATCCTAGATTTTAATGTAACGTGCAACGTAAAGAAGAAAGACCTCCTCCTACTATAGAAAAGCCACAAATTCCAAACAAACTCTGTTAGTCATATTAAAGAATCATCTCCATTACTTGCCTACGAATTTTATAAACTTTCTAGTTGAACTTTCTGACACGGTATTAAAATCGAGTCTTGCCTTGACTAATCTAGTCCCGTTTGTCAAATTTGACATGTCCTTTCTAACCTGACTTGCACTTAAGAAGGGATATTGAAGTATCTCGCATCCCCTATCTATGGCGTATATGTGTTTTATTTTTTATACATGTGATTTTTCTACACTTCTTAATCGAAAGTGCTTTTTCTCTCGTTAGACTTTCTAATGAGGTGGATTCATTTTTTCTTTTTTCTTTTTTTTTGGGTTCGACAATTAGGCGAACTAATCTCCACCAATGATTTCAACTCTAGTTTTCTACTTATTCCAAATCGACGATAGTATACAACAGCTAGCTCGTATGCAAACTTGGCAATTCCTAATATGACGCGGAAGTTTGACATGAACAAGATACGAGTTTCTAAGAGTAATGCAAACTTTGTGAGTAAAAGACTCAACTCAATATCAACACATACCGATATGTTTTCATCTATTTTCAATGAAACATAGTTAATCATCACATTGCGATATTTTCATATCAATATGAAATAACACGAATAACCGATACATATATAATCACATGCTCATATGCCAGACATGAAATTGACATCTCGAAAAGGGAAAATTCACATTGACATCGTCAAGTTTCAAGGAGGGGGACAAGGGTTTAGTTAAACATCATGCGGCATTAAATGAACGAAATAATTTATGTTTAGGTAACGACTATATCACCTTGGTTATAGGGTAGCTTGACTTATTGAAATTGTCGCTCGGTGACACGTAAGTGCTATCGAATTAGCCCTTCCATTTTCTAGGCCTCTTTATCTTCCCATTGGGAGAAAGGAGGCTTGTTTTTTGGGTCCCGGGGGGGGTGTGCGGTGTGCGGGTTTGGTGCAGTCGGGGTCCACAGAAAAATGACCACCTAATTCTTGTTTGTCTTTTATCTTTTCCCATCCAACTAACATCCCTTGTTGATAATTGGACAAAGGAAAAATCCTCGAAGGAAAGGATAAAAAGAAAGGAGGAAATGACATTAATAATCCCTAAACATCGGTTGAATATGAAATGTCATTCTTAGACTTTCTAATTCGATCATTGCTATCCTTGAACTATCCTTAAATGTTGAGAAAATTACTTAATTAGTCCTAAATCAATTTCATGAATGCCAATTCAAATATAAATTTATTAATTTTACCAATTTAATCATAAGCATTTGAATTAAATTCCAAAATAGTATTTCTAATCAATCTTCGCCAAAAATTGCCAATACACCACGTAGGGCAACTAGATTATCACATCGACGATTTCTAATAAAAATTGATTTGAAAGACTATATAAGAACTTCGTATCAAGGTTCAGGATTGAATTGGCAAAATGGAAAAGCCTGGGACTGAATTGGCATCTAAATAATAAGTTTAGGATTGAGTAAGTAATTCTCCTCCAAATGTCTAGTGTAATCTATTTTGTTTGATCAAACAACAAATTAGACGATATTTGATAATATAGAATATTTAATGCTGAATTGGACTTTTGAAATGATGGATCAATAAAATATTAGAACATGACCAACTTATTCTCGTTTGTCTTGTATGTTTTCCCGTCCAACTAATATCCTTAGTTTTTTTTTTTTTTTTTTTTTTTTTTTTTTTTATGACCCGGGAACCCCGCAGACGGCCGGGCAAGGAGATAAACCACCTGGAGGTGACACGTGCTTAGCCACCACACACATGCCACCGGGTAAGTCACCAATGTCTCACGCCAGCCTCCCCGCAACTTGCGTCGCGGGGTTTCGAACCTGCACCTCTTAGCGAAAGGAAGCCCGAAGCCTATCCAGCGGAGCCACCACGGCGGGTGGTAATATCCTTAGTTGATAATTGGACAAAAAATAAAAATAAAAATACATCCTCCAAGGAAAGAATGAAAAGAAAGGAGAAAATGATACTAGTAATCCCTAAACATCGGTTCAATATGAAATGCCATTCCTTAGCATTTTTAATTTGTTCATTGCTATCCTTAAATTATCCTTAATGTCAGAAAAATTACTTAATCAGTCCTAAATCAATTTTATGAATGTCAATTCAAATATAAACTTTTTAATTTTACCATTTAGTCATAAGCATTTGCTTTAAATTTCAATATAGCATTTCCAATAAGTTTTCGCCGGAAATTAGTGATATACCACGTTGGGCAACTAGACTACCATGTCAATGATTTCTAATAAAAAATTATCAGAATCACTAAATTAGAATTTCATATCAAGGTTTGGGACTGAGTTGGCAAAATTGAAAAAATTAGGATTGAATTGACATCTATTTATTAAGCTTAGGACTGACTAAGCAATTTTCCTCTAAATGTCTAGTGTAATCTATTTGTTTGATCAAACAACAATTTTTTTTTTTTTGGTCAATCCTACTCTATACATATTCTACACTCACTCTCAAACAACAAATTAGACAGTATTTGATAATATAGAATATTTAATGCTGAATTGTACTTTTGAAATGATGGATCACCGACCAAAAAAAAAAAAAGGATGGATCAACCACCTACCGTGGTGGCTCCGCTAGGTAGGATTCAGACTTCCTTTTGCTAAGAGGTCTGGAGTTCGAAGCCCCTGCGATGCAAGTTACGGGGACATTAGTGACTTACCCGGTGGCACGTGTGTGGTGGCTAACACGTGTCTCTCCCAGTAGTTTACCTCCGGTTGCCGACAGTGCGAAGTTCTCTGGGTCATCAAAAAAAAAAAAAAAAAAAAAGATGATCAATACAATAATAGAACATGTGACTGTGAATTCCATTTTCTTATCATCTTCTTTTATGTACACAATTTTTTTGTTTTTTTTCGCCTTTTTATTTAACGCAAATTGAAAGACATGTTAGCAAATTTTGTCAACTCGAACTGACTAGGAATGACAATGAACTTCTTCGTATAGTATGGAAACTACATTAAACGTTTAGTAATAATTCAAAAACCATATTTGATAAATTAAAATTTTATGAATGATATTACACATTATCTTAATGTTTAGAAACTATTAGTGTTATTTTCCTTAAGAGAGAGTATCATGTCTACGGTATAGTTTCACATCAATGTACGAAGGGTAAATTATACTCTCAAATATATAATTATAAATTAAGAATTGAAAAATCGAAATACCTAAAATAAGTTTTTCATTTGCATATACAAATATTAGTAAGATAGACTAAGAAAAGTTGATAAAAATCTCGATG
The DNA here is from genome assembly GCA_014182555.1 of Eucalyptus erythrocorys. Classification (NCBI taxonomy): domain Eukaryota; kingdom Viridiplantae; phylum Streptophyta; class Magnoliopsida; order Myrtales; family Myrtaceae; genus Eucalyptus; species Eucalyptus erythrocorys. Next base: position 22,158,705 of record CM024607.1, on the reverse strand, counting down.
AAAGGTAAGAACCGTCATTTGTTTCAGCGAAAATGAATGACTTGGAAAAACATTTTTCAAAAAATCGATTGCTTATAAGAACAGGTCCAAGAACGTTTGAATTCTAAAATTTGCACCAAAGGTTGCTTTCTCTTGCCATCGCATTTCAACATAAACAACAAATTGTCATATGCCTATGTCGTCTACAATTAATTCTCTGTACAATTGTAAAACCATAGAGATATAATATAATAGACATCATGAAATATGAGAAAAGAATTAGTAAATACGAGAGGTGCAATATAACAACTTATGATTCGATAAAATTGAAAGTTCAAATAGATTTGCCTAGGATTCGAATTTTCTTTTACATTCAACTTAGTAGATATGTATTTTTTTTTTTCTAGTCCTTGAATCGAATTGACTCATGAGATAAAAATTAAAAGTCGGAGGCCCATAACTATGCTTGGTAGATTCCTCCTTGTAAAAAATTTCTCCCAAAGCATAATCCAGAAAAATAAACCAAAACAAACTAAAATTGATCAGTTGATTTTTAGAGGCGATCATTGAACAAACTTGGACGAGACCAAGCCCTAAGGTTAAGCCTAACTCATTGACCAGGCATGCCATAGAAATTTATGTATAATTTTTCAGGGTAGAAATTTATGTAAAATTTATGTATAATTTAATGCCCTTGTCCAAGTGTTACCTTTTCGGCCCGATTGGCTCAAGCGAGTCGAGGCACACCTATGCGTAGCTATACCCATGAGCAGATCTATCGATTTGGTTCAAAGGCCGTTCACAATTTTAGGGTGCGTTTATTTCATGAAAAATGAATGACATTAATAACATTTTTCCTAAAATGATCATCTATGTCGCTTGCAAAGATGAATGAATGAAAAAGATTTCATAGTGCATGAAAATATTTTAAACATAAATTGTTATCGATTAATAAATATTATTTATTAAATAATTATTTCAAGCGACACAATCGATCATTTTTAAGGAAATCTTTTCAAATCGTCTATTTTCTGCTAAACAAATTAATCCCTACTTTTCTGCATGATGTATCACAATCTTACTTTCCTAGAGTGGTGTTCACGATCTTATCTTCTAAGAGAAGCAAATTAGCAAGTACCTTATCTTCTAGCTATAGTACAAAAAAGAAGAGAGGCATCTTTGGCATCCGTGACAAAATTACATTGGTCAGCACCCAATCAGGCCTATCATCGAATCTAGATATCTTTTAAATAAATAGAAAAGCATATATATTTGAAAATTTAATGAGATGGTTGTAATTGAGAGTTCAATTAAGTTCTTATTTCGATTAATAGACGGTTCACCTGCTTGGGGAAGCTGCTTAAGCATCATCATCCCCGTACATTATTTTTAAGCATAGATCTCAAGTGAGACCGCTCTTTCTAGCTCACTAAAGGTATTTATCATGATTGTTTGATCGGATATTGCAGTATATGATTTCTCATTTAATATGGTACGTCGCAAGTATAACATTAGACACATATACTGTACGAGATAATCGCATACACAACGTTAGACCAACTTCTTGTAATTTTTTTTCTCGACGAAAGAAATCTCTCTCTACTCCCTCTATCGCCACACCCCTTCCGTCCATGTTGTTGTCGTCCTTGTCATTTCGTCAACTTCGTCGCCTTAGCTTGCCGTCATCCTCTCCGTCTGTGTTCCCACTGCGACAATCCTCCACCAGCCGTCGTCGCCATCGTTGGTTTCGTTCCATCGTCTTCATTGCAGCCGCCATCATCGTCTCTCTCTCTCTCTCTCTCTCTCTCTCTCTCTACCATTGTAAACCCTAGATCATTTTGATGATCACAACCTTGTTAAAGTAGAGTTCTTCAAGTGAGTACGGAAGCAGCATTGAAGGTGGAAATCTTCTACGGTTATGTCTTACGCGAGTTGAATCCATGGTCCTTTCAAATGCAGATCTTCATATTTCAAGAATGAAATTCACGTTATGATTGCTGAAAAAGGAAGAAATGCACATGGAACTAACATTCGCTCGTGGAGATCAAATCATTCGGGACCCCAGCTACAGTATATCGCATGTCACGGCAGACCTAATTGCGACTTGATATTTCATGATTTTATACATATATTGCTTCGCGTGGAAGATCCATACGTGCCGGTCAACTGGACTGATTTGAAGATATCTTGTGAAGTAGATTTTGTAGATTAGTGGCTTACATCATTCAAGAAAACTCAATATCGATGCAGCGCTACAGATTCAATAGTTCAGCATTTGAATTGGGATGATTAAATATAAGTTAATATCACAAAAGAATCCAAATTGGTATATCAACAACAAATTTAAATTAAATTAATTTTTTTATCACAAAAAACTCCAAATCCATACACGTATTAAATATTTACACTTCGTTAGTTTCCGTAATTATTGCCGTTAAATTGCTAATGTGGATATCACTTGGCTTCACATGGATCAATTAACAAGTTAATATCATGAAAAGCCCTAAACCAATGCACTTGTGACAAATTTATCAAACTTAATTTTTAGATCACAAAAAAATCCAAACCGGTATGCCTATGACACTTTTACCCTTCATTAACTTCAGTAAAATTTTATCGTTAAATTTAGCAAGAACTCTAGATCGCCTTTCTCTTCATTGAGTCATTAATCGTTATCTTTATCTAAGATCATGCAAATTGCGATAACTCTTTAGTGACACTTTCGTACTCTTGACAAAATGGCTCAACCAAGTACCACTATATAGCCTAATCACTGCCCAATGTAGTATCTCGTATAAGAACATTAAGATGAATTAAGCCCTTGCGAGTTTTAGTTGACCTTCTGTCAATATTCCCTCTTCAAAGTGAGCATGAGCAGTGCCTTTTCAAGACGTTACACCATAATTGTTAGAATCCCGAATCCCATTCAAAAGAGGGTACTGAGTATTTGAGGTATAACTTTTTATTGATAAATCTAGATAAAATTGAATGGAAACTAATGAAGGATAAGAATTTTAGCTGTGACAACTTACCGGTAGCTAATGGAGACCATAATTTCTCCAAACTAATTTGGGCTTCCCCAAACTAATTTCACCTGTGACAATTTTTCGAATATGTAGCTCTCCAAAAGCAATTCCTAAATGTTCATCCTTGTATAGTTTTCTTCCAATTAGCATAAATTTATCAAGCACAATTCCTATGCTTTGCCTCAAAGTCCAAACTATGGTCCTCAAATAGTGCATAGCAACATAATTTTACCAAAATATACAAGCACCCTGAAGCATAAAAATATGGTGATAAGTAAAATTATGGTCCTCAAATAATGCCCTGTGACATAATTTTACTTGAAAATTTGCTATAAACCTACTTCAAGGCACTTGATTATGTGGTCAAGACCATAACTTTACCTATGACAATTTGATGAAAGCTAACAGAGGGTAAATATGTCGTGCACATACCAATTTAAGGTTTTTGGTGACCAAAAATTAGTTTGGGATAAATTTATCACAAGTATACCAATTCAAAGTAAATTTATCATAATTCTACTAGTTTTGAGTTTTCTGTGATATTAATCCACTATAAGTCTACATGGCATCTAAGTCGGCAATTTAATGGCAATATTTGACGAGAGCTAATATATACGCACACATGTATTATTTTGGGGTTTTTGTGATAAAAAAATTAGTTTTAGATAAATTCATCACTAGTGCACTAGTTTTGAGTTCTCATTATATTAACCCTTACATATACAAGAGCTCTAGTGCTATTGTGGAGGCAGAGTAAAAGGATTATGGTTTTTATTGAGTGGGGACAACATCAAAGAGACTAGTCTTGCAATAGGTTGTCCATAGGATAAACATGTTCATCGTGGAGATAGATTATCATTGATGTACCAGCTTTAGGTTTTTGTTAAGTTAACCCTTAGTTATACAAGAGTTCTAGTGCTATTGTGGGGGCATAGTAGAAGGATTATGGTTATTTCTTGAGTGAGGCCAACATCAAAGAGACTAGTCTTGCAATAGGTTGTCTATAGGAAAAACATGTTCATCGTGGAGATAAATTAATACCGATGTACCAGATTTGGGTTTTCCGTTATATTAACCCTTACATATACAAGAGCTCTAATGCTATTGTAGGGGGCGGGCATATTAGAAGGATTATGGTTATTTCTTGAGTGGGGCCAACATCATATAGACTAGTCTTGCAATAGGTTGTCTACAAGAAAAAAAACATGTTCACTGTGGAGATAGATTATCACTAATATACTAGCTTTGGGTTTTTCATTATGTCAACCCTCACATATGTAAGAGCTCTGGTGCTATTGTGGGGGGCATAGTAGAAGGAATATGGTTATTTCTTGAGTGGGGCCAACATTAGAGACTAGTCTTGCAATAGGTTGTCTACAGGAAAAATATGTTCATTGTGGAGACAAACTGTAATACGCGTTGAAACTAGTAGATGTGACCTTATTGGGTTGCTCGAAGAGGAAGAGGCTTAGACAAAGCTAAATTGAAACCTCTATAAATTTCTCCTAGATATTCTTTATCACATATTTATCGTTTATATCTACATATATCGTCTGCAAAAGTATATCTACACAACTTTTTGTAGAAGCTGTAAACTTAACTCGGTTACATTTCAACCAATTCTCCTTCTCTCTTAGTTGCTATATATGGATCTAATGGACACCCTAGCTAGGATGTGACCAACGCCATGGTGTAGAGAGAGGGTTTGTAAGTGGATTTTATTATTATATGTTTTTGCAATCGACTAACCAAATCAAAGACCTAATTGGAGGAAACTGCGTTCAAAGATAGAGAAAAAACCTCCATATCCCTCGAGGCAATCGAATATCCAGTAGATATCAAATTATTTCGTCAACCCGCGTCTTTTAGGAACTCGTAAGATAATTAATCAAGGAAATTATGCAGTTTCCACGTACATAACCATTCTCATGTCGTATCACGCGTCGTCACTATGTCCAAATAAATCGTACTTAACAGATGTCAAATAGGACCCGTTATCATATCCGGTCCACCGAATACATCCCGTCTCTTTCAGTTATCATGCCACTCCAGGGTTCTTAATTTGCCCTAAACCGAGTAGCTGGTATCTTGCCCCAAATCAGGGGAAGGGTGGGGGAGGATTAATGGCCCCCTTGCCGAGACAATTCAGCGCCTGTCAGACTCCCGTCCAGCTGGTGATCTCGTGCCCCCTTCGCTCGAAACAGTGAACACCACCACCACCACCACCACCACCCCCCGCCCCCCTTCCTCTCCTCTTTCCCTTTTAGCTTTTTGTTAGAAAAAGAAGAACGGGGCAGTCAATCTTAATGGCTCCCATCGAATCTCCATCTACATTCATTATTCATTAACACCAAAGGGAGGAGGGAAAAAATAAATAAACAAAGGAAAAAAAAGGAAAAGGGGGGGGGAGAAAACGACAGAATGCCTCGCGGCACAGGAAGCAGCAGCGTGAACTGTGAACCGAGACCAAAGCCACACGTTGTCAGCGTTTTTTGCTCTTTTCTTAATGTGGAACATCCACTCCGCAGCAGCGCAGACGCGCACCCCAGCTGTCCTTGTGCGATTTCGTATACGACCCACCTCGAGAAGCTTAGTGTACTAAATGTAGATTCGAATTCAGATGATCACAAGGACGCGCCCGCAGTACATTTTTTTTATATTGGTTGTTGTAGTGAAGCTTCAACTCCACCCAAGAGATCTCGCTACCTTGACTCCAAGCGGGCGCGACCCCCCCTTATATGGAAAAAGACGCATCTTTTCACCCCTCCCTCCTCTCCCTGTGTCTCCGCGTCTGCCTCTCCGTGTCTGAGCCCTTCGTCTCTTGCCCGACGAGGCTCTGCACAAGAAGCCACGACCCCACCCCCCCTCCAAGCCTCCATCTTTTCGCTTGCCTTCCTCTGAAATCTTCGTCTTTTTCGCTTTGTTCTCTCCTCTGATCCGGTGCCTCCTCCTTTAGCTGTTGTGGGTGTTTGCTTCTTCAGCAATTTTCCAGCTTCCATAAGCTTCCTCTGCTGCTGCTGCTGCTGCTGCTGCTCCTCCCCGCTGGTTTGAACCCATCAGAGCACGCACCCAGTTGGGGTTGGTGATTGGAATCGGTTCTTGATCGAGCACCCAGATTCGGCGGATCAACTCTGGATTTGAAGATGCAGAGAGCAGCTGTTTCCTCATCCTCATAAAGAAAAAACGGTCAGCTCTCTATCTCGTGCTTTTACGCTTCAAAGATGGCTATGTGGAATGATTACTGTTTGGCCGCTGAGGAGAAAACATAATGAATCTTGAAGAACGTGACTTGTAGATCAAATCGATTTTGTTTTTTTGCTATGCTGCTATCTCGGTTCCTTTGGCTCAAACTTCTACTCGGGTGTTTCTATCGGTTACACACTTAAAGACACCAGAGAGGAGGATTCTTTCATCTGGGTTTTCGCCTTCTCTCGTTTCGAATAGTTAGCCCCGGGTTTGACAATATTTAGTGGAGAAATGACTTGTGGTTCAAGTTCTGCTATGAGTCCTCGGCTCTGCAAATCTCAGTTTCGGATTGGTATATGATTAGAACGAGCATGAGGGTGGGATGCTTTTACGATTTTTCCGCGTTGTGGCTGTTGAGAAGATAGTTTTATTTCCTAAAGTTCCAGCCTTGATTTGTCTGATACGAAGCTCATTTTGTGAGCAGCAGACAATACTTTGTGATTTGTGTCAGGACTCTGATTAAGTCGTTTATATTGTTTACTTGACTTTAAAATCTGGTGCTCTTTCAGTGGCTGGCAGTTTATGGCGCAGGGTTTCAACCCTATTTTTTACCTTTTGTTGGGATTATTTCGAGCTGATCTAATTTTTTACATGCTTATACATAAAATCTTGTACGAGATTTGCGAGAATGTTAATGTTCTCCTTTTTGTACCTAGTATGCCTATTTGGTGCACATCATTGCATTTATTGAGTTCAAGTATGTCCCCTGTCCCTGAAAGAGAAGAGATTGTATCTTTACATTTGTAGCAGTCGTGAGTGTGGCCTTTTCCTTGCTCTGCAGAAATATTTCAAAACTAGGCATCAGGTTCTCCTAAATTGACTCATGGGTAGAGTCAGAGGAAGAGGGAAGAAGCAGACACTTGTGACTCGTGAAGATCCTGGGAGCGGCGAAGAAGAAAAGGTTCCGAGAATTAGAAAACGGGGAAGGCCACAGAAGCCAGTGAAGGAAGATATTGAAGTCAACGATCATGAAACTGATAAGGTAGAAGAAATTGTTGAGCTCACCAAAGATTCACTCTCTGGGAAGGATGTGAAAAATGAGGCTGCCACTGAAAATGGAAGGAAGAGGAAAAGGTCTGCACAAGCCAAAGACAGTATAGATTCTGTCAAAGAAGAAAATGGTATCAAAACTAAACCAAGTGCCAATGATACAGTCAAATTCGTTGGATTCCGAACAAATGGGAATAGGCGAAAGAACAAGCCACGCCGTGCTGCTGAAGCTGGGGTTGAGTGCAAGTGAGATTATACTTGACTTGCTATAATTTCTGATCTCCTTCCCAGATTTGAGGCTATGATGGCTTTCATATGATTTTGTTCTATGATTATAAGTTCTCTTCTTCTTTTGGCTAGTTTCATTTTTCAGAAATGGATAAATTTGACTCTTAAGGTTTTGGAATGGAGAATTCCACTGCTTCCTGTTGCATTGATCTACTCTACTACACTTGTGCTTCAGGAGTAATTATCATATCGTAGTCCTGTCATGCACTCTGGTCTGCAACTTTAGTTCTTGACCAAGTGTGTTTTCTTTCATTGGATTCAGCTTATTCATTTGTATGCATGAATTAGGAAGTGATTGCACTTGGGATGCACGACTTTGATGCTGAAATCCACTTGAATTCGCTTAGTCAGTAATGATAGGACAATGTTTGAATAAGCTTCACCAAATAAGTGTTTTGAACGAGCATCTGACTAGAAGAAGTAATTAGAAAGTTAAACCCACAAGTAGAGTAATGCTGTTGCTATTGTAAGTTGCTAGATTGTCAATTGCTTGCATTCTTCTTCATGCGGACAGCCAAATTATTGCTAGAGATGCTACCAATTTCTTTTTCCCTTTTTAAGCGGACATGTTTTTTGTTTCTGAAAGTTCTTATATGGCTATTCGCTGGCAGCTGCATTCGTAGTTCTGTCATTCATATGCTGTCGCCTATGTTCAATGACATCTGAAACTAGTATGTCCAATACCCAGATTTAAAAAAAGACAGAATCGGAGGATTAATCATGCGCTTTAGCATAAATGTTCACGTCTTTTGCATGAAGTAAGGAGGATTACGATGGTCACATTAGAGTTACTCTCTCCAATGGACTGAATGAAGGTGCTGTTCTGATCAAAAGTAACTGTAATTAGTCTAGCTCACTTTACTATCTTGCTGAGGGGCTTTCTGCTTTCATGTGCTTTTTCTGATGAGAAGCCTGTGTTTATGGATTGGAACTCTTGGAATCATCCCCCCTGGTGAGGATATTCATATATTCGGCAACAGGATGTTTGCGAGGCCAGAAAACATCGCATGAATTGGTGGTCAGGTCACTACTGAATTTGAACATGAGAGTGATGGGGATCTGCAAGTCAAGTGAATGCCTCGGAGCTGAGATCACATCAGTTTGGTTTGTTGGCATGTGCCCTTTTTGGTGTACGGGTCAGAGCCTCACCTCAGAGAGGGGTCAAGTAGGCCACCAATTGGTGAGATTTAACAAGAAAGCGCCTTTGAGTTTTGGGCCTCCAAATATTTAGGATTGTACTGAGATATTGAATTGGCTACAGAATCTAGACAGAAGGTGAACTTGAGGCGGCATATGACAGCATGAACAAATGAAAACTGGATTAGGACATAATACATGTGAACGTATTGACTTTGACGATTCATATACGGGAAGAAGTGCTTTGGATTGCTTATATGAATCAATCAGCCCTTGCTATGGGCTGCAGGAATGCAAAGGTTGATGTTGCTTGTTTTGTGAGGACTTGGACTGTTACCTGCATCTTCTTTTATTACTGAGCTCTCTCGCTGGAGTTGGAGTTGGGCCAGTGTATTGGGTACCCATTCCCGGGGATATGCCGTTTTGTGGTGCTACAACTAAAAGGGCACTATAATGGCCGAGGTCTTGTTACTGCCATTACCAAGTCAACATCGCTTGCTGATAAGCACTCGGTAATCATATGATTCTTCCATTGCTTTAGTTTGATCATATCGATGGGAGGGGAAGAACTGGCCTTGTCAAAGGTCAGTGTTGTCAATGTGACGAAGGTTGATTCATCTTTGTGGAAATTGCGGGCGAAGCAAGCAGAAACTTAGAAAAAAAGATTGATGTCGATGTATCATTAGATCAAGAGCGTGAGATGATTGAAGGGGATTATACGAGTGAAAGCAAGCCTCCTGTTTTTTAAATTTTCCCATCTGAAAATGATGCTCCTTCCAAGCAAGTAGAGGTAGATCGAACCCGTATTAGCGCGGCAGGTTATGTTTTCGTGATGGTATATGCTCAGGGAAGCATGGTCGTATAACCAAGCCCCAACGGCAAAAACTTCCTTAAGCTCCCCTCTTGACGGCCTATTCTACGAAAATTATCTAGTTGCATTGTGACGAGGAGACTGTCGTGACCCTGTTGAGATCAGTCGAATGCTACAAGAGTTTTGAGTGCTCAATATCGTCATCGATAGAAACGAGCGAAGTAGGGGAAGAGATTGGATATACAAATAATCCTGGATCCCCTGATTTCACACCTGAACTATAACTTGGGCCTCAAATCTGACTACTTCAGCAGTAAACCTGCAAACCCACGATCGAGCAGGTGCCTAAAATTTGAATGTGGAAAATTTTGAGAATGCATACAATGAGTGTGGGTTATTTGGCCATGTAAAAACATCAGGACCCTAGAAATAGAACTCTGCCCTTAATTCTTGATTGGCTTGACAAATCTGAGATTGACCCTTTGTATCTCAGATTTGTCCCTTTGTATCTATTATGGCAAAGTGACTCAAAATACCATGTCCCATCAGAAATTATCAGGGAAGTTTCCGAAATTGCTGAAGTTTCTTACAATTTCTAGAGTATCAGAAACTGCTGAGGCTTCCTTTTGAAAACTCTCTCTATCAAAAGAGCCCCTCTCTCTCTCTCCCCCTCTTTTTCTAGCTCTCCCCTTTTTCCAAGTGTGATTTTCTACTTTTAACTCCTTCCATGAATTTCAGGAAAGGAAAAGGTCGAAAAAAAATCAAGAACAAAAGCAAAGCAAAGTGACAACAGTTTGTGGTGGCCCTCAGTGATTCTGAGCGAAGATTGAAGATTGGAATTTGGGGAGGGAGAGACAGTGGGAAAGCAAACAAAGGTGTGGTGGGGCCGGAAGGGCGGCCCCCACGTTTGAACACCACTTATCATTGTGTTCCCCGAATGTCCTGCCACTGCTACATCAGTGTGGTGTGGACCAAACATGTTAGGTATAAAATATTAGAAAATCTTACTCGATTCACAAAAAAAAAAAAAAAAAAATATATATATATATATATATAATCAGGGAAATTGCAAAGTGATTTTTCTTTCAATTTTTGTTTTTCACTTTGGCAATTCTAAAGGTACTTCACTTAATAAATATTCTACTTGGAGTTCTTGTTATGGAATTAACAACCGTGTTATCATGGGTTTACGTCGATTTTATTATGAATCAGAAAGACTTGCAGGTCAAAACATGATCAATTAAATTTTAAATCTACAAAACCCTACGAAATATCGTACCTAATAAGTGCATTTTGTTATTATAATGTGCTATTTAATGAGGTAATAATATAAGTATTTTAAGTATTTGCATGGGTATGATGTTACATAATTAGATTTTTGTACGTACATAATGATTGATATGTTACGTCATTAATCGACTAATAGAAAGATATGAAGTAATTTCTATATGTAGACAATTCATTTTATTCCAAAAAAGGAATGAGTATTTATAAGTTCACAATATAGGGGAGGCGAAGATTTATAGAAAACAACACATATTTTACATGATATATGAGTATTTTGCTAACAAAGCTTGACAATTCTGAATTTGTGAAACACAGGACCTGTGTAGGGAAAAAAGAACACTTTTTACTAACGACAAAACTGTGACTTCATATGAGAGAGAGTGAGATGTGTAGGCTTGATTTATCTGTACAAAAACCAATCAATTTCTCCTTTTGATATGTCAAATAATTTATTGCAGAACAAGATCGTCAAGCAGAGCTGAGCTGCATAACCACACACACACACACACAAAGATAGAGGGAAGAAAAAAATTAAATTTCCTGTACCAAATAGTGCCTGCGGAAGTAAACCCATCAACGTTAAACCATCAAACCTTGAACCAAAGCTGTACCAATCAAGACTCAAGGGAACAGGAGTCAATCCATCCAAACCCACAATTGATTGCAAACTATATAAGGTAAAAAAAGTGACCAGGCTGCTCCTCCAGCAATGGAGTGAAAGTGACTCTGACAGTGACACAGAGCAAAGCAGAAGCTACAAGTCTTTTTGGTTGCGAAGGGCCAGTTGTCATGAAACCCCAAAGTTCATTTCCCTCCACAAATAATTGATGGTGGAATTCCAAAGCTAACTTTTTCCTTTCATCTCGCCAAAAGCTTCCTTTGCATGCCTGCTATGGCCTGGGAGCCTCAAGGCATGCTCCCAGCCTCTGCTTGGAGAGAAAAAACAGCAGAAGAACAAATGACTTCGAGATTCACATCCTCGTCTAACACAAAACACCCCTTCTTGATTCTATCAAATTTATGCAATCTAATTAGAATGTTTCACCAACGTTTGAAGCCAAATTTGGGAGTGGTTTAAATTAGAGGTGATCATTAGACATGGCTGTCCCGAGCCAAGCTGGGCAAGTCAGGCTATACTTTCCAAGTCTCTGGCGCCCAAACGAGCCTCCAACTCATTGATCAACTCTAGTAGGAATAAGTATAGTTTGAGTGGGCAGTTTTCACCTTAGGTTCGGAAACCGTCCACTAAAGATAGTTTCCGAAAAATTGGAACTAAAAATCGTCTATTGGTTCTATGGATCCATTTGAAAATCAGACTAGAATCAGACCGTTGATCCAATCCGCTCCCAAGTGAGTCAATAGAACTGATCCTACCAAGCTTCGCGCTTTACATAACAAAATCACCTCATCAAAAACAGTCCTAGTTAAAGCCAATGAATCAATAATATTAATATATTAGGAAGTGTGTAAGCAAGAGAGCACACTTACCAAACTTATTATAAGTGGGCAAAAGTACATTAACGAACAATTCACAACGACACGCTTATTAATGGTGTCATATCTTTAGAATCCAAACTTGACATGTTTATAAAGTGAGATACATGTGAGATACAAATATATATAGACAAGTAAGATGTGTCTAAATGTGCATTAGATGTCGAATTGTACCTGAACCTATTGTGCCGATAAGAGTAACATGTTAGCCTATTTAATTAAACGTGTCTAAGCGTATCATAAATGAGTCAAAAATGTCAATCGCAAGCAACCCATTTGCTCCTTGTGTCTAGACCGTTTCATCTAATTACAACACGAGCACGGTTAGGCTTAAGTACATGTCGTAATAAATAAATCGTGTACGCCGCCATAATCTCGATGGACAAGGGCAACCATCAATTGCAAGTGGATTAATGTTTTTTTTTTTTTTTTTTGAGTTATTTCTTTGATTTTGTAATCTTTTGTTCAAACGTATCCTGGGTTCACCAAAAAACTCGTTGGATTTGTCTGTATATTCATTCTAATCTGCCGTATTTTCCCAAATAAAGGACGAAGCATTAGATCCGAGGGATTTACCATTCAATCCAATGTATATGTCCAATCCGTTTTTTGAACCTATTTATGGGTATGGCAATTTAAGATTTTAATTGTTTGTTTGGACTTCAAAAGAATCAAAGTCGATCTTTTTACTTTCACATCGGAATTTAATATATCGTCCAAATTCCGAAAAAGTATATGAGAAGTTTATATTCAAATACACGTACAGTATAAAACAATTTTAAAAGATCTCAAGCATTTTACATGTGTAAAAGTTAAAAAGAATAAGCTGTAAGGCTTAATATAAAAAGCAATAGTCGTTCCAAATATGAATATCCCCAGTGAACTTTTATTTTTCCAGATACGTGAGGTTCTTCATTTTTTTTTTTCCTGGTTCTTAAAAGCTAGCTATTATTAAGATGGGAGGGATCAAGGTTGTATAAGCCACAAGTCAAAATCCCGTATCTTCCAATTAAGATGATAATAATATATTAAAGCAATAAAAACCGAAATAGTACACGTAGTGCTCTATATGAAGAATAAAGACGTGTACGGAAGAACTATATTGATTCACGACCACACTAAAATACCTCATGCATGCTCAGGATTAGGAGGAAAAAAAGGAGAAATGAAAAATGAAAAATCGAATCGTCATGATTTTCACAATCACGCCCACACTAAAATACCTCCTACATACTCAAGATTAGGAGGAAAAAAGGGAGAAATGAAAAATGAAAAATCGAATGGAAGGGTATAAATGAAAAAGAAAGTTCTAGTGTTAGGTTGAGTTTGAGTCTCTCTAGAATTGATATTAGAATTATTTATTATGTTACATTTAAAGCGCTGAAAATAGATGTTTAAGCAGTACTTTCTTTGGGCATCTTGCTTTTCTATTTTTGCTTAGTGGAAAAAAATATACAATATTTTCTTCGGTAACCTCAACTAGACACAAAGTTTACTCGTTCGGTTGCCCTTTCATTAGATTTTCATATTTATCATGGGGAGAACCTTTCCCGAGCAAGAGAGGTCTGAATTGATTGCGCCTTTTGTTGTTGGTTTTTTTTTTTTTGGACAGCTCTAACATCAATAGACGTCATATGAAGTCCATACGTTTTATTTTTTATTAAAAAAATAAATCCAACAGAGAAAAAAATGATGAAAAATCCTTTAAAATTGCTGAACACTATTCACAATGACACGAGTGAAACCCTAAGTCGCTTTTTTTCCTGTTTTTAAGGTCACTAGCCTTGCCCCTTTTGCCCATACTTGAGTCTGACAACGACCGATCCACAAAAGGACACATCGATCTAAAATGGACCCAACCGATTTCCCTTTTTTTCCCCCACTGCCGGAACAACCACCCCTCCACTATTAAGGTAATGCATGAAGAAATCTTACGGACCATTACATTTTGTCAAAGGTGTCGATTTATCTCCCGACATCAGTTGTAAAATTGTTGCCGACGAATCTCTAGGTTTCAACCACTTATTCAACTACTTTGTTAGTCATGAAAGCAGTTATCCTCTTGTCAACTTGATAAATCCCAGTTATTTTCATATAGACTTGTTGATCAACGTAATTTATGGCTTGATATGTGGTTTCTTTCACCAAACTACCTTAGCATGATTCATCTAGGTGGTGCGTTCAACTAGCTTAGAATATTTAGCCCTAACACTAGCACACGTGTTCCTCAAATCCTTTGTCCAATCCTTTTGAGGTATCCGAGTAAACTGAATAAAGGGATCTTCATGTCAAGGATGAGTTGTTCCAAAATGGGTAATTCAGAACCATGTCAAGATATGTTTTTAATTTTGAAACTTGGAACATACTCTATAGACTTTAGAACTAGCTATATCGATTCAATTCGATTTTAGAATCTACCTAGGAATTGACTAATTCCTTTTTATTTTTTTGAATTTTTTTATTCATTGAAAATGTTGCTTGAGACTTCGATTCTTCGATTACACAATGCAATGCCTCTGAAAACCTATGTATTTGCTAGAATCAGAGAAACGGAGCTTAAGCATCTTTGATTTTCTTTTTAGGGCTATGTGACTAACCTACAGGAGCTCTGTGAGCTTTGAATGTTTGATACGCGTCGAGGAAATGTTAAGAAGTGGGAGAAGCAGAGCGAAGAATGAGAGAGCAAAACTAGAGGAAGAGACGGCAACAAGAAGAATAGAAGGTGCAAAGTAAAATTAAAAGAAGAGAATTAGGGTTTTTCAATCCCATTATCTGGTTCGGTCCCCTTGTTCGGTTTGGTTCTACATCCAGAATTGAGAACTGGACCATTACCACCCACTTTCAAAAATTTATGACTAGGAATCAAACTAGAATCGATTGAGTATATTCGATTCAGTTCATTTCTAAGGTCTACCTTAGATCAATGCTCAGCCTCCTTCATGCGCACTTTCAGCGGTAGATTGAGACTGTGGCTTATCATCCCCTCGGTCTTCCCTTGGCTTAGCTGTTTATGTTGGGTTAGAAGCCAACGACTACACCCAACTCCTAATTATTGTAGTCGTTGGCTTCACAATCCCGCAGCAAACATGCTCCTAGGATTTCGGCGACACATAACATCCTCCCATCGTGGTCGCCATAGACACGTTACTTGAAATTTTGCAAGGTAATGGTCGCCAGAAACTCAATGTTTTACTTGGTAATTAAAGTGCAGCCGACGGTGATCAATGGCTAACTAAAATTGTAAAATTCGACTTCAAGTCTGAAGTAAATTGATTCGAGTATGCCTTGAAGCCTCAAGAACTTTTCAAGATCTGAATTACCGACGACACGCAAACAGTAGGTCGGAAACAACAAGGAATTTGCATGGAGTTTGACTGAATCATAACAACGTACAGCTTATTTACCTAAAAGCCATGCTTGAAGTCTCCACGACTAAAACCAAACATGAACTGCTAATGAAGATGATAGGATGCGTAGAGAAAGTAAAGAACTTACAAAATTTGACTGGGGTTCTTTGATAAAAAAAGATTAATATAACAATCAAGAAACCTAATCTAATTTGGAATTTAAATTCAAGTCAAAACGTCCCATCCTTAGAAATGATTGATTAGTTTTCCTAATTTCGTGTTGCTGTTGTGATTTCGCGATGTCTCTACTTAATTCTTCTTTTCTCCGCAACAATCTCTAACAGCCTTAGCCTGCACTACTCTTAAGAATAATTTGTGACTCTTACCGATTTCTTAGCATTGATTTTCCCCAATTGATGGATCATTCTTAACTTATTCTTTAACTTTAGAGTCATGCTTCAAATCAATCGATCATCGCCATTTCACATATACTTCATTCAAAATGCTACCATTCGAAACTCATGATTGATGAGTTCATCAGACATTTTATTGATGGATTGCGTGGAGAATTGTCACAACTTGATTCGGGCCACTAACTTTTTACATTCGGCTGAAGTTTCAAGCCTATTATCGACGGTACTAAAGAAAAAAAAATGAACCACCAAAGCGACTCTTTTCTTGAGCATGATCATTGCCTCAATTTGTCTGCAAAAGCAATAGCGCACACATACGGTGCAAGCACAAGGATTTACATATATATATATGGATCCAAACTTTTGTGGTGGCCATCATGCATGGATGCGGGTGTCGGGATCGTCAAATCTACAAGTGAGAGAGACTGGGCAATGTGGGAAGAGGGAGACAGCTTTTGTTGGAAAGGTATTTGTTCCCCATTTGATGCGATATCAACAGATACTTGAGCGATGGCAACAAAAGATGGGTTTACGACCTGGAAATATATCTTATCTCATCTTCCATTTTATGAGTCTCTTTAAAGCATTCATTAATACTAAAACGTGTTTCATATAGCTCAAATACAGTGTTTCCATATTGAAAAAATAAAAAACACCATCATATATCTTTCAAAATTATAAAAAGGAAAAAAAAAAAAAAAACTCATGAACAAGTCCCTCGGTACATCCTTATGGAGCACCCAGCTGCAAAAAGGCTTGTCATTATTAATATACTTTCTCTCTTTGTTACGTGTAATTTGTACATAAAACTCATGAGCAAGTCCGTCAAATACATCTTTTATGGAGCACCCAGCTGCAAAAAAGCTTGCATTATTAATATACTTTCTCTCTTTGTTACGTGTAATTTGTACACGTTCAAAAATCTGAAACGGGGAAGAGGGGGTCCTCCGCGGTCAAATCAATGTGAAATGGCCAACCTTTTTAGCGGATAGACATGTTCATTCCGTGCTTGTTCCGGGCTCGAGCGACACGACCCCCTGTGCTGGAAAGCACCCAATTCATACATAAAGGCAGTTCGCCTGCCTCAGGCCCTTATTATGGGAACGTGGGGACACGACTCGCAGCAGGGGGCCCCCCATTTTCACTTCGATGGAATCGATGATGCAGAACAGGGGAAGCCTCCAAGTCATGAATATGAGAGAGAGAGAGAGAGAGAGAGAGAGAGAGAGCTTGTTCTCCTCGTCGCGAGTAGCTTCATCTGTTTGAATCGAGCACGTCGTGTCGTCGCGGGCCAACTCTCCTCGGACAGCAGAGACGAAGAAGCTTTGGCAAAACCGTTTTTTGTGGTTTGACAGATGCCACGCGAGGCCTCAGAAATATGAAAACTGTGAAATTCGAAAATTAAGTTGCTCATGTCTAAATAGTGAATTACGCTTTTATCTAGTAGTTTAATATTTGAGAACAATCAAGAGTTGGAGGTCAAGTTTAAATCTTGACCCCACAATTCTTCACACCCACAAAGTTGTTATACAAATTTATTGTACGGATGTCTAGTCAATCCTAAAATTTTCAATTTCAGCAATTTAGTCTATCAATTTTTATTGGATATCGTTGAATGTGATTTAGGATCAAATTGTTATATATACAATAGAATTAACGCAATCAAATGTGTTAGGTTAATTAGACAATTTCCCTTTCCGACAAGAATATCAATCTTTTCCACCGTTCATAATTTATAGACATTTAATCGATGTTGGATATTTCGGTGCGCGCATAATCTAACCCGGAAGCTTAATCATTGTTGTTATGAGTATGTTTTTTTTTTTTTTCTTCTCCCTCTTTTTAGTAATTTTCATTTCTTAAATGTTTATAAAGTTCATTTCACGGACAGATTTTCATGGCCTAAAAGTAAAAGGCACAATCTTAGCTGCCCTGCCAGGAGAGTGATTTGGGAAAGGAAAAGCTTTGGTCACGTAGAAACGACACGAAAGGGATTTTTCTTTTGCTTTTTGGAAGTATTGTTTAAAGGAGAAAGTGGAGGATTAGATGAAAGGTTCGACACAGCACAAAATTGTTTAGAATATTGATTACCATCGAGGACGAGCACGAAAATAAAGTGAACTAAAGTGATTAAGTTAACTAAAGTGAAAATCAAATTTTGCAAGCGATTTTTGAAAAATGAAAAGTGCCCATTTTAGATTAATTATTTGCTTCAAAAGGAAAACTTTGTACTTTCAAAATATATTTAGGGTTAATACCCTGAAAAACCCCAAACTGGTACACTTATAACAAATTTACCCCAAACTATTTTTTTGACCACCAAAAACCCCAAACCGGTATATCTTTGACAAATTTACCCCAAACCTGGTACACTTGTGACAAATTTACTCTCTGTTAGTTTTCGTTAAATTTTGTTATCAAATTATTAAGTTAAATGACACGTGACAATTGACTAGTATACCAATTTGGGATTTTACGATCCGTTTGTCAAAGTTTACAATTTTTATGATTTTTTTATGGTATTAATCCAATTTAGCGAAGGGTATATTTGTCACAAATTTATTAATTTGGGGTTTTTTGTGGTCAAATAAATTAATTTGGGGTAAATTTGTCATAAATATACTAATTTAGGGTTTTTTATGGTCAGTCGGGGTAAATTTGTCACAGGTGTACCGGTTTGGGGTTTTTCATGGTCAAAAAAATAGTTTGGGGTAAATTTGTCACAAGTGTACCAGTTTGGGGTTTTTCAGGATATTAACCCATATATTTAATAAGGCTTGACAAATTTACAAGGCGCACTTTTTTTAAATTTTTTTATTAATATTGTAATCTACTTTGAAAAGAATAGAAGAGAACGAGAATCGAACGTTAGTAGGTTGTTTCCTAAATTAAGGCCCTTTCCAAATTAGGCGTGTCGTTCTAACAATTTTTAACTCATTTTTTGCACTTATTACACCATCCCCGGATGAAATAATAACAAGAGAGGCTCATGCTATTTTCAAACTCTAAATGTCTTAACGCCCCCAAATATTCTGTTGACTAAAATAATTTTTTTTTTTTGGTCAGAAGGTTGACTAAAATAATTTGAAGAGAACTTATTAATCATTATCTTAAATGGAAAAAGTGAAAGTTGATATTTATTGGAAATACGAAAGCCGCATATTGTAATGAAAATACAAAATTATTCTTATTTATCAAAATAATGACGTTTTATCCCACCACCTAATGTTATTTGCTAATTTGGGAATACTTAAATTTGCCCCGATTTTTTTTAAAAAAAAAAAAAAAAAAAAAAAAATCACCAATTTACAATCTAGTCTTAACTTTGCCCATGTTAACCTTCCATCCAAAAATTTCAAGTAGTCATTTAACATGACATTTCCACATCAGTAACAAATCCACATCAGTAAGGTGACTTGGAAAATCTATATCCAAAATCAAATTGTTCTTTGATATGGAAATTAGGAATGATTAACAGCGATTTTTTGATGAAAGGCTAAACAAGGACAAATTTGGGAATAGAGTTAAAGTTGATAATTTTTTTAGACAAAAAAATTTTAGGATAGACTTGGAACTAAAACTAAAGTTGGATTTTTTAAGACAAAAAAAAAAAATTGGTCGGGGCAAATTTGGACTATAACTAAAGTTAGGGTTTTTTTAGACAAAAATAATTTCTGCCACCGGACCTTTAAAAAAAAAAAAAGTCCTTTTTTAGGAAATTAGAGCTATGATTTTCAAGCGAAAAAAAAAAAGTCATTTTTATTTCATTCAAGGCACATGACTTCATATCAACACTATTGGCCTTCGGTTGTCCATGTAAAAAGATTTTTAATTGTGCTCATTAACGGAAGGTCAATGCATTACAAAGATATAAGTTTAGGATTTTAATGTCACAAAAAAATTATAATAATATTTAATAGTGGATATAGTTTAAAATTTTTTGCACCACTTTTCTTGTTTTTATCCGTAATTGATTAGCATGCTTCTTGACAAAAGAAATGTTCCCATAAGAAGACAAGTTTATAATATAACACTTGCAAAAAGGGTACGCAATTTGCTATTTTGGGAATACTTAAATTTGTTCCGTAAAGTTTCCTATTTTCGAAGGATGCTTAAATTAGAGTTAATAGAGTAGTATATGATACAACAACTAACTTTTGATCTCAAATCTTTTAATTAAAAGGAGATTAGAAAAGAACAAAGAAAAGATAAATAATCGTTAAGACAATCATTTTTGTACGAGAGAGATGATTCGAACCTTTCAATTATTTTTTAAGATGGCATGATAAGACCTTCTAATCTTATATTAATCAACCCTATTACCCTACTAACATCAACTTTTGAAGAGGGTGGGCGGGTGTCCTCCTCCTTTAGCCTCCCAATCCGCCACAACCTAAAAAAAAGGTCGGAAGAATCTCTCTATCCGATGGTTAATTCGGTAGATAAAGTCAATCGCGATATCAAAATTGTGCGGCATTTACTTAACCTTGCCAAAGAGCGTTATTGGGACACGTGTCGAGCCCCGATACGGGGGTTGAGTTGATGATGAATTCAAGACGAGATGCGTGACCAGGCTAAGTGCTGTAGAGAGACTTGATTCGATTTTGGTCTTTGCTTGTTTTTCCTAAATGCGAAGTTGATTAAGATCTTGATCTGTCGACGCGAGGGGGGGTGAACTGTGTTCTTGCTTTTCTTCTTGAGAGAGAGAGAGAGAGAGAGAGAGGCCGTCCCACCAAGAAAAGGAAAACGATAACTCCCATGATTTTCTCTCTCTTCGGGGTTGGGAGGGGAGGAGGGTTAAAGCAAGGACTGTTCCTCTGTCTTCCCAGTTAATCCTTTTTCCTACCGCGCCATCCCTTTCACTCTCTCTCTCTCTATGTCGGCTTGCGTCCGTCCATTAAATTTTGGAGCTGACAGAACAGAGCAGAGCAGAGCAGAGCCGAGCCCTTCCTCTCTCTCTCTCTCTCTCTTCCATTCTTCCCTTCAGCCTGTCACGTCCCACTTCTTGACCTACCTTCCTCTTCCTCCTCTGTTGTAGCATCTCCCTCTCTCTCTCTCTCTCTCTCTCTCTCTCGAAAACACACAAACGCGGGCACAGAGAAACAGAGAGAGACCAGTGATGGTGACCCGATAGAGGTAGCGCCCCATCCATGGATGGGCTCGAGTAGTGCTGCCCTCTGCGCTGCTCATGCGGGAATGGGTTCGAGGCGGCCTCTCACCCACTCGGCCTCCTCCTCCTCATCGTCGCCCCCGACCGTTGCTAGCACCGACGGCCCCGAAATCCACTTCGGCGACGTGGGCCCGGGCGTCCAGGCCAAGCCCCGGGGCTCCACCTCGTCGCGGCCCGCGTCCCAGGGGACGCCGCCGAAGAAGGCGAGGGGGGCCGACGGTGGCGGCGGCGGCGGCGGCGGCGGCGCCCAGCAGCCGCCGAGGTGTCAGGTGGAGGGATGCAATGTGGATCTGAGCGAGGTCAAGACCTATTATTTGAGGCACAAGGTGTGCGGGACGCATTCCAAGGCGGCCACTGTCATCGTCCGTGGCATCGAGCAGAGGTTTTGCCAACAGTGCAGCAGGTCTCCCCCCCGCCCTCAGCTGTTCGGTCACTTCCATGTTTGGGTGGCCCTTTTCGTCTTTCATTTCTTTTTGTTTTGGGTTCCTCTTTGGGCGGAATTCGTGGGAAAGTTCAGTTCTTGAGAGGCCCTGTTTAGGTGCGTGGGATGTGATCATCGACCCACTTTTTTCTTTGAAGGATGGTTAACTCTCGTGAAAAAGAATCTGCTTTACTTTTTGCCCTTTCGCATTTCCAATTTCTATGTCGCGTTGATGATGAGTCTAACACGGCGAGTGGGAATCAATCCGTTCGGACAGGCCCGTGTACCGAGCGGAAAATTCAGTTGGTTGTTCCGACATGTGGCCGTTTGATTTGCATTACTTCTTGTTTGGGAGGTAACTGAGCTTGTGTCTACGGTTGGATCATCTGTTCAACCTGGGCATTGGGTGATTCTGCTGCTTCTTAATTGGATCGAGCCTTATGAACAGTTGATTTGTGTGGTTCTATTTGTGACTCTTCTTTCCTGATTGGGGTGCTTTTTTTAAATGTTTTCTTCCTGTTTGTTTGGGTTCTTGGGATGGCGTCTTATTCAGTCGGTGGATCTTTTCTTAGTTGCTAATGGTGATTGGTGGGCAAAATGGGATCGTTAGTTGCTAATGGTGATTGGTGTGCAAAAAGGGATTGTTCTCGGTAATTGTTGTCTCCCTTCTAAGAGTAAACTACAAATTTTCACTTTGGCAGTACGATGCGTGATCCTGTTTTGCCTGTTGGTTTGTCCGGATTTCAATCCTAAAATGTGATCTAGCAGAATTCAGTAGTTAGTGAAATCTGTGCTATACTCTTTATGTTACTGTAATCTCAAAACGTGTATAGTTTGCTGAACTTGGATTGCTCGGCGCAAATGTGGCCGAGCTCAAACATTCTCAGATATGATCCGGAGTGTTTTATGCCTTCTACTCTTCTTCCATAGCTGTTGGAAGTTGTGGCTTCTAATTCTGTCGCGTTTAACAGGTTCCATCAGCTTAATGAATTTGACCAAGGGAAAAGAAGTTGCCGCAGACGGTTGGCCGGTCATAATGAGCGTCGCAGGAAGCCACCTCCTGGATCATCACACTACTCTCGCCACTCACGCCTCTCCTCCTCTATTTTTGGTAATGTATCCTCTCTATCTGAGTGTTGAGTTAATTTATCATCTGTGCTTATAATTTGATGCTTTGCAGATAACAGCAGTAGAGGCGCAGGACTTGTGATGGACTTCGGTGCATATCCGGGGCCTCCTCCTAGGGAAGCATGGATCGCACCTCAAGCAGCCAACCAGGGACCTGGAAATCAGACCCTCGGCCGGGAAAAGCTCCAGTTACATCCTCCGTGGCAGAGCAGTCCTGAAAGTCATCAATATAATCTCTTCCTTCAAGGTCCGTCTCCATCGGTGGGAGGGACCAGCTTTCCTGATCCCGGGATTCCTCCAGGAGAAAGCTTTAACCCCAGCTGTGCTCTCTCTCTTCTGTCAAACCAACAACCAGACTCTGCAAGTCAAGCGTCGGGTCCTGCACTTAACAGCGATGTCCTGAGTCGTCAAGCCTCAGTGGGGGCTCAAGTAATAAATCCTCTTGATGCTGCTGTCGGCAATTTTTCGAGCGCCTCATGGGCTTTGAAGGTAAATGAGGCTGGCGGCAGTGCACCTAGTATAGCCCCTGGTCTTGGTTTAGGTCATGTTTCACAGCCTCTCAACGGTCCGTTCTCGAGTGGCCTTGAGTTCTCTCTGCAGAGCAGGAGGCAGAACACTGACCGAGATCATTCTCAGGATTACAACTCAACTCAGCAGAGGCATTGGTCGCTCTAAGCACCCAGTCCTGTAGAATTTTCCAAACCAGTGGATATAAAGGAATTTGACGTGATTCCTGCTTTCTGGATTTAGCTCATCTTGCATCGACCTATCCTTTTTTTTCCTGCTTAAGAACATTTAAATACAATGTAACGAACAAAGATGCTGGACTTTTCAGTCTTGTTCAACTGTCATTTTGCTGCAACTGTTTTCACTTCTAATGCGAGCAGAGTCAATTCTCAGTGACTAGGCTGTAGTTATTACTACCAGGAACTGGCAGTGAAGATGGAGTTGAATGCCTGGTACTTTTCAGTTCTGACTTTGAAGCTAGCATTCCTTGGCTAATTCATGGAGCATGACGAGCCCAGCGGAGAGCAAAGGCATGTAAGCATCAAGTTCAGATGGTCGATGCTAGTATCAACTGATTAGGCATTGTTTGCGGGATGCTCATCAGGATAAAATACTAGAGTTCTGCTGCTAACCAAACGTAAATTCAGATTGGACACTAATGATCATGCACCATAAATCTCAAACACCGAAATCTGAGTGCCAACCAAGAGAATGAAGTTACACCCACTTTGTAGTATACACATTAAATGTTACATAAGTGAAATTTCAACCGATTACAAGAATCTTGTGGCGAGAGGTAGCCCTGTCTGATGCTCCTCGAGTACATGCTACGAAACATTCCAAACAATCCAATGGAACGGATCATGTGAGTAGAAATCCCAATGAATTGCAACCTTTCTTCCCCTGCCTTGAACAAGACAAATCATCCAAAAATCAGCCATGGTTGCATCGTTTCTGATCCATGTCGCAGTCACGGACAAAAATGGATTTCGAAACATATTTGTCATTGCTTCTTTGGGGTGTATCAGAGTTAAAAATCCAGTGAATCCACCAGATAAATCCATCTGAAATATATGACTAAAAGCAAGTTTCTTCCTCTCTCCTGTATCCCGAGCGGCACCCTTCAAATTGGTCGCAATTGGACAATCATTTCATCCTGGCATTCTAATGGTCATCTTCGTCTGTCCCTGGGCAGCTGGATAACAGTTCTTCCTTTGATCCATACTGAGAAGATGAGTGTATTCACATGTTAAACATATAAAATTCAATGGCTGACTACAAAAAATAGCACTCCAGCTTACATTGCTGGCTTACAATGTAATATAATGTACTTGTTTCATCAACAAAAACCAAATGAAAGCACTAAATGATGCCAACATACCCGACATCCACAGAAGAGGCAGTAGTTATACTCATCTCTTAGTTTCATCAATACAGCCAGCAAATCCTGTATACAGCAGGAAGCAGTCAGTCATTCATAACTGTAGTGCCGCTTTTTCCATGAGTCATACTAAAAATGGATCAACAATGAACTTCACGAACAGATGCTTATGCAACATCTTATATCCAAGGAGTCGAGAGAAATAAAATGAGGAAGATCTCTGACAAATTTTCCACTATGTAATTTCAGTCACACAGATGAACTTCCAAAAATTTTAAAAGAGTTTCAAGACGAACTGCAAAGAAAGGCAAAAGCAGTTGCTTAATTAACTGCGCCTCCCTCTTCAATATGATGGACATGGCAGGTGACAAACATTTTCACAAGTTACGGAAAAGAAGCATTCAGTTGCACACCATGATGAACACAGAAAATCCTCTTAATGATCTCAGTCATGCACTACTTCACTAATTTACTGTCATTTCACCTACTTTTCACTGTCATAGGACCAAGGATGCATCAAAAGCATATGAGAGTCCAAAACTAAAACCTCACTCCATTAAACCTCTCACCCAGTGGTTTTCTAGGACACAAAATAAATGAGCCAAAGCCATTCAAACGTTTTGAATGAAACTGATATATAAAGAGAATCTGGATTCTGGCATATGATACAATCAGAGAACATGCCTCTTCTGTTATTTCTTCCTCTTCCTCTTCCTCTTCATCCTGTTCACCCTCCTCGTCCTCATTCTTCTTGGGCTCTGGAAATTCCTTATTTTCTAATTGATCCAGTGCAGCCTTTGCCTTGTGGAAATTTACAACTATCCTCCGGCTCCGCCACTGTGATTTTTGCCGGGATCCGAACTCTTCCAACAGGGACTCCTCTTTCCTTCTCTTCTTCACCGACCTAATCTCCTCCTGCTTTATCTTCTCTTTATGTGGGTCCTCCCTTCCAATACCAGCTCGCGAGCGCCGGATCTCGAGCCCCACAGGTTCGGCCTTCCCCGAACCCTCCTTTCCCAAGGCCGAACCAGGCCTGTAGCCCATTTGCTTCAAAAGCTTGAACCCGATGTTGGATTCGGGAATCGGAGCCTCGATTTTGGCTAAAGTCCGCTCATCCTCTTCTCGTTGCTTCTGCTCTATCTCAAGTTTCCGTCTTTCTTGCCAGTTAAGCAACTTTGCCTTCTTGTTGGAGGATTGAACAGGCGAGGGTTTCGCATTCGAAATCTGCCCCAAAGTCCAGGGTAAGCAAGTCATTACCCTACCACTACCAATTAATTACCCAACCAACAACCCACAACATATATCCAGAGATAACACAAACGACCGGCGTGACCGTGTCAACGATAATCCGGCTAATTTCTTTACACAGAAAAGGAAAGATGACATCATATTCAGCCCGCAACGAATGTCGCCGGAGCCCGGCTGCTCATGAAGTCGCAATGTCAGGTCAGTGACACGGAGTTCCGGCACACACACACCCACGCATACATCGTCCCCAACAAATTGCACGCTACACCATCTGACTTCGCTCTATCTAGAGGCAAGGCGGCGGGGAGATTCTACGAGAGCATGACCAAACCGAGGGCCAGGGCGGGACCGAAGGAAGTACTATCAGCTAAGATAGGAGATTCTACGCCTCGATCACTGGCTTGCGGAACGCCGAAGAAACTAAACGCGCACAGAAAAGGGAAAGACACTCGGACGCCGAGCAGCGAAAACGAGCACCGAGGCGTCGAAGAGAGACGGTACCTTTTTGGAGGAGCGCTTGGGAGGAGCGGGTTCGTCGGAAGGGAGGAAGCGAGAGAGGTCCCCCATGTAATCGTCGTCGTCTCCGCCGTCTCCTCTCCCGCTCCCGCTCGCGTCCTCCTCGGTCGATTCCGCCATGAGGGAGAGAGGAGGGGCGAGAGCTCTCAAATCTGTAAGGAAGAAGAACAGCAAAGGGGAAAACAGGAAGAAGAAGAAGAAGAAGAAGAAAGTGAGACGAAATGGGCCCACTGTTTGGGCTTCGTTCAAGTGGGAACCCAAATGGGCCTTTGGCCATTTTTTGGGATTTTGTTTACTAATTTAGAGAATTTGTTGCTTATTTTATTTATACTCACTTAATTGATTTTTGAGATAAAAAATTAAAAGTTCTAAAATTTATCACAAAAAAAATTTCTAAAAATTTTAAAAAGCACAATTAGTCTTAAAACTTGTCACAAAAATATTATTAAGTTTTAAAACTTTCAAAAAGTATAATTAAATTTTAAAATTTATCAAATTGATTTAATCAAGTCTTTTCATTAGTTATATTTTTGAAAAGTTTTAAAACTCAATCTTTCACATTTATAATAAATTTTTATAATTATCCCTCGGTTTTTGGTTTCTCTTTTATGAACATGGAGTTTTAAGACTTTTTAATGCAATTGCCAATCTGTTTCCAAACTTCTTTTATAAACATGAACCAAACCAAACAAACCCAAATCAA
This sequence comes from Eucalyptus erythrocorys, assembly GCA_014182555.1. Lineage (NCBI taxonomy): Eukaryota > Viridiplantae > Streptophyta > Magnoliopsida > Myrtales > Myrtaceae > Eucalyptus > Eucalyptus erythrocorys. Next base: position 22,131,613 of record CM024607.1, on the reverse strand, counting down.
ACTAAATCAAATCGAAATTGAACCTAAATTCGAAAAGGCAAGCCGTGGCCGATAAATTCTAAAAAATAATTAAAAATCGATTTTAAAAAAATAAAAAAAATTTATTGAAAGGGGTGCATGTAGGAAAAAAAGCAAAAGTAAAATCCGAAAAATTGAACTGATTCAATTCGGTTTGGATTTGCCAGCGGGTTCACTTTTCCGAAAAAACCGAATCGAATCGTATCAGTTACATCCCCAAATCATGAGTGGGGATTGCAGCACCACCACCGCTCGGCTGCGGCGACCAATGCCCCCGTGGATGGAAAGCCATACTCTATGCTCCCTTTCATGTGCCGCTTGAACAGAATGGTTTCGCAACCAGTCCACACAAGATCCACGCGAGAACGATCGTGGCTTCCACCGTATGTCGAGAGAATCCCGATTCGAGAACTCTTTCGCAGGTTAAGAGAGCCATCGCACAAAGGAATCTTTAACGAGTAGAAAGGCGCAAAAGCTTCTTCCTTCCGAGCAACCAGTCGAGCATATAGGCACACGGGCAAAGGAAGAAAATGCGTCAGCTGCAATAGTCAATGGTGTAGCATGTAGTAGAACGTCTGTGAAAAAGGGTACCACAAAGAATGTTGCGTTCTAAAAGAAAGAGCTCCCTAAAACCTAACTGAACAGTTCTCTATCACCAGACTTAATTGAGATTATTCCAGGAATTGCCGCCCCCCCCCACCCTTTCCTTCTCTCTTTCTTTTTTCACTCGCGCGATGTCTAAAGCCTATGCACCAATTCCAGTATTCAACAAGGTATTGATCTCTCCGATGATGTTGACCGGTCTTCCGTCGAACAGGGATGAAAGTGAGGTCTCGCAAAGCTTCTTGAGCTCCCTAGTTTTCCGAAGAGCAGCTTCCTGTAGCCAACACCAAAACCACACAATTACTGGGAAAATCTAATTTTGAGAAAACAAGAGGTTTTCAACAGGGGTCAGAGCTGTTTTCATGTAAGTATATATATAGAGGATACGTTAGATCTCTGCTCTTGAGACAATTTAGGACATGCGGCAAAGAAGCTATCAAGAAAAGGTACTTACTTGCTTTGGCCAGGATGAAGATAACGAGTTCTGCAGCTCCATGTGTCTAGCAGCAACGTCCTTTAACCCCTCTTTCAACTTAACTTCATGGTGCTTTTTTTCCTCAAGCGAACTCACCAATCTGTCCAGAAATCTACAATTCGGAGAAACAAAGGAGTTATTAAAGTAAGTTTCCCTTGAACTATAGGAAATAGAAAGTAGAGTGGCAACTCTCCCAACTTCATTTAGTAAAAGGTACAAATTTCATACACTTTGAAAAACTGAAAAAAATTGTAATGGACAGACAATCAATCTGAAAGAATATCTGCAAACACCTTTTGGAGTTCAATATCATGATTAAGTCTCGAGTTTTCCTGTTTGTCAACAGAGAAATGGCCAGTGAAACGTCTGAAACCATTGTCTCGATGGCATCGGCTGCAAACTGCTGTAGAACAAAGGGAGCAACTGACTGAACTTGATGCTGCAAAGATAATGTCTCTTGATTCCTCAACTCTGCTGATCGCTGATGGAGAAAGGCTTTGATCTGATGAGAATACCAAATTAGGTAAGATCAAGAGATGCTGTCCAAAACAATGTCAGTATAATTTTTGCAAAACACAGTAAATCTGGGAGGTGACCATGAGATAAACCATAAATTGGGAAAGAACCATTGAATGACACAACAAACTAAACACTACCTCATTGAGATCATCGAGAATCTTATTTCTATACTCTGTATCTAGAAGCTGGCTTCGACCTTCCTCTGTTCCTGCAGCTTGTGCAACTGTTGGTGAATTAATTGCAGCCACATTTGGCAAGCTAACATCATCAATGACATCAACTTGAGGTGTTTCAACACTAACATCCCAAGATATATCTGACACCGATGTGTCCTGTCCAGCATTGCTTGGTTGATTTTGATTAGGTTCAACAGCTTCATTGACCTCAGTCGCCGTGACAATTTCATAAGTACCAAAGCCATTACCACCGTCATCAGTTTCTTCCACAGTCCCAATATCCCAATCAATTGCAGCATTGTCCACCGAGATATCCCAGTCAATATTATCTGCAGCAGCATCCACATCACCTCCTATCTCATTGAAGCCTGATTGAGTATTTGCAGAGTTTGTGACATCAGAGACAGCAGAAACGTTCAAAGATGGTGGATTTTCACGAATGTCTATCAAGTTTGGTACGACACTCTTAGGACATATCTGCAAACACGTTTCAAGAAATTAATCTTTACAATCAAACCAAAAACCAATAAATGGATCTTCGATAATTTCTAATTTACTGCCTTACATCCTTCTCTGTGTGAGCATCTTTCACAAAATTGGAGTAGTACTCAATAGCTTGAGACATTGAGTCGCTGTTTATCACTTCCAGAATTCTGCTAAATGTGCTTGGAAGTGATTTTGCAGTTTCCAAAAGTTCAAACCTCACATTTGTTCCCTGAAAAGCAGACATGGATGCCCTTTAATCCCATCTAAAGGAAAGGTTGCTATTCTTTAGCTTGGTAGAAACACACACACACACAACATCTTAATAGACTAGATTCGAAAGTTTAACCTGCAAACCAAGCACTTGACAAGCCTCTACATATTTAGCTGCTGACAGAGCTGCATTTCTTTTGATATCAACTTCTCTACGCTCTAGCTCTGCTAGTTGCTGCTGAATCTTCTGAACTTGTTTCCTCTGATAGGGGCTTCACATCGTATTACTTATCAATGATATGATTATGCCTATCACAGAAAACCATATTGCAATGTACTCTACACATCCTATCCTCTCATCAAAACATATCAAGGAATAGACTTACATTTCATAATTGACATTTTGGATCATTATCTGAGCAGCTTCACCTAAAAATATATGATCTTTCTCGAAAGAACGAACAATTGTCTCCCAAGCACCCTGCCAAAATTATAAATCCAATGCAAGAATTATCCTTTAGATCACAGAAGAGTGTGCATGAGACAAAGAGAGAGAGAGAGGTCTTACAGCGGCACCTGATAGCCGGCCAAATATGTTCCTGCTTTCTGGAGTTGACTTTAAGAGAATATCATATATCTGTTTGGCCTCTAAGTATCCTATCTCTGAAAAGTACAGGCTATCATCACACGATGAAACAGCAACACTACTTCTCAAGCATACAGGACAGTACATAAAATTGGGTTAATGATGCACCTCTCAGAACAAAACAATCACAAAATTCCCAATGGTGCTTCCAATAGAATGTTTAGGAACTCAAAAGTAGAAGTCTAAAAGAATATGGATAGTTAAAACTCACGCAGGGACTTCTAGGAAACAGTTGCAGCCCCCGTCTTTCCCAATTTTACATTACTTTTAAGGTTTGAAGGTTCCTTCACTTGCAATAAAAATAATTTAAGAAGATCGGTCTCACTTATCAACTATTTATATTTTGTAATCATGCATGAAACTTTCATCTTCTCAAACTTGGGTATATGAAACATTAAAGTCACCATGGCACTCTGAGTTGATTCCCGAAATGGTATTGAAGTCATAGCTCTTTGACCCAAAAAAAAAAAAGTCGTAGATCCAACTATTATATGGAAAACTGCAACACAACAAATCCCAAAGCTACACAACAATGCTAAGCAGATTGCAAATCTGACATAATCAGAGAGAATCTTGAACTGAAAGTCTCTTAGCATCATTAAAGAATTTTGCACTCATCTATCAAAAATTTGATACCTAAAGAGAAATATTGTTATATAACAGCAGAAGGTCGAGCTTAAAATTCAAAGCCACAAATACTTCATTTGATAGATAAACTCAATTTTGACTCACGTAAATCACAGGCAATATGCTCACGCAAATGATGATTTGTGATTCAACTGCTTCCTAAACAAAAAGCAACAACGCTCAATTTCAAACTTTTCAGCTATGCCAATGATAAATAAGCACCTTGCCAGGACATGTAAATGACTCAGATGGTTTCTTTATAAAAATAGGGGCCAGGACACAGGGAGTCCATGAGTGCAATGTACATAGCATCTCAGGGTCCATCTAAAGACAAAATTGCAGACCTGGCTTCTTTTCCGTTCTTATTTTTCTTTTCCACTGCAGAAAGAGTGGGGGCGATTCTTAGATAGGAGACACTCCCTCACGATGTATACTTTTCAACAACCTAACTCAGGTAAAAGCTCGATTAAGATGTTTCTCAGCAACGGGTCTTTTCCGTTATTTTCAGTTACATCAATATTTCTGCTGGCATTCTACATCACACGAAGCCACGTCCTGCACAGCCTTCTCACGACTAGATTATATTACCAAACAATGCAAACAGTAGCTTCCACAACAACTGTTAATCCAACCACCTAGAAAATCACCATCGTCCCATGACCATATATGATAGCACCTTCCACCAGACTTTGAAAACACACCCCCAAAAGCTTCTCTTTTACCTTCAGGACAAGGCCACGCCGGAGCAGTGACAAATCTTCCTCAATCAACAACACTACAAATAAAGGCCGCGCCTTTGCCGCATCGAAATAGAACCCGAAAATCAAAGAACAAACGCACAGTCTCATCTGGCCATCAGAGCATCCCGAATTACATGAAAACCGCTTGAATCAGCGGGTTCGATCAGCCGAAAGGCGGAACAAGCCACCCCCATGGAAGAGGCGGACGAGTACATCGGAAGCAAAACCTACCTTCGGGGTCCAGGGTCTGGAAATAAGGATCGACATCCTTGGGGAGGCCGGGGAACTGCTTCGCGATGAGGGCCCTTATCGCCGCCAGCCGCTTCCGCCAATCGGCCGGCACCCTCTTCCGATCGACCAGCCATTCTGCACCGTCGAAAAAAACGGCGAATCGTCAGGACCGCCAAAGACGAACGAAACCCCCCTCCCCGCGGGGGGGTCGATTTCGAACCCAAGAAGTTCACAATCCAAAACCCGCTCAGAGGAAGAGAAAAAATTCGAAAGCAGGGGAATCGGATTCCGACGGAACAAGCGGGAATCGCGCAGGATCGCCCCCGCCGCGGGAGCGATCGAGGGAGGCGTGCGGTTTACCTCCGAGGCGAGAGAAGGTGATGTCGATAGGGAGGTTGCGGACGTCATCCGGGGTCTGCATTTTCCTCCTCCTCCTCCTCCTCCTCTGCGGTTGAATTTCACAGAGAGATAGAGAGAGAAGGAAGAAGAAGGAAGAAGAAGATGATGATGATGGAGTTGGGGTTCAGTTCACGGTCAGCCTCCTCGTTTTCGGGCGTTACGACGTTGTCTCGAGAGCTGACTGCTCTGCTCGTGCCATTGATTTTCTTCAAAGCGAAAATGTTTATACCATCGAAAATCCTGATCCTGGTATCGCTTATTTGTTCTGAGTTAGTCTCTCTTTTATAAAGAAAATTTAATACGCGTGATACGTTTATTCTGAACTTTTACAAATACGAAAAGATTCACCTTTTACTCATCAGTCGATTTTGATATTCATTATGTCTTCCGTAAAAATTTATCGGTAAAAATTGTTCTCAACAATTAACGTGAATGAAGATTTGTGACGTGAATCGATGATTTTGAAATAGTTTTCGGAAGAAAAAGTTTATATTAGAGGTATTCCAACTCCATTTGTTTCACGTGCAAATAAATATTTTTCTCAATTTTCGATGTTTATTTTATTTAAGAAAATGAGTTGACAAAGAATATGTTCTAGTCAATAGAAAATGCTTTTCTTCTAAAATTTAAATTTAAGAAAATAATTTTCTCTTTCTAAAAACTAAAAATCATAAAAAATCATTTTTTAAAATATGATTAGATATTAATATTTTAAAATAAAAAACCTGCATTTGAACATGGAAATCCCAAAACTCATTTTTTAGATCCTTAGCAACAAGGTTGGGTCTCCAGTGCTTAGGCCTAGGACATCAATGCCTGGACTCGGATGCTAGGCCTAGGTCTATCAAGATGAATTTTAAAAAATTATATAATGTTTTTTTTTTTTTCCCTTCTTCTTCCTTTTCTTTCTCCCTTTGTTAGTCACCCAGCGCCAATAACAACTAACAGCCAACAATTGGCCATAGGCGTGAGCCGACACTCAAGCTCAAGCAAAGCTCCACCTCCCCAATCTCAAGTCTCAACTAATCATAGATTGTCATTTTCCTTAAAAATGACTTTTTGGAAAATATTTTCTTTAAAAATATCGCATTTTTCGCTAAATAAACTGAGCCTCTTATTTGATATGCAATAAAATTTCAAACTCAATTTGCATAATCGAATTATAAGCCTTGCTTTTTCTTTTTTAAAAATTATTAAATTTTCTTCAACCACGTTAAATGCCATCAATGAAAACTTCACTGGCACTATTCTTACAATTTTTAGAATTTAATAATAATTTTTTATCAATAAAGTCTGATTATAATAATTAAAAGGTTTATTACCCAATCACTCTTATAGTTGATGGCATGGTCTAAATGATTAAAGTACATAGCTCATGTTCCTAAAAATAATAGATCATACTGCTTGAAATAATTAATTAATTAAAAATATTTTCGTTATCAATAATAATTTATATTTAAATATTTTCCGGAACGATGAATATATTTATTTTTTCAAGTGAAATAACCGATTATTTTTAAGAAAATATCTTCTAAATCTTTTATTTTTCATAACATAAATGGAGTGTAAGATGAAGATGATATATATATATATATATATATATGTATATGTATATGTATCAAGCCAATATTATGAAAATATTTTAATTGCACTCAGATGGATTTATTCTAATTTACATAAATGGCCAGAAGAGAATATCTAATATTCAACTTGGAGCTGCCCGAAACTTCTTCCGATTCCCAGACGTAATTAGAAGAGGCTCGGGAGCGCACGTGGGTCCACATCAGCACCGAAATCGCAATCATTTCCACAAACATATCCAGCGCTGGCGCCACGTGGCCGCAGCCCATTGCCCCTCTCAAATTCTCTCTCAGACTCGCTCGTGGCTTCCGAGACCCAGCCAGCTCTTGGCATCCTCCCGAAGAGACAGAGAGAGAGAGAGAGACAGAGAGGGAGCCGAGCAGAGAGATCCTCCAAAGAAGAAAATGGCAGGGACATCGTGCTCAATCCTCTCTTTCAAAAGGTGAAGTTCTCTCTCCCCTTCTGTGTTTTTCCTTTTCTTTTTCCATCTGGACCAACAGAGGTTGCTTGCCCAGTTTGAATCTCTAGTGCCCTTTACTTGTTTTCCTAACTTGAGAGTGTTTGGAGTGAATTGTTGGCGCTCTTGAGGGAAATTAGAAAGCTTCTTGCTTTCCTTGCCATGGAGGGGGCAGCGTTGCCTCTTTGGAAAACTGGGTCCCAAAGGGAAACCGATTCTTCTGTGCACAAACCTGGTCTGGTCTTTACTGTATGTCTCGAGGCTGATCTCATCGCCAGCTGCAACACTGAGGTTGATGATGTAAATACACTTCGTTCCGCCTCTCTCCCTCCCTTGATGAGGCGAATCTGGGCTGTCTGCAAATGTTTCCTGATGACAGGAAGTTTGGGAAAGGTGGAAATGAAGAAGATGGTTTAAGAAATCGGAGTCCTCAAGTACCAATATGTTGGGTTTTGTTAAAGGCGGTCCATCGAACTGTTATGCTGAGTAATGCACTGATGTTGCATCGCTTTATGTTTGAACTTTGTAAATCATTCTCAGAACATATGGAATCATGCTTTTTTAGAAAAAGTTAGTTTGCAGTTTTCGACGTATCAACATTCCTTGTGATGTGTGTAATCCAAATCTATGCTATAGAAATCGAGTACTTCAGTCAGTCGTATGCTTAATAACTGCCTTAGGACAATTGTCAACACGGTGGTAAATCTTGCGAATTGCAGCACTTTAGGCTTTGCATAAGCTGTTTCTTCCTAAGAATCTTTAGTCAAATCTAAGGAAGATGATATGAGCTGTCTACTGCTAGAGCCTGCTGCTGTATTGTGACTTCGAATGGAAGTTCCATTATGCAACTGATATCATTTTCCTCATGTCATGCATATAATGGTGCAGTTTGACAGTTATAACTCTGATACTGTATACCATCAAGTATGTGATTGAATTTCATAGTAATTAAAACTTGACTTTAGATGAACATGGAGTAAAGAATCAGAATGTCTTTTCAGCAACTTTCGGACATCTTGGTTGGTGTTCGACACTCACCGTGGAGGGAATATGTCAGGAAAACCATTCAAGAGGAAACATTTGGCGGTCAGAGCAGAAGTGAACTTTGTGAATGCAGAAGAGGCGAAGAATCTTATAGCTGTAGAGGGATATGCAGTTCTGGACGTGAGGGACAAAACTCAATTTGAGCGAGCGCATATAAAATCCTGTTATCACGTGCCTCTGTTTATAGAAAACCAAGACAACGACTTTGGTACTCTCTCTTGCTTTACGAATGGATGGCTTATACTTGTCTGAACTCCTTGAAGTTTAGTTGCATGTGCCGTATTTAGTCTCGAGTTCGATTGCATTGACCTTGTTTTTTCCTCACTCTTTCTTCAACTTCTTGTGTACAGGCACAATTATAAAGAGGCAACTGCACAACAATTTCTCAGGACTGTTCTATGGTTTGCCATTCACCAAACCGAACCCTGAATTTGTGCAATCTGTCAAAAGCCAGTTTTCACCCCAAAGTAAGATCTTGCTGGTTTGTCAGGAAGGTTTGAGGTTAGTCCTTGTGTCTCTTTTTCGCTCGGGCTATGATTGAAAGCAATACTAAAGCACTCCTTTGATGAATTTCGGAGAATTTAGCATGGAGTCTCTACTTTGTAGGCTGGATCTGTGCATTTCATGTGATCATGCCAATCTGACTCCTTACTGAGATATTCGAGTTGAACTCAGAGCAATGGATATATTTATGGCATATTACATCTAAATAATCTTAGTTAAATTCAATTAAAACAGCCTGCCCGTACCATTTGAACATTTGAACAACAGATACACAGTACCCGAAAAGGAATGCGACAATCTTATCCAGCTTTGGACATCACATCTGGCAACTGACGTACGCCATAGCACCAATGATAATCTGAGTCATGACCTTTCCTGCGTTCGATGATGCTTTTTTCAAGATACTTTAAGATATATATCTTGAATCTATATCATGCTTAATCCAAAAAGGACGCAAAGAACTGCAAAAGGAACAGATACTCCTGTCTATCACTCTAGTCAGATTATATTTGTATCTTCTGCTTCTCCTCTTGTCAGGTCCACTGCGGCTGCTAAAAAACTCGAACAAGCCGGTTACGGAAACATTGCATGCATAACATCAGGCCTTCAATCAGTAAAACCAGGCTAGTTGAAACCCTTTCCTTGTTTTCTTATTTACTCTTCTTTGCAATACCATGAAGATGATGGGCGAGGATTGTTGATTTTGCAGGGACGTTTGATTCGGTAGGATCAACAGAGCTGCAAAATGCAGGAAAAGCTGGTCTGGTCACAATTCAAGGCAAGATCTCTGCAGTTCTTGGAACTGTGCTAGTCTGTAAGTTTCTCACAAACCTTTTGCGCCAAGCCCTCGAATATATGCTCGACATGCTTGCTGATTATCTTCTTGCCGGTTTGGCTCCCTAGGCGCGTTTCTTTTCATAACATTCTTCCCGGACCAAGCAGAGAAGCTGCTCCAATTGGCCCCTGCAGGCTAAGCCCAGAGAACCCGGAATTTTGCAACTTGTCTGTACACTCTGTTCTTTGATGTAGATTGCAATTTGCATATTACCAACGTGAACCCTAAGGTAGTGATTCTTGTCTCTATCTATAAAATCATCTGGTTAACACAATGAGTCACTTAAATATACGTATTCTCTTTGCAGAATATATCGAGAGTTTGAATTGTTTTCCGCATAGCGTTAGTTCTGATCCTTGATCATACTCTGAGATGCTTCTGTTTGGCATAGCACACGACCTCATTACAATACTGTCTATTCCTAGCAAGGCCCTTATAGTTTTCTTACTTCGAGCCTCTAGGACGACGGATAGCCAACAGAAGCCTGTAAGATGATCCAATTAAAGACAGGAGGCAAGCCGACTTTCCCTGCCCTTGGAGAAAATTCTGACCAGAATTTGCACTGTCGCTATCACTAGTCCGTTCCAAGAAACTGAAACAGAGCGTAAGCTTCTGAGAGAAAGCTAAGGCTATTCCTATTCTATCCTGTGCACAAACCTTAGCTAGCACACAAAATACCACTTGGATATCAGCTCATCAAGTCATGTCTAGGGAACCAAGGGGAAAAAATGAAGAGGAAAAGACAAAAGAGGAGGAAGTCCAAGGGCACATGAGGAAAATTCCTACGTGTTCTCCATAATGACAAACAAACACTTTCGCTGATCTACCGTAGAACAAGACCTCAGAGGGGATGATACTTTCACAAGGCACAAACCTCATTTGACCAAAATATATAACAAGGATTATTTTTGGAAGGAAAAAAATTATACAATGAAATGAGCGAGTACAATCCTATTTGCCCTATATGCTGCCTGGGACAATGCATTAGAAGGTGCACTATTTCTGGAGTAAGATGAATTAATCCTAGCTGCCGGCAGTACTGGCAGAAGCAAAGAAATTGGTGAAAACACGTGGTGTAATCCGAGAGCACCGCTATTTACTTGCATTAGTGATCCACTTTCGCCGTGATCAATCACCTTGCAGGCAATAAAGCTGACGGATGTTTCCCGAAGCTGCAATGGAACACGTGGTCAGTTAAACTACCGTTGAGCGAATCATTAAGTCATAAACATAAATAAAAACTCACTATTGATGAAGTACGTGGTTAGAAAGTTTTCTGTCATCAACTTTGAAACAGTTTGAGCACCAAATATTGAAAAGAAAAGCTTGGAAGAAGACTAGAAAACTAGAAAAAAACGACATATAATCATTGCTTGCAAATTGGAAGAAGAGGACTAAAATGACAAGAAAGTTTCCATGACTGACTTCAAAACAAGATAGGGACAAAAAATCATGAAAAGGAATCATGTAATTTGTTTCCAAGAAACTGAAAAATGTTGCAAACAAAAATCTCATTTTGGTAAAACTAAAATTGAAAATGTTCTTTGGAATTAAATGCACCCAATAAATGAAAAAGACCATACAAGTAAGTCTAGTTATTCCTTGGATTTCCAAAACAGACAAAAAGGTTTTCTTTATGGATCCAGTAACTTCAGCTCTAGAAGCAGTCAGTTCAACTTTTTCATGGCAAATGCACCTCACATTCAACAGCATATAAGACCAACTACTCAATTTTCCATCAGAGGCATTACCGTACAACCAGTCTTTAAAGTATACATGAAGGGCACTAGATAATTCGCGTTTCCGATTTTCTTCAAGAGGCACTTCCCTCAGCATTTGCTTGATCTCTCCTAAACTCTTGTGCTGAAAGTAAGGGTATATAAGAGAGTTAGATGTATCAAAAATCAATGCAAAATTGCTAATAAAGATGAAAGCATCTCTTCCATTGACCAGGAATGAAGACTCCATAGGCTACAAATAAACTCTAGATGTCAGGTCAATTATAATGGTCTCAGTGCACATACATTTCTCTGCTGAGAAGTGATGTAAGCATCTGGCAATGGAAATGGATTGCCCTTTGTTGATCCAACAGATTCACTTTCGAACCAATTCGGGATCTGTCCATGAGAGAGACAATATGTGACAGCGAGAAATTAAAAAAATTTTGAATGGCAATAGAGCAAGTCTGAAATTAAAAAATAAAGAAGAGTAAAAATGAAGCATAAGTTAGAAAATGAAAGGCAAGGAAACGAATGCAAGATTATTTCAAGAAGTGGTATATTGATTTATATCTACGTATTTAACATTGGAATGTGCATATTATGTCATACCAAAAAGTTTGTAAACTGGTCAGGATCTAATCGTGCGGCTGATTCAGCTTGAGCATCAGACACACCAGCTGGATGAGATAATGAATCATGTGGATCAACCATTCCCAGTGCAAGAGGCTCATCCCATTTGTTAATGGTTGCTTCAATACCAACTTCAGTCATATGTTCCTCCAACTGAGAATAAAATGTATTGTATGGGGCAACCTAATGAAAATAGAGAATTGATGTTATCCTCATTTGAAGTTTAACACTAATTTAAGAGGGGAAAAAAAGATGCCCAAAAAAATCATGTTGGAAAATGCTGGAAACAGAATATCAGACTCATGTTTTCTCTTGAAAGCTAGAAAACCATCTTCATCAAATGAGCATAAAAGGGGTATTATGTATCCCCTAAAACTCATGGATAAAAGATTCTCAACAAGAAAGCAATTCCCTCCTCTCCCTTCTGCCACACGACAAAAGTCGGAGAAATTCTGCAAAACTGCCACACATGGTACGAAGCATAAGAGAACAGAAGATAATCAATGTGCTGACCTGCAGCTTGTGATTATCACCAACAATAAGAGGTCGCTGGTTCACTCCCAAAAAGAACACACACTCACGACAGCTGGCAATGCAAACTCTTTTTGCTGCTGCAATAACATGAACCCTCTCACAGTGTTCTATTCTCACAGCCTGTCAAAAGATATGATATTGACAAGTAAGAAACCATTCTCGCTAAACGTGAAAGAGAAATTTGCCAACTATCATACTAGAGTTTGCCTCAAGCTGACATAAGCAATGTTGAAATTGTCTTTTTTTTTTCTTTCTTTCTTTTGAATCAGAGATGATGAATTGTTGATCAGCACATGCAACAATCTGAAGCAGCTTTTTACAAAGCACCCATCCATTGTTCTGCATGATGGGTGTATCAAATCTCTAATTATAAGAAAGACCCAAATACCCTTAAAGCAGCATATCAATATTTTAACTAACTTCAACTTCCTGATAATATATAATATCAAATTCACCAAAGTTTATGATGTCTGTCCTACAAGGAAAACACAGTTATTCAACAACTAATGCAAGGAAACAAAACAGCCGGCAGAAGACTTTTCTCATAAGACAGCAATCCAGAGACTTTTTTCACAATGGACTAACCAACATTCCAATGATTTGTGAGAGAAAATATGACAGACTATTCCAATCCAGAAACTTCTTTGATTTCTTATTCTGGCAGATTCTTAAACCAGGACAAACCTTTCTGAAAACGAATTAATAGAGCAGAATTTATAAAAACCCTCTTGTAATAAATGTAGACATCTACAATTCACTACTTGTAACATTATCAAATGACTCTGAATGGTTGGAACAATTCACTGCATGTCATATATTCATTTTGGACTAACTGAAAACTGCTTCCACAAATGGGCTAATTACTTTCACCTGAAGAGGGAGCTACACACCATACCTTACACAATCGCAACAATGGAAAAGAACACCCACTCCTAATGGAAAATAAATAGTATTGAGCTAAAACAAATTATTAACAAAAGGTTTTTGCTAACGAGTGCCCTCAGACAATGTAGTTAAATCGTCCTGTTCATGGTTGGAATCATACAAAGCGATCTGCATGCAGCAAAAGTGAACTAGTGTCTGTTTCAGTTACTATTCATGTATGATTCAATTTGATTCACGATTCATGGATGATTAACAGAGTTGACTAATTTGTTCAATATTTCAATCAAGGGCAAAGGTGTGATTCATAAAAAATCTATAAAATCCGAAAGCCTTGCAATATAATTCGTATTTGAGCCAAAGTAGGATTTGATTGTCAAATAGACTAGAATCAGACCAAGGCACAACGCTAATTATGGATACATTAACATAGTTGAACATTATGTAATATTACTATATCCAAATTAATTATCAACGAACATTTTCTCCATTTTTAATCTTCATCTTCCTCTCTCTGTTATTCTTCAACTAAATGAAGAAGGAGGTGCGATATTAACTTCATCACTTATCATATCTAGAGTCTATATTGACATATAACATTCCATTGAAAGACAATAAGAATGAGCACTTCGTATTATAAGGGAGAAAAAGAACGAGGGGGAGGGGTTGGGAGAATATAATTATGGAATGGGGAAGAAAAATATTGTGACAATAAGTAACTTTATTTGTGAAGTCAAATGCATTGATTCTGATGGCTATTGGACAATGCACAATATTCTCAACAAATAGATGGTGTAATCACCAAAAAGTATAGTGACTCGATATTGTAACTAAATACTATAATTTTCTATTATGAAATTTCTGATATTTACAGAGACTTATGCCACTAATCTAAGCAATTCTAGGACTTGTTACAGAATCGAATGATTCTATTCCATCATCATTCAAAAATGAGCACCTTTAATTCAATAAGGGGCACTTATTCAGCATACTCTAGAAGAATGTTTTGATTCCCCAAATGTTTTACTACACATAAAAAAAGAAAAGTAGTGCATAGGAAAATATACATATCTTTATTTTGTTGCTCAATAAGTGCTTCAGGGGCCGACTAAAAAACCTTAAAAATAATATAAATGCCTCCTGATGACATTTTAGTCCTTTTGAACCATTTCTCCTATATTCCCAGATCACGTGATGAAGTTGATGCAAGCGACAACTAATGATGAAGCATATACTACAATCTTCAATGTTACCTTTCCAACAGCTCCAAGGACAATGGTAGCTTCCGAACATCCATAGATGGTGGCATATTTTAACGGTGATAAGATGTAAATGACGGAATCGTGGCAATTTAGAACCTGAATCATTATCAGAAGAGCATCACATCAAAACTCATGCATAGGAATGAGAAATGGGTATTGTGTTGACCATCTTAGAAATATTGTCAAGCATTTTTCAGTTTATAGTAAGCAGCTCTAGGTGATTCTAATTACAAAGGATGAAGCAGGTGCAAGTTTTTGATAATTTTATTAAAGCAACACCAGAAAACTATTGTCTCCTAGAAGATAGCACAGTATATTGGACGAAGATTGTCTCCTGGAAATAGCTCAACACGGTTCTGATACACTTTTGTATACAACAAAATAAGATCTGATCCATGAAAGAGAAATCTAACTACCCATGAATCAATTCAAGCTAAGTTCCTCAACCTTTGGAAAACAGTTCAAACTCCTTCTACCAGTATTAATGTTTCTCAAGCAAATAGATATAGATGAAAATGCTGGACTTTTCTCCCCCCTTTTTTTCTTTTGTTGGGGGGGCAGGAACATAGGCTCTGTTAAACTTCAGATTAAATATAAACCTATCAACCTCCAAAAGGAAAACATCAATCAAAGGTAAAGTACATATAGGATCAAAGAAACCAAGAAATCAACAAGGAAGCATAAACAGCAAAGGGAAGGTCATGGTCATGGTCTTTGAGCCCATAAGGAACCTTGACAGAAAGTAAGGGTGTTTGTTAAGACAAATTCTAAGTCTTTGCTCCAAAGTTCTGTCTTATAAAAATGATTTAGCATCCTTGGAATGCTAGTAGTAGGAGTTAATGAATACTTGGATTACCTATCTGACATTGTATTGCCTCTTAAAACCAAACCCTCTTTCTGGAAAACCAAACTGCACCCAGTGTTGGTTTCAGCAGGCAACGTTTCTGGTTCCCTTGGGATTTAACAAAGACAATGCTGTCACCTTAAGCTCTAGCTGGTCCATGACGATTAGCAATGCCACCAACGCAAGTCACACACGAGGATACTTGATCGATAGAGATATTACATAGACTTAGTTTATATAGACCTATGTCATCCTAGCCGTTAATCATGTGAACCCCACGGTAGAATCCACGTGATCAACGGTTATGATGGTGTTGGTCTACATAGGCTAAGTCTATGTAATAACTTCAATGTCATTAATCGATACTTAATACTGACAATCGAAGAACACTGCTTCAAATTCATTCGACTTTTTAAATATCAAGCAATCAAAACATATATTTTGATATGAAATATGTATTACTTGTTCAAAATATAGCTTTCTCTTTAATTACAGCTAAAATAAGAATCTATAAGATAGCTTAAAGAAATAATAACCAAACTGATAATTGAGATGACCAAAAAAATTTTCAAGTATAGTTTTAACAAACAACTATTTTGTCAATGACTCAAAGTAACTTTGGGATGGACTTTGTAATTATCATTACCAAACATTTAGATGCTTTCAGTAGATAACCTTTGTCGAACCCTTTCTCTAAGTGGGCTCTTCAAATGACAAAGCATTTCTAGACTCATTAATGACTAGCAGGAGTTTAGAATCCCCAGGAGTAACAACAGAACCAGGCAAGACAAAGCTCAAGGTCAGAAACCAAGGTATAATCTTGATCCCAAGAGGTAGTCCAACATAACACGGACATAAGATATTAAACACAACTAAAATTTGGATTTTTATAAGCGAGAACAGGTTTATCTATATTTAATGTGCGTGAAAATATATAAAGGTCAATTTACAAGTTTTGATATCTTGTAAGATATGAGAATATTATTTTACTTATATACACTGTCTCAGAAATATAAACTTGTATTACATGACTAGTTTTAACAAGTGCAACATAGCCACTGTTTGACAAGACAAATAAAATATTTCTATTTCTAAAATACATTAGATAATTTGGACAGAATAAATCGAAATATGATAGCTGCAGGTCAAAATGCCTCGGCTTAGATCTTGTTGCCAATCCACAAGCTTGAAAATGTGCTTAGTTCTATCAACCTGGAACAAACAAGAAATAAAACAGGATTTTCTCAATGAAAGAACAAGGCGACATATAAGCTAACCTTTACAGAAGAGCCTTTAATATCAGATGCTTGTTTCACGAAAGATGATTTAGATATCCCTTCAATAAAGCATGCTCCCCTAGCACCGGGTGAGGACTTGATTGAAGCAGGACATGCCTCGGTCATAGCAACATCAGGATCAGTAGTATTGGCTGGACCATTCTCTTTTGGAGAAACTCTTTCTGAAATGATCTCCAAAGAGGATATAATGTTCTGCAAAATCCAATCATGAACTTGTGTGGCTGGAACGGGAACAGCAGGCATGTCTGGGTCTGAATTTGCAAAAAATGGAGCAGCTTGGCTTATGGGTATTCCTTCAGATCCTTTATCACCAAACTGAATCAGCAATCCAAGGTGCTCAAATCCTTCCATGGTAAAAACCTAACACAACAATTTCACTTAATGTAAGAAATATCATTACCCAATCTAAAGAAATGTAAATTTCAAAATTTAAGATGGTATAACGCTGCAATCAAGGAAAATAAGCCAAAAGTAGAAACATCTGCTACTAGCATTTAGCAAGGACAAGGAGCAGCCAGAAATGACCATAAAGCTGCCTGTTCAGCTCCTGTCCACTTCAATGAAGACTCTAAAATGGACAATGGGAATCTAGACATATCATTAGCTGTTTCAAGTTTAACTTCATCGTTAAGCTCTTATAGGAGCAGAACAAATTAGACATTCATCCAAATATAGGGCACAGCTGTTAAATAATTAAACAGATAAGCAAACAGAAGGCCTATACACAGCAACTGCATTTCCCATTGACAGCAAGATGGCAATCAGATCATTTGAGTAACTTTCTGAAAACTTAACTGTGATTATTGAAGGACTGTCCAATGTGCACATCTACTTGTTGATAGGGCGAAAAGAAAGACAAACAAATATGAAGCAAGAAGGTTACCCAAACAGGAGATGCTCAAGCATACAGAAGAGATTTTGCGGTAATGCTGACTGATTCAGTCAAGAAACAAGTAGCCACTTTCACCATGAATATGAATAATGTTGAAAATCCAAAAGTTACGTTAGAAAGAGTCATTTTACAGACCAACGATTCTTCGCCTTCCCCCTCCACAGGCTCTGCCAGAAGAGACACAATGTTTGCCAAGTGCTTTTGCAGATAAGATAGTTGATGAGCCTCCTCATCGACCTGAGATGGCATAAATCGCCTGCTATTGCTCCGCGCAAGCTGCAAGAGCAAAAAAGAGATACATTATTAACAGTTAACCAACCACTTAAACGAGAAAATCTGCATACTTGAGTAGTCAAAACTGAAAATGTGTGGGCATAAGAAACTTATTTATGAAGCAAAGAGGCCATAGAAATGCAGCAGAGTGAAACTGAAGTGAACAACGTCATTAAAGCAGGACTGAAACAATCGAAGTTGGTGTTAAGACGTCAACATAAATTACATTGAAACCCTCGGAGAAAATAGATACTAAGGGTGCACTGTTTTACGAAAAACATTTTCATCGTCTTCGAAAATGCTTAAACATAAATTGTTGCCGATAATGAAAACATTTTTCATTGATTAATTATTTCAAGTGATATAAACGAATTGTTTTTTGGAAAATGTTTTCCAAATCATTCATTTTCTGAGAAACAAATGGAGCCTAAGTAGAGAAATGTGCATTGAAAAAACAAATTCTTAAGATCAAAATCCATTATATACTCAAGTTAGTTATTCCAGAGTTGCACAGTAGCAATCAGAATGTACATGCCTACGAATAACACGAACTTAGGGAATGCCTGTGCATCTACAAATCAATATGAAGTAAGCATCGGTGTTAGCTGGATGCTCAAGCGGGATTCACACAGGCTCATCTTCAGCAATTGAATCTGACCAAAAAAAGTTGGCACATTGATGACTTTCTCACGTCCTAAATAATTTTGCAAAAGCATCCATTTCGGCACTGCAATCCAAGCTATTGAAAATACTCTCGTCAGGAAAACTTTCAAAGTGTCTCTGCATTAGATCAACAATACATACAGGCACGAAATAACGCGAACGCCTGACCAAAGTTACAATCCGCTATTATGGACACGACAAGTTCCAAAAGTTTCGTAGAGCGTCACCTGCAATGGAGACAGGGCCGACAGATACCCGTCGAACGCGGAGGTCGAGGGCCAAACATCGGCGACCGCGACGGAATCCTTATGCGACCTTGGGAGCAGCTTCTTGTACGATTGGATGTACAGGAAGAGGACCAGATCATTCACGTCGGCGCCAACGGAGTCGACCTCGTCGGGCTTGGCCCGGACGAGGGGGTCGGCGTCGGAGTGGAGCACGGAGGCGAGGGTGTCGAGGATGAGCCTGGCGTGGTCGGGCGAGATCTGGAGCGACTCGGCGAGGGCGGCGGAGGCGACGCGGCGGGACGGGGGCCGCCCGAGGAGCTTCTGCTTGAGGGGGAGGAGGGCCTGGATCGGGTCGGTGAAGACGAGCTTGGGGATCGGGAGGAGGCCGTGCTCGAAGGGCTCGCGCCGGGGGTGGAGGAGGGAGCTAGGGTTCGGGGCGGGCGGCGGCGGATCGCGCGCCGGCGCCGGCGCCGACGCCGGCGGGTCGGGCGTTCCGTCGGCCATGGTGGTCCGGCGAGGTTCGGGGAGGTCCGCGAGTTCGCGAGAGCGGGGGAGAGAGATGGAGATCGGGAGCTTCGCAGATCCTTGAAAAATGAGAAGAGAGAGAGAGAGAGAGAGAGAGAGGAGAGAGAAAGAGAAGGGGCGAGCGAGCGAGTAGAGAGGAGAGTGATGAGGGCCCGGATCCCGTGTGCACGGGTCTATTGTGTTCGGTTAACGTGGCGGTCTTCTACTGGGTGATGCGTTGGTGCGCTGGAACCGGATTAAGTCGAGATTAGAATTGAAGTTAAAGTCAATATTAGTTATTTTGTGTTCGGTTTTATATTATTTCAAAGCGATCGAAATATTTAACTACACTTGAAACGACAATATATACTTTAATTGACCAAACTTTCTTTTTAAAATGTATTAGCGTTTTATCAATGATTGGACATCCAATAGTTAAATGCCAATGATCTGTCTTAAATTTGCATGAATCTAATCATCCAAAGATAGTCTTAAATGTCTCCTTAAAAAATATAGTAAATTACTACATATATGTTTTCCATATATGGAAAAATTAATTCAATCGCATGCTTGATTCACAAGCCTCGAAAGTCAAAAGTTCCAAATGATTTTCTTAAATTTATTTGAAAAATCAAGTCATCACTTCTAACTTTTTGGTAATTTGGGTGCAACAAAATTGACGGACTAATTCTAACTTTAATATCGATCAAATCCAAAATCAAACATTTGAATTTTGTTATTAATAGATTGTAACTCATGTTTTGAGCTAAATCGCTACAAGCGTAGGATAATTACAATAATATATGAAAAGATTATTATTTCCAAATCATATGAGAAGTGAAGTAGTTTAACTTGGACGCTAATTTAGACGTACTTGTTTAATATATAAATTTCTCAAACAACTATTTCGACAACTAATTAATATGATTTAAAAATTTTATAGGACCTCCGTTATACGGCCCATATGCAAAACAATTAAGAAAGAAAAAACAACTTAACAAAATAAGTTTATCATTTTAGGTATATTTATTTGTTGTATACAGTAATACGTTTATTATTATTTAGGCTGACCTAAGTAACCTAAGTTAAATCAAGCCCATCAAGCCCGGTCCAAAGCAAAATCGACGACATTTCTCTCTGTTCCACCGAGGTTTGTTTTCTTTAGGGGTGATCGGTTCTTGATCCGGTCCAGCGATTCCCGATTTTGTTTGGACCAGGCCTGATGGGCTTGATGTTTCATCTAGGAACCGGGAATGGGGACCAGGGAGAATCGGTTCCCAATTTTTGGGACTGGGAAGCTGGACCGAACCGGTCAATGGAACCAATTACTTAGCAACAAAAATTAAGAAAAACAAAATAATTGTTATAATTTTTAAGTTTTATTGCTATTTAATATATATATTTAAAAAAAAAGGTCGGTTCAGTAGATTCGGTTTAGTTCTTGTTCGGTCCGGTCCGGTTCTCTCTAAAACCGAGAACCGAACAAACAATCACCAATTCCATTTTTATGGAACTTGGAATCAGACCGATCCCTCTAGGAACCTGAGAACTGATGGGTCTGGTCCAGTCCAAGCGGTTCCTAGTTCGGACCGTCCCGCGTGCTCACCCTAGTTTCCTTTTTCATCTGCAAAATCAAAAGTAATCCCTCTCTCGAGTCGAGCAAAAATTTGTACCAAAAAATCAAATCGGGTAGAGAAGATTTGGGCTTGAGTTCATGGGTTATTCTCACTTTGGGAGTTCAGATTCAATCTCGAAAGGCAAACATAATTTTTTTTTTTTCCCCAGAAACTCGGATCGAAGTGAAATGATTCGTTTTCTCTCTCCTTATCGCAAAATTAGACTACAGGATTGATGAATTGCGTGTTTGAGTTTGGCCTTCACACTTGAGCGGGATGAATGTCAAAAATAGGCGCACTAATAGTCTTCACAAGGAATTATGGGCTTGACGAATTCTTAGGGCTCAGTAGAGCTTTTCTTCTCATTCTAGTCAAGGCATCATGAGCATCTTTCCCGTGTCCACGGTAAAGGCCACAAAATGGATTTCCCCTGTAACGACTGAAATGGTCATCTCACAAGACGGGTGATCTCTACACCGAAAGACATAATCGTCGGAGAAGAAGGCGGAGCTGAGAAGGAGAAGGTATGCGTTTGACAGTAAAGAAAGATGAGAACGTGTTTTCTGTCTGTGTTTGTTGGCTTGTTTGGAAGTAGGAGTTAACGTGTTCTAGGTCAAAATAATGTTCCAACCCTACCTGACCCTAAATATATATTATTTGCTTGTTTTATATCTGTCTCTTAAACAGCATCAAAACTCGAAACAAGTATAATAATTGTTTCGTATTGGGTCATGTTCGGGTCGGGTTGGGTCGGATTGGGTCGGATTTTTTTGACACCCCTACCGAAAGTCGCCAGCTCCTCCGGTTCCCACCGAAGCCCACACCATTTAATGATCGAAAATGGCGTGGTCTCGCCCGTGTCGAGTGCACGTGAGACCCGTTTCCGAGGGCCGGAGTCCCCTCAGTTTAAGGGCCCAAGAAAAGCCAAAAGGGAGATGCTAAATATAGCAAAAAATAATTTCCCAGAATAGAGAGAAATAAAATTCAATAAAGCTGGCTCACAAAATTCCACGCCTACCCCCCTCCCCCTTTGACCCTTTTCTCTTTTCCCGATTTGGGGGCGAATTTTGGTGCTGTGCATAAATGACTTTGGATGTGCCCATTTTAATGCTTCACCGTCCCTTCAACGAGGACAAAAACGTGGGGTTGACAACTTGACAACCTTCCCCATTCATCTTCTCTCTCATTGCATTAATTTGTTTCGGTCGTTTAGCGTAACAAATTTTGCCCTCCAATACAGCACATAGGACACCAGAAACTTTGTCTGAATGTAGCTAGAAATAGCTTCTCTTCTTTAAATTCATTATTTACTGTTTTACCTAATTGAGTAGCTGGCTTTAGATGGATATGTTCCAAAGGGATCTATTCGTATGGTTATTCTAAGTAGTAGTTTGTTGAATAAAGTTGGTGAAAGGCGTTAACCGACCATTTTCTTTCGGACCATGCGACCTTCGTGTTAGAACCATTTATCTTTACATTTTAGAGGTGATCGATTTCAAAGTGAGTCGAATTTGACCTCATGACCCTCCATTTTTGGTCTTGTTCTACTTGGAAGCCAGCCCATTTTCCTTTCTGTCTTGTATCTTTAACATGTTGTTTAATAGACGATTCATTACCTAGTTCATCCTTTGAACTTGGCCAAATTTTTACAATAAAATATAGAAGTTGCATTAATTTAATTGTAAAAGCATTTGTTAGTGAATTGGTTGTGTGGTTGTTGCATTGAAGTTCGAGGTTCATCTCCTATTGGTACAAAAGTTTTTCTCAAGAGATTTCCAAAACTAATGGAGAACCGGTTCAACCTAGAAATAGGACCAGTTGAACCAGTTCCTAGATAGTTACAACAGTTTAGGCTTTGTAACAGGTCTATGTGCCTGGATTAAGAACTGAACTGGTTCTCCCCAGAATTGACCTTTAATCGGTGGGTTTATGTCAATTTAGTTTGATTCATGAATTGAACTAGATTTGGTGCTCAACTTTAGTGCTATGTATACTAGTATATATGGTAATGGAACTTTCTACTATCAAGGGTGCTCGATCATTTTTCTTTTCCAACACATCAAATTGATCATTTTGTAAATATTTTATGCGATAGGGAAATGTGTAAATTAGGGATTTTACCTTATCTCTCGCATGCTTTGATATTAACATTAGAATTTAAACTATTCCCCGAAATCTTTTCTAAAAACGTTTTCATCTTACACACATATTTTCCTTGTATTATGTAGTTTTACCATTATTTAACGGTTTGACATTTCACTGTATGAAGTGATTTTGCTTTAAATTTTGAGTCATTTTTTTACACACATGCACCGCATATGCACATTTGCTAATATCACGGACCAATACTTGAGGTTGCGACCGTGCGACACTTGAGCTCCAAATGATTCCTTCACCCCCTATTTGAGTCGCCTAAGTTCAGCCTTATCGCTCAATCTTGGATCATAGGAAAGAAATTTATAGGACACCAAAAATTGTCAGAATGTAGCTAGAAATATATATATTAAAAAAATTTAGTATTTACTATTTACCTAATTGAATGGACTACTTTAGATGGACATGTTCAAACAAGATCTATTTGTATGGTTATTCTAAGTAGTAGTTTGTTGAATAATGTTGGTCAAAGATGTTAACCAACCATTTTCCTTCAGATCGTGTCATCTTCATCTTAGAACTATTTACCTGTGCTGTTTAGAGGTGATTGGTTTCAAGGTGGATTGGTTCTCGGCCTTCTAACGGGAACTTAACCTCATGACCCCTATTTTCAGTCTAGATCTACTTGGAAGCCGGCCCAATTTCTGTTTCGTCTTGTGTTTTTAACATGTTGTTCAAAGATGATTGGTTACCTAATTCATCCTTTGAACTTGGCCAAATTTTTATAATAAAATATAGATGTTGCATTTTTTAATTGTAAAAGCATTAGTTAATGAATTGTTCGTATGATTGTTGCGTTGAAGTTCACGGTTCATTTCTTGATAGGTGCAGGAGTTTTTCTCAAGAGGTTTCCAAAACCAACGGAGAACCAGTTCAACTTTGGAAATAGGAATAGTTGAACCAATTCCTAAATAGGTACGACAGTTTAGGCTTTGGAACCGATCTACGTGCGTGGACCAAGAACTGAACAAATTCTCCCTAGATTGACCTTTAACCGGTTGGTTTGTGCCAATTTAGTTTGATTCTTGAATTGAACCAGACTTGGTGCTCAACCCTAGTGCTATGTATTCTATTATATATAATAAATGGAACTTTCTACTGTCGAGGGTGCTCAATCATTTTTTCTTTTCCAACATATCGAATTGATTATTTTGCAAATACTTTACGCAATAGGGAAATGTGTAAATTAGGGGTTCTACCTTATCTCTCACATGCTTTGATATTAAGATTAGAATTTAAACTATTCCAGGAAATTTTTTTCTAAAAACATTTTTATCTTACACACATATATTTTCCTTGTATTGTATAGTTTTACCAATAATTTCTTTCCATTATTTAGTGGTTTGATATTTCACTGTATGAAGTGATTTTGCTTTAATTTTTGAGTCATTTTTTACACACGTGCACCACATATGCATATTTGCTAGTATCACGGACCAAAACTTGAGGTCGCGACCATACAATACTTGGGCTCCAAATGACTCCTTCACCCCTCACTTTGAGTCACCTAAGTTCAGCCTTATCTCTCAACCTTGGATCATAGAGAAAGAAGTCTATAGGAAAGAAAGACTTTACATTGTTTATTGTATAAAAACAGAAGAGCACAGGAGACCCATACATATATTTGAGCCCCTCCTATAATTGTAGATTTCCTCTTAATGCAATGGTAGAAATTTAATTTCTCTTAATACCATCTATCCCCATTAAATACAAGAGTTCTCCGGAATACGTACATATAAGTCCCATGATACCCCTAGAAGTATTATAATACCGTCTCCTTGGCCTGTTGGCCTTGAAAAACTTCCGGTCTATTACACTAGCTTTTGGAGTAACATCTGGAGTATGCTTTAGAACGATTATTTCTCCCTTCATTTTTCTTCAGGACACAGGCTTCATCTTCATCTTCATCTTCAAAAGCTGCATTTTTTAATCATCTCTTCATATTTCTTGCTTTTTCTACTCGATTATTTACCATCTTACAATCATCTCAAAAGATGATAGTTATCTCTTTTGCTATATACATATGTGCACGTATTAATGAAAACATTTTCTAAAGTATGTGTCGCTTATATAAGTATATACATCGTGGGGTTCCATTGAAATGAACTTGATGATAAATCGAAAGAGCAGTGACTAATCTTGCCATCCCATAACTCATTATGCGCATGTAAAAGATAAATGATTAAAAAAAAAAAAAGAAGTAAAGTTTGTAAAAATAATTGACTATGCCAAAAAGTTGTTCATGTTCAAAATTTTCTGGATTCTACTTGACAATTAATCCTTATATTTGTGCAACAATGTGGATAAGAACTTGTTTTCTTGGAAATTTTGCACGATAATACCAACCTAATTTTTTTAGAATAAAATATGGGGTGGCACTATTTTCATATCACGTTGGCTAAAACACAATTTTTTTTTTTTTTATATTAACTTGCACAGATTACCCCTCAATTACAAGATTTTATTCGATGTTAATAATTGAAGCTGCCACCTTCTCAACATAGTTAATTTCATCATCTCCTCTCTTTCACATGCCACATTAGTACTAAGTTTTGAAAGATAAATTATAACTTTCTCCAATGTCTTTTTGAATCAGTAAAAGTAAAAGATGTATATGTTTTAAGTGAGCCAGTATTTCAAAGTCAAAAAACATTTTCCTCTTTTGCGATGACGAGGTCATTGATTTGTTAAAGATGTAATATTAATAATTTGGTTTGTTAAAAAAATCGTTCATATATTATTTTGTTTAACTTTTAAATGATTGATATGAAAGTTCAAAATTCATTACAGCTTCGGCATATTCAACTCTGGGTTTTGTTTTTGTCGCGTTGGACGAAAAATTAAATGGTTATCTTCAAGTTTCATTTTAGAAAGAATAAAAAATTATTATTTTTTGAATTAAATCAAGATAAGAAAGTGGCAACTAGATTAAAAAAAAAATTATATTGAACAGGTCCTTCTGATAAAAAAAAAAACAGGTCCTTTCTCGTTCCTAATTCAAAGTTTTGCCACAACCAAGTACTAGCCTTGGAGATGCACCTTTGCAATATCATAACCCCACAAAGATCAAGAAAAATTAAGGATTAATAGAATAAAGGTTCCCTAAACTTTGGTTCAGTGTACAAGTCGTCTTGGAACTTTTAATTTGTACGAAGTGGTCCCGGAACTTCGGTTCCATGTGCAATATTGTCCCTAGATTTTTAATTTATTTAATGTGATTCCTAAACTATTGATAAATATTCGATGTAGTCTCTAAATATGAAAAATGTTTCAAAGTTTAGATCGAACATCGAACCAAAATTCATGGACCATATTGAACAAATTTAAAGTTTAGGAATGACATTGTGCGTTAGACTAAAATTCAAGAACCACATTGAACAGATTGAAAATTTAATGACGACGTTCTATATTGGACCAAAGTTCAAGAACTATATGTGTCATTTTGCCAAAAAATTTAAAACTATGAACCAAAAATTTCAAAAAGCACACATTCCTTTAACTGAATAGGCATCGGAGGGTCATTGTTCGGTACAAAATTACATGCTCAACAGTAATTACACGGAGCTCACATCCAACTTCCAGACATTGCAGGCTCTGATTGTCGAGATTTTAACATGCTACAACACAGAGAAGTTTGTACAGTGCTCAAAAGATGAAGGGCTGCAGTGCCGAGGCTGGAGAGCTAATGACTAACTAGAAACAACCTCATACGTTCCATCTACAGTGCAGCAGAACCAGGTGGGGTATGAAAAAAAGCGTCACAGCATTGATTAACCTGCAAAGATTATTGAATACTAGGTAAAAGAGTGAATGATCCAACTTCTAACGCAAGAAACGCAAGAGCAAACAGAAACGAATAGCCTTGCAGAAAAGTCAGAATGGCTCAAGGTCGCTGCACAATAGTCCAGCAAGGCGGTTGATGGTTTCTATGGAAAAAAAGTTCTATCAGAACGCAGTCAAAGATGTTCCAGGATTCTTTTCAGAGATCGGTTAGGGAGGAAATGGGGACAAGAGTAAGAGGGTCTTTAAGACATCCTTCTGCAAAAAAGTATCATCATACTGCATGCTCATCGACACTCATGTACCACACATTTACGAAACGAGGGAAACAAATTTCAAAGACAAGTAGCTATCTATCTTTACGACGACAAGAACTCGACATGGAAAGGTGAAATGGCTAACGAAATGGCTAACGACAGAAGGATTTTGAAAATAAAGAGTGGAATTTGGAATCAACATGCAGTTCCTTACTGCCCTTTTTCTTGTTCTTACGTCGTGTTTTTTTTTTTACCAGAAGTTGTTGGATCAATGGCCTGTTGTTCAATGCTTGAAAGGAACAAAGGGGATTAGGGAATTTTCTACCGCAGAGCATGCCTCAGCAATAGCATGGTCAAGGTTATAATTTGCTGGCCAGAAGCGCTTCTCTGTCTTAGGTTTTTTGAGATTTCATTGTTGCGTCCCACATTCCCTCCACCAGGACATGAGCATTAGGTCTCATGGTATTCAGCATAAAGTCTGGACTTAGAGTCAAATCGTCTTTGAAAGAACCAATTTTGACTTGCTATCATCTGCATTTCATCCTGTATTAGTTGAATGAATGGAAACGTCTGTATCTTGAAAATAAGAAATTCGCCTAAAAATGACGTAAGGGAATCGCAAGATATGCTTAATCAACATAATTTTTTTTTTCCTTTAGTGGAAAGGGTGTGGAAATAGGGTTACAAGAATGTTATTATCCAACTAGAAATACCTCTTCATCCTTTCATTTAACAATTTATACTACCATATAAAACTTGAGTACATTAGCTTACGGATACAATAAAAATTTCCCTACAACAACTTCGATTCACATGCAATGCATGTGCAATCATTACTAGCATTACTAAGCATTGAAAGTTCAACTAATGAGCTTTCTCTAGATGCAAAAATCGAGTCAATTGCATGTCGAATGAAAAATTTATGTGCATTTAAAATTTCATTATTTTTTATCAAATTTTCTAAAAATATATAAGTTTCATGAATCTGTCATAGAAAATAAGGAGTACTAAAATTCATAAGGAAGAATGAATATATCGTCGATTGAGTTTCTAGCTAAATACATATTCGGAT
The DNA here is from genome assembly GCA_014182555.1 of Eucalyptus erythrocorys. Classification (NCBI taxonomy): domain Eukaryota; kingdom Viridiplantae; phylum Streptophyta; class Magnoliopsida; order Myrtales; family Myrtaceae; genus Eucalyptus; species Eucalyptus erythrocorys. The sequence goes on along the minus strand of CM024607.1, from coordinate 22,103,453 downwards.
TTTTTTGAATTATTTGGAGGAGAATGGTTCTTTTTAAGCCAAGTCAAAGAAGTAAAGAAAAAAGATTGAATTAAAAGGAGATGAGAAAGTATCTCATCGATCGTCAATTTGTCTAAAAAGATATTAGCAAATATAATAAGGCTAATTTGGTCAATTAACGTAAAAAGATGCGTTCTAGTAAAAAAAAAAAAAAGATGCGGAAATTGGGTCACCCAAAATGTACTGTTTTTATAATTATGACAACTAGATCCAACATAAAAAATGAATTAACTAGAAAAGAAAGAAAGGAAATAATTTCAGGCTCACTTCTTTGAATTCCGATTAAATGGTTAAGGTTAATTTTGTCTTTTCAAGGAAGAAGATTTAAATGTCGTCATACATAGGGTCAAAAGTAACTCCACCTTATTGAAAATTTGAAGAATTTGAATAGTAGAAGCGAACTAGCAAGGAATCTTTTGAATTAAATCTGGAAGACCATGGAAGGATCAAGTTAGCTGCAACCACTTGGTTCTTCAGTCTCCTCCCACGTGCTATAGCTAGACATTTATGCACATTGTATCATTTTTGACTCTATCGAAGTGCGCATTTATTTATGACTTCCCTAATTAGTGCCTCTTCCAGTTAGTCCAAAAAGGAGGGGGAACAAAAAATAAAGAAAAATTTCGAAATTAGTGCCTCTCCAAAAATGCAATATGGATCCATCATCAGTCCAACCTTTTAGCAACAAAGTCATTGATGGATCATGCTGAGGAAATAGATCAGCCTATAGTTAAGAATTCAATACATCCTAGATGCACGAAATGCAAGTCAAGTCAAGGGCGTGCGGGTCTGCGTCAAAAGCAGTTTAGTTTGCCAGACACATGGCGGAATGGATTAAAATATACCGGGGGCAGAGCAAATCACGGCCAGAGAGAGGGAAAGAGAGAGAGAGAGAGAGAGATTTGATCTGTTGTTTATGGGAAATTAGGGTTTCGGCTTGCCTGCCAATGGGGGTCACTTTCAAGCTGGAAATGTCAACCAGCAAATCAGCAGAGTTGGTGCAAAACCCTAGCTGCCCGGACGGCTCAAGATCATGGACGAAGACCGGCCATTATATTCGCCGTGTTTATCAAGCCCAATTGCTTCTCGTCGATGTCATCTGGTACACCTAACCCAAAATAATTTGGTTCTTTGTTCTTTAAACATTATTATCTAGTTCTATTCAAAAAGGAGAGCGATTGAAGCAGGAGGACGAGTATTTTGAGAGGTCGATTGTCTCTTGTTATTCTCTAACTTTAAATTAATATTGGTTACAAAAAACTTCTGATAAGGACAGTGGCACATTAAAAAGGATTACTGCATTAACATTTTTTTGCAAATTAAAGATTATGGATTGCTCATTGAACTAAGCACAAGAAGTCAATGCACCATACATGCTTGGATAAAAATTGCAAAAAATAAGCTCAAGATTAGGGGACCGGATACATTGCCCTGACTACTTAACTTTTTCTTAATCTATTTGAAGAACACCCTTCATTGAGTATGAGAAAGTGTTATATGGATTTATAAATGGAAGATATCCTCCATTTTTTATGATTGTTGGGGTGATTGACTTTGGGTTTGATGGTTGAAAATTGTATGATTCTGTCGTGCGGATCCAATTGAGTTGGAAATGGCAGAAAAGTGGCATTCGTTGGAAATGTGCGGGTCCAATTGAGTTGGAAACGGCAGGAGATGCTCTTTTTTTTTTTTTTTTGAGGAGGGGGGAGGGGGAGAGGAATAGGACCCTAGGATCCTACACACTTGGCCTAAGCGAAGAGACAAGAAAGCATGTGGTTGGTGAGTAACATGATTGAAAGATTAGAAGTCTTGATTTCAGTTTTAGAACAAGAAAAAGTTTTGTCTTTGTACATAGTCTTTCTTCCTCATATGACTTCTTTCTCTATACATTTAGTGGAAGTTTAGTATACACTTTTGGCTTTAAAATGTACAATGTATTTGAATCTAAAAATTGTGATTTTTGTCCCATAACACAAATACACATTTTCAATCTATTCATGAAAGTCAAACTTTTATATAGCCTATATGTATCGGACTTTCATATTATGTATTTCAAAGTTGACTTCTAGCAACAGTCATTGTTTAATGATCCCTCGAGAGGCATGCCTTTTCAGTAGCTAATTTGGTGGAGGATCATGATGACTATAGCCCTTGATAAATTTACCAAAGACAAGCATCCTTTGCTCTAGCTAATTGTCCATCCTTTCCAAGTGTGATTTTTATGTTATGTATAGCTGTGCCTAAGGGCATATTGGTTGAAGTAGATTCTTCTTATGAGATTTTCAACTTTAGAACTGGAGGTCACCTGTTTAAACCCCAACAACGGCATGCAAATGACTTTAAATAAAGTAGAAAATTGGATCTTCGCTTGTGCCTTGGATAATTAACCAAAAAAAAAGCATCATCATTTTGTTAGAAAGGAAAACTTTCAATGTATAGGTTTTGTTTGTTTTGAGGAAAATGACGATTTGGAAAATATATTCCTAAAAATAATCGCTTATATTTCATGAAATGATTTCTTAAGGGCGTATTTGGTAACCATTCGTTCTCGAGAACAATTTCGATCGAAATGATTTTTTTATTCTATTCGTGAGAATAATTTCGAGCAAAAAAATGCGTTCGGTAACTGCACAATTTTTTTTATTCTGGAATAGAAAAAGATAGAAATGCGTCTTGTAACTATATAAAATTTCTATTCCAATTCTAAAATTTTATCGATTTATAAAAATTCTATTAATTAGTTATATTTATACTAAGTCATAAACATATTAACTAATCAAATTTTTATTAAATAATAAATAATAAGCTATAGTATAAACTATAATTATAAATACTAAATAATAACTTAAAATACAAATTAAATATATATTCTATATATAACAAAATTTCCATTCATACTTCAAATCATTTTTTAATTTTTTAAATAATTTTTAATTTTTTAATTTTTTCCTTTCTTCCTCCCCCTTTTCTTCTTCTTCTTCTTCTTCTTCTTCAAGGTGGCCGGTCGCCGACCTTGGGAGGACTAGCGACCAGCTAGACGAGGGCTGGTGACCTCACCGGAGCATCACCAACCCTCGGCGAGGTCGTGTCTCGTTGATCGAGCCTTGTTGGTAGCTGGGGGAGGTCGAGCCTCGCCCGCCATGGCTCGGCCAAGCCTCACCGGTGGCCGAAGGAGGCTCGCCTAGCCACCGGTGAGGCTTAGCCTCGCCAGCGGCTGTGGGCGGCGTTCGGCGAGGGGGCTGGCGGTAGTAGACGGCGATGGCGGCAACGACGACACTTGAAGAACAAGAGAGGGAAAACGAATAAAAGAAGAAAGAAAAGGGAAAATGAAAAATTAGGTAGATTTGATTCTAGAATTGTTCCTGAGAACAAAGAATCAACTTTTTTTTTTTATTCTTGATTCTACTCCAAATTTGTTCTTGGGAACAAAAATTTTACCAAACGCGATTTTGTTCTAAAACTATTTTCGGGAACAAAAACTCAGAATTGGGTACGCCCCTTAATGAAAAATGTTTTCATTCTAAAATTGGGTACTCCTTAGATCCTTGGAGGTTCCAAGGTTCCTCACTAATAAGCAGGTGTCTTGCAATGCCAATTGAGGGCTGCCCCGCTTATCCAATAGATATATCATTAGTGGGCTGATAGGTCCGTGTTCTTTATTTTAACGTGCTAGTGTCCACACGCAGCAGCTCTCTAATTTGGTACAATATCTTTTTTGAACCTCGTCCTTGACTCTATCCTTTAGGTGTCTAACTTCCAAGGATGCCGAGGTCCGCACGTGGCCTAGACATAGCAGTTTAAGGACTTACTAAGGGCCAACAAGAAAGCATGTGAGTGGTGAGTTAACATGCTTGAAAGATTAGAACTCTCGATTTTAGTTTTAGAACAAGAAAAAAGTTAAGTCTCTATGCATAGTCTTTCTTCCTCATTTGACTTCTTTCTCTATAGATTTTGTAGAAGTTTAGTATACACCTTTGTACATTGTATTTGAATCTAAAAATTGTGATTTTTATTCCATAACACAAATACACCTTTTCAATCTATTCGTGAAAGTCAAACTTTTACATAGCGTGTACATAATGGACTTTCATATTATGCATTTCAAAGTTGACTTCCAGCAACATTCATTGAATAGTGATACCTAGAGAGGCATGCCATTTCAGTAGCTAATTGTGGTGTTGCAGGATTTCCAATTTTAGAATTGGAGGTTACCTGTTTAAACCCCAACAACCGAGTGAAAATGACTTTAAATCAAGTAGAAAATTGGATCTTCGCACTCGTGCCTTGGATAATTAACAAAAAAGAAGAAGCATTATTAACTTGTTAAAAAGGAAAACTTTCAATGGATAGAGTTCGTTTGTTTTGCGGAAAATAAACGATTTGCAAAATATTTTCCTAAAAAAATTGCTTATATCTTATGAAATGATTAATTGACAAAAAATGTATCCATTGTCAATAATAATTTATGTCTAGATATATTCGTGAACGATGAAAATATATTTTCGTTTATTTATTACTATAAGCGATATAAATAATTATTTCTAGAAAAACATTTTTCAAATCATTTATTTTCCGAAAAACAAACATACTCTATAATTCTTAGCAGAAATTGTAAGTTCCTATGTGGAATAGGGATTCGGTCAAATGTATAGTACAAGTTGTATATTTTCTAGCAAAAGGCCAAAATTTGTAGGTTTTGCAAGTTCTTTTACGCGAAAGTTAAAGTCTTTAAGTGAAAAGTGTCAGCCGAGACAAGTTTATCCAACAATTTAAAACTAATTTTCACAAAACTTAGCTAAATAAACGTGATGCCTTAAACTCTTATTAGATATTTAATTAAATCAAGCAAACTACTTTCCATATAGATTCCATGGTTACAATTCCATACGAACTTTGACTGATCAATTCAGTAAATGAAAGAAATTCTTTAGAACTCCATTTATTCCATTCATATCAATATTTATGAACAAATTCGAGATTGCTTACAGAAATTATTAAACAAAAATAGAGAGATATTTTCTTTCTTTCTTCTTTCTTTTTATTTTTTGTTTTTATTTTCAAGTGACTGAGCTACACTCAGTAGAAGACAACTCCTTCCTTCCTCTACCCCACTGCCTGTCTTTATCTCCTTAGGGATAATAAGGTTAACTAGAGTTGGTGAGCGATAAAGAAAGACGAGTGACATAGACCCAAGGAAGATAATCGTCAATTTGTCATTTTATCATAAGATTTTACTACAACCACTCATATGTGTCTCATATGGCCCCAAAAAAGGAATCAAGTGACAAGTCAAAGCGCCAAATAGCTACCTCTTTGACCCTAGGGCTCTTCATCGTTTTCTCCCGCATTGAAAATATAACTTGGCGAGAGTCAATAATCATGATTAATCACTGTTTTTTTTTTTTTGGGGGGGAAGGGTAATGTAAATTCGGTACTAAGTGCATTATTGACGCGAAACAGCCAGTTCAAATTTATGCGGGCCACAATCTAATGTTTTGTGGATACGTACGACAATTTGACGCTTGAAATCGCAAATCGAGGAACTTATGATAAGTCGTGATCAGAGAACGTCGACCTGCCGTGGAGCTCAACTAGTTGGATCTTAACTTCCAATAGAGGTTTGACTGTGGCGGCTTATGGCTGCGGCATTCTAAGGACAAATCATGGTCTGGGAAAACTCACGGTCAGTCCATTCTGTGAAATTATGCTAATTAATTACTAGCTATGCTGACTTGAGGGATGACGTATAGAGTGCCACAAACTTTCAAAGTGACTGGTGGCTCATCCAAAACATCCTCATGTTCGTACTGTTTTCTTCTTTAAACTTTGTTGTGCAATTGAGTAATGCTCAAAATACCCATATGACATTTCACAATGTACATCTGTGTGTGTACAGAGATATTAATTAGACATCCCCTTTTTTTAGCGATCCAATAAAGAGATCATATATATCATAACAGGATGCCCTTAACATATCAAGATTTATCTGTAAACTTTGGCCTTGACATACTAAGTAATGATATAGACTCGTGCTCGGCGTTTGATTATAAAATCCACTTATTTAATGCTCCTTTGCTGTCTGTTCCAAGTATCTGGAAACTTTCCGGTTAGCGCACAACTTGACCATCTCTGGTTTCTCTTAGAAAAGCTTGACATGGGGCACGTCATGGATCCAGATGGCCAAAACATCTTTTCCTTGCTGCAGTCTGTCGTGCTCGGGGCCTTTGAACACCAATATTAGCAAAATCATCTAATATGTTTGGGACTTACCGTGCCAATATCAATTTAGTCATAAACTTACCAATATTACTAATTTAATCCTAAATTTTTATGCAAAATTTCAATGTACCCTCCTTGGCTAATACCCATAAAAAATCGTTGACATGGTGATATGCCATGTAGGACGCTAGCGATTATTGGACTACCATGTTAGGGTTTTCGTGTGAAAATTAACTAAAATGAGTACATTGAAATTTTGTACAAAGCTTTAGGACTAAACTGACATAACTGAAAAGTATAAAACTAAATTGACATCATATAATAGGTTTAAGACTGATTGGTAATTTTCCTCACCAATATTCGCACCACTAATGCCTTGCTCCTTCGCCTCGACTGCAACCACACCACTAATCTCTCTAGCTTAGAGCATCGTCAATACCAGCTCGCTTGTTGGGAAAATTACCAAAATAAGTCTTCAACTTATTGTAATTATAAAAATCAATTCTAATTTTTTTTTGGCTAATTGAGTCCTAAACCTTTTATATTTGTCTCAATTCGGTTGATTCGGTGAATTTTGGCTAAACATCACTATCATGGATATCGACTGTCCTACATGGTGTGACTAGCATTGAAGTTGACGATTTTTAATAATGTTTTAATATTTATTGGGATTATTTATTTATTTTTCCTTTTTCCTTTTTCTTTTTCCAATTCCCTTCCTTCTTCCTCTAGTCGGCTAGCCTCAACATGGCTAGGTAAGGCTTGATCTTTGTTGAGGTTGTGCCTTACTTGGCCCTTGGCAACATTGGCTACGAGTGAGGCCCCACCTCACCAAATTCAACGAAGTCATGCTTTGCCCAGCCATTGGCAAGGCTTGAGCCCTTGTTAGAATTGACAAGGGTGAGCCTAGCTAGCCTAGTTGTTGGGGAGGTCAAGTCTCGCCGGCATAATGAAAATATTGAAAAAAGGAAAAAAAAAGAGAAAAAATTATAAAAATTGTTTATATCAACGTCGGTGGCGCCATGTAGACCGACTAGCATCCACATTAATAATCTCTAGCAAAAATTGGTCAAACAAACTAAATTGATAAATTATCAAAAAATTTAAGACTTAATTGACAAAAAAAAAATTGCAAGACTGAATCGGCATGTTTACAATATGTTTATGACTTTTTTGTAATTTCACCTACTTGCTTGTCAATCCTCCCTAACGCAGTCCTAAACCTATTGCATTTGTACTAATTTAATCCTAAACCTTGTAATTGTATTAATTTAGTCTGAAACTTTTTCATATTAATTGATTCTATCTGATCAATTTTGATAGGAAATCGCTGACGTAGAGCCGATTGTCTCACATGATCTGACTAGCACTAATGTCAACGTTTTTAATAATATTAAATAATTTGTTTGGTTTTTCTTTTTTCTCTCCCTCTCTCTCTCCCTCTCCCTCTCCCTCTCCCTCTCTTTTGCATTGAGGGTTGACAAGGGTTGTTGGCCAACCCTCATCGGCCATAAGCAAGGGCGTCTAAGCCCTAGTTAGATGGGGGAATTGTGGCCTCACCTAGATTTTGATGAGGGGCTATGTGCCTTTACTTTGGTTGGCGATGGTGTCACGGCCCTTGTCGGCCACAGCAAGGGCCCATGAGTACTAGCCAAGTGGCCTGCAAGGGGTGCCCACCAAGCATTGACCCTCGCTTGTGGCCAACAACCCTTGCTGGCCACAGTAAGGGCTCGTGAGCACTAGCCAATGGCCCGCAAGGGGTGTCACACTAGGCATTGACCCTTGCCTATGGCTAACAACCTTTGTTGGCTCTCAATTTAAAGAAAAGAAAAAAGAAAAAAGAAAAAAACCCCAAAAATATAAAAAAAATTGTTAAAAATATCAATGTCAATGTTGGTTGTTCCACATATGGTGCATTTGGTTTAGCATTCCTATGGGACTTTTGGCCTTCAAAGCTGCTTTGGGAAATGTTGGACCGTTTGGCAACTATTTTGAAATAACTTTTAAATGAAAATTAATATTGAGAAGGCTGAAAGCTTAATACTAGTCCTCCAATACTAGTAGAGACTAGTACTGAGCTTTTAGTATTTTGTCAAATGCTGAAACTCATTTCTTCCTTCCAAAACTATCCTCACCCATTCTTTAAATTTTCGATTTTGCCCTTGTTATTATTTTTTAAATGCTAAAAAAAGTTTTAAAAATCAATTATATATAAATACTAAAAAAATCAAGCATATATATATGTATGTATATGTGTGTGTGTATATATATATATATATTAAAAGGTCAACGAGCCAGATCTAATGCCGACAGCCATTGGTTGAGGTCACTCGAGGTTGGGGGACCTTCGGTGAGGGTCGCGGGACCTTGTTGAGAGCCATCGAAGGTCGCATGACCTTGGGCTACTCAGGTGACGCGAAACCCAAGCGATTGCCACCTAGGTTTCATGGCCTCAGGCAGCCCTTGTTTAGGTCCCGCGAGGGTCGCGCGATCGACGGTCTTGTGAGAGTTGCGCAATTGATAGCCATGCCTAGGAAAGGGCTGCTTGGGTTGTGCTTTGCCTAGGTTGCGCGACTCTTGCTGAGGGTCGCTCGAGATTGGGTGACCTTCGGTAGCTCTCGCTAGGGTCGCGTGACCCTAGCAAGAGGTCGCTCTTGACCAACGGCCATTGGCGCTAGATATAGTTCGCCGATGGTTGTAGCTCTTCACTGGACTGGCGGAGGGTTTGGTCTTTTTTAATAATTTTTTTATAGCATTATTGTCAAAATTTATATATAAAAAGTTCCATACATTATTATTGTTTTTTTCAATTTTAAAAGAATAAAAGAATAAAAATAATATTACTTACCCAAAGAGTTTTTCAAATGTGTTTTCTATCAAATAATATTGGGAAAAGTACAAAAAAGTGCTAAACCTATTGTATTGGTACCAATTCAGTCATAAACTTTTTAATTGGACTAATTCAATCCTAAAACTTTCAATATTGGTACCAATTCAGTCTATTTGGCCAATTTTGGCCTGCCGACGCTGACGTGAACGTCGGTCGGATGTTGATGTGGCAATTTTTATGATTTCATTTTTTTCGAATTTTTTTATTAACTTTTTTTCTTTTTTCTTTTCTTTTATCCCTCCTTCTTCCTTGGACCATCCTTGTGGCGGTAGGTGAGCCTCGGCGGCCACTAGGCGAGGGCCACAAAGCCCTCACCCAGCCTTGCCTAGGGTCACGAGCAAGGCTGAGCGAGGGCCGTAACCCTCGCCGGTGGCTAGTGAAGGCTTAGCGGCCCTCACCTAGTTACTGGCGAGCCTTCGGCTTAGAAACCCTCGCCTTCGCCCTAGCGATGGTCGCTATGGCCTCGCCAGCCGCCGACGAGGCCGCCTTTGCTCACGCAAGGCCGAGGCAAGGTTGCCTTCACCTGCAGCAAGGCCAGGGCGAGGTTGGCCTCACCCAGATCCCGGCAAAGCTACCTCATCGACGGTCCTAGGAGAGTCCGAGCGAGGGTCGGACCCTTGCCGATGGCAGGGAAGGGCTTCGCGGCCCTCGCCTAGTGGACAATGAGCCTCACTTTGGAGGCTCGTTGGCCACCATCGGAACAATCCAACAAAGGAAGAAGGGAGAAAAGAAAAGAAAAAGAGAAATAGGGAAAAAATTCAAAAAAATTCAAAAAAATTCAAAAAAATATTTAAAAATTGCTACGTCAGCGTTCAGCCATCGGTCGGTGTCCACGTTAGTGCCGGCTAGCCAAAATTAGCCGGATAGACTGAATTGGTACCAATATAAAAAGGTTTATGACTGAATTGGTCTAATTGAAAAATTTAGGATTGAATTGGTACTAACATAATAGGTGTAGGACTTTTTAGTACTTTTTCCAAATAACATTTATCTCAAAATTACTTCTTAAAGTATAGTTTACCAAGTAGCCTTTACATCTATTTAAAGTCCTTTAGGCTAAACTAATTTATATATTCATAATGGGTTTTCAAAATATTGAATTGAATGCACTCATAGTATGCCCAATGTCTAAGTTAGCGATTTTTGGCCAAAATTAATTAGATTGACTCAATTGATAAGAAATGAAAATTATTATTACTTAATTGACATAATTAAAAGGTTTAAGGTTAAATTGATACAAATGCAATAAGTTTATGATTTTTTGGGGGTAATTTCTCTTTTTCTTATGACCCTTATGGGTTAGAGTGCTTGAACAAAAAAGAAGTAAAAAGATAACCACGAATTATGTAGTAGAGTAAGGATCGTATAAAGTAAGGATCTCATGAAAGAGACGGCCACCTCAAACCCCGATCGACGTGCAGGTTTGCATGAAATTGTCAAACCGGGCTAATCTTGTCATTTCACGCTAAGGCGAAGACAATAAGAAAGAAGGAAGCTCAAGCAAGGAATTACCGGAAGGCCGGCCTCACTTTCACACCGGAGAGAGAGAGAGAGAGAGAGAGAGAGAGAGAGAGTTGAACAAGATAACCTAAGAAGAGAGAGGAGAAGAGAAGAGAAGAGAAGAGAGAGACGGCTTTGTCTGAAAATTCTGGTCGCAGGGAGAAGAAAGTCGTCTTCTTCTCTCTTGTCCTTTCTCTCTCCGCATTAAATTCCAACTCTTCCATTTCCTTCACCTTACCTTTATATCTGCAACAAAATCCACCGACCCATCTCTCTCTCTCTCTCTCTCTCCCTCTCTCGAACCGGGAACTATGGGCATGATATCCGAGGAGGAGGAACGGAAGCTGCTTTCGCCATTAATCGGAGGTTTTTGTCAGCTCGGTGCTTGAAAAGCTCTCGCTGATAAAGCACTTCCTTCTTGTTAGAGTTGGGGTTGTTAGTTTCATGGCCGCCGATAAAGAAATCACAAACCAACTGCTCCACCACCACCAGCAACAGCTCCAGCATCAGATGTCTTTCGGAACGATGCAGTCCACACCATCATCATCTTCCTCTGTCCCCCAAACTTTCATGTAACTTACTTCAATCATTCGCCGTCTTTTTGCCTTTCTGTTTTAGAAAGACACGAGTTTATGTCGCCGGTTGCTGGCTCCACGATGATTCCCGAGTCATCAAAAAAAAAAAAAAAAAAAAGATGAGAATCTTTCACTTCTTCCCCTTTCTTTTCGTTTAAAAATCTCAGTGGCCTGAAGCACCTCTCCGTGTCTCTCTCTCTCTCTCTCTCTCTCTCTCCTTATACGTGGAGGTATTATAGATCGACGATACTGATAGCTTTTCCTTCTTGTCTGGCTTTGTTCAATCAGGAGCAAAGAAAATAATGGAGCTTATGACTTGGGAGAGCTGGATCAAGCACTTTTTCTATATCTCGATGGCGGACAAGAGACACCAAACATTCTTCATCATCATCAAGATCAAAGGCGTGAGTCTCTTCCTGTTCGTCTTGTTCTTTTTTTATTCATATCTTCTAGGCATCTATCAAGATTTTGTGTCTGATCTTGTCTATATTTGTTTTTTCTTCCTCTCACTTGCTGCATATTTTATGCTTACGTTCCTGCTCAAAGTTTGCTCAATTTTGATCTACATGGGAAGCATACGGAGATTCTGAAATCAGAACTGTCTTTACTTTATTCTTTTGCTCTTTGACTTTGGAGACATGAACGAAGAACTTCAGTGCTTTCAAGATGAATTGTCTTTCATATTTAATTTCATTCTTCAGTTCGTTTCATATTTTTTTTTTCTCTAAAGCTCAGACCGTGACATATAACAAACTCAAGATCATGAAATTTTTTCTCCGTTTTCTCTTCCGATACGGCAAAGCGATGGGAAAACCGAAACTTCTTTGGGTCTTGATCAAGCATGGGCAATCATGTTCATAATATTTCTCTTTTTAATAGAACTAATGACTATTGCGAATAATTACGTTCATGGAAGCAGAAAACACCGGGATGATGAGACCTCCAACACTGAACATATTCCCTTCTCAACCTATGCACGAAGAGCCATCAGCCAGGGTATAGTGTTTCTATATGTTTATGTCTGACTGAAAGTTAGTTTATCATCGGAACGACATATATGAATGTTATTGAATAATGGGTTCAGTAGTGAAGTACCATTTCTTAATGCGGTAGGTCAATACCGGAATGGTTTCTCCTTCTACAAATGTTCCCAGAAGACAATTGGAGCATTCAATGGAGTTAGGTGACCCAAAAAATGATTCCTCAACTGGTCCGGAGCCAGCTAAACCCATCAAGGTAATATAATATGCAAGTATCTCTATAGTATAGCCAAATAGTACCGTAACATCTTTTTGGGTATTGCAGTCCGATGATAGCATCGCCATCATAAAAAGAATCGAATAAACTTCGCTCATGCAATGGGTCTTGCTTATATGATCTTTTCATCTTCATGGCAGCGTGAAGGCAATCGAAAAGGCTCGACATCAGGTTCTTCAGAGCTTGAAGGTCCTAAAACTCCAGATCCTAAGGTCTGAGAAATCCCTCTTCCTGCTCTTATTCTCAGTGATATTTCTGTCTTTCTTTCTTCTTCTTTTGTTTAGTAAAATGGTAATGATCAAGAGAAGGATGATGACTAAATCTTCCGAGACGATGTAATGCTCAAATTACATGCAGACATTGAGAAGACTTGCTCAGAATAGAGAGGCAGCAAGGAAAAGCAGGCTCAGAAAAAAGGTTGAACATATTTAAGACCATTCCCGGGCACTATATTATTGCTATGTTCAGACGAATTACATTACATATGAAAATTGGCTCATCAAAATGCTTGATAATAAAGATTGCTAGCTAATTTAATATTTCTTTTTTTCATTCGCAACACAGGCCTATGTTCAGCAGCTGGAGACCAGTAGGATGAAGTTAAATGAGCTGGAGCAAGAGATACAAAGAGCTAGAGCTCAGGTGAGAGAGACATCAATCACAGCATTTATTTACCTTTCAATTTATGTTTTTGCGACAACGTTGATCTCCCTCATCGTTTTTCTTTTTGTTCCCTTAAATTTTGAAACTACGAATAATTAGATATTAGGGTTTCTCTTTGTTTCAGGGTATGTTTCTTGGGGGAGCAGTTATGGGAGGAGAACAAGGTCTTCACGTTGGAGGAAGCAACGTTAGCTCAGGTAATTTAATTCATCGCAATCGATTACAACATATGAAGTTATCACAATTAATCGACTTTGCTAATAAAGAAGCCTATAGCGATTATAAAATATATATATATATATATATATATATATTATATATATATATATATATATATATATATATATGTCGTTATGCGCTTGCCTTAAAGTGAGGAGAATTAAACAAGCACTTTCAGTATTTTTAGAAAATGGGTTTGGTGGAAGTAACTAGCCAATGTCTTAAAAACTGTCCCTCCGATGAATGAAATGACCTTTTCAAGGAAAAATAGTTATTATTACATTAATTTTTACGAAAGAGAAAAGTTTATTTTAGCTTTAAGAAAAATCTGACAGAAGTTTATCATGATTGCATGTAGACCTTGGAGGTTTGATTGTTTGAAATGCAGTCGATTCCGAATGGTTGGTGCTCAACAAAAGTCTGCTCTCAAATTTCAAAAGAAAGGGAAAAATGAGACTTACACCAAAGGCCACAATATAGGATATTTGAATATGCTTCTTAAGGATTTGACATATTTCCTAACCCTCCGAACTTAAAACAAATTTTCTGCATATAATATTTCTGAACCGAAACATACTAACTCTCCAAACTCGAACTTAAGCTACTCTTAGAGTGCTTTTAGCGACAAAATCATCATTAAAATAATTATAGCTTGATCAATAGCCCTCATAAATTGTCTAGAGAGTTGGTGTTATTTGGGCATACCTAATTCTCAAGTGCCCTTTGAAGATGGTAAAAAATAAAAGTTTGTAATCATTATTGCATCATCGTAACAAATTCCTGTCTCAACTGATTGTATGACAGCCTCTAAATGATAGATACACGCTAAGATAATTCATTGCAAAGAGCATATTGCAGACCAATCAAACATATTGCTCGCTCTGCAGTTGACGGTATACTGTGTCACGTCGACACACATGCAAATATTTCCTACTATTCGTGCAATGCTAAACATACAAGACGGTGTTTTGTTTGACAGAGGCCGCCGCAGTGTTCGACATTGAGTACGCAAGGTGGTTGGAGGAGCACCACCGCCGCAGGGGCGAGCTCCAAGCCGCAGTCCAAGAGCATCTGCCAGACAGCGACTTGAGGCTGTTTGTGGACAACTGCTTGGCTCACTTCGACGAGATGATGAACCTGAGGGCCATGCTAGCCAAATCCGACGTATTCCATCTGGTGTCCGGCATGTGGATGACTCCGGCCGAGCGATGCTTCATGTGGATCGGCGGATACCGTCCCTCCGAGCTCATCAAGGTAAACGAACTCCTACCTGTGCTATATCTGCTCTAGGGTTCGTTCTCGTTATTATTATTATTATTCTTTTTTTTTTTTTTTTTGGGTCATTGTTCTCGTTATCTTCAGCACGTTGGAAATCGTCGAAGATGCATGAGACTCGACGGTATAGCAAGGTATGACTGATTGATGCGTCTAAACATCCGATGTGCTATAAATTAGATATAATATAGAAACCCTAAGATCCTCATAAAAATTAGAAAACTATATAAGAATTTATGCTCTAAAGCTGCATTGTTCGCGGATGAAAAATAATTTTATCAACCTCAGTAGCTTCCTTGATAAAGCGTGGCTTTCATTCTTAATTCTAGAATGCAGCACAATTTCACTTGACTTTGTATCCCAGACAATTATTCATTATAGATCATAAAAATAAATCCTACAAAAATGTAGAGGAAAAATGATACAAATAATCCATAAATTTTAACTTAATGTGCAATATCATCAACTGTTAATATGTTTAACTTGATCCTTGAACCATTGGTCAATGTACAATCTAGTCCTAAACTTCCAACTTGTTTAATCTAGCTCCCCAACTCGATATTAAAAAAATAAAGATTTCATAAATATCTTTTCATTTCAATCTATTTCCTAAATCAACAAAAAATATGTCATCTTTTTATTACATTCTTGTCTTTATAAATATTATTATAGTTTCATTTAAGTTTATTTTTTAAAAATATATTTATAATAGTAAAAGTATAACCTCAAGTAGAGCTCTATCAGATTTATATTCCTTTTGTATTACAATATTTAATAATGATATTAATTTACCTATCGATTTTTCACTCTTATATTACTCTAAGTCTTGTTCCTAATTTTTTATGTAGATAAAATTTTCAAGTTTTTGTTTCATGTTTATTGATTGAATTTAGTTAAATCTGTAAATTAGAAAATTAAATTAGCAGGAATACCAACCCGGTGCAACTCTAAATAAGGTTCTACTTTTACTATTATAGAGATTATAAGCTAAAATAAACATATATGGAACTATAATAACATTTTTTTAAAACCGAATGGGTAATAAAAAGATAGCATATTTTCTTTTTTGTTGATTTAGAAAATGAATTGAAATGAAAAGATGTTCTAAAATATGGGCAATAGTATAATGATAAAAATTTGTGAACAATCCAAAATGACTAATTTGACTTTGCAATGGATAGTTAAGAGACGAGATTGAACAAATTGAAAGTTTATGGGCTAAATTGAACATTTATGAATGATTCAGGGATTACGTTGAATGAATTAAATCAAGGATGACATTGCAAATCAAGTCAAAGTCTAAGAACTATTTGTGTCATATTCCAAAATATAGAGTCTTGTCCTAAGTATTGGGATTGGAGAATTTATTACTTGCAATAAAATACTCAGTTATATGAACAAATCCTTCCCGACATCTTTTTGGGGACAACAATGCAAAATAAGATTTAACTGGTCATTTCAAGAATTCACACGGGATTTTATCTATTTAAGATGGACTTTCTCGTCAAATAGAAAATTATATAAAATTTCATTACCTCTTTTACATATGGGGACAATACTTTGTTTAGGTACTCGTCTACGAATTCAATGGGCAAATTATTACTCCTGTACCCTTTTCTATCCAAGCAAGCAAAAGTTAATTTTGACATCTTTATGAGAATCTGTTTTCTTTTTTCCTTCTCTCCGTTCTCTATGTTGAAAAAGATTGGTAATTGCAAAGTTGATAAAAGGTGTGATGCACGAAAATAGATAGGGTGCATGGCTGCAACTTTGTTTGGTGCATGTATATAGGATGAGGAAAGGTATACTTCGGTCCAACTCTCATAACCGTGCAAGAGGTGGCATAGGCTTTATTTGTTTTTTTTTTAGGGTAATTTTTTCACCTACATAAAGTTATGTTGCTGTCAGCATACAAAACTGTGAGGAAATTATTCATTCAGTCATAAATTTATCGTATGAATACTAATTCAATTCTAAATTGTCCATTTTATCAATTTAGCCATAAAACCTTTTGTGCGAAATTCTAATATAGTCATTCTGGTCAATTTTTGTCGAAAATCGTTAATATAGCAATCTAGACATTGCCATCCGTCTTATGTGTCACACCACCATGTCAATGATTTTGAGCAAAAATTGATTGGAAAGGCTACATTGGAATTTTGCACAAAGATTTAGGACTTTGTCAACAAAATTGAAAAATTTAAGACCGAATTAGTAATTATAAAATATATTTGGAAGTGATTGATTAAGAAACAGGCCAACAATGTATTTATAGTAAATTACTTAACATTCCCCACACGTGTATGCCGGTCTCCTATGCTGGCAAGACAGGATGTGGTAGTAATCACATGAACAACAAGAATAGCAAATAAGAGAAAATTAAGAGAGATTGTCAGGATTCAAACTATTGAACCGCACTCTAGTACATACCATATCAGACATATCGACTTCCCTAAAAGTCTAAACTCTCGGAATCACTTAACAACCCAAAAGGAAACCGATTTTGTTACATGGATTCACTTGTAAAAAGGTCGTATGATTAGATAATCCAGTCATGATCTTTAGAATGATGTTGACCCCATTGCTTGTGGCAGATGGTATTCAGTCATATCGAGCCATTGACGGAGCAACAGATAATGGGGATATGTGGGTTGCAGCAGTCGATGCAGGAGACGGAGGAGGTCCTGACTCAAGGCCTGGAAGCGCTCAATCACTCCCTCTCGGACACCATCGCTTCTGATCCGCTGACCTCTCCTCCCAACGTGGCCAACTTCATGGGCCACATGGCCGTCGCCATCAACAAGCTCACGGCTCTCGAAAGTTTCGTTAGGCAGGTAAATGCCTTTTGCCTGGTTTCATTCTATCTCCAAAGTGCTCTTTTCTTTTTGTCACGCCGTTCCCTTCTTTACCAATCAAAAGTATCGATATGCCAGTGGGGTCGATAGGGACCGACTTGAGTGGATAGGTCAGGTCTAATATGTTGCTCATGAAACACCCTATAAGCCCATATGGACTGATTCCCGCCTTTGGCCTCTATGGATGATCCTAACCCAAAAGAGGTTTAACCTTGAGAATGCGAGACTTTAGTTACAAATAAGGGCACGCTATATCTTAGAGTTCATGGTGTCATATGAGAGACTTAATTGTGTTGCAATTGGAACCCTTTATTATGTCCGTCATGATAGTTACTTTTAGCTTGTAAAATATATACATGCACGAAATTTTTTCCAATATTCATGAAAAATACTTTTCATATATTAGTGTTGGATGAATGATGGGCTTTGCACGAAGGACTTAATATACTTTAGCCATCAAGAATTGGTTTTGAATGAAATTTTTCAACAAATGACATGGGGAAGTGGAAAAGAGTTTACTTAGTTTCCTTATGTGCGTTAGGGCGGCGAGAAGAAAAACCAACAGAGGCTATGAGTCAAGGATGGTCGTGGCTTATGAGTAGGGGTTCAACCCCTTGCTCACGAAAGCCCATTTCAAGGACAAACCTTCATGCTCATGGGTCAAGTTCGCGATAGGACACCAGTTCGAGCTACCTCTAGAACGCTAGGATAAAAAATACCGCCATGAAGAATAGTGGCGTGAGAACTAGAGAGGCAATTCATGATAGTTGCTGTCACACTAGAGATTCATTCAGGTCCATTCAGGAAACTCATGGCTCAAAAGGACACCTCCAGCAAAATCCCATTACATTCTACATAACTTTCTCCAGGCAAAATTCCAATAGCCATGTAAGCTTTTGCACCTCTAATGTACTCCCTAAGGCCGAGGATATTGCTACAAATGAAAGCCTCTTAGACAAGCTTGCATGAAGAGCTCCCAACGACAATCTAGACTTTGGTGAAAGGCAACATGAGTATCGCCAGTTCCCCAGGCATTGTAAGGTTTTAAACTGGGTAAGGCATTCAGGTTTTAGATCCCTTCAAGGACTAACGAGAGAAGGCGTGGACTTCTTTAGGAAGAGCTTTTTGGATGCCCCCAATCATTCCTGATATATATCAAAGATTCATATGATTGCTCCATGTGCGGACTTAATTATTTTTTATTAAAAAGTAAACATGTTTCTCCGGGATTATTCCTTTTATTTGGCAACGTTACAGTAACTCTACATCATAGCTAGTGGCAAATTCTTTCTATTTGTGAATAAAGCATATTCCAAGAGCTATTGAGTTAAAATATCAGATTTGGTTATAATGCTTCTCAGACAGATATTACCCTACCATTGTCTGTAATATCTATCTGCAGAGTCAATCTCGTACTAGTGACATAAGATCCTTATCAGGTATGAAAGGCTTCGTTCAGACTCATGATACCTACCAGAACTGTGGCTATAACATCTTTTATATTGGCCTTTTCTCCTTTTGGTTTACCTTAGAGAACTCTTTTGGTATCATTGTGCTTTAGAGAACTTCAAGTATTTGAGACTTCCAAGTAATTGCAGTTACTTGTTTGCCAAGTGATATAAATGTTGTTTGATTTTGCAGGCGGATCACTTGAGACACCAGACACTTCACCGGTTGCACCAACTCCTCACGGCACGCCAAGCAGCAAGGTGCTTCTTGGCCATTGCTGAATACTTTCATCGCCTCCGGACACTCAGCTCCCTCTGGCTGTCACGCCCTCGTCAACAAGATTAACAATCACTCTCTTAACATCAATTTCTCCCTGGTTTTTTAATTTCTGATGGCACCGCCATATGTTTTGTTCTTTCCTTATCTTCTTTGCATAGAGATGTATAGACAGATAGACAGAAACAGAGTTTAGAGCTAGAATATTATACATCTAACTCTCTCTCTCGGACGGTATCTAAGCTAAAAGTCCCAAAAGTTGACTGTGACATAATGCATATGAAATTAATTAATTTAGTTAGGGATAAGACTGGTTCACAAAATTAAAACAAAACAATATGACAGATCATGAGTGAGCACTTAAACAAGTGAAGCATACCTAAACACCAAATAAGACTTTGCGCCATCACTTTTTAAACCAATTCTACAAATCAATTTTCTTATCTCCAACAATTTATATTTTATATATTTTTTTATGGAGAGAGACTTTCATCTCCAGGAATTTCTTGAGAATGTAGAGTAACATTAAGCTATAGTATCTTTATTACGATTTTCACTTCATTTTGGATTCTGTAAAAAGGGGGCTTACAGAGGAAAAGATGATGGAGAAAGATAGATTTTCCACCAACAAATAACGTTACTTCTCCAATGCTCTTAATAACTCACAGAACCAAGCAGCAGCACCATCTAAAGCAGAACCACCAAATGGAACAACATTTGCCACAGATTGGTTAAATAGAAATGGAAATACAAGTGTTGCCCCAGAATCAGTCAAGCAAGAGCGAAACCTTAAACAGAAATAAAAAAAAAAATTCACAAAGTACCTATTCCTCCGGTTTCCCCAATCTCAGGGGGAAGTCTTCAGGTATCATCTATGACCCAATTTACAAGTTGAGAAACAATTTGAGGCAATGAAGGTTGTATGAAGAGTAAATTGTAGATACAGTCCCCTACCTCTCCAGGGCAGATAGTCAAGTGTCACAAGGGATTCTCTTTCCACTGTAACCGATTCAAACCATCAACAATTGCCTTGCGGAACTCACCATTGTGGAGAAGGAAGGATGAGACATGGCCACCAGTCACCCATCTAACTTCTGAACCTGGCCAAGCCTTTTGAAGCTCCAGCACTGAGTGTTTTGGTATGTAGCCATCATCCTGAAAACAGGTAGCAATGTTATATAGATGACTTGAACATTTAAATAGCCAGGCAAAACTACATGAAAAAGGATAAATACATGCAAAAGACCACACTCAAGAGAAAGTTACATTACCAGCATCTTCAGAGAACAACGACATGAGATTATGCAGTTTTGCGAGTAAAAATAAAACCGTCAGAGACTTCAATTACTGATGCATAAAAACTTACTGGCGGCACAAAAGATGCAACTCTAGCTACACCAGCCCACAAAACTACATTTCAAAATAAGAAGTATAATAGTCATATTTTGCAACATGGAAAGAACACCCTGAGGCCATAAAACTTAAGAAGCTTTGTGTTGTATAGGCGGATAACAATTGATGCAGCACTAAGTAAATGGCAGAAGCAGGGGGCCAATTAAAAATTTAGGTTCCTATCATGTACTAAGAAGCAGAATTCTCCCTCCACCAGCATAGTGTGCAAATATATGTGAGAACGAAAGAATCGGGAAAAGGGACATGCAGACTTCCAAGGACCAAGAGAACTAAAGCCAACTGTTTGTTATCTATTCACATTCCAGTTCCCAATCTAGTACTTACAGTTGCAGCCACAAATATCACAGCATTCGGATTTTGGGGAATTGGAAAGCGTGTGACATCTGTGAGAGATAGTACATTTCGCATCCTTTCTTTCACTTCCTCGAGAGTCATTGCAGCTGTCTGTGCTGCAAGATCCTCTCTCAGTACCTCCCATGCAGTTCCATGCTTTAATATCCCATCACAAAATGCCACAACAGCTGAATGTGGGGAAAGAAAAGGAAGGGTTGCAACTGGGGTAGGGTGCAGGGAACCCACCATTGCAGCATGAACTCCACCTAAATAAATTTTGAGAAAAAAGGATGATCAAACTGCAGATATGCCTCCAGGAAACTGAAAGTAGACATTGTTGTGAAATATTCAGTGGTGGCCCAAAGCCGCTAACACAATTTGACTCATGATACATAACCTATAGAACAACATCAAAACTACATTAGAACTCTCATATTACTTTTACTAGGGAAATCATATTATATCTTACCCATGCTAAGGCCGCAAACTCCCATCTTGCCAAAACCTTCCTCACTTTCTAACCAGTACAAAAGACTGCGGGCTTCTTCAATAGTCACTCTTCCTAACAAGAGAAGGTCGCTCACACACAAGAGTTTTGCACCATACTGCAGCATGGGACGTCTTTGGCCATAGAAGGGACTGCAGCAAATTTTTTTGCACTATGAATTATATTAAAATCTACTTGAAAGGGGTCCAAAAATATAAAAAGCTACTTGGAAGGGGTTTTTCAGCATCTGTAAATGATTTAGAGTGAACCTCTCAAGCACCATGGTGGCAATATTCTCCTTCAGTAATGGTCCACCAAGACGCAATCTCCTTTCAAAAGTATGATCTCCAGTTCCTGCAGAAGATATAAGTTGCCAACAAATGAATCATTACCATACCACAAACTGTTGATTAACTCGATAATTGTAATTGACTGGATAACCCTCAATAATAAACCAATGAAGTCATTGCTAACTTGTCTTATGTCAAAAGCCAACTTGTTGGCTATATCCTAAATCAACGTGCTTTCCATTTCAAGTAGTTCACTGATATAAGGTCATGACATAAAAAGAAGAAGAAGCAATAAACAGCAAAAGAATGGATAGTGAGTGCTGGGATACAGAACCACAATATCAAGTTATTAACTTCCAAGAGCCTGAAAACGTAATTTAATGGAATAATTAAGGAAAGCTATATGTCAAATTATCCACCATCGCCATGTGGATATTGCTGCTAGATCCACAATGAGCGAGACCAAGCTGAAACTTGAAAAGGACATCCCTTTTATCTGAGAAAAACCTCTATCTTGACTTTTTATTGGTTAACCTCCATAGAACTCTTAATCAAGATCATAACTATGATATCTGACAGAGCGAACATCCGAACTATTGAAAGAACACATTGATATAGTCCCAACAGAACAATTAATATTCCAACGTCCACGATGCTTAAAAGGAAAACATCTGAAACAAGAGGCAAGGCGATATGAGCTATCCACAACGTGCGGGTGCTTCATTTAGTAAGTACTCACTGCTTTTTCCTAGTCCTGCTTCTCTCAAGCCAAACAGGAAAATTCACAATTCAGGCTCTCAGCCACTCAGAATTCACATGATATTCAGCCAGAACTTCCCCATCCCAGCATTGCTGACCGAATCAATAAAACCAGCTCCTAACTGCACCAAAGTCCACAAAATCATGAACTCGCCATACCTGCAAGATGGACCACACAGGCCATGCTCTGGGGCGGCACGGATTTCGGGGCGAGGAAGGCGACTCGGGCGCTACGACTCTCGGGAGGCAATGCATTCAAGAGCTCCTCATCGCAAGGTGTGCGGAAAATGCCTTCTCTCAAGCAAGCCGTCCTCGTCTCCCAGACGGTCCTCCAGACGGGTTGGATCAAGCAGGGAGGCCAGTTTTGGCCCGCCATCTCGGGGAACAGCTGGTTGATCACCCGCTCCAGCAATTCAAGCTTCGACCCGCCCCACCCTCTGGAGAAGAAGGGCGGGGTTATCTTCGTCCGGTGCATGAACGCGCCGTACACATGGTCCAGCAAGTAATGGAGCATTCCCAGATTCACGGTCACCATCTTCGCAATCCACAAAAACTCCTCACGAATCGAAAAAAAAAAAAAAAAAAAGTCGAATTTTTAACTTATTTCGCGAGCGCGCTCGCTATCGAGAAGCTGCCCACGATTCCATGAATCGATCCGCGAAAGACCCGAACGAGAACGGATTCGAAAACGAACAAATCCGAAGCCCCCCGAATGCAATCCAGCTTCTATAATTGGCCACGGAGACAAATTATCACACTCGCAGCGACAGAGCGAACCGGAAATCCAAAGAATTATTCACAGAGATTTGGGAAACCGATCTCCGGCCGGATGCCAAGAGAGAACCTCTCGGGACCCGCCCAATGCGGCGGCGACGAACCCGAAGAGTCTCGGCGAGCCGGGACGACGGGGGGAACCGTCAAACCTTCAAGGACCGATGATGGGTCGCCGCCGGCATTGGGAGGAAGGGGGATTTCGCGGCGGAGAACTGGGTCGGACACGGCGGAGGAAGATTCGCTCGCGAAAGCTTCGAGGTCGGATCGGATGAGATTGGAGTTGAGAGAGAAAGAGAGAGATGAAGAACCGGAAGCATAAACAATAGACGAAAAACAGTGGGCGCAGAGAGAGGGAGGAGAGAGAAGATGATCGTCTGATCTGTTGTTGCCGGGGACACGCTGGAACGGGGCCCACGTGCGCATCCCTGCCACCTCAGCGGCTTTCGAAAGGACAAAAATTCAGTTCGGATAGATTGAGGTTTAGGGGACTAAAAGTGGAGATCCGACGGCTGCTTTCTCTTCTCTGGTCGTTCCGGCATCAAGATCGAACCGTCGATGCGAGTTCGGGGCGGTAGATAAGGTTCCCATCGCGGATCAAGTTCAGTAGAGTTCGCGGTGGTAGATATGGTTTCCATCGCTAACCAAATTTCTCCTTTTCAAAAATATACAGTTTTATAATTACATGGAAAATCACGTTATTAGCAGAGCGAATGACTAGTATTCAAAAAGATTGTTAGAGGAGAGCCACAACTGAATCTTGATAGGATAAATTTTTCTCTCGTTTGATATTTTGGTTTAGGCATTTGAACGAGATATATTCAAATGTGATATGTTTCAATTCTTTAAAAAGTTCTAGTGGGATAAATCCAAATAGAATTTCTACCATCTAAGAATGTTGGAAGATATGATTCTATAATATATTTTGATAGGAAATCAAATATATTTTAGGATAGAAGAGATAGGTAAATACTCAAATTCCTTTACTATTTTTCTTCTTTGTAAATTAAATACATGAAACGTGTACAGAAATTACAATCAATGAAAAATGAAGACAATTGCTTCTTCATTCTTTTTTGCCTTCTGCGAATATCTTCATCTTCCCTTTTCTGACATGGTATCAGAGCTTTTCCGGTTCTAAGCTAATTTGCTTCCGCTTTGATTGCCTCAGTAGATCAACTTCAAATCTAGAATAGTGTTGCCAAAGGAATCGAATTCTTGATTGCCTAAAGGAACCTATCTGCAAAAAGAAGTTAACAGAGGAATCGGTTTTTTTTTTCAATATGTCAACACCACAAGATCTTACCCCCACTCCCGTGGATCAATCTGCTGTAGAGGCTTCAATACAAGCCTTAGGAGACCGAAATTGAATAGCAAAGACAGATCCCGGGCCAACATCCGCACGTGCAGTGGCAACAACAGGCTCAGGCAATTACAGGGCAACCTTTCACGGGTCACCCGTACTAATGGATACCGTATCCATGGTATCCTAGGTCCATGCCCAACACATCATCGCCTGGCTACCACAGCAACGCGCGAGCCGAAGTGGGTCCACCAACCA
The DNA here is from genome assembly GCA_014182555.1 of Eucalyptus erythrocorys. Taxonomy (NCBI): domain Eukaryota; kingdom Viridiplantae; phylum Streptophyta; class Magnoliopsida; order Myrtales; family Myrtaceae; genus Eucalyptus; species Eucalyptus erythrocorys. Next base: position 22,078,622 of record CM024607.1, on the reverse strand, counting down.
GCGACGGGGCAAACCCTAGCATTGGCCCGGAGCAGACGGGCGGATCGACTGTACCGGGTCAGGGGACCAATCACTATTCGGGATTTCAAAATGTGGATTACGGATTCGGCTTCGGCGGTTCGGGTCAGGGAACAAATCCCTACTCGAATCCTGCATTGGGTTTTTTCCCTTATCAAATTCTCACCACCAGTGGCCGGTTGGAACTAGGCAATCCGTTGTACACAACAAACGGCGACGGGCCAGAACTGAAGATCATAAGTCAGCAATTGACAGGTGCAAACTATTATTCAAGTTGGTCACACGAATTCCGGCGAGCACTCGTGACAAAGGACAAAGAAGTTTTCATTGACGGATCGTTTCCGACTCCGTCCGACGAGAGAATGGCACGATTCTGGAGGAGATGCAGCCAATTGGTGAGAACTTGGATTGGAAACCGCATCACGCTCGAGGTCACGGCCGGGCTTCCCCCGACGGAGGATCCGAAGACGATGTGGGAAAACATAAGGGAGATGTACGGAAAACTCGACAAAGTTAAAATTTTTTATCTCACATAACAAATTTCAGATCTGAAATGTGGGAGAGTTTGGGACACCTGGAGTGTTATAACTTGGCACGGGGGGACACTTAAGTGCCATAACTTCAAAATGGTACACTTAAGTGCCAATATTGGAGTTAAATGGAACACTTAAGTGTCACTCCGGCGAAAATCCGGCCAAACGGCTGACGTGGCAATTTTCCGGCGATTGAGGTCCAAAACGGCGTCGTTTGCACATTGACGTGGCGAAAAAATGCAAAAACGATGCCGTTTCGCGTCGAAGTGTAAAAATAATAAAAAATTGATTAAATTAAATTAAAACTTAATTTTAATTAAAATATTCTAAAAAAAAAAAAAAAAAAGAGGCCAAAGGGGCGGGCGAGGGCCGAGCCCTCGCCGCCGTTCCTCCCGCCGTCGCCGGGAAGGGCCGACGACGGAGGGGGAGGGTCGGCCGGGGTCGCCGGCCCGGCCGATCGGCGGCGAGGGCCGCAAGCCTTCGCCGGATCGCGGCGAGGGCCCGCGAGCCCTCACCAGATCTAGGGTGAGGGTCGCGGCCTCGTCCATCCGGCGAGGGCTGCGGGCCCTCGCCGCCTCCCGCCGTCGCCGGGAAGGGCCGGCGACGGAGGGGGGGAGGGTCGGATGTGGTCGCCGGCCCCTGGCCGACCGGGCGGCGAGGGCCCGCGAGCCCTCGGCCGGGGGCCGGCGACCCGGTCGACCCTCCTCCCTCCGTCGCCGGCCCTTCCGGCGACGGCGGGGAGGCGGCGGCGGTGAGGGCTCAACCCTCAACCGTCCGCCCTCTTCGGCCTCCTTTTTTTTCTTTAGAATATTTTAATTAAAATTAAGTTTTAATTTAATTTAATTAATTTTTTTATTATGCAGACGACGTCGTTTCGGTGAGTTAGAGCCGACTCGGCTCTCCAGGTGAGCCACGCAAGTAATAAAAAATAATAAAATAGTGCTACGTAGGATTTCCGGCAAGGGTCGCCGAGTTGGCACTTAAGTGTCCCACTAGAAAAAAAAGTGGCACTTAAGTGTACCATTTTGAAGTTATGGCACTTAAGTGTCCTCCCGTGCCAAGTTATGGCACTCTAGGTGTTCTTTCCTCAATGGGGGAACATGAGCATCGCGACAATATACAACAAACTTTCAAGTCTATGGAATGAGCTAGAGGTAGCTGAGGAAAAATTTGACTGGCCCAATCATATCCAACAATAATACAAGTAGATGCGAGAAAGGGAGAAGGCAATCAGATTCCACCTCATCCTTAACGAGGCGTACTTGTCATTTCGATCTCATATCCTCACCATGGATCCCTTACCAAGCCTCGGCCGTATCTACCAACTCGCCATACAGGAGGAGAGTCAGTAGAGATCGATGGACCATGACAAAGGAGGAGACGGAATTGCTCTGGCAGCCAAGAGCCATTTCCGATCCTCACAGAGGAGCTTGGGGAGGAGAGAGGCGGATCTAGGGTTGTTCTTCGATAAAAACCCTAGACACCTTTTAAGGAGAAGCATGGGCGGTGGAGATCCATCCCACCATCAATCGGACGGCTCGTGGTCATTCCAGGGGTCGACAGGATCGGATGGCTCGCACGGTATCCTTTCCACTGCATCCGACGGCTCACACGGAATCTTTTTAAATCCATCCGACGGCTCACGAGGGAGCTACTTAATCGAATCAAACGGCCCACAATCGCTCGGCACTAATAAGCTGGATGGCCCGCGATGCCCATTTCTGGGAGGAGCCGATGGCACATATGGGCCCATTTCAGCCCAGGCTTTTCAATCCAACATTCAGCCCACTTCAAATGCAAAGAATAATGGGCCAAGAGGAAAAGGTAAAATGTGCTGTGATTATTGTAAGCGCCCGCATCATACAATCGAGAATTGCTGGAAATTGCATGGAAAGCCAGCAGAAAAAGAAAAAGGGAAATTTTCCTCATTTTTTCAGGTATCGGGTTAGCTAATGGGAAAATCAATTACCCATGAACAATACCAAGAGCTGATGGAAACCTTGAATAAATTGGATCCTTCTGATAAAGGAGGCAGCTTCACAGGTACATCCTATTGTCTGATGAACTCAATTTCAAAGGATGCATGGATTATTGATTCAGGAGCTAGTGATCACATAATTTGTGATAGGAATTTACTTTTAGACATTACAAAATTATCTTTTCCTATATTAGTACAACTCCCAAATGGAAATACCACCAAAGTTATAATGACTGGACTATATGGCTTAGCTCTCTTGCTAGTCTTAGAAATGTGCTCTACGTACCCGATTTCCATTTCAATCTAATCTCAGTTGCTCGAGTCTGTGAAGAAAATTCATGTCACATACTTTTCCATTCTGATAAATGTTTCTTTCAGGCCCTTTCGATTGGGAAACTGATGGGCTTAGGTAGAGTCAACCAAAGGCTATATTTTTGGATGGATTTTCAACATCCTTTAAAATTTTCTCTTGTTGAATTCAATAAATCTTTGTGTAATGCCACTGCCAATGGCATCAATTTTCTTAATCATAAACGATTGGGCCACAGTACATCATTTCCTTGTCCTAAATGTCCCATTTGCCCCATGGCTAAGCAAACACGTGCCCCTTTCCAAAATAGCAATTCTCAAGCAAATGATGTCTTTTCTCTTATTCATGCTGATGTTTGGGGGCCCTATTATACTTTAAATCATGATGGGTCTAGGTTCTTTCTCACAATTGTGGATGACTACTCTCATGCCACATGGACTTTCCTCATGCAATCCAAGAATCAGGTCTTTTCTCATTTAAAGACATTTATTTCCTTATCCAAAACTCAATTTCAAAAATCAATCCGTAGGATACGTACTGATAATGGAAAAGAATTTTTTAATGCTGAATGTGCTTCCTTGTTCACTATAAATGGGATATTGCATGAGAGTTCCTGTAGTTATACACCCTAGTAGAATGGAGTCGTTGAGAGAAAGCATCGCCATCTCCTAGAAGTGGCATGTGCACTTAAATTCCAAGCCTCGTCCCTGAAAAATTTTGGGGAGATTGTGTGATTACTTGCAAAGCATATCCGATCAACGCATGCCATCACACATTTTAAAGGGAAAGACACCTTTTGAGTTATTATATGGGAGAAAGCCAAATTTGACTCATCTTAGAGTTTTTGGGTGTCTGTGCTATGTCACTACAGTGGGGCATAAAGATAAGATGGCGCCACAAGCTACTCAATGCATTTTTATGGGCTATCCAACCTTACAAAAAGGTTATCGGGTTTATGCACCTTCTATAGGGAATTTCTTTGTCAGCAGGGATGTTATATTTTATGAAGATGTTTTTCCTTTTTCATTAACATCTTTATCTGAGGAAGAAAAGACCAATCGGAAATTCTTGTTAGAAGAAGATTCATCACTTGGAGGAGCACTCATCATTCCCACTCCTCCAAGAGCGGTTGACATGATGCCTCCAACATCCCCTGCACATACTGTTGAAGATCCCATTGAGCAGCCCCAAGTAGAAGGATCCTTGATGAAGAATTAGCACAGTTGGAGGATACTTCAGAAACAACAACCAGTGAAGAATTATCCATCACGCCACCAATGCCACAGAGGCATTCTCATCGAATCACTCAACCACCAACTTGGACGAGAGATTATGTATGCGGTTCTTCAAAATCATCAAGTACTCGTTACCCTGTCTCATCTTATGTCTCCTTTGATAGATTGTCGCTAGAACATCTATGTTGCATAAGCCGCATTTCTAAAGACCGCAAACCTTCTAGTTATAATGAAGCCAAGGATGATCCTCGTTGGCAAAAGGCCATGGAATCTAAATTGCATGCATTGATAGATAATCACACTTGGGATATTGTATCAATGCCTGATCATCGCAAACCCATTGGATGTAAGTGGGTATACAAGATAAAATACAGAGCAGATGGCTCTGTGGAAAGATACAAAGCCCGGTTGGTGGCAAAGGGCTTCATCCAGCAAGAAGGTTTCGACTATCATGAAACTTTTTCTCCTGTAGCAAAGGATGTTACGGTTCGTACTTTTCTATCTATTGCTGCTTTTTGTGATTGGCCATTACATCAAATGGATGTCCATAATGCATTCCTGCATGGTGATTTGAATGAAGAAATATATATGGAGCTTCCACCAGGATTACGGAGACAGGGGGAGTCGAAGGTATGCCGTCTCCGCAAATCCCTTTATGGATTGAAGCAAGCTTCCAGACAGTGGTACGCTAAGTTCACCAGTGCACTCTTGACCACTGGGTTCAATCAATCCAAGTATGATTATGCTTTATTCACTTGGATAAAAGGTATGTCATCTATCTACTTAATGATTTATGTTGATGACATCCTTATCATGGGGAATGATGACTCTGCTATAAAGAAACTTAAAGAGTATCTGCATTCGACCTTTCACATCAAAGACTTAGGGCCACCTAAGTATTTCCTTGGAATTAAGATAGCTCGCTCGGATCAGGGCATCTCATTAAGCCAACGGAAATTCGTGATGGAGATAATATTAGAAGCAGGATTATCAGGCTGTAGACCATCAATCATTCCTATTGAGCAAAATGCTAAACTGACTTCTTTAGCCATGATACTGGCATATCCTCTTCTTCTGATGATCCGTTGTTACAAGATCCCTCAGGATATCAGAGACTCGTTAGAAAATTGATATATCTCACCATGACTAGGCCAGATATTTGCTATGAAGTACAAACCCTTAGTCAGTTTATGCACAGTTCGAAGCGGTCTCACTTGAATGCAGCCTTAAAGATTGTGAGATACTTAAAGACCTGTCCAGGCTTGGGAATACTTCTTTCTCGAAGATGCAACATGGAAATGACGGCCTATTGCGATGCAGCTTATGCCACGTCCTATGAGCAGGAGATCTATTATTGGTTTCTGCATCAAATTTGGGAAATCACTGCTATCATGGAAGACAAAGAAACAGTCTACTGTATCTTTATCATCAGCTGAAGTTGAATACCAATCTATGGCCAAGACTATTTGTGAAATAGTTTGGTTAAGGGGTCTATTTCTGGATCTCGGAGCTCCTATTAAAGGACCAACTTTACTCTTCTGTGATAATGATTCAGCACTCAAGCTCGCAGCAAATCCTGTACTGCATGAGAGGATGAAGCATATAGAAGTTGATTGTCATTTTACTCGAGAAAAGATTCAAGAAGGAATTGTCGAGACAAGAGGAATTAGGACTTCGGAACAGCCTGCTGACATATTTACTAAACCTCTTTGTCAAAGACAACACACATATCTTCTAAGCAAGCTAGGTGTCTTGGATATATACAAACCACCAGCTTGAGGGGGAGTGTTGGAATATATGATTCTGTAATATATTTTGATAGGAAATCAAATATATTTTAGGATAGAAGAGATAGGCAAATACTCAAATTCCTTTATTATTTTTCTTCTTTGTAAATTAAATACATGAAACGTGTACAGAAATTACAATCAATGAAAAATGAAGACAATTGCTTCTTCATTCTTTTTTGCCTTCTGCGAATATCTTCATCTTCCTTTTTCTGACAAAGAAGAAAATGAGATGATAAAAACTTTCTCACAAACGGCGATCACTACCATAATCACACTGATTGCAGGCAGGTCGACAATGGTGGTGGTTGTTCTTGAGCATTGTTGGATTATTGGCGCCTTTTTAGAATCCTGCTTTGTCAGGGCAGTGAGAACTATCATGATGGTGGCATTTGCATGAGGACCATCGCAATGTGGTGCCTATTCTCGAAGCAACGACCTCTCGTGAGCACTCTATGTGAGGTTGCAAGTGTGAGTATTTGCCAATCGTTGCACTATGGGGACCATCATCGAGGTGATTAGTGATCGACATGCCTTAGGAGTGAAAGTGGTCCTAGTTCAATTGGAGAATTGACTAGTTCTTGATTGGTTTACCCTGAATTGAGCGACCCATTTGGCGTGGGGAATGCCTCTATTAGTTTACCAATCGATGCTCAAGAGTTTGATGTTCCAATAATTCGATAGTGTAGTGCAAGAGTCATTTTAATTTTAAAAGCTATAAAGCCCAACTCATACAAACCAACCCTAGCATATGAGTTTGGCAATGCTTTGACTTTGCAAAGTCCTTTCAAGTCATAGTGATTTTACTCAAAATAAATAGTATTCGATAATCACGATATAAAATAAGCATTAGAAAGCAACTTTCAAAATTAAAAAAAAAAATAAAAAGGAAATTTTTTATCAGGTTCACTATTGGTGTGATAATAAACTTATTCATCACCATTAGATTATGAAAATGTGAAAGAATTTGGTTACTCAATTTAATTCAAACACTGACACAAAAAAAAAAAAAAAAAGAAAATTCAAACGCACACGCCACAATCTAGTTATACACGTATAAGTATTTTTTTTTGTTATACTAGCTTCAGATCTCACAATTTAAAAAGAAAAAAGGGGCCCACCGATTGCTTCGCCTAACCCATCGTTTTCGTTTTATTTCCTTTTGTTTCTTTTCTAATTTTCCCGATCTAAGTTTAGATCTAGAAACTTTACTCTCCCGATCTTTCATCTAGGAGCTTCTCTCTCTGATCATCTTTTAAATTTTGGAGTCTTAATGAATAAGTACTCCACCTCCAGTGTTTCAATAGTGTTCACAGTAGTTTCAATGTCAAACATGTGTTCGGTCAACATCTTTTTACTTAAAGTTTTGGCATTTTGCATTGGCTAAGAGACACACCCTCACACGTATCAAATCTGAGATTTTTCAATATGTTTATGTTATCTCCGTACGATGATGGTGTTGAGTACGTCGAACCAAGATGCATACCACGGAAAGGCAAAGCTATGATTATAGATAGAGATCTCTTTTTGTGTTTATCACTAATAATGTTGTATGATTCCGTGATTAGTCGCCGATCCTTTCATTTGGATCCAGTTACAGATTTGTTCTTCAAAGGATGAGCTTTTGATGATCTCTGCCATTACAAATCTATTCTTGAAAGACTAGCTTATGATGATCTCTATCAATCATATTCTATGAAATGCCTTGAAATATGTTTTTCTATTAATTTTGGAAATCTATGAGTTTGTTTCGTTAGTAGGACTTTTGAAATTCCTTTTTATGTATCAGTTTGGTAATTAATAAAAATTTCTTTTTGACAAAAAAAGAAAAAACACCACAGTCAACATTGCTGAATTCAAATTAAATATATACGACATATAGCGATTCAAATCATGAAAACAAGTTCACCAGATAGACTATAGTTTATTCCCTTTTTCCAAACATCAAAGCCACATCAAGCATCCTGCTCAAAAGCTGGAAAGACAACCACACATCTTACTAGCACGACAGACGTCAAGAAAACATATATATTACTTCCTAGTCACATGGCCAAATGGATTGACATGCACGACGGGGCGACACACCAGCGGCTTGGCCATCTCCGCCGCGAATCCAGAACCATGGCTCAAATCGACGCCCCCCTCTCCCTCCATCACCTTCCAATCGAAGCACTGGACCAGCGATCCGACAGCCGGGTGCATCACCTGCATCGCGAGGGATGCCCCAGCGCACCCCCGCCGCCCGCTCCCGAATGGCAAGTACCTGAAGTTCTGGCCCTTGAACTCCATCTGGTGCTCCCCGATCCTCTCGCCGGAGCTCTCCAGGAACCTCTCGGGCATGAACTCGTTCGGGTCGGTCCATATCTCCGGGTCCCTCATGATCGCATAGACGTTGATTAGGACCCTCGTTTTGGCCTCCACGAGGTAGCTGTCGACCGAGCAGTCCTCGCCGCACTCCCGGATGATGAGGGGTGCGGACGGGTGGAGCCTCAGGGTCTCCTTGATTACAGCTCGGAGGTAGGGCAAGTTCGGGACGTCCGACTCTTGGACTAGCCTAGTGGGACCGACGACGGAGTTGATCTCGTCCCGCAGCTTCTTGAAGGCTTCCGGACGGTTGATGAGCTCCCCCATGGCCCACTGCATCGCCGCCGACGAGGTATCCGTACCAGCCATGAAGAGATCCTGCCAATTAGAGGTATCCGTACCAGCCATGAAAATGGTATGTAGTGTTTTATATGTATATAATGTAAATCGCGCGACAATTATCTAATAACCTATACTTTCGGAAGATAAGTATATTTATTTGCTACCAATAGATTTTATGAAAAGTAGATAAAAGATAAGGGACTTCATGTCCTTTAACTTGTACTCACCAGGACAAAGGACTTCATGTCCTTTCTAGTTATCTTCACTTCAGCAGTTGGATCGATGTGTGTCTCCAACAAGATGTCCACGAGATCCTTCCGGTCGGTGACTGATTTATTGACCAGCTCCTCTTCATGCTCCTTCATTATCCGCTCGACGATCCGGTCGAATTCCCACAGCGCCGCCTCGAGCTTCTTCCCGTTCCCTGAGAAATCGAGCCACCTGAGGGGGCCCAACACGTCGCCGATGCTCAGCTTCCCCGCGAGCTCCAAACACGTCTTCACGAGCTCGTGGATTTTCTCTGCGTCATTCGCAGTCCCCGAGCACCGTGTGCTCATCACCATCCGACAGATCACGTTGTTTGTGAACGTCGTCAGCTCCTTGCTCAGGTCCGATGCCTTCCCTCCTCTCGCGCTATCCATCACCGACTCGACGAGCCTCTCGACCTCCTCCTCACGAACGTCGAGGAACTTGTCGAGCTGAGGGACGGCGAGGAGCTTCGTCATGCACAGCTTCTTCATGAACCGCCAGTAGTCGCCGTACGGAGCCATGATGAAGCGCGACCCCCTGTAGATGAAGTGCTCCGAGGACCCGAACTCGGGCCTCGATGAGAAGTTGAGCTCTTGGGTTTTGAACAGCTCCCTCGCGATGGAGGCGCTCGAGGCGACGATGCACGAGGACGCCCCGAGGCGGAGGCGCATGAGTGGGCCGTGGGTGCGGGCGAGCGCTTGGAAGGATTTGGGGAGGACGGGGCCGACCAGGTGGAGGTGGCCGAGGAAGGGGAGGGAGAGAGGGCCCGGCGGGTGCGGGACCTTGGAGCGAGGCTTGAGCTTGAAGCATGCTTTGATCAGGGAGTGGACTAGGAGGGCCGTGAGGAACCAGATGAGGAAGAGGAAGTAGTAGAAGACATCGTTTGCACTGACTATGGCCATGAGGGAATATGGAAAGTGTATAGATCAGAGAGAGAGAGAGAGAGAGAGAGAGCGAGAGAGAGATGGAGAGGACTATGGGGTTTGAAAGAAGGAAGCTAGGGTTGATGCTCTATATAGTGCATGAGAGCATGCCAGCTGCCATTACAAAAATATGAAAAATGAAGTAGCGTGCACTTCTTTCAACAAGATTTATGCTGTACGAAATTAAACCAGGTGACAAACGGAGATGCTGCTGTTGTCATGTCACGGACGAAAGTCGTCTTAAAAAACCAAGCCTTCTTCGTCGGCTCGTCATGCCACCGCCAGGAGTGAAGGGTACGCATAGAGATTCATTTTCCGCGAACGAGGAAGCAGTCTCTTATTAATCATCGCATGCACAGTCTCTTAGATAATCATCGCATGCACAGTCGATGAACAAGATGCATAATCCTCCATAAAGTGACCTCCTTTATCATCGATTTGTTTGGTAACAACTATCCCCACTCTTATTAATCATCCTGCTCAAAGTGAAGGCCGCTCGTAAATTTCTTCTTTTTTAAGGATGAGCTTGCTTTTTAGTCTTTTTAGCAAAAGCTGCAAAAGACCTCTAATTTATATCTACCGTGACATATTTATCTCAAATTTTTTCTATAATGCCAAAAATTCCAGACTTATGTATCTGTAACATATTTACCTTTTGTCAAGATTTTATCATTGAGAACCGCTAAAAATTACATATATAGGCGCCAAAAAGAAAATTATGTTGACACTCCCACAAGAGTTAAGTTAAATAAAAACGATGTTGTTTTGATTGAAAAATTATTTAACAGAACCCTTTTTCTTTTTTAAAATATGTAAATCTCACTATTTAGATGAAGTTCAGAAGCTTCAAGACATCCCCCAACATCACAAACATAGCTAATTATGCGAGAATATGGAGGTAGAAAGCCTCCACATAGTTGCCAACAAAATATTTGCTTGGAAGGGCACAATTATGGAAAAGTGAAGCCTAAATTCTTTAGTGGAATTTACAATTTACATATATTAGCCAAAAGAAGATGCATCTCAATTGATTTATTTTGAAAATGTCTACAATTGTGCTCCATCTAAATACAATACATGGTTGCTAAGATACTTCGCCATATACTCCTAGCCCAGTTACATTCAAAGAATAAATAAGTTTTATCTTTTATATCGGATATCTAGAAATTACACTAAATATCAATTAAAGGTTTTCATCGTAATACAGCCTCTGCCGTCAGTAATCTATTTTTACAAGCAAGTTAGCCTATAAAGTTATGTTTGCTAATACCGTTAGTTTATATTAAAACGCACTACTCCACAATGGGTCCCACTGGCCTAAGTTCATGATACACCACTTTATCTAAAGCTAGAGATGATTGAAGTTAGAATGAGTCTTAGCTTCAGAAGACATCGCCAACTCCAAGTCATATTGCCCTTAATCTCAAGTTGCATAATTAAGTACCTTTGCATTTATTATTGAAAACCCAATTACTCCGGAGGGAAGAGGAAGGATTATTGATGAGGGTCTATAACATGCGACATAGTAACACTTTGTTCCATAATTTCAAATTAAGCATACCTAATTCTCCTTCATTTTTAGGCAAGCAAACTACTTCCTATGAACTTTACGTACTTGGCGAACTTTTGCATTTCTAACTAACGGAAACTTGACGAAAAGTAAATGTGTTACATAGGTATAAGTTTAGGTTTTTTTTTTTTGTCACAAGAAAAAGTTTATGATAAATATGTCTCGATGGGTATAGTTTAGGGTTTGTAATATTCCAAAAAAAAAAAAAAAGTTCAAGGTAAATATTTTACAGTGAATATAATTTGGAACTTTTTATGACTTTTGATAGGGAAAGCTTACAATGTAACTCAAATTTATTCATGAGCTTAACCGGATCTATAACTTATAAATGATCATCTAACGTGTTCTTCTTTATAATTTTCTTTCGAAGACGTGAATTGCTTTTCCAAGTACGTATCAAGACGATGCTACGATCAACGAGGCCATGTATATCTTGAGGATAGTACAGCAAAATTAGGACCATTAAGCATACCTCAGTGGTCCTCAGTGGTCCCCGTACATGAACTGACAGCGTGGTCCTCCTTGTGTATTATTGAAGCAATCTTGCAATTGATTAGTCGTCTAAGGATTGGATTAATTATTAAATCCGTGTGAGCCCAGAAAGTGAGATCAACCAAAGTTTGAAAAAGTTCAAACTTCTAAACAGCTCACGAGTTGTCTGGTCCTTTGGATTGATCTCCCCATGACATTCTGACATATCTTCCCCAGTGCACAACAGTTTGACAGGACCTAAAACTTGCCGTCGGCCGCGAGAACATAATCAGTGGGATGCTTTTTGGGAAAAGATCAGATGATTTTGGTTCTTCATGTAATAATAAGTGGGATGTTTATAGGAAAAGGTCAGATGATTTTGATTCTTCATTCCTAGACGATCTTGGAGGCCCCATGGCCAGTTTGGATTATGTAGCAACTAGTGTTAATCAGTGGTTTTAGGCAGTGATGTTCTTAGCAAATAACTAGATTAAACATCTTCTTCCTCGACAACGGTGGCGAAAGAAAGAAATTGCAAAGTAACAGTGTTGGAGCGCGATGTCTCCTAAAACGGGACCATGTAACTTGGACCAATGATGTATCATGAACATCGCATCTCATGGCTATAAGGACATCATATATTATCTAATTTTTATATAATGCTTATTTGAGTGTTCTAATATATATATATTTTTTATCACTTGAGTGTCACGTTAGTGAAAAATCCCTCATTTAAGTAGCTTCTTTTCTTTTTTCTTTTTTTTTTCAGCGAATCGCCCTACGTAACTTTTTGAATAATTGTTGAGTCCAACATGACCTTTTTCGTAAAGAGATTTACGTCCAAAGTGGAAAATGGAACAAAATTCTAAGTCCGTGGCAATCTAAGTCGACTCACTTGGCTCGGTCGTCTACGGTCCAAAAAATTTGGCCAAAACTCTTCTCCGGTCTGATTTTGAGCGAGAAGACGGATCAATTGAGGAGCGAGAAGTACCTGCTATTTGATCAAGTGTCCGATTCTAGAAATCAGATTCATAGAGAGTGAAAGAGGGGCTTTCAGGAAAAGAGTGAGATTATTTTTTTCTACTTCTTCGTTTGTCTATTGCCCGAGATGATTCAAAATGTAATTTTACCAAACATTAAGGGAATAAGAGTTTTCTAGGGAGAAGGACCATAGAAGTGTTAAAACTTGTGTACGGAACTTACTTTTTTTATCGGTTTACTTAAGTGTCGAATTGGAGAAAAAATGAATACTTGAGTGCCTTCGGCAAAAAATTCCGATAAAAGAAATTATGTTATTTTTATTATCAAAATTTTTATTTGATGTGGTATTTTTTTGGCACTGAAACAGTCACTTTTTGACAACGACTGGCATTAAAGTGATCGCTTTTTTACAACGATTGATACTGGAGTGATCATTTTTTAATAATAATTGGTACTGAAATAATTACTTTTTAATCTGCCACACGAAGTCATTTAAGGATTATATGCTGATTAAATACTCAGACGAGCCACGTAGGATTAAGAAAATAATAAAAATGACTACGTTGGATTTCTGACAACTTAGATCAGAGTTGAAAGTTAAGTGATCGTTCTTTTTAAAACGTGGTACTTGAGTGCTGAAAAAATAAAAATAAAAATAAAAATAACCCAAGGCCAAGCTCCTCCCTCTTCAACGATGAGGAAATGTGGTATTACAGGTTCTCATGATCCTGGGGGTTCCTATGGCTGCCCGCGGCTCTAGTCCTTCCATGGTCGCCTTGATCACTTTTCCTTTTCATTTTATTGATAGGGTCGAAACTACGTCTTTTTCTTATGGTTTTTGTTGATTAGATTTTTCCAACGAGTCACATCACTCAATACATAATAAATTAATGATGGGTAAATAGTTAATGACACTTAAGTAAATGATTTTTAACCAATGTGACATTTAAATGATTCAAAAGAAAAAGTAATGACATTAAAGTGAATATGCATTAAAATTATGAGACTTATGGTGTCTTTATGGCATCTTATGCTTAAGAAAATGCCAAACCCATACTTATAAAGCTTTAGTGGAATATGAGGAGTAATTTTTCCATCGTTGTTAGACATCACATCACAAACCACTCGTTTCACATTGAATGGCAAATAGACTTTGGTCAACTTTAGGGTAACTTAGATTGTATGTTAGCCCTCGGTTTTACATTGGCCTAGGTCTTAGATTATATTAATTGTAATTATTATATAAAAGGGTACATGTTGACACATACGTCATCACTTTCTCAATCATGCGTTTACTTATGAATGAATTGCTCTGTCTCATTTCATATTATTGGAAAAACTAAGCATTTAAATCATAACGATTCATCTTTATTGTGTCATGGGTGACGTAAAAAGACATGAATGGATGTAAGCACCTAACGATACACGCTTTCCTTTTCCAAAACCAATTTGTTTTTATGCACCTAATTTATTTTTTCCAATTATTTTAAAGAATGATTGAGCTGACCGGGCGCTCATGGGACTGAAAGAACAGATATGATTCATTTTGCTGGAGTCCCCCACAATGTCATGTCAGAAGATTGAGGTCCAAATCTCTGATAGTGATTCATATTCATCTGTGCCCCACTTTGAAGAAAATAATAATGATGATGATGAGCAAGATTAATTTAGATAAAAAAAAATCTAACAAACCAAGTTTTTGGACATTAATCAAAACTATGTTACAGAGATTCACGCATCCTAGTACTACTCTCGCCTAAGCATGCTTAACTTTGGAGATTCGATTTTGGGCATGTACGGAATTCATTTCCAAGTTAGTTTCCACATATGATAAGACAAAATAAAACAAACATTTCTATTACTAGCTGATGCAAACGGCTCCTGTGCCATTAAAAACTTGAGAAAATTGTCTAATTAATAATAAATTTATTATATAGATGTCAATAGAGTCATAAATTTTCCGATTTGATTAAACTTTTAAATAAAGTTTTAATACAATTATTATGATCAATTTTCTCAGGCAATTGTTGACATGATGGTATTGGCTAGCGAGTACTAGACCAGCACATCAATGAATCCCAGCGAAAATTGGCCAAAATGACTATAATGGAATTTTGTACAAAAGTTTAGTACTGAATGAAAAAAATGAAAAATTTATGATTGAATTAGTATTCATATAATAAGTTTCGAATTAAATGAGCAATTTTCGCTAGAAAACTGAATATGTGAGAGAGAAAATTAGGAAGCTACTTCGATTATTGATCAATGAAGAATGCTTCAGTCTTTATCGGTCACTTTTTTATTAAAAGGCCTATAGTGCGATGGTGATTAGGATCTCCATCTGTCCAAGTAAAGACGAGGTTGTCGCGAGGCATCTGGTACGCGGTTTCCTCAGAGGAATCTCCATCTGTTTTACAGCCCTCAATTTGCTTTTGTGATTTCGACAACCTATTGCGACTGGCTAAAGATAAGTCCATGTTTGTCACCCGTGGAACGCCAGATTAATCGAACCAAACGAGAAAAAGACAGCAACCTTGCCCTGAGGTAAGCCGCCAGGCCTATTCGATCGAGAAACCTACCCAAACCGGCCATATCCGGCCAGTTCGCAACAGGAATTGCTTTGGTTTTGGATTTCGATTTCTTGTTGTCATTTCTTGGCCTTCTTTCCTCTCACTCTCCCATACGTGGCTGCAGCGCCCCCGCGCCCCCCCCCCCCTCTCTCTCTCACTCTCTCTCTCTCTCACTCTTGTCTCTCAAGTCTCTCCGGCGGTGCCCTCGAGTCTCATCGACACTGTCTCGTCTCCCTCTTGATCTTGCGGCTCGGGGCCTAGCCATAGCCAGGTTCTCTCTCTGTCCCTCTGGGTCAATTTCGTTTTCGATTTCTTCATCGAATGTTTCGATTTTGGTGTGCTATGATTTTGATTTGTTTGTTGCCTTGGCCATACGTGCATAGAATTGGTTTATGTAAGCTTGTTTGCTTGCTACTTAACAAACTGAATCCTGCAAGTTCGAATTCTGTATCACGAGGTCGTAAGGCCAAAAGTGCTGAATAACTGACAAACTGACAGCCTCCTAAAGATTCTGGGGTCGTGAACCCGGTTGGATAAAACA
Organism: Eucalyptus erythrocorys; assembly: GCA_014182555.1. Classification (NCBI taxonomy): domain Eukaryota; kingdom Viridiplantae; phylum Streptophyta; class Magnoliopsida; order Myrtales; family Myrtaceae; genus Eucalyptus; species Eucalyptus erythrocorys. The sequence goes on along the minus strand of CM024607.1, from coordinate 22,062,810 downwards.
AGCTGCTCGGGGAAAGATCTCATAAGTGACTATTGGAGTTTATATGGAACTACTGCATCTATTATATCTTGAAGTCCATGTTAATTTGTTGCATTACAGGTGGCTTCATGGAAGTTCAATGAAATCAAGATTAACCAGTTCTTTTTTAAGCATAGTTTTGAGAGTTGTCATGGTGGAAAACATTTTTTATTTTTGACCTTTTGACAAGGTGGAAAACTATCTTTGATGACTTAGGATGTTTTGGCTATTCCGATAACTATCGATGCTTTAAAGTCAGTTTTTAGTATATCGGGTCATGTGTTTAATGACTTTCAAAGTTCTTTGACTCCTAAAGTAGAGGAAGTTTTGATTTTCACTCAAGATTGGTCGAGAGTCGTGAGAGCCATTCCCATGCCGACTAAGGTTGAAAAGTTTATTGAGAATGCATAAAAGTTTTGAATTGAGTTAATTATGCATTTTTTCTTTTATCTTGTGATTCCTTTGGATATCTAATGAATGAATATCTCAGGAGAATACTACTAAAGTATTGGAGAAGATTTCAAATAAGAAAATGAAATGAGACATTTCTCGAAAGCGAGCAAGAGTACACCTTGTTGAAAATAACGGTATAAAGTGGACTTAGTTGACAACAAGCAACCAAATCTTTGCCGCTCGGGCTTACAAGCGCGACTCACGTGCTTATTGGGATGTTTTCTGCTTGGACGTCTCGTTTTCAATCTCACACCCATAACTAAATTTAATATTGGCTATATTCATAGTTAATAAATGGCATTTTTGAGTATCCAACTAACTAAGAAAATAAAAAAAAAAAATCCAATTATATTCAAGCATGCCAAATCATCATTTTACTATTCGTCACTGACCAGCAGAAATAAGGATAAAAACGAGTAAAACTTGCAAAATACGAATGTGCGCGCAAACACGTTCAGAGGTGCTAAATTCTGATGAAACACATATATAAATATAGAGCACTATAAAATCATAAGTTTGGAATTAAGAAATAGATAATTAATAAAATCAGAAACTCTATTGTACTAATTTTTTTTTTTTTTTAATTTCTAACTCAATGACTATTAAAAATTGAGACCGGCCATTTAATGTCGCAACATATTTTCTATTGGGGAGAACCGGTCCTTGAATCTTGAAGTTCAATTTGATCGGAGTTCGCATTCTTACAACTATCTCTATAATACAAATATGAAGATGACCATTATAAATATGCAAAGGACCTAAACAAATCCTCAAAAGGTTTTATTTGGATTCTCATCTAAGACCCAACAAAGGCAACTCATTCCAGGATGAAACTAAAAGATGCAACTCTAGCTCTTCAAGAAGGCCAGTAGTTAGTTTAGCAAGGACTAATTGAGCCCTAGAAGTCTTCAAGAGGGTATTGCCAAATACATGGTAAGAAAAATACATTGTACCACAAGATGGGTTAGGGATGAGCATAGTTTCCAAATAGAATTGAACTGAAGAACCAGACTAGTGAGAATCTATCTGGTTGCAGGTTCTAAGGTATGTAGGGTAGGTTCTAGATTTTAAAAATCAGGAAACCTATTTTAATGGATAAGTTTCAGATTCTAGATAGGTTGCCGTCTTATTGTAATCTATATGCCGTCAACAATTTCATCCTTGGTTCTTGAAAATTTCTATGTAATTGGAAAATCGATTCATTTCAACTAGCCAATCCACGAAGTGCTAGGTATTCAGACTCCCATCAAAAGTAGGATAAATCCCTTACCATCCACCTCCGCGATTCCACGCTTCGCTATAGTGATTCTCGTCAATGAGCCTACAGCCTTATTTAAGATTAAGAGGGCCATTCCATGACCTAAATTGTGATTGGGTCCATTTTGGTTCAAAATTTTTCGCAAACAAGTTAAAATCGAAATCTTGAAAAATGCTTGTCCCATGTCAATCAGCCAATCATTTTAATATTGAAAGAGTATGGTTGCCTCACCTTTATTGGTGAAGGTACGACAAAATCAAAGTTAAATTGATCTAATGTCAGGGAAAGTATTGTTTTTACCAATTAGGTTAATAAATTCTTTTTAGGAAGCCTTCTAACTTTTCCTCGAACATAAGCAAAGGGGCTTGACGATGGCTTCGAAGGTGCACCTAACCCACCTGCCGACTCATCAATCATGGTCACCATTGCTGAATTCAATTATGTACGCAAAGCTTATAGTGCTTCATATATAATAACCGCATGATTGCCATATAGACTATAGTTTATACTGACTGTACTTTACTCACTTTTCCAAACTTTAAGGAATTCATACATCCTTCACAATGAGCGGGAAAATATAACAAGACATCTTAGCTGTACGATGACATCAAGACCCATGTAACTTTCTAGCGGCACGGCTCAAATGGATCGGCATGCACGACGGCGTAACACACCAGCGGCTTAGCCATCTCCGCCCCGAATCCTGGACCTTGGCTCAAATCGATGGCCTCCTCTCCCTCCATCTTCTTCCAATCGAAGCACTGAACCAGTGATCCGACAGCCACGTGCATCACCAGCATTGCGAGTGACGCCCCGACGCACCCTCGCCGCCCGCTCCCGAACGGCAAGGCAAGTACCTGAAGTTCTGACCCTTGAACTCCATCTGATTCTCTCCGATTTTCTCGTCCGAACTCTCCAGGAACCTCTCGGACACGAACACGTCCGGGTCCGTCCATATCTCCGGGTCCCTCATGATCGCGTAGGCATTGATTAAGACTCTCGATTTGGCCTCCACCAGGTAACCGTCGACGGAGCAATCTTCTCTGCACTCCCTGATGATTATGGCGGCGGGCGAGCGGAGCCTCTGGGTCTCCTTCACGACAGCCTCGAGGTAGGGCAAGCTCGGGATGTCCGACTCTCGGACTAGCCGAGTGGGCCCGACGACGGAGCTGATCTCGTGCCGTAGCTTCTTGTAGGCTTCCGGACGGTTGTGAGCTCCGCCATGGCCCACTGCATGGCCGCTGATGAGCTTTCGGTGCCCGCCATGAAGATATCCTGACCATGCATGAGGAACGATAAATTGACATTTGCATGAACGTCGCGTGTAATGTTTTAAACGTATAAAGTATAATCCGCGCGTATCTACACTTTTGAAACATAATATTTATCTACTATCAATCTACTTAGTGAAAACTAATTAGAAGTTATATGTTTAAGTGTAAGTGTTTTCATGTCATGGCCATCGATCTAATATGCAAAACTTAATAAAGAGAGTATGGATATAATTAACATGTACTCACCAGGATGAAGGACTTGATGTCATTTCTAGTTATCTTCACTTCGGCAATCGGATCATTGTGAGTCTCCAACAAGATGTCCATGAGATCCTTCCTCTCTGCAACTGACCCATTGATCAGCTTCTCTTCATGCTCCTTCATTATCCTCTCCACGATCCGGTCGAATTCCCACAGCACTGCCTTGACCTTCTTCCCATTCCCGGAAAAATCGAGCCACCTGAGAGGCCCCAACACGTCGCCAACGCTCAGCTTAACGGCAAGCTCCAAACATGCCTTCACAATCTCATGGATCCCTTTCGCGTCGTGGGCAGTCCCCGAGCACCGCGTGCTCATCGTGATCCGGGAGATCACGTTGTTTGTGAAAGTTGTCAGCTCCTTGCTCAGGTCCGAGGCCTTGCTCCCTCTTGCGCTCTCCATCACCAACTCGACCAGCCTCTTGACCTCCTCCTCCCGGACGTTGACGAACCTTTCGAGGTGAGGGGCGCCAAGGAGCTTCGTCATGCACAGCTTCTTTCATGAACCGCCAGTAGTCGCTGTACGGCGCCATGATGAAGCGTGACACCCTATAGATGAAGTGCTCCGAGGACGCGAACTCAGTCCTCGAGGAGAACTTGACATCTAGAGTTTTGAGTATGTCCCTCTCGACGGGGGCGCTCGAAGCAATGACGCAAGCGGAAGGCCCGAAGCGGATGCGCATGAGCAGGCCGGGGCAGTGAGCGAGCGCTTGCAAGGATTTGGGGAGGACGTGGCCGATCAAGTGGAGGTGGCCGAGGAAAGGGAGGGAGAGAGGGCTTGGCGGAGGCGGGACCTTGGAGCGAGGCTTGAGCTTGAAGCATGCTTTGATGAGGGAGTGGGCTAGGAGTGCGATGAGGAACCAGACGAGGAAGAGGAAGCGGGAGAAGACATCATTTGCACTGAAGATGGCCATGAGGGATATGAAAGTTGTAGATGAGAGAGAGAGAGAGAGAGAGAGAGAGAGAGAGAGGAGCAATACTGGACATATTAAGATAGCGTTACAAAACAGAGATACTGGTTAGATTTTATGGTGGAAAATAATCTTAAAAAATTAAGTCTTGGCTAGTTTCTTATACCAATTTCTGTACAGCCGACATGAATGATCCGTATAACCCATTTTTCACAGATGAGAAAGCAATTAAGAACGACTTACAAAACGGTGTCTTTCCGGCCAACGGGACTATTTACTTGGAAGATACTCCTCCGTGAATGAGTACAAGTGATTGTCGACGACCATCATGTCCGACAAGACTATTTACGTGGGAAATAGTCCAGGAAAATCAGGACAGACGTCCCTACCTAGGTGTTTCTCGTATATGAATTAACGATGTGATCATAGTGTATTATTGAAGCCCTCTCGCTCTTGATTAATCTCTATAACTAAAACCGAGTGAGCCAACAAAGTAAGGTAAAAAAAAGTTCCAAAATTGAACTTTTAAATTGCGGAAATTGAAATGCTTGCTGTCCTTTTATTTCGTTGTTGCTTCGATTTGTGTATAGTTTGTTGGGTAGATCCCTATTCCACCGAAAAGTGTCGATTAGATACATTTCGAAATATGGACAGATGAGTAAAAAAAAATATGGACAGATGAGAAAATTGACGAAGAGTGTAAAGATAAACTGAAATTAAAATTAAACCGCTGGTAATTTTTATACTAATTAGTGGTCCCTTCTACAGACTACAACTCTGACCACTTCTAACTGCTATGAAAAGTTAACAAAGGTTACAAAGAGATCAAATACATCCTATGTGACTATTATAATTTGGCAACTTCTATATACAAAAAATTGTTCAACAATACATGACTCCACTACTTGACGGTTGTTTCTCGGGAAAATTATCAAAATGGTCCTAAACCTATTGAATTATACCAATTTAGTCATAAACTTATTTTTTTTTTTATCAATTGAGTCCTAAATCTTTTACGATTATTCCCGATTAGTTCATCCGCCCAAAATTGGCTAGCTGGCGCTGATGTGGCAGTCGGTTGACGCCGGCGAGCTTTTTTTAATAATATTTTATTTTTAAAAAATTTCCGGCAACCGGCCGGCTTGGTCGGTCGTCAGAGCCAAAGGAAGGAGGAGAGAGGAGGGAAAGGGGGAAAAAAGATAAAAAAGGAAAAAAAAAAAGATAAAAAAAGCTCGCCGGTGCCGGCCAGCTGCCACGTCAGCACTGGTCGTCCAATTTTGGTCGGAAGGACTGATTAGAATTGTAAAAAGTTTAGGACTCAATTGGTAAAAAAAGATTAGTTTATGACTGAATTGGTATAATTGCAATAGATTTAGGACTTTTTTTTTGGTAATTTTCCCATTGTTTCTCCATTCGTTTGCCATTAGCATCATCAATTGCTTCCAAAATCCTTGGTTTCACTTCTTGATGGTTATGTCGCTTCCACATCTTCACGGTTGTCATTAACAAATACTACTTCTTGGATTTTCAGCTCTACTTCTTAACAGTTGCATTGACCTCATCCTTGATGGGCGTCTCTTTGATTGTTACATCTGAAATGGTTGGTTCCAACACTGCGATAGTTACTTCTTTTCAATCCTATCCTATTGAAGATTATGTCCTTATGTGGGCTCTTTCTCTCTTTCCTAAATAGATCGAGCAATATATCACCCATGCCCTGAGGAAGGCACGGGAGCACGCCCCAAAATCGGAGCCTTATGTCAATTGTAGCCTTTTGCTCCAAGACTTACTTATTTTCACTTAGATTCCTTGTCAAATGAAACTAGTTTCCTCGTTGACTAATTGAGTTTGTCGAATAGAAGCCTTCAACACCTAAGGGTGATTGGTTCTAGGCTAGGCAATTCCTGCCCTAGAATCGAGAATCACTCACTAGTTTCTAGGACCATCCGGCAATCGACTAGGAGAGGCAGAGAAGGTGTAGGGTTGGTGGAGGAGGAGGGGAGGCAGGCACAGGTCATCAAGTGGGGTGGAGGGCAAAGGTGGGAGAGGGCAAGATGAGAGGTGAGGATGAGATGAGTATAGCAATGTCGAGGTAGAGCGGGTGTGAAGGCATGATGGTGCAAGGCAAGAGGAGAGAGGGAGAACAAGAGGTGGTTGTATCTAATTGGGTCAAAATCAGGTGTCTAATGAGAGAATGAAGATAGTGAAGAGTAGATCTGTATCTTTCTAGAGAGAAAGAGAGTATATCTTCTTCAATTTTTTTTTTTTTTTTGTCAAAAAAGAGAGTATACCTTGAGGAGTGAGAGATATTGTAAGGCATATGAAAAGAGGTGACGTGAAGAGGATGAGAGAGATAGAGAGAGTTTTGGATAGAAAAATAATTGGGCAATAGATTTTAATATATTATGAGAAAATAATCTATTTTAAACTACAAAAAACTAAATAACAATAATTGTAAATTATTGTGAGCCTACTCTTTTAAGAATTTATGACTTACAACAAATTATTATTCACACAGTAACCCAAATAGTATGATTTTAGCAAAACTCTTTAGGGTATTTGAAATTTTTAATATAAAAATTAAGAATATATAAAAATATATATAACAATTCAGTTCGAATGGATAGTTCCACATATGAAATTGGAAAATGGATTTATCCCAATAAAAATTGCTCCAAACGGATCGATTTGGGGCAGTGGAAGGATTCTCGATTTTTTATACACCACCCTAGACTGCCAAGTCAGCATGTTCTTGGACTAATTATCAAGTGCCATGTGGAGGTGTGGGGTCGCTGGAGACCAAAGGGATTTCTCGCTCAACCTATTTTTTTTTTTTTCTTTTCCCTGAGATTTGCACACACTAGCGTGCACGCATTTATTTCACTCACTCTCTCACTCTCTTTCGCTCATATCCTTTCTCTTTCCTTCACTGATGAAGAAAAGGGAACCCCAAAAAAAAAAAAAGACTCACGCTAGTGTCACAACCCGAAGGAATGCCGATCCAAGAGGGTTCTAAGAGACAGGCGTTACACATCCATGGAATGAGTGACCCTCGACTTATATCTTCGAGCCTTCTAGAATATTCCTGGGGGCGGGCGATATGATATTTGTATGCATATGTTATAAGTGTGGATAGCTGGTAGTTGGGGTGACGTGGTTGGTAGTTGGGGAGATGCAATCTCCACCGTTAAATCGAAGAGAGATCTACGGATATGGTTTGCCTTGTATTTGTATATAAATGGGTCTTCTCCCCTTATCATAACCATCTCATTCACAAGTAATAGAATCTAGAGCTTCTCTCTCTAAAGTTTCTTTTTACAATCCTTGTGAGTCGAGTGTGGGAAAGGCTACTTAGGGTAAAATCCTAAGGCCAGACGGGTCAACCTACGAGTGATCGATCGGCCCGTGACAGTAGCTTGCACACATATATTTCACTTTCCCTCTCTTCCATTCTCTCTATTGCTTCTTTCTTTCTTTTTGAGGAAGAAAAGTGAATGCACGCTTTCTCTCTCTTTCTCGTTAATTCAAATTCTCGATCTCTGCCTCCGGCACTCGCCTTCTCTGGCCTTCATTCTCTGTCGCTCATTGTTGCACCTGCATTCGTTGCTCCTCTGGCACTTTGGTATCTGGCCCTCGCTTCTCTAAGTCAGCCATGGGAGCAGCATGATAGATCGTCATCTATTCTGTCTTTTGGCCCTAGTACAAAGATGGTAGAGATGCATCAATGTGGTTTCATTCATTCTTTGCGGCATATCGAAGTACTAGTGAAGGTTTGGTAGTTGTTTATTTTTGTTTTCTGTGAAGAGACTGCGGCCACTGCGGATCAGTGAGGTCAAAAAAGAGATTTGTTGTTCTGGTTTTTTGTAAATTCTGCTCTTGATGGTGTGTGTTTGTCTGTCTTCCTGCTCAAGATGCCATTCTGATATCATGTTTTTCTGGGGCGATAAATTGTTGAGGGCACTGGGATTATTCAGTTGATGTCTGAACATACAGTTAAAACCTCCAGTAACTTTGTATTATATTCTCATGCACATAGGGAATATTTGTGTAAATTGAATTTCAAAATGAAGGCGAAGTCCCGTTTGCATTTTTCTTTACTTTCGTAGGGTATTAATAACAAGGGGTGAAGAGGTGATGAAAGCTACCGCGCACTTTCTTCGCCAATGATGATAAGCTTATTGGAGATGTGATGCTTCTCACAGAAGTTAAGCTTGTGTTACATGGTGTATAGCTATATTTCAACTTAAGGAGCGAGAGTTCTTGAATAAAGGGAAACTCTTAATTTAAGTTCCGGCCATGATCAGACATGAGCTAGTCTAATTCCATTTTGACAGTGGGCGTCCCAGCAGACCACCTTACTGCTCTTTGAGAACGAACAAAGATGCAATCATAGACAGTGGTCCTCAAGGATTTGACAATAGCAAACGACTGATATCTCTGACTATCAAACCCTTTGATTTAAGAGTTGCAATATTAAAGCACCACCGGTTAAACACGAAGTTGCGCAGCGAAGGAGAATAACAGAGACAAAAGAAAGAATCGAAAGTGAAAAAGAGGTGTAATTACCACTATAAGAACCGATGATGAGTGAAAAGTAAACAAAAACCCAAAACATAAGGCTTCTACGATAGACCTAAACACTGAATTTAAAATAGCAGTAAGAGTTCGACATAAACAAAATAGCAGTAAGAGCTGCCGTACAAAAATAAGGAAGCATTTGTAACAGTCAACGGCATCGACCATGAAAAGCGCTTCGCAGTGCTCCATCTTGGGCTTCTCCAGGCAAGGGGAGTTCTCAACAGCCTTCTTGCTCTGGCGGGTGATGTATCAGTGATATTGTCCTTGAGGCTGGTCCCACTCTTGGTGGAGTGGTACCGCAGCAACTCAGCAAGCCTCGTCTTGCTCTGCGAATCCTCGTGAATACCGAGCTTGAGGTTCTTAGAGAATGCCTTGTAGAACATGTTGTAGTCTTCCTTGCTCTCCGCAATCTCAAAGAAGAGCTCGATGCATTTCTTGACAAGATTTTTCCTAATGACCTGAGGATCTCGCTTTGCTGGAGTGTTTCTCTTGAAATGTTGAGCGAAGGCCAGAGAAGGCGAGCGCCAAGCGCCGAGCGCCAGAGGCAGAGATCGAGAATTTGAATTAACGAGAGGGAGAGAGAGCTTGGCCGGGTCCGTTTTCTTCCTCAGAGAAGGAAGGAGAGAGGATACAGGCGAGAGTGAAATAAACGTGTGCAAGCTAGTGTGTGCAGGTCTAGTGATGGGGAAAATTAAAAAAATTTGTTCTGGGCGAGAAGTCTGTCCAGCGGGCCCCCTCCCCTCCACGTGACGCGTCACCGCCACGGCCTATATATATTACTGAAGCCAAAGGTTGAAACTTTTCATCTTCTACCTGTCAAATTCCTTTCGCCATGGCACCAATCGCTCGAGCTTCAAGCCTTCAATATTCTCTCCTAGTCGTCTGGAAATGCACCGTTGCTTGGAACACCAATCTCGGGCCCTATCCAATGCCCTCGTTTGAAATTTTTTTCAAAAATAAATTTACAAAGTATGAATTTTTTGGAAGCTTTGTGACTTTCTTTAAACGTAAATTATTAGATGAAAATATGATTTATTATGTAAATATTTTAATACTCTTACGCTTAGTCATTAAGCATGGAAATTTCCTTCCAATTCTGATATCAAGTGAATATTAATGAGATTACTGTAAGCTATCTTAAAGACTTAAACTATTAGACAAAAGCATGATTTATTATTTAAATATTTTATCAATTTCATAAAAATTCTCCTTTGCATTAAAAGTTGTAATATAGAAAACAAGATCCAAATAAAGAGGCATATGCCAGAAAGCGACCCCACAATCGTTTCGGAGGTGTACCTAACCCGCCTGCCCACTTCATCTACCACGGTGGCCATTGTTAAGTTCCATCATGTACACGCAGCATATAGTGCTTCATTTATAATAACGGCATGATTGCCATATGGACTCCAGTTTACATAGACTGTAGTTTACTCATGTTTCCGAACTTTAAGGAATTCATTCATCCTCCATAAAGAGCGGGAAAATATAATAGCACATCTCACCGGTACGATGACATTGAGAATCATATAACTTTCTAGTGGCACGGCTCAAATGGATCGACATGCACGACGGGGTAGCACACGAGCGGCTTAGCCATCTCCGCCACGAATCCCGGCCCTGGGCTCAAGTCGACGGCCCCCTCTCCCTCCATCATCCACCAGTCGAAGCACTGAACCAGCGACCCGACGGCCGGGTGCACCACCAACATTGCGAGCGACGCCCCCGCGCACCCTCGCCGCCTGCTCCCGAACGGCAGGTACCTAAAGTTTTGGCCCTTGAACTCCATCTGATGCTCCCCGATCTTCTCGTCGGAGCTCTCCAGGAACCTCTCTGGCGCGAACTCGTCGGGGTCCGTCCACATCTCCGGGTCCCTCATGATCGAGTAGATGTTGACTATGACCCTGGATCTGGCCTCCACGAGGTAACCGTTGACCGAGCAGTCTCGTCCACATTGCCGGAGGATTAGGGGCGCCGACGGGTGGAGCCTCAGGGTCTCTTTTACGACGGCACGGAGGTAGGGCAAGTTCGGGATGTCCGACTCTCTGACTAGCCTGGTCGGACCGACGACGGAGTTGATATCGTCCTGTAGCTTCTTGTAGGCTTCCGGACAGTTGATGAGCTCCGCCATGGCCCACTGTGTGGCCGCCGACGTGGTATCCGTGCCAGCCATGAAGATATCCTGCCCGTCGGAGGCATGAAAGGCAATCGCGTTAGACATGTACATGAACATCATATGTAACGTTCTAAAGCAGGAAGAAGGATACTATAAGTACCAACAATTGTGTATGGCGCTCGTTTTAATGCGAATAAGTTTTTTGTCAAATCATTTAAGTGCCATTTTTTTTAAAATGATCACTTCAATGCCAAGTCCGATCTAGGTGGCCGGGAATTTGACGTGACTATATTTTATTAATTTCTCAGTCATATGTGGCTTATAATTGCACAATCAACATATAACTCCTAAACGGCATCACCTAAAATTTGTATATACCGATCATTTGAGTGCCAAATTCTATTCAAAGTCATTACTTTAGTGCTAATTATTGTTAAAAAACAATCACTTTATGCGCTAAACACGCCACGTGAAAATGCCACATGGACTGGGTTTTTTTTTAAAAATAATATGGCGAGTCATATAAAATTTTTAATTATAAAAGACACCTTTTATCTTTTGCCGAAACTTCTCGCCATTGGTAGCATTTAAGTGATTTGGCAAAAACTTTAAATACTAAAATGAACATCGTACACAACTTTTAACATTTATAGCGTTCTTTTGTTGTTTCAAACATATAATACGTAATCTGTGCGAACGAGTATTTTTTAACGGACTATACTTTTGAATCATAATATTTATTTGCTATCAAAAAATTTATTGAAAAGTAATACAAAAAAAATATTTTTTAAGGTGTAATTGGTGTCATCTCATTGTCATCTATGCCTAATGAGAAAACTTAAACAAAGGGAGTATGGACATAATTATCACGTACTCACCAGCAAAGAGAGTATGGACATAATTATCACGCACTCACCAGCAAAAAGGACTTCATTTCATCCCTAGTTATCATCATTTCAGCAGTTGGATCGTTGTGGTTCTCCAACAAGACGTCTATGAGATCCTTCCTCTCTGCAACTGATCCATTGATCAGCTTCTCTTCATGCTCCTTCATTACCCTCTCGACCATCCGGTCGAATTCCCACAGCACCGCCTCGAGCTTCTTCCCGTTCCTGGAAAAATCGAGCCACCTGAGAGGCCCCAGCACATCGCCAACGCTCAGCTTCCCGGCAAGCTCCATACACGCCTTCACGAGCTCGTGGATCTCCTTCGCGTCATTCTCAGTTCCTGAGCACCGCGTACTCATCACCATCCGGCAGATCGTGTTGTTCGAGAATGTCGTCAGCTCCTTGCTCAAGTCCGATGCCTTCCCTGCTCTTGCGCTCGTGAACACCGACTTGACAAGCCTCTGGACCTCCTCCTCACGGACGTCGAGGAACCTCTCGAGCTGAGGGACGGCAAGGAGCCTCGTCATGCACAGCTTCTTCATGAACCGCCAGTAGTCGCCGTACGGAGACATGATGAAGCGCGATCCCTTGTAGATGAAGTGATCCGAGGACCCGAACTCGGGTCTGGATGAGAAGTTGAGCTCTTGGGTTTCGAGCATCTCCCTCGCCACGGAGGCGCTGGAGGCGACGACACATGAGGACGCCCCGAGGCGGAGGCGCACGAGGGGGCCGTGGTTGCGGGCTAGTCCTTGCAAGGATGTGGTGAGGACGGGGCCGATCAAGTGGAGGTGACCAAGGAAGGGGAGAGAGAGAGGGGTCGGCGGAGGCGGGACCTTGGAGCGAGGCTTGAGCTTGAAGCATGATTTGATGAGGGAGTGGACTAGGAGCGCGGCGAGGAACCAGACGAGGAAGAGGAAGCAGAAGAAGACGTCATTTGCACTCGCTATGGCCATGAGGGAATATGATGGTTTGTAGATTTGAGAGAGAGAGAGAGAGAGAGAGAGAGAGAGAGATTATTTGGGGTTTGAAAGAAGAAAGCTAGTGGTGATGTATAAGATGCAGCAATACAAACTGTGAAATCAAATAGCTTGTTTTTCTTTGAGAAAAAATTGTTTAACAATATTCAATTTAATAGGAGAATAATAGTCTGCTTTAAGCCAAAAAAAAAAAAAAAACTCAACAACAGATAAATATTACGAAGAAATGATTCATCGACAGTCTTTAATCTTTTTTTATCATTAAAAATCACATAATAAATAAATAAAAATTATTTTGGGCCCATTCTTTCAATAATTTATGACATAATAATTTATTACTTACCATGAGTTGTTATTTTCATATGGACAATGATGGGGTGACAGGAGTAACGGTGCTCCCCCAATCACAAGATTTTTCATGGAAACTAGACAACTTATTTGTCCGGTTTCCTTGAGGAATCTGTGAATCCCACTCAATGGGATTCTTTAGATAAGATAATAGATAAAATAAAAAAGAAAACAGAAAAATCTTAGGGAATTCAAAAGAGCTTTATTGCAAGCATTGAAACATTGATAAATAAATTTAGGATTTCTATTAACAACATCATTATGTAAAACAATTTTCACACTCGCAGTCATAAAAAAATATATATTCATCATTTAACAAAATGAATAAAATTACCAAAATTAACACTTGGATCCTTATTCATACAACTTAAAGCATCAATAAATTCAACTTAAGTCAAAGCAATCCAAGTTAACTCAAAAACCAAAATCATGATCAATTTGCAACTATCCAAGATCGAAATTTATTAAAAAATTTATAGTATATTGAAGTTGTTTAATTAAATTTTTTGCCTTACTTCCATTTTTTATATTTTGTATAGCCCAACTTTTTCACCATGCTAGCCAAATTTCAATTTAACATATCTTAACTAGATAAGTATATATCGTGTCTAAGTTTTACAAATGCCACAATGAGACTCATTGTAAATGCGCTGATGCGCCTAAAATGCGCTATTCGCTAAAAGTGACGCTTTGTCTTTTGTCCGAATTTTTTTTTTTTTTTTTTTTTGTGTGTATCTTTTGTCCGAATTAGGGACACGTTTCGGTAAAAAAGAAGAAGAAGCAAAACAAATCTTGCTTAGCCCTAAGCCACGTGTTGATTATTGGTTCACAAACCCCACTTCTGTGCGCGATAGAACAACAGCAAAACATTCCGCTGCCACCTAATCTATTCATTTCCTTGAAATAATCTTAATAAATAAGTCTTTCGTGTGAACCCTAGAAACCTCATTTAGTACACCCCTTCTCTAGTAATAAGTGCAAGATAAATATCAACGAGATTAAAATGAGGCATATTATGAATTGGCTATATTCCACGCGGTTCCTAATTAGTGAAGATTTTTGGTTGTTGTACCGCAAATATGAAAAACACTCACGTTTAGAATGAGGGAAAAAGTGGTGCTTTTCGAGGAATCCCAGACAATTGACGAAGGATTTGTAACTTAGTGGACTCCTTGGAGAATTGGGAGTGGGAAATAAAGATGTACTTCATAAGTTAATAAGGGGAATTTCACCAGCCACTGTGCTAATGCATAGAAATTGAATCGATTTTAACATCAATAATCTTTCGACGATTTGTAAGCTAGAAAAATAGTGTAAAACAATTGGTTGGCAATACTAGCTGAAAGACAAGTTAAGAAAGGATTTATTCAAAATCCAAAGTAGCAGTTCGCCTACCTTTAGAAATTAATGGCAATTGTCAAGTAAATCAACTTGAAAAATCACGAAACTTTAACATGATGCGGTCAAGACTCCCAGGAACATTTTTCATGAAGATATCAAAATCTAGTTTAGCATGTACAACTCTCAATATTTCAAATAAGTCGGGTGAAAAGAGGGTCGAATTTATGAACGAAAGCAAATCCAAAAATAGGCATTTTGCAAGTTTAAATGAGTTCCAAAAATGATGAAAAAAATCACACATTATAGTTTAAGATGTGGTCTAAAAATTTTCTTGTAGAACATTTTTCCAAATCTTTTGTTGAAAATTTTGTCGAAAATAAAATCCGATTAAAGGTCTGTGAAAATCCGAGAAAACTGTTTCAAACCCTCTTGGAGGAGATTCAACCATCCCAAATTCTTGTCAGAATGCCTCCCTCTGCTGCACATCGACTGTTGTGCAAATTCCGATACCACCACCCGGCTCATTCGACAGTCCAGACAAATGTTTTCTTATCTTTATAGTGTCTGAGTGGTTACTAGCGTAAACTTTTCCACAAAAATCACATTGCCAAGCAGCTCCAAAGTCAATTACCCAATGGGACTCCTCCGCCTCCTCATTGGCGGCAATTCCATCTCTCCCTAATAGCAGAAAGTAAAAAACATACACAAATTTCATTGAAAATTCAGTACTGCATCTCCACCAACACCACCATTCACCTTCAGACTGCCGCACCATTAAAATATAATGTAACCGTGAGACATTCCTCCTAACCTCTAGCCCCATCTCCACCAAAGAGAAGCAAAAGAAAAGATCATTTTTTTCTCTCGGTTTCACCCCGCAAGTTAGCCAAAAAATGGCCCAAGCCTGATTTTTTTAGTCTCTATCAAAAAGAAATCGTGCCGTAGCAATGTATCTCTCTATCTGTATAACGACTGATGGACTCGCTACCGATGACGCCTTTAAAACATAAAAAAGGAACTACATTCATACTTGCGCTCGTGAAGCGCTCCTCTCCTTCACAAACCTGGCGCCTTCGCGAGCTCCACTCCTGCAAATCTGCTGAAAAATCCTTCGCTCTGGCGAGTTGCCCCAAAAGAGGCGCTTCTCCCCGGTGTGCCCTAAAAGACGCCTAAAATGCGTTGATACGCTAAAAAAGACGCTTTTGTCTTTTGTCCAAATATTTAAGGGAGCGTCTCCCCGGCGTGCCCCAAAAGACACATAAAATGCGTTGATGCGCCTAAAATGCGCTGATTCGCTAAAAGTGACGCTTTGTCTTTTGTCCGATTTTTTTTTTTTTTTGGATCTTTTGTCCGAATTAGGGACACATTTAGGTAAAAAAAAAAAAAAGAAAGAAGCAAAACAAATCTTGCTTAGCCCTAAGCCACGTGTTGATTATTGGTTCACAAACCCCACTTCTGTGCGTGACAGAACAACAACAAAACTTTCCACTACCACCTAATCTTTTCCTTTCCTTGAAATTATCTTTTTTAATAAATAAGTCTTTGGTGTGAACCCTAGAAACCTCATTTAGTACACCCCTTCTCTAGTAATAAGTGCGAGATAAATATCCACGAGATTAAAATGAGGCATATTATTAATTGGCTATATTCCACGCGGTTCCTAATTAGTGAAGATTTTTGGTTGTTGTACTGTAAATATGAAAAACACTCACGTTTAGAATGAGGGAAAAAGTGGCGCTTTTCGAGGAATCCCAGACAATTGACGAAGGATTTGTAACTTAGTGGGCTCTTTGGAGAATTGAGAGTTGGAAATAAAGATGTACTTGATAAGTTGATGAGGGGAATTTCACCAGCCACTGTGCTAATGCATAGAAATTGAATCGATTTTAACATCAACAATCTTTCGACGATTTGTAAGCTAGAAAAATAGTGTAAAACAATTGGTTGGCAACACTAGCTGAAAGACAAGTTAAGAAAGGATTTATTCAAAATCCAAAGTAGCAGTTCGCCTACCTTTAGAAATCAATGGCATTTGTCAAGTAAATCAACTTGAAAAATCACGAAACTTTAACATGATGCGGTCAAGACTCTCAGGAACATTTTTTATGAAGATATCAAAAACTAGTTTAGCATGTACAGCTCTCAATATTTTAAATAAGTGGGGTGAAAACAGGGTCGAATTTATGAACGAAAGCAAATCCAAAAATAGGCATTTTGCAAGTTTAAATGAGTTCCAAAAATGATGAAAAAAATCACACATAATAGTTTAAGATGTGGTCTAAAAATTTTCTTGTAGAACATTTTTCCAAATCTTTTGTTGAAATTTTTGTCGAAAATAAAATCCGAGTAAAGGTCTGTGAAAATTCGAGAAAACTATTTCAAACCCTCTTGGAGGAGATTCAACTATCCCAAATTCTTGTCAGAATTCCTCCCTCTGCTGCACACTGATTGCTGTGCAAATTCCGATACCACCACCCGACTCATTCGGCAGTCTAGACAAATGTTTTCTTATCTTTATAGTGTCTGAGTGGTTACTAGCATAAACTTTTCCACAAAAATCACATTGCCAAGCAGCTCCAAAGTCAGTTACCCAATGGGACTCCTCCTCCTCCTTATTGGCGGCAATTCCATCTCCGCCTAATAGCAGAAAGAAAAAAATATATGCAAATTTCATTGAAAATTCAGTACTGCATCTCCACCAACACCACCATTCACCTTCAGACTGCCGCACCATTAAAACATAATGTAACAGTGAGACATTCCTCCTAACCTCCAGCCCCATCTCCACCAAAGAGAAGCAAAAGAAAAGATCTTCTCTCGGTTTCACCCCGTAAGTTAGCCAAAAAATGGCCCAAGCCTGATTTTTTTAGTCTCTATCAAAAAGAAATCGTGCTGTAGCAATGTATTTTTCTATCTGTATAACGATTGATGGACTCGCTGCCGACGAGGCCTTTAAAACATAAAAAAGGAACTACATTCATACCTGCGCTCGTGAAGCGCTCCTCTCCTTTGCAAACCCGGCGCCCCTCTCTCGTGAAAGCCGACGCCTTCGCGAGCTCCTCTCATACAAATCTGCTGAAAAATCCTTCGCTCCGGCGACGTGACCCAAAAGAGGCGCTTCTCCCCGGCGTGCCCTAAAAGACGCCTAAAATGCGTTGATACGCTAAAAAAGATGCTTTGGTCTTTTGTCCGAATATTTAAGGGCGCGTCTCCCCGGCGTGCCCCAAAAGGCACATAAAATGCGTTGATTCACCTAAAATGCGTTGATGCGCCTAAAATGCACTGATTCGCTAAAAGTGACGCTTTGTCTTTTGTCCGAATTTTTTTTTTTTTGGATCTTTTGTCCGAATTAGGGACACGTTTCAGTAAAAAAAGAGAAAGAAGCAAAACAAATCTTGCTTAGCCCTAAGCCACGTGTTGATTATTGGTTCAAAACCCCACTTCTGTGCGCGACAGAACAATAGCAAAACTTTCTGCTGCCACCTAATCTATTCCTTTCCTTGAAATTATCTTTTTTAATAAATAAGTCTTTGGTGTGAACCCTAGAAACCTCATTTAGTACACCCCTTCTCTAGTAATAAGTGCGAGATAAATATCCACGAGATTAAAATGAGGCATATTATGAATTGGCTATATTCCACGCGGTTCCTAATTAGTGAAGATTTTTGGTTGTTGTATCGCAAATATGAAAAACACTCACGTTTAGAATGAGGGAAAAAGTGGCGCTTTTCGATGAATCCCGGACAATTGACGAAGGATTTGTAACTTAGTGGACTCCTTGGAGAATTGGGAGTGGGAAATAAAGATGTACTTGATAAGTTGATGAGGGGAATTTCACCAGTCACTGTGCTAATGCATAGAAATTGAATCGATTTTAACATCAACAATCTTTCGACGATTTGTAAGCTAGAAAAATAGTGTAAAATAATTGGTTGGCAATACCAGCTGAAAGATAAGTTAAGAAAGGATTTATTCAAAATCCAAAGTAGCAATTCGCCTACCTTTAGAAATCAATGGCATTTGTCAAGTAAATCAACTTGAAAAATCATGAAACTTTAACATGATGTGGTCAAGACTCTTAGGAACATTTTTCATGAGGATATCAAAATCAAGTTTAGCATGTACAGCTCTCAATATTTCAAATAAGTCGAGTGAAAACAGGGTCGAATTTATGAACGAAAGCAAATCCAAAAATAGGCATTTTGCAAGTTTAAATGAGTTCCAAAAAATGATGAAAGAAATCACACATTATAGTTTAAGATGTGGTCTAAAAATTTTCTTGTAGAACATTTTTCCAAATCTTTTGTTGAAAATTTTGTCGAAAATAAAATCCGAGTAAAGGTCTGTGAAAATCCGAGAAAACTGTTTCAAACCCTCTTGGAGGAGATTCAACTATCCCAAATTCTTGTCAGAATGCCTCCCTCTGCTGCACACCGACTGCTGTGCAAATTCCGATACCACCACCCGGCTCATTCGGCAGTCCAGACAAATGTTTTCTTATCTTTATAGTGTCTGAGTGGTTACTAGCGTAAACTTTTCCACAACAATCACATTGCCAAGTAGCTCCAAAGTCAGTTACCCAATGGGACTCCTCCTCCTCCTCATTGGCGGCAATTCCATCTCCCCCTAATAGCAGAAAGAAAAAAACACACGCAAATTTCATTGAAAATTCGATACTGCATCTCCACCAACACCACCATTCACCTTCACACTACCGCACCATTAAAACATAATGTAACAGTGAGACGTTCCTCCTAACCTCCAGCCCCATCTCCACCCAAGAGAAGCAAAAGAAAAGATCATTTTTTTTCTCTCGGTTTCACCCGCCAAGTTAGCCAAAAAATGGCTCAAGCCTGATTTTTTTAGTCTCTATCAAAAAGAAATCGTGTCATAGCAATGTATCTCTCTATCTGTATAACGACTGATGGACTCGCTGCCGACGATGCCTTTAAAACATAAAAAAGGAACTACATTCATACCTGCGCTCGCGAAGCGCTACTCTCCTTGGCAAACCCGGCGCCCCTGTCTTGTGAAAGCCGGCACCTTCGCGAGCTCCTCTCCTGCAAATCTACTGAAAAATCCTTCGCTCCGACGACATGCCCCAAAAGAGGCGCTTCTCCTCGGCGTGCCCTAAAAGATGCCTAAAATGCGTTGATATGCTAAAAAAGGCGCTTTGGTCTTTTGTCCGAATATTTAAGGGCGCGTCTCCCTGACATGCCCCAAAAGACACATAAAATGCGTTGATTCACCTAAAGTGACTGCTTTGTCTTTTGTCCGAATTTTTTTTTTTGGATCTTTTGTCCGAATTAGGGACACGTTTCGGTAAAAAAAAACAAAGAAGCAAAACAAATCTTGCTTAGCCCTAAGCCATGTGTTGATTATTGGTTCACAAACCCACTTTTGTGCGTGACAGAACAACAGCAAAACTTTCCGTTGCCACCTAATCTATTCCTTTCCTTGAAATTATCTTTTTTAATAAATAAGTCTTTGGTGTGAATCCTAGAAACCTCATTTAGTACACCCCTTCTCTAGTAATAAGTGCGAGATAAATATCCACGAGATTAAAATGAGGTATATTATGAATTGGCTATATTCCACGCGGTTCCTAATTAGTGAAGATTTTTGGTTGTTGTATCGCAATTATGAAAAACACTCACGTTTAGAATGAGGGAAAAAGTGGCGCTTTTCGAGGAATCCCGGACAACTGACGAAGGATTTGTAACTTAGTGGACTCCTTGGAGAATTGGGGGTGGGAAATAAAGATGTACTTAATAAGTTAATCAGGGGAATTTCATCAGCCACTGTGCTAATGCATAGAAATTGAATCGATTTTAACATCAATAATCTTTCGACGATTTGTAAGCTAGAAAAATAGTGTAAAACAATTGGTTGGCAACACTAGCTGAAAGACGAGTTAAGAAATGATTTATTCAAAATCCAAAGTAGCAGTTTGCCTACCTTTAGAAATCAATGGCATTTGTCAAGTAAATCAACTTGAAAAATCACGAAACTTTAACATGATGCGGTCAAGACTCTCAGGAACATTTTTCATGAAGCAATCAAAATCTAGTTTAGCATGTACAGCTCTCAATATTTCAAATAAGTCGGGTGAAAACGGGGTCGAATTTATGAACGAAAGCAAATCCAAAAATAGGCATTTTGCAAGTTTAAATGAGTTCCAAAAATGATGACAAAAATCACACATTATGGTTTAAGATGTGGTCTAAAAATTTTCTTGTAGAACATTTTTCCAAACTTTTGTTGAAAATTTTGTCGAAAATAAAATCCGAGTAAAGGTCTGTGAAAATCCGAGAAAACTGTTTCAAACCCTCCTGGAGGAGATTCAACTATCCCAAATTCTTGTCAGAATGCCTCCCTCTGCTACACACTGATTGCTGTGCAAATTTCGATACCACCACCTGGCTCATTCCGCAGTCCAGACAAATGTTTTCTTATGTTTATAGTATTTGAGTGGTTACTAGCATAAACTTTTCCACAAAAATCACATTGCCAAGCAGCTCCAAAGTCAGTTACCCAATGGGACTCCTTCTCCTCCTCATTGGCGGCAATTCCATCTCCCCCTAATAGCAGAAAGAAAAAAATTTACGCAAATTTCATTGAAAATTCAGTACTGCATCTCCACCAACACCACCATTCACTTTCAGACTGCCGCACCATTAAAATATAATGTAACAGTGAGACATTCCTCCTAACCTCTAGCCCCATCTCCACCAAAGAGAAGCAAAAGAAAAGATCATTTTTTTCTCTCGGTTTCACCTCGCAAGTTAGCCAAAAAATGGCCCAAGCCTGATTTTTTTAGTCTCTATCAAAAAGAAATCGTGCCGTAGCAATGTATCTCTCTATCTGTATAACGACTGATGGACTCGCTGCCGACGAGGCTTTTAAAACATAAAAAAGGAACTACATTCATACCTGCGGTCGTGAAGCGCTCTTCTCCTTTGCAAACCCGGCGCCCCTCTCTCGTGAAAGCCGGCGCCTTCGCGAGCTCCTTTCCTACAAATCTGTTGAAAAATCCTTCACTCTGGCGACGTGACCCAAAAGAGGCGCTTCTCCCCGGCATGCCTTAAAAGTCGCCTAAAATGCGTTGATACGCTAAAAAAGGCGCTTTGGTCTTTTGTCTGAATATTTAAGGGCACGTCTCCCTGGCGTGCCCCAAAAGACACATAAAATGCTTTGATGCGCCTAAAATGCGCTGATTCGCTAAAAGTGATGCTTTGTCTTTTGTCCGAATTTTTTTTTGGATCTTTTGTTCGAATTAGGGACACGTTTCAGTAAAAAGAAAGAAAGAAAGAAGCAAAACAAATCTTGCTTAGCCCTAAGCCACGTGTTGATTATTGGTTCACAAACCCCACTTCTGTGTGCGACAGAACAACAGCAAAACTTTCCGCTATCACCTAATCTACTCCTTTCTAGAAACCTCATTTAGTACACCCCTTCTCTAGTAATGAGTGCGAGATAAATATCCACGAGATTAAAATGAGGCATATTATGAATTGGCTATATTCCACGCGGTTCCTAATTAGTGAAGATTTTTGGTTGTTGTACCGCAAATATGAAAAACACTCACGTTTAGAATGAGGGAAAAAGTGGCGCTTTTCGAGGAATCCCAGACAATTGACGAAGGATTTGTAACCTAGTGGACTCCTTGGAGAATTGGGAGTCGGAAATAAAGATGTACTTGATAAGTTGATGAGGGGAATTTCACCAGCCACTGTGCTAATGCATAAAAATTGAATCGATTTTAACATCAACAATCTTTCGACGATTTGTAAGCTAGAAAAATAGTGTAAAACAATTGATTGGCAATACCAGCTGAAAGACAAGTTAAGAAAGGATTTATTCAAAATCCAAAGTAGCAGTTCGCCTACCTTTAGAAATCAATGGCATTTGTCAAGTAAATCAACTTGAAAAATCACGAAACTTTAACATGATGCGGTCAAGACTCTCAGGAACATTTTTCATGAAGATATCAAAATCAAGTTTAGCATGTACAACTCTCAATATTTCAAATAAGTCGGGTGAAAACAGGGTCGAATTTATGAACGAAAGCAAATCCAAAAATAGGCATTTTGCAAGTTTAAATGAGTTCCAAAAATGATGACAAAAATCACACATTATAGTTTAAGATGTGGTCTAAAAATTTTCTTGTAGAATATTTTTCCAAATCTTTTGTTGAAAATTTTGTCGAAAATAAAATCCGAGTAAAGGTCTGTGAAAATCCGAGAAAACTGTTTCAAACCCTCTTGGAGGAGACTCAACTATCCCAAATTCTTGTCAGAATGCCTTCGTCTGCTGCACACCGACTGCTGTGCAACTTCTGATACCACCACTCGGCTCATTCGGCAGTCCAGACAAATGTTTTCTTATCTTTATAGTGTCTGAGTGGTTACTAGCGTAAACTTTTTCACAAAAATCACATTGCCAAGCAGCTCCAAAGTCAGTTACCCAATGAGACTCCTCCTCCTCCTCATTGGCGGCAATTCCATCTCCCCCTAAGAGCAGAAAGAAAAAAACATACGCAAATTTCATTGAAAATTCAATACTGCATCTCCACCAACACCATCATTCACCTTCAGACTGCCGCACCATTGAAACATAATGTAACCGTGAGACATTCCTCCTAACCTCTAGCCCCATCTCCACCAAAGAGAAGCAAAAGAAATGATCATTTTTTTCTCTCGGTTTCACCCCGCAAGTTAGCCAAAAAATGGCCAAAGCCTGATTTTTTTAGTTTCTATAAAAAAGAAATCGTGCCGTAGCAATGTATCTTTCTATCTGTATAACGACTGATGGACTTGCTGCCGACGAGGCCTTTAAAACATAAAAAAGAAACTACATTCATACCTGCGCTCGTGAAGCGCTACTCTCCTTGGCAAACCCGGCGCCGCTCTGTGGTGAAACTCGGCGCCTTCGCGAGCTCCTCTCCTGCAAATCTGCTGAAAAATCCTTTGCTCCGGCGACGTGCCCCAAAAGAGGTGCTTCTCCCCGGTGTGCCCTAAAAGACGCCTAAAATGCGTTGATACGCTAAAAAAGGCGCTTTTGTCTTTTGTCCAAATATTTAAGAGCGCGTCTCCCCGGCGTGCCCCAAAAGACACATAAAATGCGTTGATGCCCTTAGGGGTGAGCATGGTCCGGGTTGGTCCGGGCCACCCCCTAACCCTAGGACCAACCTGTACAGTGTCGGTCCTTAATTTTTAGGACAAAGGACCGACCCTATTGAGCCTGGGACCAAGGACCGAACCGACTTAATGGGTTTGGTCCGGTTTCAGGGTTAACTCGGGACCGATCGATAATTTTTTTTCTTCTTATTTTTTATACTCCCTAAAAAAGCAAACCTACAAATTCCAATTACACATCCATCGACAATGCGGCATTGTGCAACTAAACTATAAATACCAATACATATTTAGCAAATTTAAGATGACACAATAATAGAAATTTCGTACCTGCTAACCGCTCATCGAGATATGGGACAAGATGGAAAGTTCTTGTAATCATCTATCTTTAATATTCATAACACCATATGCAAAAGTGTTTTCTTGCATTTGATCATGTAGAGTCCACTCAATTAAAAAATGAACTTCACACTACTTGACTAGCATTTGATCATGTAGAGTCCACTCAACTAAAAAATGAGTTTCACACTATTTGACTAGCAAATCACCGTAACAACTGTAGTACTACTCTACTCTTCAAAAACTTCTACCATTTGACACAAATTGAAAAGCAAAGTGCAGCTGAAATTCATTAGTAAAATACAATTAAACCATAAAAAATTCAAAATACTTAATATAAACCATGAATATATAACTTCACATCTTGTTAATTCACTTGAACTTCTAAACACCTGAAAACAAAACAAACGACACATAATTAATATTCAACAAACGTTTTAAATTGAAATTACTATTAGTGCTATTGATAGAACATCTCAATATAATATAATATAACAGACATTTTACTTAGGTTTGAATATATAAAAGAATTATATATAATATAATATAATATAATATAATATAATATGCGGGGTTGGTCAGGGTTGGACCGACCCAAAACTCTTAGGATCGAGGACCAACCCGTACAGTGTTGGTCTTGGAATTTCAGGACCAAGGACCGACCCAGTCCCCTTGGGAACCAGACCGGGACCGGCAGGGTTGGGCTAGTCCAGGGTCAGTCCAGGGTCAACCCTAGACCGCTGCTCACCCCTTTTGTAATGTACAAATTTTTTCACTTGTTCAATAATGTTTTGGTATCTCATTAAATTAGTGAAATACACAAGTGGGTTACTAATTTGACTTTCATTATATCAATAAGATGTGAAAATGTTTTTTTTTTTTTTATGACCCAGGGAACCGCGCATGGCCAACAGCCGGAAATAAACCACTGAGGGTGACACGTGCTAGCCACCACACACGTGCCATCAGGTAAATCACCAATGTCTCACGCCACACATGTTAGCCACCACACACGTGCCACCAGGTAAATCACCAATGTCTCACGGCTTCGAACTCCAGACCTCTGAGCGAAAGGAAGTCTGAAGCCTACCTAGCGGAGCCACCACGGCGGGTGGTTAAGATGTGAAAATGTTGTCGCAAGTACAATGAAAGAATTTAGTTTTACATTTAAATAGTTATTCAAAGCTGTTATAAAAAGGTGACAAGCAAAAAGTATATTTCCTTTTTGTTAATTTTCTTGTCTAATTGAAAAAAAGAATATTGTTCAAAATTTGAGAAATTTTGTCTTTCTAAAATTTGCCACATGTCCATTTTATAATTCCAGTTGCCAATATCTCTTTAATGGTCATTTGTGGTTAAAAAGGCACCATTATTCATGGAAATAATGTGCCATCAACCTAGCAATGTCCTTTTTACAGTAACTCAAAGATAGTTACGCTAGTAAAGCCCATTATTAATTGTTGTAGGTTTTACTTCTTCAAGAATTTATAATTCATAATGGGTTGCTACTCTCACAATAGCTCAAAAATTGCTATGCTAACAAAGCCCTCTCTCTTTCTACAAGAGTGATACTACACATATCAATCACTAGGTTACATAACTGAGATACTGCTCTTATGTTATAGGCGAAAAATCGTAGTCAAAGAATCAAGTCTTCCTCGAGGATGGTCCAGTACGAACTAATCGTGTGGTCCTGTTTCACCCAAAACAATGAAATGCCTTTCTCCCAGAAAAGTCGATTTTCGATATTTGCTAATCTTTGACAAGAAGACAAATGGTAAGGATTTTAAATGTACAAATAACGAGAATACTCGTTGTCAATAATGTAAATGATACATGAATGATAAAGGAATGCCAAAATGTAAGGAACAATAAGAGCGAACCTTTACGGCGAGTGTGATGGGACTTCAACTAGCCTATAGATGGTTGATTACAAATGATTATGAAGGAATTACACGTACCGTGTGACTCCTCTTATTTAGCAACACTTTTCTACAATAAATTACGATTCCGGAAATCACGAGCTCTACTAATTGACGATTACATCTTGGCGTCAACATCCTTGTAGATCTTCATTCCACTCACCTTATATTCTACTTCAACACTTATGATGAGTTTATTTCACTAAAAACTTAGGAAAATAATTTTCAACAAAAATTGTTAATTCTCATTTGTTTGATAGTTTAAAGCAAGTGATATCCTTTTTATTAAAAGAGGAAGTCATTTTCCTTCAATCTAAACTTATTATTTTCAGTCGACGGAAGTCATTTTTCCATAAATCAATTAATTTTTCATCATCCAAACACTTACAAGCTGGAAAATGTTTTTTCTAGAAATAATTTTTTTTTCAAATAAACAGACCCTTATTCTCAGTCCATAACCTTGTCAATAGCTTCATCAATCCACCCTCAGGGCTTCCTGTCAACCAAACTCCATTCGCCGGCTAAAAGAGTAGACTATCTTTTGGAGCTAATCAATCACAAGAAATAACTAGATTGAATAGCTTCTTCCTTGACAGTACTGCCTAAAGAAATAAATTGCGAATATAATGACGTTGATGCCCGATGCTTCCCAAGACGTGACCATGTAACCAGACCATTGATATCTAAAGAACACTGCATCTTATGCTTAAGAGAATGCCAAGCCTAGCGTCAAATTAAGCTTTAAGTGCGATCTGATGAGTTATTGTAATAGATCATATGACAAACCACTCGTTTCACGTGGAATGCTTGTTAGGCTTTACCAAGTTCAAAGATTGAGACCCAACCAAACATCACACGATCCTAATTAAACTATAGGAGTAGTTTGTCTAAAACAAAGCATGCATCTGTCCTTTATCGTTCACTTCATACTAAGACCAGATCAATTTGATGGATTATACCATCTTCCTGCTCAAGAACGACAAGGTTGTTGTGAGGCATCTGGTACTCGGCTTCATAAGAGGAATCTTTGCCAGTGGTCGACTCTCGTGGTTCCGTCTCGTGCTTTTTATTTTTCTTTTTTTATGCTATGCAAATTTACTATTTTCCTTCTGTTCATTTCCCGTAAATTTACTATTCCCGCACCTTAAATTCCATAACCTACATTTTTATCTTCGAATTGTAGGTTCAAAATTGTAGATTCAGCTTTTGTGTGTGATTTTTATCTTTCAATTTTCTCATTTTTTATTTCCTTAACAAGTAGAGTACACATGTCAGTCAGGCCTAAATACATGACCTACACTGCGTTCATCATAATATATTCGCTTACTATGATTCCCAAAAATAGCAATTTGATGTTATCTCATAATTCAAATAGCATTTTATGCATGATCCAACTTTTGTAATAAGCGTCTTCTAGATAATAATTTCACTTTCCAGTGACAACAATTTCCCATGATATGCTTGCTTGTAGGGTAACACAATCCAATTCTTATGTTTTCAAGACGGAAGAATTTACAAATCCTAAAAAGATGAGATTACTCATGTCAAAAGCCAATCTCTAAGCTCAAAATTGCCTGAACGAAAACGTCAAACCTTAAAAAAAATGGAGATTTTATGTTATTATATTTGCTTTTGCCCTTTGTTCTCCCAAAAGGGAGGAACAAAGTTCGCACGAAAATTAAAATGTTCACCGCACGTCCAAAACGACAAAGCACGAAGCAGGTGCGAATTTTTTTTTTTGTCGAATGGCGCGACAGGGTTCGATGGGCCACAACAAGTTGAACATCAAGACTGCAATTATCACACTACCGAGTACCGACCTCCTCCTAAGCGTGTTCATGGTCCTTGCATTCAAAAGCACTACAAAGGCCTAGCACATTGTGATAATTTTGGAATCGGCATTGTTCAGTGTGGTTCCAGGTTGATGCCGAATCAATGCTCACCCCTAATTTATCGCATCAATCCACATTCCATCGTATTAATAAAGGCTAATATCATCACCAAACTAATTTTTGAAGATCATGAGTTAAGTGTGAACATCTTCTAACATTACAATTGAAGACGATGGGCCAAGTGGGTTGGACCCTATAATACCCGCACGCGGATGCAATAATAATTCTTCGATTATTAGGTGTACTAATCATGATTTTTCGACCTGCATTTGTCTAGACAAATGCCATCTGGCTGCAGGAACTGCTTAAAACACAGATTCATATTTGTTACGTTAAAATCTTTTATTGCTTCGTACAATGGCGTCCATTTTCTTTTCTCTTTTTAGACAAGTGGAGTTTCATCTTTTAGAATCAGCGATGCAACTGGAGATTCGTTTTCATAAAAGAACTGAGGTTGTCCTGTTTCATGAGCATTCTGGCTTGTTTTTCAGATTGAGTTGGTCATATGGATCTTTCTTCTTTTTTCCTTTTATCAGGGAAAGAGAATTCCTTGATCTAAATGCCTAGACAGTCATCATCTGCATTGCTAGCTCAGTCGCTCTGTTTGTCATTTCTATGATCTGTCGTGCCAGTTGTCTAAATTGCATTCCATTAAGTTAGGTATTATAAACAATATGAACTTGAATTTTGCCATCCCATGCCGTCGACACTGATTTTAGCTGTAACGAATGCATGAAAGATGAGGGAGATCCTTCCTGTTCAAGGTAGGCAATGTGGTAACTGGTGTGGATCCAAATTTTGGGAAGTCGTCCTTGATGAACATGAGATAGATCTGACTGGACGTTACATCGGGACATCCGATCTGCAGTACGTTCAGTTCTCCAAATTTGACTAGCATCCAATTCCTACTACTGAAAAGGAGTACTTTGTTACTCTTCATGATCCCTCCAGAGTTCCCCAGACAGTGGACCCAACAGGGATATACTCATGTTCACTATGGCGCTGTTCGTCTTGCTCTCACCTTTCATGGCCGCAAAGGTTTACCCGTTATTGCCAGAATAGCATTATTGGATACTCGCTTCTTGGAGTACCAACATGCTTGTATTGGCACAGTCCAAATCACCTTGAATGCTGACACAGTGTTTGTCACTTTGTATCCCAACTTTAATATCACTCTTTCAGACCCACAACTACTTTCCTTTATGAAAGTACAAGTTCAGCTCACTGGAGCCCCTTAGACTGCTGACTCTGTTGCTGCAACACTTCATTACCAAATGGTTTATCGAGTCCAGAACCATGCTCTTGATCTAAACTTCAATAATGGAAATGAAGATGCCCTATTCATCTCCATGCGGAATGATTAAGCCTCTTGTATCTATGTTCCCAAACAAATTCCAAAGGAAAAGTTAGCCACTCTCCTCCTAGAGACATGGATCACAAACTATGAAAAACTGCACCAGAATAGCAAGCCTATCCAGTCCTCGGATTCTGAATTTATCCGAAAGAAAGATGGAATTATTTCCATCAAGTTTGGTAAGGAAAAGGAAGAAAGTCCATCTATCTTCCAAACTCTTTTCATGATTGAACCATGTGTTCCTGAATCTATTTCCGAGCCAGACCCAAAAAAGCTTGTCCGACACTTCAATGGTGATAGATATCCATTCCATTACTATAAAGACCCGTACGGTCATTGTTTTTGAGATCCTTTTTGCCTGTACTCTTCTTACACAAATTCTCCCGATGAGGTTGATCCATTTGAAAAACCTCCACCTCGGAGAAAAAAGAGAAGAGATCCCCCGATCCAAAAATATTTAAACGAAGATCCATCCGTTGATACTCTTGGTGAGTGTGACAAATACCAGTACGTAGTTTCCTACGCACCTTCTCCACCACCAAAATATGCCGTTCCACCTTCAAATTCACCAACTCCACCACGTCACCTCCACCCTCTCCTCCCCAGAAAAAACCAGCTCTCTCCTCATTTTATAAGCCAATCCTGAAGTGGGCCAAGAAACACTCCTACCCACTTGAAACGTTGTATCTTCCATTACAATGTTCTAGGAAAAAGACTTTCCCCCTCTTATCCGTGAAAGTTCTAAACTCACGTTCCCCGCTCCGGAAGAATTTACTGATCCATAGGGTAGGTATTGTCATGCTCCCAAAATACATACCCCCACTAATGTGGATGAACATGGAAGACAGAGAAAGACTACTGCTGCTGAAGCCGTCATAAATTGGCAATCGGAGACTCTATTAGCACAAAACAATGCTTTCAAAGTAATTGATTACAAGATCGGAAATGTGCAACAAGATCTTCAAAGGCATGATGAGACCACCAAAAAATTGCTTTTTGAATTCCAAAAAAGGCGTGATGCCTTGGAATCAGGACAACACCTTGGGTATCATCATCTGGAAAGCCCAAAGCCGAAGATAGAAAAGCTCAAAAGACAGATTCAGCTCCTTGAAGAAGGAAGGTTCAGACCTTTTGACCCATTGGCACCTACTGTGAGAACCGGGTATGTGCCCCCTCCACCTCAGACGTTTATCTTTATTGCCATTCCAGAAGATCCTTACACAAAGGGACCAGATATGGCAAATATGCGAAACCGCCTCAAAGATTTGACTAGAAGACAAAAAGAAAAAGGAAAAGAGAAAATGCCTACAGAATCTTCTTATGTTGTTATCAGAGAAAGGCCAGATCATATGATGTTATCAAATCCACTAGAATCCTTTCTAAAAGATTTGGGTACTCAAGACCAACCTGATCCTATTACCCAACAGCCTGATCTTGCCATTCAAAATGATCGGATTCTATTCCCGGCAGAACAAACTTTTCCTAATATCTTTGATACTGAATCAAATTCGGTATCCCTTGCATATTCTTCATCCTTTTCGATTCCTGCTATTGATTCCCCTCCCATTGCACCAATAACTTCATCCATATTCATGGCTGATCCTCCAGATCATGATATGGAATCAAATTATTCTGAGCTAGAAATTATTCAGAATAATTCCGGACGAAATGTGTCCATGACATCAAAATAGTTTTTCACCATTGATGATATTCATTATCACAAATGGCCAGAAAGACTTGAAGAATTTCATACTTGGTTAAACACCCAATCCATCACCAACCATGATATGAATGATGTCATTTACAACTTTGTCACGAGGTTTACAGGAAGCCTCAAAGCCTGGTGGAAATCAGTGACAGAACAAGATCAGATTCATTTTCTGATGTCACCTGATTTTAGCCATGCCATCACCCTCTTATATCATTTCTTTGTGGGAAAACCCACTGACCTGGTGGAAATGAAAAGGAGAGAATTCTTTGAAAGAAAATGTTGCTCCCTCCAGAAGAAATATCTTGATAAGCATTATCGTGAAATGCTTAAGTTTTTTTACTAGATTGGAGCCGATCCAAATCTAAAGCATGTTTTTCTATCCTCCATCCCCAAAGAATTGTCCCAAATGGTCGAAAGATCCTTCTTTGGAAAACAAAAAAGGATACAGGACATCCCCTTGGGAGAAATACAGCAAGAAATCCATCTATGTCTTGAAGAACTATGCCTGAAGTGCCAGATGGTTCGCACCTACATCATGGAAGACAAAGGCCTCGAAATAGCTTGCTCTCGCCAGAAGTTAAAGATCAAATGTTCCAAGCAAGATTGTGATGGTGATTGTGGAAAGTACTCTCGGAAAAAGAAGCACTTCAAGAAGTTCAACATCGAGAAGTACAAACATGGCCACAAACACTTCCGAAGAAGAAAGAAATGGTGATACATATGCAAAAGGAAAGATCGCATAGGTCACAAGAAATCAAATCGATGCTTCATCTACAACCAGAGAGGACATTTTGCCAAAAACTGTCCCCAAGCAAGAAAAGGACAGAGGATGGAACCTCCATTGGATCGAAATAGTTCAATATGGCATTGCCACATGAGACTATTTTCGATCCAATGGAGGTTCCATCCTCTATCCTTTTGGGTTAAATGCCGATTAGCCATTCATCCATCCCCTCATCTGGAAGGAAGATGATTTCCCTGATCAACTCAAGAAGTTATTATGGTAACTTTGTTATTGCACGATTCCTCCTCTGGCACCGCCATCCCCACGGCAGCACCAAGAACTCTAATTCTTCACTCTAAGCCCTAATTTTTCAGCCAACTGAGTTGGCAGGAAATGACAAACCTTAATGAGCAAGAGTGGTGGAGATGGCACATGAGCAATGGGAAGCGAAGACAGGGACCGAGCGATTGACAACGATGATGAGAAGTTGTTTTTTGAAATTGCCAGCAACATTGTTTAGCATCTAGAATGGAAGTCTTACGATGCTACCCTTTCTGTCCATTGACTTGTTGAGAATGCAAATGAATGCATGCTTCTCTGAACAATGAAGCTTAAAATCATATCAGTTTTCGGACTCTCAACCCGACAATACCTAGCTGTTGGTAGTCAACAACTCAAGGCCTTAAATGTAGTTTCTTCATGGTTGACTCCATTTGATTCATTTGGTCTACATCTGGCATCTGAGGTGCATTTGAAAGAGCAAATTGGCCAAATCGTTTAGAATCTGGTGCTTACTATCTACCATTCGATATCCATATCTTGAGTTCTCTAGCCTGCTATTCGATTTAAATTAATGAAGTAGCAGTTGTTTTGATAACTATGTATACTCCATTTCTATCTTCTTCAGCTATGGGGTAGTCTTGCATCTGGCCCTTCTAGAGACTCCCGTCCCACGCAGAACAATTTGTCAAATGATGAATGCCCTATAATCTTGGCTTGGTGTTTGACAATTCGATCTCTGCAACCATTGAATGGAGCTGCCTGTTGCCTCGGCTTCCCTGGTTGACTGAACTAGCTGTACACGTGATTCGCTTCCCTTGCACATTTGATGTGGGATGCCATCAACATGACAAGCACCGCTTGTTGATAATTTGTTTGTAAAGCAAACAATAATATGCCTTATCTCATATTGAACAAATTGGTATATTCATACCATATTTATCTACAAAAAAAAAAAAAAAAATCTTAAATTGAAACTCTAATGTCACATTTATCCTAAATTGGGTGCGATAAATCTATGATTTTTTTGGAGTAAATATGACACATGTAAACCTTAGGTTGAATGTAGTACCAACGCATCTGTTTAAGATCTTTTATAACGTAAATAATTAATTTATGAGTACATGTGGTATGGGTGCACAAGTTCGGGAGCTTTTGTGATCACATAAATTTATTCAAGATAAATGAAATATAAAAATACTAATAGAAGGATTTTTAGGGTGTCGATCCAATTAATTAAGTATTTGGATAGATGACCAAACTTTGATTGTGACACGTAACGCTGTAAACATTGCGAAAAGTCCACGTTTAGTTGGGAAGGGAGCCCCTGTGAGGTGACACGTCCTTGTCAAGGGGAGGGCCTGACATTTTATTTTTATGAAATTATTGCTTGGATTCAATTCAAAGCGAACCAAGTGGTCTCGTCTCGGTCGTTGAATTTTGGTTAGGCCTCTGTTCTCACGCGTGCATCAGGGGAGCCCGTATCCACCATTCTTGGTGCAGAAATTAGGGCAAATGCATAAACGAAGCGTAAAGGATTGTATAACAACGGGAAAATAGTCATGATGTGAACTTGAGTGGACCTATCAAATGAATAGGGCCGATTTAGTCGGAATTTGAAAGGATCGAAAATGTGTTCATTATAATTTGATGCATTTAACCTATACTGACCCCATTTTTATGTAATAGTATCATAGATATCCCGACTTGAGCAAAATTTAATACATATTCTATTTGGATTCTAATT
The DNA here is from genome assembly GCA_014182555.1 of Eucalyptus erythrocorys. Classification (NCBI taxonomy): domain Eukaryota; kingdom Viridiplantae; phylum Streptophyta; class Magnoliopsida; order Myrtales; family Myrtaceae; genus Eucalyptus; species Eucalyptus erythrocorys. Next base: position 22,029,287 of record CM024607.1, on the reverse strand, counting down.
CTTAGCAATGTCTCCCCTTAAATATGGAAAATAGCAAACCTGAAGAAAGCTAACCAATTGAAAAGACAATTAAGAACAGAAGAAAATTAGAATTTAAGGGAATTGCTAAAAAAGGAAAAGAAAAGAACTTGATGAATTATGTCACCAGATGCATCTCCTATTATCTCTTCCGGTGCTATGAATTTGACCTAATCTGTTAGATAGATTGTGCCTCGGAAGGTATGTATTATATAAATTCAATATGATATATTAGATAGACTGTGTTTGGAATGATTATTTCTTCCCTCGGCCAAGTGATTGGTCATGTGTATCTTTTAGTTGATGACTGTACAAGCTTTTATCTTTCAAGGGGTAAAATTGAAATGAACCTAAAATGTACGCTATCCAATTGTGGTCAAAATCGTCTCTTTGTGCAATTCATATGTTGAAATTTCAAACTACAGGCCAAAAGCATGTCTAACTCAATTAAACTAATTATATTTGAGCCACCATTTTTTGAACTTGAGACTTGTCTATGGCTGATCAAGAAATGTGGATCTGATGAACTTATTCTCTCTTTTAAATCAACTAAATCTCTAATCCGTAAAAAAATAAAATAAAATAAAATAAAATCTTTCATTTCTATGCACACGATACTGAAAAATTGCACTGAAAACTAAAAGATTGTCATCATGATATATATATATTTTATGTTGATTCATTACTTAGGACAAATTGGATATATTTGTCAGATGATTCACTAAATTTTTTGTTTCCTTGTCTGACGTTAAGCGGAGGCATGTGAAATAAAGATTGGCCCGTGATCTCTAATTTATTTCTTGTACGGCATGAAGTCCCAGGTGTAATGTTTTCATCTTGGACACCTAGCATTGTCTGGACGGATATAATATGTGTAAAAATCAGCTATTATTTCGGACCAAAAGTGAGTCGAGAGTGGATTTTTTCTAGAACTATTAAAATTCATTGTTAGTTGGGCTTTTATTCTATCAGGCTCATTTTGACCTGTGTATTCAATCTTAGACTAATCATATATCACTCAACCAATTGATTATGACATTATCTTGAATAGTTTGTTATTTCGCACTTGCATTTGTAATTTACCAGCACGATCCTAACATTAAAACTGATTATTATATGGACAAAGTACACCAATTAGGTGATTGATCCAATAGTTCGAAATTTGATTTTCAAGTCAAAGGTTGAATGTTCGAAACCTCTGGTTTCAAGGAGATGAACCATGAATTTGACTCTACATAATCAATAGTTTCAAGGTGAACTCTGAATTCAAAACATGAGATTAGAGATACACCATTAAATTATAACAAGTAGCATAACCTCTATTCTCTAGAGACCAAGTCACGAAAAGCTCCTGTAGAATCATATTTCACTCCAAATCCACTCCAAATCCATGGTAATAGAGACAAAATCTCATTCCTCTCTCACACTGCAATTTCTAGCGATGGAAAGTCAAAAAAGAGCATCGAGAACCAAATCGAAGATCCGGCCAAGCAAAAGAACCAAACTGAAGAGAAAACAATTGCCGAGCCTAGGGGGAGAGAGAGAGAGAGATCAGAAGCTCTGTAAGGAAGAAGAAGATGGAAAACAAGTACAATTTTGGAGGGCAATATAGAAAACTAGAGGATTCAGACATTCACTAGGGTTTCTTTCCTTTCATTAAGTTGGTTTCTTAAACCCAATAATATGGGCAATAAAAAAAATTGCAAAGTATTTGGATTTTTTTGTCTGTTTTATGATCAAATATGTAAGTATATATTTTGTTCAATCAAGTACCTACATTTTTCCAAATGTGGGTCAACATGAGACATTCGTGAAAATTGCATATGGAAAATGGCAACTTCGACACTATTGCCATTGATTATCGACATCACTATTCAACATAGTCTCTTGAGTTAATGCCTCATAAGGAAAGATATATATCTAAACGGAAACGATACATTTCTTTCTAAGTAAGCAAGTCACCTTATTGATTATATTTAAATTTTATTGAGGAAGCAAGCAAAATCACATGATGCAATAATTTATTTCACGAAGATCTCACCTTGATTAACTTTTTTTAAATAAAGTTAAAATACTCGATTAAAGAAATTAAGTACTCTACTCACGTAATAAAATGAAACAAAGATTTGATGTTTAAACTCTCATTTTTGCCTCCTCTCTTCTTTCCGACAGGCAGAAAATTCCAATCATTAGTATCAACAAAAACCAATATTTAATAATTTGATTTAACAAAATACGATGTTCAGCCGACATGGATCACCGAGCTTTTTAACAAGCATTCTATACGACATCGTACCGGCGACCTTTTGTCCGCAACCCGATGGCCGTACCTCCTCCGTCGCTCCTCCGGTCGGCTCTCCGCCTCCTCTTCCACCTCCTTCCCTTCGCCCAGTGGCCGTGGCCGCCGCCACCGCCGCCCGTTCCCGGCCCCAGCGCCTCCCTCTCCGTCAGAGACTTCGGCGCCGCCGGCGACGGCCGCCGCTACGATACCGCCGCGATCCAGGACGCCATCGACGCCTGCCACGCCCACGCCGCCGCGGCCGCCGCCGGCTGCACTTGCCGCGTCGCCTTCCCCCCCGGGAAGTACCTGACCGCGACGGTCCGACTCAAGTCCGGCGTGTTGCTGGACATCCAGAGTGGGGCGACGGTGCTCGGGGGCACGGAGATCGGGGACTACCCGCCGGAGGCCGACCGGTGGTACGTGATACTGGCCGAGGGCGCAAGGGACGTGGGGATCACCGGCGGCGGGGCGGTGGACGGGCAGGGGCTGGAGTTCGTGAGGAGGTTCGATGAGAGGAAGAACGTGATGGTCAGCTGGAACAAGACCGGGGCGTGCCTGGGCGACGAGTGTAGGCCGAGGCTGGTCGGGTTCGTGGGGTGCACGAACGTCCGCGTCTGGAACGTCAGCTTGAATCAGCCCGCTTATTGGTGGTTCGTCCCTCTCTCTCTCTCTCTCTCTCTCTCTCTCTCTCTCTCTCTCTCTGTGCCATCAGTTTTGTCCACTTGAATGTTCGCGACTGTATGTTGTTCCAAGAATTCGATTACTGGTTTTGAAAACTCAGTATGCATTCGAGGTGATTTGAATTGAACTGGGTAGAAAGCCAAACTGGCAATTGTGTTGGTCTCTGCAGAAGAAAGAAACTCCTAATGTTCACTGCGAAATTTGAATGCCATTTGGTGAGATTCGGACCTTGCTCACTTGGTAGATAACTGAAGAATTGCTATGGCATTATCAAATTCAAGAAAGTGGCACTATCTGTAGGCCATAGTGCTCGTATTTTTCGGCTACTGAGGTTATAGTGGCCTTGAAGTTGCAATTTTTGCAAATACGACAATATAGTATTACATAGTAGAACCATAGTCAGCTTGGAGAAAATTCGATCTTTTTGGCAATTGCCAGGGATTGCAGCTGTTTGAGATCTTCCAGCTTAAAATCATCAATGAAGTGAGTGTAAACCATGGAAATCTAGATCATCATGTTCAAGATGAATACCCCGTTTCTTACTTCTGTGTTTGCTTTGCTTTATACCTCTCCAAGATCTTTTACTGTCTACTATTGTATCCCGCTTTACATTTGATCTGGATTCCAGTGGATTGTTGATGAAACATTACATGGGTGATTGCAGCTTGCACATAGTACGTTGCGTGAATACATTCATTCATGATGTTTCCATTTATGGAGACTTTAACACTCCTAACAATGACGGGATTGACATAGACGATTCGAATCACACGGTTATCACGCGCTGCAAGATTGATACAGGAGATGATGCCATCTGTCCGAAGACTTATACAGGTCCTCTGTACAATTTAACAGCAACGGACTGTTGGATCCGAACAAAGTCCTCAGCAATCAAACTTGGTAGCGCAAGCTGGTTTGATTTTAGGGGTCTGGTCTTTGACAACATCACTATAGTAGAATCTCATAGAGGACTGGGAGTGCAGATACGTGATGGAGGTACAATATTGGTTCTTCTTTCTTCTGCTGCTGTAGTTACAAAGCAGGATATTAAATAACTGCTCATTAGCCAGGGCGTTTTCTGCAGAAATTTTTCCTAAAAATGGATTGTGTTTACAGAGGAACCTGTTCTTTGATTTAGCAAGGGTGTTGTCTTCCTTCATCTTCTCTCAGATCTCTCTTTTAGGTGTCGCAACAGGTTGTTATAGGATGCACTTATTCGCATCGCAAACAAATGGAGATTTAGAAAATAGATATAACTGGAGCTATTTTATGCAGGGAGAGCATATAGGTCTGATATTTTTGTCAAGAGAGTTAAATGCCCAATAAGCGCCTTTAAGAAAAACTCTGTGTGAAGATCATAGTTCCTCTGACAAAGCTCATATCTCTCTTAGCCTAAAATGGCTGCTGAATCTTGAGCTTATCTATGCCGTCTGTGCAGGAAATGTGAATGACATCACCTTCTCAAACATCAAGATCTCCACTAGGTACTACCACCCGTCGTGGTGGGGAAGAGCAGAACCCATCTACATAACAACCTGTCCACGCAATTCCCGATCGAAGGAAGGCACGGTATCAAACATACGCTTCATCAACATCACCGCCGTTTCTGAGAATGGTGTGTTCCTCTCAGGTTCCGAGGGGGGGCTGCTGAGGAATCTGAGATTTAGTAATGTGAACGTGACTTACAAGAGGTGGACAAGTTACGAGGGAGGATTGGCAGACTACAGACCTGGATGCCAAGGGCTGGTGAAGCACGGCATGGCCGGGATCATCATGGAACACATCAAAGGGCTGGAAATTGAGAACGTGAACATGAGATGGGCTGACGAGAAATCTTGGCAGTGGGACAATCCTCTGGATTTCAGGCCCTCCACCGTGAATGGCATATCTTTCCGCGATTTCCGCTCGGATTTGTACAGTTGATGAGGTGATCATGGGGCTGAGAACCAGGGCTCAACTGTAACAAATTTTCTACGCCATTCGTGTGCGGCACCTTAAACTGTGCATTAAGGGTTGTGTAGCAACGAAAGAAACGAGTTGTCTGAACCGGTTTTCGAAAATGCCATTCTTAAAAAGCTTTTTTGGTTTGGTCTGTTCAGGCAAATCTAGAATTCTCTCAGCATATGCAGCTTGCTTCTTTCAAATCGACAGAAGTAATTCTAGCCACCTGAATAGAAAGATGTCCTCAAATTCTAATGGCTCCGTGCGGAGGTGAAAAGGTAAGTAAACTCCTGGCACTAAGCGGCACAAAATGGCATTCCCCTAACGCCTACGAAATTTATGGGAAAAAGGTTGTTTAGGGTACACATGATAACCATTATGATAACCATTTTGTTTGCTAACTCAATTTCATTTTTTCATTTCTAAGACAGATTTCTACTCCAGAAATAAATTTGAACCAGAAATCAGAAGTGAAAATTTTTAGCTTTTTTATTTCTAAAATAAAAGTGAGAAATGAAAACTCTTTCCATCATTCATTCTTCTCATCGCTCACCGGCCGTGAGCTGTCGATTGCTGGCTGGCCTCCAACCGTCAATCACTGGACGTTGCCCACTCACCTCCTGCCGTTGATCGCCGGACACTAGATACAGGCTCGCTCACCATCGGTTGCTCGCCAACCGCTGGATGCAAAACACCTCCCACCATCACTTGGGAGGAAGAAATTTTATATCGTTATTAAACTAATTTCTAATTTTATAAGATTATCAAACACGTTTTTTTGCTTAGAAATTTGTCTAAAGAATAGAAATAGAAAAGTCAATTTTTAGTCAGAAATTGATTTCCGGAACATAATTGTTATTATGCGCACTCTTAATATCTCAAAAACAGACTATTTCCATCGTACATGTGAATAAGCTGTTTTAGTCTCAAAGCACGCAATAACACAAGGAGGAGTCACAAGCATATAACGACCATCGTGCCGATCATACACAGGGACTAGATATCGTCTTGCTTCCTTCTCCGGCCTAGTGTTGATATTATTCGATATCGATTGATATCGACATTCTTTTCTGATGATTTCTGCGAATCAGCATTCGACTTGTCGCTGAGGCTGGTCCGACGGCAGCAGCCATTGGTAGTGCCTAATTCAAATTTCATTGTTTCGAGTTCTGCCTACGGGAACCAAGGTTTCGAAACCGGTTACCCCGAGAACCAAACATCTCTGCCCATTTCAGCGCCAGCCACATCTGCTAGCCAAAGACTTGGATTAAACCAAGAGGCCACGAAGTCCCCTCCACGAAAGAAAAACTATCATATAAGTCGCTTAGTTGTTCCACGTGAATTATGTTGTTTTGGCAAAGGTCTCCAAAGGAAGTTGGAAGAACTCAACATCCAAGGTAAAAGTAGTATAAAGCACGTACAAGAAACAAATTAAACCGAGGTCTTGCACAACTTGGAATTCAGGATCACTTACTTCGGAGATTGGCCGTTGCTCTTCAAAACCAATTGTTCTGCAATTCACTTGCTACGACTGGCAACTGAAAAATCCTCTTTCGGAGCATCTGAATAACACAGAAACATGGAAAAAGTACCCCATATATTAACAGGATACCACCTCTCTGGATGCCTGGGAAAATCATCACAAGCTCATCATTCAGGCCATCCAAAGCTAGATTTGGTACCTTATTGCTCGAAGTTCCTGTCATCTATTACTATAAGCCACTGACCAGGTCGATGGTAATGTCTTTCGTGCGGAATTTACTCCTATTTCGGTTAAAGCAAGGACCTTTAAGGAATTTTCGACAATCAGGAATAGCTGTCCGGGCGGTGAAGCAGAAGTTATGACTCAAAAACTTCAAAAAAGATTCTCCTGCTCGGCTCATAGACCATGAAGCTCGTGCATCGGACCACTGTAAAAATCTTCACAGTGAATTTTGAAGATGCGGACCGGAGATTAGTTACTTCTTAACAAACAGAACAACGCTTATCCAACATAACCAATGGAAAGATGTGCAAAGGTTCGAATTCATAAATGCACAAGAGAATGCTACGCAGATGCAGTGAGGCGGAGGAAAACCGCCCTCATAGTATCAAAACATCCGATCTCATATTAAATATTGCAGATCGATTGAATTGAAAGCGAAACAGCTGGAAATTCACATCAGTCCAAACCGACACGAATAATGATGTGACCCGCGATTTCTAGGAGGCATAGGAGAGCTAAGACGATATGCAGCCAAACTTATATAATCGACGTCGCTGGTGAATCGCGGCGCAGTTTCCAGTAGGTAAGCCATCTCTTGAGCCCCCAAAATCTAGATCTTGTCGAGCTTGTCAGCCTTGACGACAGCGTTGGTTGCGTTGATTGTGTTGCAATTAATCATTTGTTCTAGGTTGGTACACTCCAGTAACCACAACTTGGGGTGGTCTTTATGCAGGTTACCAAGTATGCCACACACTGGGTGGAGGAAATGGCTCTAGGATTGGCACTTTACCCATCTCAAAAATCTGGTTACCAAGTATGCCATAACAATTTCTCCTCATACCGTCTGGCACAACGACACCACACCTTCAAAAAAAAATTTGCTTCTGGGCCCACAACGCAAAAAGAACAACTTTATATTCTCATAATTGTATTTAATTGATTAAATAATGATTTAGCGGTTGTTGTTTAGTGAACATAAAATAAGCTAGTATCGAATTGATTAAACAAAATGAGCTCCCCACAATTGTAATTTTACTATGCACGATTCCTCCTTTAGGATTGCCATCTCTACGGCAGCACCAAGAACCCTAATTGTTCCCTCCAAGATCTAATTTTTCCAATCAATCAAGCTGGCGAGAGAAGATGACAAGCCTGATTGAGTGAGAGTGGCAAGGACGGCACATGAGCACACGAGCGATGGCTAGGGAAGATGGGGACCGAGCGATCGACAACGATGATGAGAAGTTGTTTTTTGGAATTGCCAGCAACATTGTTTAGAATCTGGAATGGAAGTCTTCCGGTGTTACCCTTTCTGTCCATCGACTTGTTGAGAATGCATAAGAATGCATGCTTCTCTAGACAATGAAGCTCTGTATCATATCGGTTTCCGGACTCTCGACCCGACAACCCCTGGCTGTAGGTAGACAAGAATTCAAGGCCTTAGATGTATTTTCTTCATGTTTAACTCCATTTGAGTGCATTTGAAATAGAAAATTGGCCCCAAAAAAGAAAAGAGATTCAGACACGCTGGCACCATTGCAATTGATAACTATGTATTCTCCATTCCTAGCTTCTTGGGCTATGGGCTAGTCTTGCATCTGGCACTTCTGGAAACTCCTGTCCCACGTAGTACATTTTGTCAAATTATGGATGCCCTACTATTTTGGTTTGGTTTTTGACACTTTGATCTATGCAACCATTAAATGGATTTACTCGTTGGCTATTGCCTCCACTTTCCTAGTCGATTGAACTGCATCCTAAGGAAAAAGCTTGCTGTCTGACCCAATTCTCTTTCCTCTCACATAGATGTGGGATGCCATGAATATAAGGAGCGCCGCTTGTCAACAATTTGTCTATAAAACAAGCAATTAGGTGCCTTAAACCCCATTAGGTAAACTACACACTCATGTCACATTTATCCATAATAATTTTTTTTTCGAACTGAAACATTCATGTCATTTTTACTTTAAAACTGGGTGCAATAAATATGAGATTTTTCAGGATAACTATGATGTGTAAATAAGTTTGAGGTCTAACCAGAAAATAAAAGATCAATTCGAAGTAAATATGATACAAGAATAGCTGTTCGGATCTTTTGCAACATAAAAAATTAATTTATGGGTAAATACAGGCACGGATGCATAGTGTAGGAATTTCGAAACACACGAATTAACTTGAGATTAAGATAGCACGAATGTACCCAAAACTTCTACGGTACCGACCCCACTAGTGAAGTACTTCGATAGTTGACTAATGGCGTACAAATTTGGACACACTGTCCGACATCGTATCAGCGACCTTTTGTCCGCACCCCGATGGCCGGACCTCCTCCGTCACTCCTCCAGTCGGCTCTCCGTCTCCTCCTCCACCTCCTCCCCTTCGCCCAGGGGCGGTCGCCCTCGCCGTCGCCGCTCCCCGCCGCTACCGCCTCCCTCTCCGTCAGAGACTTCGGCGCCGCCGCCGACGGCCGCTGCTACGACACCGCCGCGATCCAGGACGCCATCGACGCCTGCCACGCCCACGCCGCCGCGGCCGCCGCCGGCTGCACCTGCCGCGTCGCCTTCCCCCCCGGGAAGTACCTGACCGCGACGGTCCGGCTCAAGTCCGGCGTGGTGCTGGACATCCAGAGTGGGGCGACGGTGCTCGGGGGCACGGAGATCGAGGACTACCCGCCGGAGGCCGACCGGTGGTACGTGATACTGGCCGAGGGCGCGAGGGACGTCGGGATCACCGGCGGCGGGGCGGTGGACGGGCAGGGGCTGGAGTTCGTGAGGAGGTTCGATGCGAGGAAGAACGTAATGGTCAGCTGGAACGAGACCGGGGGCGTGCCTGGGCGACGAGTGTAGACCGAGGCTGGTCGGGTTCGTGGGGTGCACGAACGTCCGCGTCTGGAACGTCAGCTTGAATCAGCCCGCTTATTGGTGGTTCGTCCCTCTCTCTCTCTCTCTCTCTCTCTCTCTCTCTCTGCCATCAGTTTTGTCCACTTGACTGTTCGCGACTGTATGTTGTTCCAAGAATTCGATTACTGGTTTTGAAAACTCAGTATGCATTCGAGGTGATTTGAATTGAACTGGGTAGAAAGCCAAACTGGCAATTGTGCTGGTCTCTGCAGAAGAAAGAAACTCCTAATGTCACTGCGAAATTCGAATGCCATTTGGTGAGATTCGGACCTTGCTCACTTGGTAGATAACTGAAGAACTGCTATGGCATTGTCAAATTCAAGAAAGTGGCACTGTCTGCATGCCATAGTGCTCTTCATTCTTTCAGCTATTGAAAAGTTGGGGTGGCCTATAATAAGTTGCATCTTTGCATATGCGGCAATGATATGGTATTACTTAGTAGAATTAGTTGTCAGCTTGGAGAAAATTCGATCTTTTTGGCAATTGCCAGGAGTTGCAACTCTCTGAGATCTTCTAGCTTAAGGTCATCACTGAAGTGAGTGTGGACCTTGGGAAGCCTAGATCACCATGTTCAAGATGAATACCCTGTTTCTCACTTCTGTATTTGTTTTTCATTATACCTCTCCAAGATCTTTTATGGTCTACCACTGTATTTCGCTATACATTCTGGATTCCGGTGTTTTGCTGATGGAACATTACTGGTTGATTGCAGCTTGCACATAGTACAATGCGTGAATACATCCATTCATGATGTTTCCATTTATGGAGACTTCAACACTCCCACTAATGATGGGATCGACATAGAGGATTCGAATCACATAAATATCACGCGATGCAAGATTGATACGGGAGATGACGCCATCTGTCTGAAGACGTATAATGGTCCTCTGTACAATTTAACAGCAACGGACTGTTGGATCCGAACAAAGTCCTCGGCCATCAAAGTTGGTAGCCAAAGTTGGTTTGATTTTAGGGGTCTGGTCTTTGACAACATCACCATAGTAGAATCTCATAGAGGACTGGGAGTGCAGATACGTGATGGAGGTACAATATTGGTTCTTCTTTCTTCTGCTGCTGTAGTTACAATTCTGTATAGTGAACACTGATCTTTACTCAGAATAAATCTCTGGCCATCTGGTTCTCTAAGTTCTTGTTAATAGGATATTTAAATAATTGCTTTTAGCCAGGCCATTGTCTGCAGAAATTTTTCCTCAAAATGGATTGTGTTTACAGAGGAGCCTGTTCTTTGATTTAGCAAGCGTGTTGTCTTCCTTCATCTTCCCTCAGATCTCTCTTCTAGGAGTGGCAACAGGTTGTTTAAGGATTCACTTATTTGCATCGCAAACAAATGGAGAGCTAGAAAATAGATATACCTTGACCTTGAACTCTTCCTTTTATGCAATTACTAAGTTAATTGGAGCTATTTTATGCAGGGAGAGCATATAGGTTAGCCTTTTTTTGTCAAGAGAGTTAAATGCCTAATAAGCATCTTCAAGAAACTCTCTCTCTCTCAAGATCATAGGTCCTCTGAGAAAGCTCATATCTTTCTCTTCCTAAAATGGCTGCTGAATCTTGAGCTTATCTATGCTGTCTGTGCAGGAAATGTGAATGACATCACCTTCTCAAACATCAAGATCTCCACTAGGTACTACGACCCATCGTGGTGGGGAAGAGCAGAACCCATCTACATAACAACCTGTCCGCGCAAGTCCTGGTCGAAGGAAGGCGCAGTATCAAACATACGCTTTATCAACATCACTGCCATTTCCAAGAATGGTGTGTTCCTCTCTGGTTCCAAGGGTGGGCTGCTGAGGAATCTGAGATTTAGTAATATGAACGTGACTTACAAGAGATTGACAATTACGAGGGAGGATTGGTAGGCTACAGACCTGGATGCCAAGGGCTGGTGAAGCACCGCATGGCCGGGATCATCATGGAACACATCAAAGGTTGGAAATTGAGAACGTGAACATGAGATGGGCTGAAGAGAAATCTTGGCAGTGGGACAATCCTCTGGATTTCAGGCCCTCAACCGTGAACGGCATATCTTTCCGCGATTTCCGCTTGGATTTGTACAGTTGACGAGGTGATCAGGGGGCCAGGAACCAGGGCTCGAGTGTAACAAGTTTTCTATGCCATTCATGTACGGCACTTTAGGATGTGTCCAGCAACTTGCCAAATAATAACAAATTATATTATTTTGTTCTTGCAAATATTTAGAATAGAAATCCGTTCGATAAATTTTTTATTAGGAGAAGCAAATTTATTCCCGGCAATAGATTTGGAACAGAATCAAAGAGTAAAAAAAGTCGTTTCTTTGTTCTCGGGAACAATTCTAGAATCAAGCAAATTTAAATTTCTTTGATCTTTTTTTTTCTTCTTTCCTCTTCTTGTTCTTTTTCCTTTTCTCTTCTTCTTCCACTGCCTTCACCATTGCTACTGCCCACCGTCGCCACCAATCATCAACAACTGGTTGGGCGAGATTCAAGGAGCTCACTAGGGACTTGCGCAGCCACCAAGGAGCCTTGCTCGAACCTTCCCCTACCATTGGCGAGCCTTGCCTAGTCAGGCGAGGCTCAACCGATAAGGCACAACCTTGTTGAGGGCGGTGATGCTCCGGAGAGGTAGCTAGCCAAAGCTCGAAGAAGAAGAGAATGAAAAGATTAAAAGATTAAAAAAAAGTAGTAAACACAATTTTATTTCATGAATAAAAATTTTCAATAATTACTAAACGCTTTAAATATTTAAAAATTATTCTCAAAAACAAAATGATTACCAAACACATCTTTAAAATATGCATAAAAGAATTGTATAGCAATGAAATAAACAAGTTGTCTAAACCGGTTTTCGTAAATGCCGTTCTTCGAAGACCTTTGGTTTGGTCTACTCAGGCAACTCTAGAATTCGCTCGCAGTCTATGAACTCACTTCTTTCAAATTGACAGAAGTACTCTAGTTACATGAATGGAAAGACGTCCTTGAATTTGAACAGCTCCATGTGGAAGTGAAAAGGTAAGCAGACTCATGGCACACAAAAGCACAAGATGATGTTTACCTTTGACCTACGAGGTAGAAAACATTAAAAGTGATAAAAGTTATGCATTGTGTTAGCTTTAGTTTCAAAAGTTCATTTAAATCACTAAAGCGTCGAAGTAAAAATGATTTTTTAAGTGTTTGACTTCGATCTTAGTTATTGAAAATCTGACGTGATTATATTTTATTAAATTGTTATACCTACAAATTTCGCTAACGTACCTGTGGGCATTAATGACCCAAAACGACCTATTAATATGTTTGTCCCAAATTATAAACCCTAATTTAGACAAATCAAGTTTCGTGAAACTCTAATTTTTCAATATCCTCTTCTTCAATTCCTTCGATGAGCATCCCCCACGTCGATCTGCCATGTTATGGCAAATGACGAAGCAGCTGCTCCACTGGTTCATCCTGACCTACAACGCCGCAAGGGCCCCATCCTACCCCTTCTCTGTGGATGTTGCGGCGGTGCACACAGCTGGCGCGGGGTTCGTTTGCTGAAACATCCTCCAATTAATCCAGAATCTTAGACAAGTTTATGCAAATCTGATTTCGGCATTTCGTCGAACACATGGCAAGCGTCTCAGGGTCTTATATGCAAAAATAGAGCAATGTTTCGATTCCATAGTCTCACATGAGTAGAAATTCAGACCAAATCGTCAATAACTACTTCAATGCTATTCAGTCGTCACATCAACAGAACCAAGACGATAGTCTTTATTTTCAACCATGGACAAACCAAGATGCGTACTTTTGAATCCTACCTTGCTGGGAAGGGATTCCGGTTACGATTGCTGGTTACTCCAACACCAAAGAGATTCTGAGCACCTCACCAATGATGATGAAAGCTAGCAACGGAACCTTTACTAAGAATAAATCACTTCCGAGTCCTCTCGATCAAAATATAGAGTGAAACACGGGAATTTTAAGGCCATAAGGTAATGGAGAAAAGCAACGTCGGATTCCAAGGCAACCGTAAGTGCTCCAACTAGACCCGGCAATGAAGAGTGTTGTAACAGCAGAGATAACTGAGAAAGAAAAGTCGGAGATCGCTGGAGGGTTGGACACACCGAGAAGCAAGCCCTGGCGGCCACAATCTTTGTGTGTATTAGAGAACAACCGGTGCTATGAAGCTTACTACGAACCACCGCCGACCCATCCACAGGGACAACCGTGACCATATATATATATAGTGCCTAACATACTAATAGGATACCACCTATCCAGGTGCCTCGGAAAATTATACCAAGCTCATCATTCAGACCATCGAAAGCTAGATTTGGTACCTTATCGCTCGAAATTCCTGTCATCTATCATAATGTGCCTTCTGTGCGGAAGTTATTCCATTTTGGGTTTAAGCACTGACCTCTTAAGGAATTTTCGACAACCAGGAGCAGCAGTCCCTGCCGCAATGCAAAAGTTACGACTCAAAACGTTGAAAAATGATTCTACTGCTCAGCTGAAAGACCATGAGATCGTGCATCAGACCACTGTAAAATCTTCACAATGAATTTTGAAGATGCCAACCAGCGATTTGTTACATTTTCACGAACAGAACAGCTCTTATCCAGCATAACCAACAGAAAAGACGTGCAAGGGTTCAAATTCACATATGCACCAGAGGACGCAATGCGGATGCAGTGAAGAGGTAAGGCACTTTATTTAGTGCAAACCAGAAGGACTGGAGCTGTTGGATGTTGCTCAATACTGCTATAACTTAACAATGAAAAAGCCCTGCGTCGAACTTAAGCCCCAAAACATCCGATATCACACTGATTATCGCAGATCGATTGCATTGAAAGCCAAATAGCTGGAAATTCAGACCAACAGAAGTAGCCACGATGGAGTCCATCAAACCGACACAAATAATGACTTACACACCAAGCCAACAACGAAATTACCGCCAATCACAACGAATAAGAGAGTTCACTTGGCTGCAAGCTGGCCCCCGATGATGTGACCCGCAATTTCTACCAGACATAGGAGAGCTAAGACATTATGCAGCCAAACTAATATATTTGAAATCAAGCGCAGGTGAATTGCCGCACAGTTTCCAGGATAAGCCATCTCTTGAGCCCCAAAAATCTAGATCTTGTCAAGCTTGTCAGCCTTGACAACAGGGTTGGCCTTGGCAATGGCATTTCGCGCAGCAGTTCTATAATCAAACGGACAATCATGTTTGTCAGAGTAGCGGTGTACTGCACAAAAGAGGCTGCTGCACTTGCATTTGAACCCAGTCAACCCCACCCGCTTATGGCAGCATGCACACCTTTTAGGACCCTCATTCACTTTTGTCTCCACATCCTTGTTTGAAGAACCAGCTGAGAGTTCAGTTGGAATGAATTTTGTGTCAACCAAGCCAGCTTGCAAGTCCAAAGTCTCACTTGCCGCAGGTTCTTTCCCATTTTCGCTGGAGCTACCCTTCACAATGCTCTCAAGTGACGATGCAGCTGCTTGTGCCTGTTCCTGCTTCAGCATCACATCCTTGTGGCACTTCGAGCACATATTGGCAGTGGCAGCACTTCCAAAGAAACCACAGTTGTTGATGCAGAGGATTGGGCCATTTGGAGGCTGGCATCCTGTCTCGTTGTGAGACTCCATTGTCCTGATCTCCTGCAAAAAGACTGCCTATAATCCCTCATACATACAAATGCAGAGATCGAGAAATCCAGGAATTTTCACCAATCAAAGTAAGCAAGCACATATACATCAAACAGAATTCGCACAAACAGGAAATGATCATGACCACCACTGTACAGAAAATTTTGTAAAAAGCACCAACCCAGTTGGTTTGAGATGTTCAAATCACACTCAACACTTTGTTCCTCAAATAGCCACCAATGGTGGACTAAAACGGAAGGACCTCTCGGTTCCACAGCTCTGCTCCAAAAGAGCATTTTGCTATTCTCAGTTCCCCAAACCCACCGGCAAGTCGAGAGAGAACTTTTATCAATCAAAAAAGGCCTAGACACCATCCGTAACCATCAAGCTAAGGGACATATCATCACCACTGGACATAACTGACGCACCCAAAGGGCGTGACTAGTGATGCTGAGGAAAATTAAGGCAGCTAGTACCCCAGATTGCAAAAGACAGACAGACAGACATCCACACACACATGCACACACAGAGAATAGCAGCGCCAGCGCCACCTAAATGACCGCATAACAGCAGAACAATCAGAACCAAAACCCAGAATAGCACGAACACAAACTATTCCCGCAAAGTCAGCAACTCAACCAAAAAACCCCCAAACAAGACCGCAAGCCGCTTCAGCAATACGTCCCGATTACCCTAAGACGTCGCGACCAAACCCACCCAAAACACAGCGAGCAATTTCAGACCACCACAAATCCAACCCACGACCAGCCCTGAGGACGAGAAAACGAATAACGTCAAACGGGTAATTCCACGAAACAAGCATCACAAGCCCTCGTGACATAAAGCTCGGATTTTTCAAAATCAAACAAACTTCAAACTTCGATATAGAGAGAGAGAGACAGAGACAGAGACAGAGACAGAGAGAGTAAGAGAGAGAGAGAGAGAGAAAGCATGGCCAACCTGATTCTGCTGATCTCGCTCGACGAAATCGAAACGAAGGCCGAATTCCTGCCACGCGAGAAATACCCAAAATTCAATTTTGGCCAAAGAAAATAAAAGCAACGAAAAATCAAATCGAACCCGGAAAAGAAAACCCGGAAATGAAAAGCGAAAAAAGCTTCAGGACGAAGAAGAAGAAGAAGAAGAAGAAGATTACCCGGAGCGATTCAGCGTACGCGATCGAAACAATCCGAGGAAGGCGAGACCAGCGAGAATCGACACACAGAGGAGAAGAGAGAGAGAGAGAGAGGTTTGTGAAGAAGGGTTCTTCTCTCTCTCTCTATCGCCTCGACGATGGAGTGTAATAGAGAGAGAAACTACGGAAGAGAGAGACAGGAGGACTTCTCTTGCTTTTTCTCTGCCAACAGACGCTTTCCACCGCGCCGGGTGCTGCCTAGTGCCTAACCCAATTGCCCCCGCCCCGCCCCGCTATTCACGGTTCTGCCCCCGCCGATGACGCGGCACGCCACGTGTCGCGCCGCCACGGGACCGGGGGCGGTCGGGTTAGGCCAGCGGGCGCACGTGGTCTCGGCCGGGCGGCGAGAGGATATATTCCGTCCGTCCCCGCCCCGCTCGCATCCGAGCCGTCGGATGTCGCCTCGTCCGAATCCGACGGTGGCCTGCGGATCTCGACGCGCGAACGGACGGCTCGCGTGAGGTGGATAGGATGGGCTCGAGGGCTTGTGCGTCGTCTGGTGCGTTAATGCGTGGCGCGGATAAGGACGAGCCTGATTTTCGCAAAGATTACAGACGTGCCTAATTTTTTCTTCCTTTTTTTTGGGCCTTTCTTTGAATTTGTTTTCTTTTTGACATGAGGAGAAATCCCCTCTTTCTTCCCTTTGAAAAGAAAATATACCTTTTCTCCTCACGGGCGAAACAGTACATGGTCCATTATTTCCTTTCCTCCCTCTGCTCATTTTGCTTAAATATCGACGCGGGGTTCATTGAATCGGGTCTTAATTTTATACGTGATTCGATTCGGTTTAATACGATGAAAGGTATGATATTGAATCAATGAGCAAAATTAGAGGCGAGTCGATTTGTACGGTTATACGTGGTTTTGAATGTACACAAGAAGATGGGGCTAGTTCGATTGGATTTTTGATAATTATGTATCTAATCAAGTTGAATAAGAGAGTGGACCCAAAATAATCAAGACAATAAGATACGATTTGACTCAAAGTTTGACTGAACTTCCTATATTTGATTAATGATTTCAAACTTAGAAATCTACTTAAAGATACGAAACAAATTGTTCATTTCGCATGATGGAATATAAACAAGTTGTTGAGACGATAGCAAATGGTCTATTTCAATTTAGTTCGACCATTTTTTTATTTATCCATGAGTAATGATAATAGGAAATTAGAATTTAACTAAGAGGACAAAGAGTGCTAATAAATTCTCAATCTCTAACTCTAGTGTTGGGGAGTATTTTATATTCTCCATCGACAGGAAGATATGAGGATTCCCTTCTTTAGCGAGCAAGCAAGGGTTTAGGGATTGCTCAATGAGGGTTGTAGGGGGCAGCACCCCTAAGTCCCAAGAGGACTTTTGTAGTTTGATTTCGTATTTTATTGGTAATTTAGATTTGGACTTATGAATAGCTACTAACTTGTACTGTTTATAGATAATCCTTTTCTATTGTAATAGAAGGTTATTGCAAAGAAGCAGGATGTGTTAATTACAATAAATTCTTTGTTCAGGCTAATTTAAGGGTGGCAGTTCAAAGTTTCGTACAAGTTTCATAGAGAATCTAAAACCTATTCACTAGAACAAGTTCACCTTACGTATAATGAAATCTAGAACTTATCATGTCTCAGGTTTCAAAGTTGATTTTAGGTTTTGACCATATTTCACTTGTGTTATTAATTAAACGATTATAATGAATCATCACCTTCAATGACCAGCTTCTATAATCCACCAACCACAATTTATATTAGATACACGAAAAATATGAAATATTATTGATTAAATGATTGCAATAAATTATCACATTTTATAATTACTACTTACTACTACAATTCAGTGATCACAACTTATATTTAGACATATTAAAAAATGAAACATTAACAAAGTAAAATTCTTAGTAATAAAATGGAAGTTCATACTAGTGGTTCTAAATTATACATTAATTATTGGAATCCAAGGAATACTGTAGAATTATGCAAAGATATATATTAGGAAAAACATAAAAAGTTGTTTTGGGCTTCAAATTCTAGCTATCTAGAACTTACTTATTAAAACAAATTCCCTTTATCTTGAAACCTAGAATCGGATAAATTCCCATTGGTTCAATTCTTTACTTTTAGGTTCTACTCTACAACCATGTTTTCCCTAAAACCTTATGTCTTAGTTTATCCTTCTCGCATTTATGCACCTAATCTTAACATTCAGTTGTCTAAGAAATCAAGTCTAACCCGTTTAATGTGTGTGCGTGAAGCATACCCTTTCATTCTAAATTCTTTTATCTTGAAATGACTTTAACTGGAAATGAACCAGATGTCCTCAAGTAGGATTCGAGCCTACCATCAATCAGTTAACAGTCGAGCACTTTGCTACTAAGCAACTAAAGAACAACGGAAGATTAAATTTTATGGAGTTCAATTAGAGGTGGCAAAATGGGTCATGGACCCATTTTGCACCCAAATTTTTAACATATGGGTCGAATATGGGTTAATAGCCCATTACAACTATTAACCCACATTCAACCCACTTTTTTGTTTAGTTTTATATGGGTCGAAAATGGGTCAGACTCTCGGACTCATTTTCGATCAATTTTCCACCTTTGGGCCAAAGGTGGAAACCCATTTACGACTCATCACCGTCGTTCTCCCATCTCTCTCTCTCTCTCTCTCTCTCTCTCTCTCTCTCTCTCTGTGGAAAAGTGAGAAGCTCTAGCGCAGAGGAACTCGCGGGTTTCAGAGGGCGTTGAACCGCCTCAACGATCGGAGATGACGAAGCGCGGTGATCCCCGCGTCCACGCCTTCTGTCGCCACCGCTTCGCCTGATCATTTCAGGTAACTCCGACGCGCAGCTTCTTCGGCATTGTCTTTCTTTTTTTTTTTTCGTTTCTTTCTCTCCATTTTCGGTCCGTTCGCCGTGTCTGTCCGTTCGCAATGCCGGATGTTCCTGCTCGGGGACTGAGGATTGGATTTCAATTAAGTTTGTGCGGTCGGATTATGTGGTCGGCTGCTGTTCGTGGGTAGGATTGGAGATTGTTGGGCATCGTCATTGGGTTAATTTAGTTCTGGGCGATCGCCGTGTGGTTCAATTTCTTTCTGTTTGTTGGGGCTTGCTGAAATTGGGGAGTTCAGATTTCGAATTGCGTGATTTCGCTGGGAAATGGTGTAATCGATGCTGGGATCAGTTTTGTTTTCTGGGTTTTACTAGGTTGCAGATCATTCTTGTATTTTCTGTTTACTGAAGCTATGCAGTAACAAGTCGTCGATTATGCTCGTCTCTTGACTGGGAATCCCTGATTGCAAGTGGAAGCTATGGGGATTTGGCACTTTTCGGATCTGGATCTGAAAAGTTTTGCTAAATGTTCTGATGTTTAGGCTATTATTACCAGAGACTTGTATGCAACAACACCAAAATTCATCTACGTCTTATTGATTGCAGCACCTTTCTTTTCGATGGGCGCAACATCATATCTCACATTTAAGGATGGAGAGAGAGAGAGAGAGAGCGCACGCAGAGAAGTAGGGAAAGACAGTACATGACACACTCAGCTCATCACGAGCAAACTAGTTGCGAGCTCACGGGCAATCCCTATCCGAGAATTCGTCACGTCGTACATGATCCTCGGGTTCTGCTGCTGTAGATTGGCTATGACATTCAGCACCGAGTTCACGTTGCTTGGCGCCGTGGCCATCGCCAAGCACGCCCGGCGAGCCCGAGCTGCTTGTGTATCAAGTTTGTTCTCCAACGGCAGCTTCAAGTCCAAACCCGGGAAGTGGAACGTGACCACCGGCGCCATCGCCTCCCTGGAGGCCGTGAAGCACGTGTCGAAAGCTCCTAGGCTCGAGAACGGGCTCGGCACTTGCTTGTGGAACTCGTCCCATATGGCGTCGTATAGGGGCTCCACGAACCGGGTTATGACCGTGCCCGAGTCCATTATGGTCCCCACCCCGGTGCTGGGGTCGAAGGCGAGGAATTTTGGGTCCACGGGCACCAACACCCTGCCCACGCTTATGCCGGTGAGGTTGACGTAGTAGAGGGACGGCCGACGCGGGTTATGGAGGAGGGGGGTGGTCCGAATGCTCTTGAGTTGGCCGACGGGTATGAATGCTACAATTTGTGTTAGCATAACATTGCTAGGTTCAATCAGATGTCAAGTATTCCACAAGAAAGATGGGGTGTGGGCAAATGGGTGGGTCGGGTCGAGTATGGGTCGGGTCGAAAATGGACATGTATGAAAGGAAGAGAGGGGAGGGGCGGGAGGCACTTGGCAGTCTTTTTCGATGAAGATGGACATGTATGAACCCCCGCCCCTGCCCACACCCCATCTTTCTTGTGGAATACTTGACATCTGATTGAACCTAGCAATGTTATGCTAACACAAATTGCAGCATTCATACCCGTCGGCCAACTCAAGAGCATCCGGACCACCCCCCTCCTCCGTAACCCGCGCCGGCCGTCCCTCTACTACGTCAACCTCACCGGCATAAGCGTGGGTAGGGTGTTGGTGCCCGTGGACCCAAAATTCTCGCCTTCGACCCCAAAGACCGGGCGGGGACCATAATGGACTCAGGCATGGTCATAACCCGGTTCGTGGAGCCCCTGTACGACGCCATACGAGACGAGTTCCGCAAGCAAGTGCCGGGCCCGTTCTCGAGCCTAGGAGCTTTCGACACGTGCTTCACGGCCTCCAGGGAGGCGGTGGCGCCGGTGGTCATGTTCCACTTCCCGGGTTTGGACTTGAAGCTACTGTTGGAGAACAGCTTGATACACAGCAGCTCGGGCTCACTGGCGTGCTTGGCGATGGCCACAGCGCCAAGCAACGTGAACTCGGTGCTAATGTCATAGCCAATCTGCAGCAGCAGAACCTGAGGATCATGTACGACGTGACGAATTCTCGGATAGGGATTGTCCGTGAGCTCTGCAACTAGTTTGCTCGTGATGAGCTGAGTGTGTCATGTACTGTCTTTCCTTACTTCTCTGCGTGCGCTCTCTCTCTCTCCATCCTTAAATGTGAGATATGATGTTGCGCCCATCGAAAAGAAAGGTGCTGCAATCAATAAGATGTAGATGAATTTTGGTGTTGTTGCATACAAGTCTCTGGTAATAATAGCCTAAACATCAGAACATTTAGCAAAACTTTTCAGATCCAGATCCGCAAAGTGCCAAATCCCCATAGCTTCCACTTGCAATCAGGGATTCCCAGTCAAGAGACGAGCATAATCGATGACTTGTTAATGCATAGCTTCAGTAAATAGAAAATACAAGAATGATCTGCAACCCAGTAAAACCCTGAAAACAAAACTGATCCCAGCATCGATTACACCATTTCCCAACGAAATCACGCAATCTGAAATCTGAACTCCCCGATTTCAGCAAGCCCCAGCAAACAGAAAGAAATCGAACCACACGGCGATCGCCCAGAATTAAATTAACCCAATGACGATGCCCAACACTCTCCAATCCTACCCACGAACAGCAGCCGACCACATAATCCGACTGCACAAACTTAATTGAAATCCAATCCTCAGTCCCCGAGCAGGAACATCCGGCATTGCGAATGCATGCACACGGCGAACGGATCAAAAATGGAGAGAAAGAAACGAAAAAAAAAAAAAAAGACAATGCCGAAGAAGTTGTGCGTCGGAGTTACCTGAAATGATCAGGCGAAGCGGCGGCGACGGAAGGCGCGGACGCCGGGATCACCGCGCTTCGTCGTCTCCGATCGTTGAGGCGGTTCGACGCCCTCTGAAACCCGCGAGTTCCTCTGCGCTAGAGCTTCTCACTTCTCCACAGAGAGAGAGAGAGAGAGAGAGAGAGAGAGGATGGGAGAATGACGGTGATGAGTCATAAATGGGTTTCCACCTTTGGGCCAAAGGTGGAAAATGGGTCGAAAATGGGTCCGAGAGTTTGACCCATTTTCAACCCATATAAAACTAAACAAAAAAGTGGGTCGAATGTGGGTTAATAGTTGTAATGGGCTATTAACCCATATTCAACCCATATGTTAAAAATTTGGGTGCAAAATGGGTCCATGACCCATTTTGCCACCTCTACCTAAAAGTATGATTAATGCCCGAATCGATCGACTACTTCAATTGTTGAATCTAAAAACTAGGAAATGACAGTGGCATGCGGATCCGAGCCGTCCGATGTCGCCTCGTCCGAATCCGACGGTGGCCTGCGGATCTCCATGAGCAAGCGGACGGCTCGCGTGAGCTGATAGGATGGGCTCGGGGGCTGTGCGTCGTCTGGTGCATTGCGCGGATAAGCACGAGCCTGGTTGTCGCAAAGATTACAGATGTGCCTAATTTTTTCTTCCTTTTTTTTGGCCTTTCTTGAATTTGTTTTCTTTTTGACATGAGGAGAAACCGCACCTTTCTTCCCTTTGAAAAAAAAAAAATACCTTTTCTCCTCGCGGGCGAAACAATACATGGTCGATTATTTCCTTTCCTGCCTTTTCTCATTTTACTTGAATGTCGACGTGAGGTTCATTGAACCGGGTTTTAATTTTATACGCGATTCAATGTGATTTAATACGATGAAAGGCATGGTATTGAATCGACGAGAAAAATTAGAGGCATGTCAATTTGTACGGTCACACGTGATCTGGAATGTGCACGAGAAAATGGGGTTAGCTCGATTAGATTTTGGATAATTTTGTATCGGATTGAGTTGAATAAGAGAGTTGACCCAAAATGATCAAGACGATAGTGAAAGATGCAATTTGACTCAAAGTTTGACCGAACTTCCTATGTTTGATTAATGATTTGCAAACAAGATCTACTTAAAGATATGAAACAAATTGTTCATTTCGCGTGACGAAATATAAACAAGTTGTTGACATGGAAGCAAATGGTTTATTTCAATTTAGTTCCACCATTTTTTATTTATCCCTGAGTAATATGATAATAAAAAATAAGAATTTAACTAACAAGGACAAAGAGTGCTAATAAATCCCCAATCTCTGACTCTAATGTTGGGGTGTGTTTCATACTCCCCTTCGACAGGAAGATATGAGAGTTCCCCTCTTCAGTGAGCAAGCAAGGGTTCAAGGATTGCTTGATGAGGGTTGTATGGGGAAGCACCCCTAAGCTGCAAGAGGACTTTTGTACTTTGATTTCATATTTTATTGGTAATTTAGTTTGATTTCATATTTTATTGGTAATTTAGATTTGAACTTATGAATAGCTACTAACTTGTATCATTTTATATAATCCCTTTATATTGTAATTGAAGGTTGTTGCAAAGAGGTGGGATGTGTTAATTACAATAAATTCTTTGTTTGGACTAATTATAGGGTGGCAGTTCAAAGTTTCGTACAAGTTTCACATAGAACCTAGAACCTATTCACCGAAACAAGTTCACCTGACATATTATGAAATCTAGAACTTCTCTTGTCTCAAATTCCAAAGTCAATTTCAGGTTTTGACCATATTTCACTTGTTCTACTAATTCAACGATTACAATAAATCATCACCTTCAATGACCAGCTTCTATAATCCACCGACCATAATTTATATTAGATACACGAAAAATATGAAATATTATTGATTTAATGATTGTAATAAATTATCACATTTTATGACTACCACTTACAACTACAATTCAATAATCACAACTTATATTAATTTAAACATATGAAAATATGAAACATTAACGAAGTAAAATTCTCATAATAAAATAGAAGTTTATACTAGTGGTTCTAAATTATACACTCATCATTGGAATCCATAGAATACCACAGGATTACGCAAAGATATATATTAAGAAAAACATAAAAAAACTTGTTTTGGGTTTCAAGTTCTGCCTATCTAGAACCTGCCTATTAAAACAAATTCCCTATATCTTGAAACCTCGAATCGGATAAATTCCCACTGATTCAATTCTTTACTTTTAGGTTCTACTCTACAACCATGTTTTCCCTTAAACCTTGTGTCTCAATTTATCTTTCCCATATTTACTCTCTATTTCGTTATGACTATGCGCCTAATCTTAACATTTGGTTGTCTAAGAAATCAAGTCTTAACCCATTTAATGTGTGTGTGAAGCTTACCTTTTCATTTTGAATTCTTTTATCTCGAAATGACTTTAAATGGAAATGAACCAGATCTCCTCAAGTAGGATTTGAGCCTACCATCAATCAGTTAACAAAAAGTTGAGCACTCTACTACTAAGCAATTGAAGATTAAATTTTATGGAGTTCAATTTTTGTTCTCAACTCCTAATAATGAGTTTTATGATCACAACTAATTCATATACCAATTTAGTAAATTAAAAATTAATTAAGAATTAGATTTATGACTTATTTGACAAATCTAACTTGAATTGATGAAATAATAATATTAAACATGGAAGGGGGAAATAAGGGGTTTGAATTCTCACCTTATCAAGAGGTTGGAGTAGGGGTTAGGGTGGAGACAAGTAAGTTTCAAGAGTGGGTTTTAACTCCCATGCCCTACAAGAGGTGGGGCGAAAGTCTAAAAGTGGGTGTTAGAATAGGAATAGAGTAGGACTGATCTAAAAAAAATAAAATTGAGATCCATATTAAGCAAGTTAAAAATTCAAAAAGAGCATTACACATTAATATAAAATTTAGAAAGCACGTTGAATAAATTAAAAATTTAAAGACTTGGGTCAAAGTTTAAGTATCATTTATATTATTTTACCAACAAAAAATATATAACATGAAGATAAGTATGGCATCTGACAAGCTGAAGAGATCTTCTGAAAAGCCGAAGAAATCTATCGATACTTTAACAACCATAGCACCATTTACATGGTATTCCAAAATAATAATTATATTACTTAAAGAGTATGATTAATGCCCGAATCGATCGACTACTTCAATTGTTGAATCTAAAAACTAGGAAATGACCGGATAAATTTCCGATCACTCTTTAGACCGATCACCTCTAACATAACCGATCGGTTCCTTTCTTCTCCCTCGCATCTCTTTCCCTCCATCAAAACTACACATAAAATTTAAAGCCCTCTTTCTTTTCTCCCGGTTCGTTCTGAAAATAGTGGAAAAAGATTGTAGCAATTCATTAGTTCTCCAACGTCAACTTTTTTTCTATCTTGACCCACTCATTGAACCAGGAGCTCCAAGCATCAGACGTGCGAAGAACTCTTCATCAATGAGCTTTGAAGAACAAGCGACATTTTAACAGACGAGCATCTCAGATTCCCAATAGACCGTCATAACTACGAGAAAAGACCGCGCGAATTCATATATGCACCAAGGAGTTTAGACTAATGAAGACGACAGACCCTATAGACGCAACACCCGAATGCTGGATCACAAGCCATACACAACTAGAAATTCATATCAACGGAAGTAGCAACGACGGAGTCCATCAAACCACCACGAATAGTGACTTACACACCCAAGCCAATATAGCGAAATCACTGCCAATCACGATGAACAAGAGAGTTAACTAGGCTGCAAGGTTGCCCTCAAGTAACATGAACTGCAATTTCTACCAGACATAGGACAGTGAAGACATTATGCAGCCACTTAGATATTTGAATTGCCTATATGGAAGGCAAAGTGGGTTTCCAGTAGATAAGCCATCTTTTCAGGCCCCAAAATCTAGATCTTGTCGAGCTTATCAGCCCTAACCACCGGGTTGGCCTTGGCAATGGCGTCTCGAGCAGCGGTTCTATAATCAAACGGACAACCGTGTTTATCAGAGTAACGATGGGCCGAACAGAAGAGATTGCCGCACTTGCAGTTGAAGCCGGTCAACCCCACCCGCTTCTGGCAGGTGGTGCACCTTTTAGGACCGTCGCTCACTTTCATGTCGACATCCTTGCTTGAAGATGAACCAGCTGAGGGCTCGGTCGAAATGACCTTTGCATCCACCAAACCAGCTTGCAAATCCAATTTCTCAGTTGCCACAGGTCCTTTACCATTCTCATTGGAACTTCTGTTGACAATGCTCTCAATCGAGGATGCGGCTGCTTGTGCCTGTTCTTGTTTCAATATCATGTCCTTGTGGCACTTTGAGCACATATTGGCGGTGGCAGCACTTCCGAAGAAGCCACAGTTGTTAATGCAGAGGATTGGGCCTTTTGGGGCCTGGCATCCTGTCTCATCGTGAGACTCCATTATTCTGATCTCCTGCAAAAGGACACCTTATATTCCACCACAATGAACAGAACAAGAGGGACAGAAATTCAAAAATATAGAGAAGAGAACAAAAATATTGAACAGCAATTGCAAGAATAGGAAATGACCGTGACCCTTGCACAAAATGATTTCGTCGAAAGCAGCATTAAGTTATTTTGTGATGTTCAAATCACACTCTGCAGCTTCGTTCTGCCAAACTAAAAGCAATCATCAACCAGCAGAAGCTCAAAAAAGGAAGAGTCTATCAGTCCTGTCGCTTAGCTCCAAAACATGCACAGACATCCTAATACTACAAAGCACAAGCAAGTTGAGGTAAAGCTTCTAATGGTTAAAAGACCAATTCAGAGTTCGGCAACAAATATCCAGGGCGGAATACTGTTGTCGCAACATATCATCACCATTTGACATAAACCAAACCACCCAAAGGAAGCAACTGGCGAGTCTCAAGACGTATTCATTCCAATTGGCCCAGCTTACACCACAGGCTCAGCAGACCAGGTCAGGGGTTCATTCTCAAATATCACACTGTGAAGTACATCCCCCCATACACACCTCGAAGGGACTCAATCCATCGCAATCCCACCACAAAACAACAGAAAAGAAACACCTAAATGACCACACAACAACAGAACAAACAGAACCCAAACCAAGAAGAACACCAACAAAGTAGCTTTTCCCAAAAACGTCACCAACCCACCAAAACCACCAAACCCACGAGCCGGTTCAACGGCATGTTCCAATTGCACCCTAAGACGTGACTATTGAACCCACCCACCAGAAGCAGCGGGCAAAAATGGAGACAGCACTCCGCCAAACCAACATGCTTACAATCTTCAAAGAGGACGAGAACACGAATCACTTCCACCCCTAATTACAGAAATCAACCCTCACAAGCCCTCCCAACACAAACCATAATCTCAAAAAAAAAAAAAAAAAAAAAAAACCAGGAAAGCACAGACTTCAAGAGGTAGAGAGAGAGAGAGCGAGAGGCCCAGCTTACCCGATTCAGCTGATCTCGCCTGCTAAAAATCGAAACTTCGGTCCAATTTCTGCAACACGAGGAAAACCCAAATTCAATTCGAGCCACACAAACCCAAAAAACCAACCCAAAAAAAAAAAAAAAAAAACACGCACACCCCCAATACAAAAGCTAAACGAAAGTCAAATTGAAACCCAGAAAAATCGAAGAACGGAGTTCAGAAAACACGATTTACCCCCGAACGATCCTCCAGACGCGATCGCGAAGATAATCCGAGGAAGGCGAGACCAGCGAGAATCGAGAGCGACCTAGAGAGAGAGAGAGAGAGAGCGAGTCTCCTCTCCCCCCTATCGCCTCGAGGAGCAGTATATAATAGAGAGAGAAAGAGTTCTCTTACTTTTTTCCTTGCCAACAAACGCTCTCCACTGAGCCTTTACTGCCCAACATAATGCCCTCCCGTTTCCCCCTTATTTGCGGTTATGCCACCGGCGCTCCGATGACGTGGCGCCCTACGGCCCCGGTATCCGGCCAAGCCGCCGTCCCTGGGGCCCGCGTAGGCTCTCCGTCGCGGCGGGCTCGCGTCCCGACCGTCGGATTGGCACGCCGCGGACGGCGGTCGGTGGATCGGACGGCGCGGATGCGAGGGGCTCCCCCCCCCCGTGCGCAGGGTCGGTTCGGTCAGATTGGGCCTGGGGCAAGTCCGTGTGTTTTGTCCGATGGATGGATAAGCACGAGCTGGTTTAAGGTTCACAGGACATGCTACTGTCTCTTTTCCCAGGCTATTTTATGTTTTTTGCCTTTTTCGTATTTGTTTTTCTCTCTCATAAGAAAATAAAAAATAAAATTATTCAGATATTCTTTTTGCTCAAAAATGATCTTTTATACTGCATGAAATATTTAGTCAATAATTTTTTTTCATCATCAGTAATAACTTATATCGCAATATTATCGTGAATAATAAAATTATTTTTCTTTCATCTATTTTTGTAAGTTATACAAATAGGATGCAGGCTATCTGCACCTGGACAAAAAGACCCTATGAAGCTTTACTGTTCTCTAGGATTGGCTTTGGGCCTTTCTTGCGCAGCTTAGGTGGAAGGCGGGTCGTTGCGATTATGGATTGGATGTCTAATTGTCTATATAGTAATGATAGTATCTTGTACTTGAATCGGTGGCTCACTTTTTATAAGTAATAGGGAAGAGGACCGAAACATGCCACTGAAAGACTCTACTAAGACAAAGATGGGCTGTCAAGAACGTAAAGGAGGTAGGATGATCATTTCTAAAAAGATATTTTTCAGATTATTTATTTTTCGTGAAATAAATGCATGATATAATTTGATATTACAGATGGGATGTTGAATTGAAATAAAAATAACTCTTAAGGCATGCTTGTTTCATAAAAAATTTCGCAATGAAGGAAAAGTATTTCGTACAAAAATCATTTTCAATGGCTAGTTTTGATTCATTTAGTAGTTTAGGAAAGCATTTTATTTCTTGCTAGAAGTGGAAGTCGTGTTCTTCCGATTTTAGCTTGCTGTTTTGTCCATGAAAGGCTTTTAATGCAAACCAATTACTTTTCCATTATTTAAATATCGAAAAGTCGGAAAATAATTCCTCGAAACATTTTTTTTAAAAAATAAACAGACTCTTAATGACAGTATATTTGGTTATTGTGATTTTGAGTATGCATGGAGAACCAAATGGAATCGATTTGATATTGTACGTTATTAAACCAGAACTAGTTGAATGAACAAAGCAGATCAGATTAGTCAACTCGATTCTATACCAACTTGAACATTGCTAATTAATTATTTTCATTTACTTAATTCATTGACCGAATAAACTCATCTTTATGTGAAAAATATAAAAAATTAATTGCACGAACAAATAGACAAAATCTGCCGTCTAATAGCACGCAACACATTATTACAAATGGGCGGAATTTTAAAAAGAAAGTTCAATTTATCTAATGGATCGGACCAAACTTCAAGCTGCCGAACTGAACTGGCATTTTCAGACTTTTTGCATTTTTCTTGGACGGCACGAACCTTTTGTTTTTTTGTACTCACCTTCATTTTTTATTTATAAATGTATTAAAAATATTAAAACATATCATGAAAGTGAACTCAAATTCTAAAATTTTCAAAAAGTGTATCACAAGTCTCAAAATTAATAAACAAAGTACAATTAAATAAAAAATTATAATTAAATCTTAAAATTTATCAATTAAGTGTAAGTTCTAAAGCTTATAAAAGTACAATCGAGTACTAAAATTTATTAAATTGATCGAATCATATCCTTTTATTAATTTTATTTTTGAAAGTTTTAGATATCAATTATACTTTCTTAATAAGTTTTAGAATCTTTAATTTTTTTTTTAAAGGAGTAAATTTAGTCAAGAATTTACTATCCAGGGAGCTTTCATAATTTCACTAGCACGACAAAGGGGGAATGCTGCTAAATTCTGTGTCTCTGACTCCTGTGTCCCATTTGGCTAATAAATCTTTTATTTCTTTCTTTTTTACTTTTATAATCGAATCAAAATTTGTCTTTGATGGCCAGGTGCAAATCCAGTCTATCAGGCCCACGTGGAGGATGCAGCGCTCATGCATCAATAAATTAGCGGAAACCCAAATCATTTTTTTTTTCTTTTTGGGTAGAGAAAACGGGCAAATCCAGAGTATTACACTTTTAATTCTCTTAATAAAACTTCATCCCTTTCAATCTCCTACAAAAAAGGAAGTAAAACTCTCACTCTCGATGGCCTGTTCAATGATAGAGTTGTCATTTAAATTACAGAATTGAAACCCAAATCGTTTCGGTCCTTTCAAACCATGTTTCGTGTGTAACAAGGTGATCAATGCTTGCGGATAAGAAAAATATTAGTGGTATCTTGGGATAATTTTCATGCACCAAATCGAACCTCCTGTTTTCAGTTCATACTTGGTTATGGTCCATACTTGATGAGATTTTATTGAATAGGGAGTGAATTTGAGGCGTTATATTATATCCATAGTTCCAATCATTTGTCCATTGATCGATCTCTTGAGTTAGGATGCATGTTGATGCATGTTAATTTTTTCTCTTTTATTTTCTTTTCTTTGTGTTGCAAAGTTTTCTTCCTGATTCATTTTTAAGAAGTGAACTTTGTCGACAATCATTTCGTAGACAAGAAAATTGGATTTTCGGTTTATCTTTTATGATAAATGTCACCTCAATTGTCGTTTATGTTAAGATTGTTATATGTCATTTGAGAATGCAAATTGAAATTTTCCCCCAGTCCTATTTTCTTTTCTTGAATTATAATTTGTCTCTGAGGGGTGATGATAATAGAATGTATTCCATTCTCTATCTCAACTGCCTCCAAAATTTTGCATAATAATAAAGGAACGTAGACTGAAAGTGCATTTGTTTCATGGATAATTTATTATTCAGAGAATATTTTTCAAAAAAAAAAAAAAAAAAAACTTATATCGCTTACAAAAAATAATGAATGCAAAATATTTTCATCACTAATAAAAAAATAGTTAGGCAGAGATTATTATTGAGAATAAAAACGCTTTCCATTAGATAATTTTTGTAAGAGATGTAACCAATAACTTTTTAGAAAATGTTTTCCAAATCTCAAGTTTTCTATTAAACAAACACATCCTAAGACTTATGTTAAAATTAGTAATGCAGCTCATTCTTATTGAGTATTAAATACAATTACGTATTAAAATATTTATTTAATATTTTTCACTTTATTCATTGTATCAACTTGATACATTTTTCTTAAACATCATTAACATTATTCTTTGCCTAACTAGGATAAAAGACTTAGTCTGCATTTGGTGGGCCGGATAAAATTCTAAATATAATAACTTTTATTCTATTTGGTGTTTGGAGCGACATGAAATCCGAATATGACCGGATATAGTCCGGATGAAAAAATCCCACCTAGGGGGTGGGATAGACACGGATACGATATGTAAAATTTTTTTAAAAAATTTAAAAACAAAAACATAAATTTAAGAATATTAACAAAAGCTTATGCTATCCTGCAACTTTTGCCCTCTCCCTCTTCTTCTTCGACTTGTTTATGCTCTGTTCACCTTCACCATTCACCTACCACCACGCAAAGATAGGAAAGCTGTGAAAAATCCCCGAAATCCACTCAGCTTCACTCTGAATGGTGATCAAGGTTTTGATTTTGGTCTGGATTTTCCACCCATACCGGAAAGAAGTTGGGGAAAATACACCATATATGGGAGAACCTTCTTGTCAGTGTCGTTAATTCCTCTTTTCTCTCTCTCTCTCTCTTATTTTCACTGTTCTTATCATGCCCTTCAAAATTTTGGTTGCAAATTGACATCTTGACTTGATAAAGATGTAATTACCATCAATGAAGGCTGGTGTCGATGGATTTAGAGATGAAGAGACCTTCTCTCATGGTAGCCTGCACATGAGGCAGTTTTGCTCGCTGAATGGGCTATGGGAGAGAGGAGCTTCCTCCTATCATTAGCGAAACAGTGAAGGCCTCAAGATTGGAGAAGGAACAAGGATGATCAAAGAGAGATATTTGGAAGATTTTTTATAGATTTTTAAAAATATTCTATCCAATTACACCAAACACAGGTTATGATTTTTTACGATATGAGGATATTGAAGGGATTTCAAATCTTACCTTATCCTATCCTATCTCAATTCAAATCCGAACAACCAAACACAACATTAGGGTTTTGACTCTCGGGTATAAAGATTTGTTGTGGAGTTTTTTTGTTTGGTCGAAATTTGTTATTGAGTAAGCATGGCGACATTTGACTGTTGAATCTATGAGAAACTAATTTCGAACTTTTCAACTTCTCATGTTCCACACGAGAACGTAGAGATTTTAAGGAGTAATTCATGGGTAGAAAAGTATAGCCAAATGGTCTCCACTTGATTCTTTGTGAGGCTTGGTTCATGTGGATGACGTGTGGATCACTATAATTTTGAGGTTGAACAACAGGCTGGGACGCAATTCAGCCGGAATAGACTTGAAAGGCAAATGGGTGGGTTTGGATAATAGACTTCCATGGAAAAGTCCGGCCACTCATACTTGGCCCTAGTTTTCCCCGAACATTTCTGTGCGAGATACATATGATGGGCAGGCTTGAGAAATACGATAGGCTTCACCTTCGGGCCTAATCTGGCTCAGATCCCCTTTGCTATAAATGATGTATCAATCACTCCATCCATTGACGGCGGAAGCACGAATGATGTAGTGTTTTGGGGCTTGGCGTAATTTAGAACTTCATGGCCCAACATTAATGAGGATATCATCTCAGGTAAGGTGATTGAAGGCGAGTTTTGAGTACTTCCATCGAGAGCTTGGCATATCTTTAATTCGGTAGGGTCGGGTTGAGCCATTCCCACCTCTCGACAGGTAAATTGAACAGGTTATATACCTCTATCGGACACTCACTTTGCCCTTCCCTTTGTGATGATTTCCCTGGCGGCTCATGTATCTTACTTGGTGGGCATCTCGTGGCGGCACACTAGAACAGAAGATATCTAATCGAGATGAATCTTTTTCCTTGGCCTCAGTGCTCTCAAGAGGTCAGTTGAAGAGGTCAATCTACCTCCTAAATTGACGGTAATATCCACCCTTGCTCGCCGAGACAGTCAAAGAATTTTCAAGCTGCACCTAACTCGGTGCCAACTCCGACTTCACCATAGTTTTTTTCCAGCGTCTTCCATCGAGCTAACCGGGGCAAACAAAGTTATGCAAGAGCAAAACATGAATCTTTCCTAAGAAGAGCGTCTTACAACGGCAAGAAACCTCATTACAAGACTGCGCACGAGAAAAAAAAAAGTCTCCTTCAGGTATGGTAGTGTGTGACAACTTCGATGCACCTGTTTCACGAAACCAGTAGAACCACATGGTGTGTTTTCCTATCTTTCCTTAGCGTGCGTACTTCCCCCTAAGTTGGATGGGTAACGTCAGTCGGGTGCGTGCTCCAGAGATTTTTAGCTGGCTAAAGGGAGTCCCCAACTGCGCGTGGCGCCGCACTCGATGACTCGTCACCATTCGCCATCATCTTTTTCATGAGTAGGTGCTGCATCTGATTCTTTCTGTGCGGCCATTTATGTTTATAAGAACATGCTCGTTCTATGTATGTTCATGTTCACCTGCTCCTGCTGTCTCCCTGCGGCCACACATTCACCTCTCTTGATCTCTCCCTCTCACGGATCCAAATTCACTGTGTGAAGCAAAATGTCGGGTTCGGGCATGAAAGTTGCTGCGTTTGTGGTGTTGCTCTCCATGTCGGGTGCTGCAGCTCAGAACTCCGAAATCGCGCCTTTACCGGCAATGCTAACTGGAGCCAGTTTCGCTCTTCTTGTTCCTTGCGTTCTCGTCTGCTGCGCTGTACTTCTCAGCCTGGTTCATGGTGTTTTTTGGCTCACGTGAGCTTACTGCGAAGAATTTCTCATTTTTGGAGCATAAAACGACGTGCACTTACTGATGCCGTGTACTTAGAGTCGGCATGAACATGTATGTTTGTGTGTATACCATGTCTTTGCTGTGCCATCTTAGTCGAGTTCGCAGAGAATCATCGTGGGTATTGGATCGATTTGTTATTTGTACTCATTTTGCACTAATTAAGATTCTGAGATGCCATTGACTGAAGATTTTTCATGATCACTTTGCTTGTGCTAGCTAGAATTTGATGGTGATGATCAATTGGCTACACTCCAAACATACCAACTCGACTAGGCCATAAGATCACCTGCACTCTGATCTAAACACCAGATAAATGCTGCTTACAACCCAAAGAATGCCGTCTATTTTCAATAGTGACTTTTATTTTATTACCATAGAGTGAATTGTCGGATCAGACACATCAAACGCGCTTGTGAAAGAGATTACACTTTTCCGCTAAAGCGAACATCAAAGATCGAACGATAACAAGTCGATTGTGTCATAAAGGATATCAAAGTTCAAGAATGCACTAAACTGATATGCACTTATCACAATAAATGAGAAACAATCAATAATAATGTTAACATGGACCTTCAACATCTGATAAAAACAGGGCGAGCGGTCCAGACAAAATTGCCCACCTCAGTACTCTCTATACATTAACAACTCCATAGCCATTTCATTGTAGTTTCCTATCAAATCATGCACCTCATAACTCAATTTTCTGTAGTAAATCAAAAGAACCAGTACCCATCTTCATAGGTAGCCCAAGGCATATCCGAGCGGATGGGGTCTCCAAGTTGTCAACCACCCCATGATATGCCGCATCGACAATGAACTTGGAAGCTGTCTCAAAGGACATCTTACTGAAAGGTGATATGGACTCTGCTATACCACCAAGCCTGTTCATTGGACGATACCCACCTGCGTGGGTCATGAAGTCTGCAATCAAGGTGAGGTGACGCATATCCACAGATATTCCATATGAACCGAAGACATTCTGCACCTCCCGTATGATGGTTTCTCTCGCAGCTTCCACCCCATATGTAGTGAGCATCGCGTGGATATCATTCGAATATATATATCTAATGTCCAGCTGATCTTGCATTTGCCACAACGCACAAAAATCTGCTCCGTTTGTATTAATTGCCGGAATTGCTTCTTTATCCTTGGCCTCAATTTTCTGTCTTCTTTTGGGATCTTCCCCATAGTAGATCACTTGGTTCTCTTTGCAAGTAATCACTTGACAAGATTCGATCTTGCCAGAGCTCCTGAGGTACACCTTTTTGGCCACTTTCTGAGCAATCTGCATAATAAACAAGAGCGTCACCTTCACAATAATTGAGGGACTATAATATAGCCACAAAGATCAAGTCCAGAAGCAAATCTCATTTCCCGAAATTTCTACAAGAGACACGAGCAAAAATAAAAAATTATATATGGCAAACCTGCTTCCTTAAGAAGCAGGACGTAGCATGTCCTAAAAAAGGTCATCGACAGGATAGTATTGATCAAAAGAGAGGTCAAAGAAGAAGAAATATGCTACACAATAATTTACAGTCAGGTACAAGTACTAAAATGAGCATCCACTCCTAAAGCTCATCAAGGTAGACAAATAGCACATCTATATAAAAGCGTGGCATGTTCCAAGAGTCTGCAAATAATAATTGGGGACAATCTGTTAATTACCTGAGCCAGCAAAACATGAGGTTCATTAGTAAATCTGAAATGGACCTCAAAGTCCAATCCATTTGCTGCCACAAAAATTGCTCTGTCGAATTCCTTGATCACTTTTGTTCTGACCCTCTTCTTTCCTTCATCATCCGACTTTGCATTTTTCTTACTTTTCTTTGTTTTAGAAGGGCTCACAATCTCTGGTGCTATCCCAGGCGTTCCATCACCATCTTCACCAATATCAACATCATTAGCCTTATCACCATCACTTTCTAATCCAGCAGACAGCTCCGGTTCATTCCGTTCCTCTTCATAATCATCCTCATACTCCATTTCATCTGTACCTTGTCTTTTACGTTTTTGCCCATCAAAACCAAGATCATCATTGTCATTGCCATCATCATCGCCATCATCAGCATCATCATCTACGTTCCTCTCCTCAGCATGCTGTGAAGCCGAACCAGATGCATCTTCATCAGTCTCACTTGATGTCTTGGGTCTTGAATCTGATGTAAAATTCTTTATCCCACTGATTTTGGAGAGCAAAAGAAGATGATTCTGTATTGCATCTTCCAACTCCCTAAGGTATACAACTTCTAAGATCTCTTCACAGTGTTTTACTGAAAAGACTTTAGGCCCCTTAAGCTTCATTTTCAGCTTATATATGCTGCAGACCTGGTGATTATTGACTGCAAATGGCACAACCGCAACTTCCATACTTTCAATCATTTCGGCCACAGTGATTTTCTTTAATTTTTCAGCAAGAGAATTGGCATCCTGCCTACAAATGACACGAAGCATTATCAATGCACATTCTCAAGTAAATAGTAGGTAATACAAAATATTTCGAATCAAGGGACAGAAAGTAAGCATAAAACCACTCAATTTGTAATGGCTTGAGGTTTCAACGATCAGCCTGTTATCAGTGCCATCTAAAAATTTTGACATCTAAAAACTTATACAAAAAGCAGCAGAGCTTTATATGATATATGTTTTTCCTAAACTGGAATACATTAAAAATTTCACTTATGAGTACAGAAATTAAGCCACTAGCTAATGCATGCTACAGTCGTTCATAACAAATTGAACCCTGGAAATAACTTAAATGGCTAAGCAGGGAGTATGCTCCATTAGTAGATAAGACAGGTGACTACATACTGAGAAGATATGACAGTTCTTTAAATTTACGGAACAAGCATTAAAATCAACAAATACGCATTAACATGCAATAAGTAACATCAAACACTTAAAACTATGCTTACGAGCACAAACTTTAAAGACCACTGAATTATTTCTACAGGGAGAAAATGCTTTCAAGTCCTAAAATAGTGAAAGGTTCTGTAATTTTCTTAACCCTCTCTCTCTCTGTCTCTCTCACACACGAGTGCACACACTCATACACACATGTTTCTTCACCAACTCACTGACTCAAGTATCTACTTCAACCACCTCTGAATATCCTCTCACAACAAACAGCTTGAAAGTGGAAATGCAATGGATATTTTGTCAGCTGGGAAAGCAGTACACTGATTCACTCAATAGGCACCTCTGTCTTTTCTATATGATGTTTCTCTACTATGAGTAAATCAGTTAAAACTTACATCAACAAATTCAGAGGTTAGGCCATAAATGACCCTGAATTATTACCAAACAACAAAACCTCAAATTTCAACCTGCAGCTTACGAGTGGAAGTGACCAGTGACATGCAATCAAACTGGAAAAAGGAAAAAAAGAAAAAAAAAATAGAGAAACCTCAAATTTCAACCTACAGCTTCTCAAACTAGTAAGAGGGACCACTGACATATAATCAGAGCAACAATTCATTCTCTTCAATTTTCAGAAGCAATTGGGGCAAAAGCCATGTGCAGCAGATTGAAGTTTGAATATTTGCTTAAAGACAGGACTATGAACAAATTCAACTATCCCTTGCAATTTGCAAAAGAAGAGTAAATCATCGTAGACACAGATAATTGTTCTCTTCACATTCCTATTGATAATTTGATTTCTCAGAAACAGGGCTGAATAATTCAAAAAAACTGCAGGTCAACACAAAGATGCATATGAATAACAGAGGCGAGAACTCCATAGTGAAGGCAACCCAAATAAACGAAGGTGCAAAAAGGATTTTGTCCCATCACTCTCTGTCCACCCCATTGAATGTCTCATACGAAAAAAATAGACAAGCCCACCTTTTCTTTGTAGTTCCAAACTCTAATGTCTATCCAAGTTTCTAATGGTTTAATGCACTGAGAAGTTCCAGGTCATGACAATTTATATTTATCTAAAGCATAGAGGTTAAATTAAGCAGCTTACTTTGACCTCCCTCTCCATAAAGGGCAGGTCATAATTGGAGTCTTAATATCAGTGGACGCGGTCATCAATATTTCCTGTAGGCGTGGAATTCCAAGTGTCACATTCATTTCTCCTCGACCAGCATGATGGAAAGTGTTCAATCTGGAAAGCCACAATGTTCCATGTCATCAGAAAATGAAGAGAGAAGCAAACAAGATGAATGCAAGTGTTGACAATAAGAACAATACGCAATCATGTCTACATACAAGTAAGAAAAATATTCAATGTTCCTCTTCTTAATTTGGAAAACGACGATAAATTTCCCTACGTTTAGTAGACAGCCCCAACAAAAACCGTATCAGCCTACACCTAAACATGCATAAATGCAAGTTTAATAACAGATTCTCTAAAAGTACACTAGTGGGATTCAGAGAAATATTGACCCACGGAGCTTTCAGATCAGATAAGTTCTCATTCTATTGTTCTAATTTTATCAGGAGTTTGTTATTCAGAGCAAAATAGGACAAATCATTTTAATGAGGAAGAAACCAAATATAAAACTAGGGAGAGTGATGAAAGCTAATGTCAACAAGACACAACGAAGCTGATCTCAACAAGACACAAATCCAATACCATCATAGATTCTACACACTAAGCTTCAGCTTCTGAAGTGACTCACAATCTCAGTCTAAATCTCAAATCCTATGTCAATTTTACAAAAGATCATTAACTTAACTCTATCAACAATATGGTTAACCAAGCAAGAATTATCCTAGATCCCCAGCCATATGCACTTTAACAAAAGCAAGCAAGAATAAAATAGCCTGCATGATATTTGTTCAAAAATGATCAAATCGTGGAAAGCCAAAAACCATATTTACGTCATCTGTGTTGATGGTTCTCCAACAGACTGAGCAGCTACTATGCCAACTGGTTCTCCAGGCTGTGCAAGACTTGAGAAATATTTTTGTTCCACTGACTTCACAAAGTCTTCTGGCTTTAATATCTCATTCCTTGCTAATCTAGGAACTGAAAGATTCCTATCACAAATGAATTTATTTGCTTTGTCCTTTAGAGCTTCTGGCAAATCTGTGATATAGCTATTAGATTTGCGAAGCTCAGTGGAATACTTCGCCTTCATAATGTCATGATTCTGTGCGATAATAGTGAAGCTATTATCAATGATAAAAGAAAATATAGATCTCACAAAAACATCAACCAGATCAAAGCTCTTACAGCCAACAGGGCATCAAATTTCGCCACAAAGCTTGTTTTATGGACATCAATGCCATCTTCTCCATAATAAAATTGCACGATGGACCCATCTGCATCTCGGACAGTATGATCATAAGAAACTTTTAGGCATTCGAGATTTTTTACCAAGCATCTCTGCAGATACCCACTGCGAGATGTTTTGACTGCTGTATCAACTAACCTGCGGAAAAGACAAAAAGATTAATGTCAACTTCATTGGACGCTACGTCACTTTCTTAAGAAATATTGTTAAGTAGTCTGTATTATGTTTCAAAGTATGCATCTGCATGCCCATCTCAAGCCAACCTTCAACAAATATTATGAATAACTCCCGCTATACAACTCTGGTTAACAGGAATTCCCATGTGCATTCCAATTTGTCCTCGAAGTAGTCAATTGTTTAATTAGTATTCATACCTTAGTACACAGCAGTCACAGAGCAGATAAATCACCCGAATAGACAACATATTAGACAAAAACAAATGACATTTTTCCTTACCCACTGGCCAAAAAAGGAATCTGGAAGCTGTAGCCGAACTTGAAAGACAGAACTAAAAGCAAGGGCTAGCTGAAGCTCAAAGTAGATACCAAAAAAAAAAAAAAAAAAAAAACCTCAACTTGGTCTAACCCTGTTGTTCCATTGAGTAGACTTGCATTTCATAACTAATTAGATGAGACATTCTGTATCAGCAATACAGTTCATAATCCTTGTACCATGAGCCATCAGATAGATTTGCAAAAAGATTCATGGTTTCAAACACCAACACCCCAACACCAACCCCATCCCCAAAATATAAAAAATTCACACTACCAATTGGTTCTCTTTTACACCACTGAAACTTGAACCAATTGAAAGGATTTCACATCTGATGCCACCAGACAGGACATAATGTGGAGGCTACTTCCCAAACCAAAGGACTTCTTAGAAATGATTCTAAGGATTTGTCAGCACAAGTTTTTGCCACAGATGCAGCTGTGCCCCTTGACCGTTTGACACTGATGATTTTGTCAAGGTAAGAACTGAAGGTTAATCCTCAGAACTGCTTTGCACTAAAAACCGCAGCTCAAGTTGTGTCACATTTTATTGTGGTACATTACGCCGCAATTGCATGTCATTTTCAAATAAGGCTTTATAAAAGCATTTTTAATGAATATTTCATTCTTAGATCTTAATACATATATCTATTAATCATATTATCTAAGGGAAACAAAAGTCACCATGAGCTTCAACTAGGGGTGTCAAAAACGGAACCAAAAACCGAACCGAACCGAACCGAACCGAAAAATTCGGTTTTCTCGGTTCGGTTTTCATTCGGGTTCGGTTCTCATTAAAAACCGAAATTTTTTTCATCGGTTCAGTTTTTATCGGTTAACCGAACCGAACTGAACCGAACTAACAAACCAATAAGAGTTTATTTCTTGGAAACGAAAAATATGTGCAAAAAAAAAAAAAAACAAACGAAAAAAAAAAAAACAAATGCAAAAACCAAAAACTAAAAACCAAAAAACCGAACCAAACCGAAATTTCGGTTCAGTTCGTATTCAATTCGGGTCTCATTTGGTTTGGTTTGGAAGTTTTTCCTAACAGTTCGGTTCAAAAAACCGAACCGTTGACACCCCTACATTCTCAGATGAAGTCCAAAGATCACTTACAACTCGCGGGAAACAAAAAATAAACATGCCAACATATCCAGATAACCATCTCAAGATTGTAATATCAATTGATTTTTGCAAAATATTATCCAACAAATGAGATTTGTAAAAAAATTACCCTTCTCGGCCAGCCATACAATGGAAGTAATATTCTTGAGGCCGCAGACCAGTAAGAAATCGATCAATTATAAAGCCTCCAGCCCGAGATGCCCAATCCCAAGGAGGAAAGCAGGGCAAAGTCTTTCCAGAGACCATTCTAGGGACTCGTCTGCCTTCTAGCTCCTGTTGACCCAAATGAGAAGATATTTGCTGGAAATTCGCCTGTTTGAGGCAAAACAAGGAATTTCTAAGAGATTAATTTCATGAATGCATTCCATCCCAGCATCCTTGTATGAACATATATGTAGTTATAAGCTTAGTTGTCAACATTGCAATCATAGGCATGATCCTGCAAATTGCAAAGATCAATCTCGATCACTCAGAAAAGGGAGGACACTATAAGTATCTAAAGTTGTGTACGGCACCACTTTAGTACCAAAATTTTTTTTCAGATCATTTAAATGCCACTTTTAAAAAAAAATAATAATAATCACTTAAGTGCCAACTCTGATTTGGATCACCAAATCCAACGTGGCAATTTAGAGAGCCGAGGAAGAAGATTGAGCTGGTTGGTACACCAAATTCAACATCATTGAGCCCAAATCTGACCTTGTCTTCAGACAACCCTACATCTTGGGTCACCCGAGCCTCGTGACACCCTCACCGTGACAAGGAGCCAGGGTCACAGAGGGGTTATCCAAGGTTGTAGCACAGCTCATAGGCCTGGGTGGTGATAGGGGAGTGCTGGTGAGAGTAGTCCGTCGCATGAACAGCGTGGAGTGGCAAGGGCACATAAGAGAGAAAAGAGAAGAAAAAAGGAAAAAAAGAAAAAAATAATGTGGACAGCAAGGAGGTAGAAATGTGCATATGGAAATGACACGTGGACTATTTAAAAAAAAAAAAAAGAACTTGAAATTTTAATTATAAAAGCCACGTAATCATTTTGGCACTTAAGTGATTGTTTTTTTCTCCAATTTGGCACTTAAGTGAGCCGGCAAAAACTTTTAGCATTAAAGTTAGCGATGTACACAACTTTTGACACTTCTAATGTCCTGCCCTCAAAAGAATTGTTCTAGGTCAGGCTCAAGATTGGATCACATGTAAAACAGCAACAAGAAGTGCTTTTCTCTATATTGATGCACCCAGTATCACTCTGTAAACTTACAGAATTATCCAATAGAACAGAATAACATCGGCGCTCAAAAGAGGGTGATGCAAATGGCTTATTAGCAGATATAATTTTTTCAATTTGTTGATAACTGACATCTTGGACCTATGGAGCTCTTAACACTCCAGACAAACAGAGTTGAGTCTTTAAACTGCCAGCACGTAGCCTCATCAGATATTGTAATGCTCAATTCCTATTTATGCATATGATATTTTGTTACCAAAATCCTATAGTAGTCTTTTTTCCACTTCTCAGATGATTAAGAAGAAAATGCTACCTAGATCTTGTGTTCATGTTGAGTAGAGCATGTCACTGAGTCAAGTCAAACTGTCCAATCTTTATCACGATGTCTAAGACTCAAGTCAATGAAAACCATAGGCAAAAGAATTCTAATTATCTTCCAAAAACATTCAAACACAGCTGGGTGAAATCAATCCAAGCATAGAAGCAGATGAAAATGCATGTCAACATTATTCCACAGAGGAATTAACCAGATACTGCAAAGATAGGATCACGAAGATGAAGAACATGTGGAGAAGACAAGCAACTTACAGTACCCCCTTTGGCCCCAGATGTAGTCATCAGTGAAATGCAGTT
The DNA here is from genome assembly GCA_014182555.1 of Eucalyptus erythrocorys. Classification (NCBI taxonomy): domain Eukaryota; kingdom Viridiplantae; phylum Streptophyta; class Magnoliopsida; order Myrtales; family Myrtaceae; genus Eucalyptus; species Eucalyptus erythrocorys. Next base: position 21,986,643 of record CM024607.1, on the reverse strand, counting down.
CTTTCCAGTGGGCTTGAATAACCCTTCAGACAGCAAATTCTTCTCAATCTTTTTACTACTCAACTCATTTAGCCTACTAATCATCCTCCTATCTAGATTGGTCAGGGCTGAATCTCCATTGCTGCGTATTACTTCTTCAATTTTCAATTGAAGTTCTGCTGGGTCTGTCACACAATTGCATTATTAGCCACCAATCTCAAGCATATAATCAATCTAACACAGACACACAAAAGTCTGACAAAGATGACAACACTAAATCTAGAAGTATCGAACCAAGCCTGCCAAAATCCTGAAAACTGCTACTTGCAGTCAGCTATGTAAAGCCTGTAACCCATTGCAATCGCTAGATACTGAAAATACAGCATTCAGGAAGAAAGGAACTTAGACAGATGGAACAGACAAAATCGATCTTTTATATTTGATTAAAAGAAAGAGCCTAACGTCTAACAAGATCAAGATTTATGCATCTGGCAGCCTGCTGCTAGATTTGTGGCAGGGAGGAATTATAGTGTTCAAGCACCAGACATGGATATCACTATGCACAATAAAGAGGATATCAATAAAAATACCAAATAAGATATTACTGGTTGTAAGCACGATAAGTTTTAAAAAGGAACAAGAGCTTAACTAGATCAACAGGCAAAGAAAATAAGGTAATTGTTTCCATAATACGTGCAAGAAAGTAACACACCTATGAAATCATTAACCCCAACAACCTCGCAGTGTACCTCCTCTCCACAATTTTCACATTCTTCAAGTTGTTGTTGTCTTTTTTCATCAATATCTTTACTCAGCAAAAGATCATCCACTCCACATGTGAAACCATGCAGCTGAATCATCAAGATCAAATTATGGAAGTTCATAAACTTGATAGAAAAAACCACCACTAAGATTTAATTATGGAACTCGCATGCTTATTATACAGCCACTTACCTGAAGAAAAGCTGTAAATAACCGACTAAATGCAGATAGCAAAATTCCTGCAGCATTTGAGCCATAAAGCTCCTGAAACGTATGGACTAGACCGTAGTCACCAAACTGAGCCTTATCGATGACTCCACAGATTAGGTAGTTTTTGAATATCAACACAGTATCTTCACCAGGCTCTTCATTTCTTTCCATTTTATCTTGAATGAATTCTCTTGGCTTGTCCTGTTCCCTCAGTTTATCCTTGTTAGTACCCTTTCTCTTACTGGGTTTATGTTTAAGTTTTCTTTTAAAAAAGTCAGATGGTATCTTCCCCTGCTTTTCCACAGTAAATGGCGGGTAACCTCTAGTTAAATGATCTAGAACCGCAGCAATTAACTGCAAAGAAAGGAGGAAACAGTAATTGTCAGTTTGTATGTATGATCCATGATAGGTCTCCAATGCATTTTCTATTATAGAATGGAAAAAAAGGAAAAGACAAATTATTGTACAACAGTCCATCAATTTCTAATTTATTTTGCTTCCCATCTAGATTGATTTGATGAATCTCCAAGCACTTGTATCAAGAATCTGCCATGTGACATATTATGACCTGTTTTCCTGTCCAGAGAGGTTCTGGTTTCCAAAGGGCAGGCACAGGACAGAGCAAATTCTCTTCGCAATTAATCGCCACCTTTTTCCCAAGTTTCCTGAAAGAACCTGATCCAGCTGCAGAAACTCCTGAACTATAAAGGAGGTGATTGAATTCATCGTAATTCAAAAATGTATCCTTCTTTGTAAGAATTGCAGCACTGACTATGTGATCCTGACAGAATAAAGACAATACTTACATCAAACTCAAGTTAATAACAAGGAAAGTTGATTGACCCAAAAAAAAAAAAAAAAAAAATTGAAACCTGGATCAATGCTCTAATAGGAGACCCATTGGTTGGTTTAACATATTGATTGTTTGCATTCACAATGTTGTAAGCTTCAGCACGTGAAATATCATCTTGTGGAAAATGGACATTCATTTCATCACCATCAAAGTCAGCATTGTATGTACTGAAAAAACACCCCAAAAAATTGTCCAAATGAGGTCTCACATACAATTGAAAAATGAACCTTCAAACATTGAGCAGTCTATATTTGGCCAACCTGCAATTTGCATAATGCATCCGAAGTGTTTTCTCCCCCTTCAATACACGAACAACATGTGCCATTATACTAGGCTTGTGAAGTGTAGGCTGCATGGCATAGAATATCAAACTTCATCAAGGCCAAGGAAGGACAGAGGCATTTACTGACAGACAATGGTTCAAGTCGTGAATAATTAGGCAAAACAAGAAGGACAGCATCAGCATGTCTTATCAATACGAGGACTGCTATACTTTTCTCATTTCTCCATGCATCTTACATCGGAAAATAGTTTGGCCTTTATACTAAGAAATTTCACATCTTAATTCCCGCAGTATAATCTTGGGCCCACTCAAGTCCCTATAGGACTCTATCACATGAAAGCTCTTGGTCCTGTACCTAAGAGTTATTCTGGCCCTTCAAATGTAGAGAAGACCCACTATTAGTGATTACTTGCGCATTGCCTCCCGACTAGACTCATAGGAAGAATGCTCAAGTAACACATGCATATCTACAGCGTACTATCCGCATAAAAGTACAGTAGGACCCCAAATTGTTTAATAAGGCCTTGACGTATGATGCTGAGGTGCCTTTGACCCACCTTTCTGAACCATGTTGAAAAATAAATATGATAAGAGCGATGTCTCTTCCAAAAATGCGAGACTGACTATTAATGAGTTATAGAGTCAATTTTAAAATAATAATTCAACGCAAAAGAAAATTTATTCCGCAAAGGCTGAAAATCTATTTTGAGTTACCTATATCCCCATTATAACTACCACGTTATGCCACAAAAATTACATGTCAAACCAAGCATAAAAGAAAAATACAAAGAGGCTTGTTAATTGGTACAAGTAATCACATCTTTCTTCCTGCTAGTCATGAGTTGGTCACTCTGCAGCAATTAAATGGCGGAAGCAATTGCCATAACAATTTGGCAGATAGTTTTAGATCCTTAAGGCAGCATCTCAACAACAGCTAGAGCCAAAGTACTGGCTTGCAGGAATGTGCATTATCCATGACAAATGAGAAAAGCACAATGTGATATGTAAGTCCATGAAATTAAGGTAGCCAGAGAAAACAAGCCAAAGCAGCATTTTTAAACAAATTCAAGAGCAGGGCCGCATTTCTTCTAGTATCCAAGCAAGCAACACAAGATAAATACGGTCATGTATGTACTACTGCAGAGTACCTGTCTATTGACCAGAACGATATCTCCATCTCTCAAGTGGCGATATACGATTTTGCCTTCAACCTCATTATCCGAACTCCTCCCAGCTTGTGTGACAACCCCTCTCGATGAAGGTAACCTCCTTGAGATCGAAATTCGACCTTTTCTAGCTGGTGGTAGTTTAAGAGTAGATAACTTGTCAATGTAGTGTGTTGCTCCTGGATGAGTATCTGCACCATTGATAATAGCTTTCCGCAAACTAACAGTATTCCAAGGAGTCACTCTCTGTCATTATAGGCATTGAGCCAAAAGGAAAAACTCCATCAAGATCATTATATGTAACCAAATAAAATTAGATATCATGCAGCAACAATTAGTAATTTGGTATTGTTGAGCATCAATGATCTTGTTATGGTTGGGACACAAACTCTTTATTGCCACATATTCAAGATTAGATCCGAAGTGCTAGTGATATGAACACAAATTTTCCTAATAAAGTGAATGGAAAGAGAAATATTTCTTTGCTTTATACACAGGTAGAAGGGGAAGGCAAAGTAGGAAGTACAAATGGAAACAGTTCCCTGGGAAGATAGACCATCACTAAAACTCTTCCTTGCTCCTCATAGTAACAACTCTAGACAAAACCCCGAAATAGAGAGATATCTCCAAATATTTAAAGTTTGATAAAACATACCGTAATTTTTTTAACGATGAACGAAGCTACACCAAGTTGAATTTGCAAAAGCGCCTTAAGATCTTATTTTTTTAACAATAAATATGCAACCAAACCCCATTTTACAACTTTATTTGAAGGACAAACGAATTTTCAACCACACTTCTTAAGTCTGTGTACACAATAATAGCAGTCAGATAATAAAAAGACAGAATGAGAGGTTTCACAAGAGGTAATGAAGACCTAATGCACTGCATCAAGCAAGCCATAGATTCACTTCCCAGGCAAATTATGGAAACCTCTTCCAAAACATATTATTTGGTAATTCATATAAAGCTAATCAACATGAAACAAGCACTAATCAACCTCACTGTGCTAATGTTTCATGGTGACCATACAATACAGTAAATTTATGTCGCTTAAGCATAAAAGGAGCCGAGGTTTCCTTTTGTGTACATTAGCACCTTACTAGACCAATAATCATATCCACTGCATATCAGCAGAACTTGCACTCCATTATGATAGATTCTGAAGTCAAATACACCGTCTATGAACAAGTAAGAAGAATTCTTCATGCTTACCTCTGGGTATGTCAATCTCAATGCAAAATAAGGGGGAATGCCGATTTCATTAACCGCTAAGTAAGGATCAGGAGATATGACAGATCGACATGCATAATTAACTCTCTTGCCCATCATATTCTGCCGGAACATGCCTTCCTTTTTCTCCAGCAACTGACATATACCTGAAGCCACATCTCTTCGACCTTGACCTAACAAAAGGCGGAAAATCTATATATTTCCCATCAGTAGTTCATTAGGTGCATTATAGAACCCAAACATGCACTTTAGCCCAAAAAACCAATTTAATCAGTGTGAACTCTTTCTGCAGCATGGATACTAACCTAAATGGGCATAGCATAGTGCTTTCCAGATGAAAATATAATGAGACTCTAATCTGCAAGACAGCGATAAGAATTTTTTTTTTTTTTTTTTTGCTTTTAAGCTGATAAAAATTGGAAGAAAGTTCTATTTACAATTTCATCGCTGAGTCCTATTTATCATTTTCCATTAGGAGGATGATTTGATTTGAGAAAGGATCACAGTCTGCAAAGATTGGATCTTTAGTTCAGTATGTTCCCTAGTCTTTAATACTAAGATTATGAGCCCTAAGATTTCATTTTGGCGTGATTTTGATCCTCAATCCTCATATGCATTGAAGTTGGATCACAAGTCTTGCACATGACTGAGATTCCAAGGATATTCTTGGATAAGTTTGTAACCTCTATATTGCTAAGGAGTTAGATTGTGATTTAACTGTCATACAAGAACTGTGATCTAGATTTGTCGCAAATGGGAATAAAAACCAAAGACAGGGGACTGAATTTAAAAAATCATCAATCTTTGGAGACCTTGGACATAATCTTCCCTCAGTTTCATATGGTTGCAAAGGAGGAACTTTTTACTGTTTCTTGTATATACACTTGAACATGGAATGAGGCACTAAGACCGTTAGAGCACTCAAAACAACTGCTTAACAAGGAAATGCTGTGTTTAAGAGCTTCAGTGCTAAGCCACATTGGGAACAAAACGACAGAAAGGAACTATTTATTCTTTCTTGTCCATGCACTTGAACAGTCAATTAGACTGTTGGAGCACTCAAAGAAAGTGCTTAACAAGGAAATGCTATGTTTACCAACTTAGGCTTCAAGATGCTAAGCTACATTGGAAACAAAATGACAGAAAAACACTGACCTGTAGCAGTTTTGCTATCAAAAAGAAGATTTATTGATTGTTGAAGGTCCATCCATCGGCTAATGATGGTTGCGCGATTTGACTGATGAGCATTCCCTAAGGAAATGTTGGCCTGCAATACCTTCGCCAATAGAACTGTATGTGGATGTTCCATCACCTGGAAAAAAAGGACCAAATACAAACACTAAGGTGGAATCTCACGGAAAAAATAATAAGCTCAAAAAAAATTTCAAGCAAGAAAGAATTCCAGTATAGAACAAAGCTTGCACACAGATATTGCCTTATGACATGTGCTTATTGTACAGAGATCACAGAGGAGCATAACCAGATAGTTTTTTTTTTTTTTTTGATCTAACATGACCAGATAGTTCATATTCTACAACAGTATGACTTTGCCTTGCCATTTGACCCTTTCCATTCCTAAATTCAGTATACTGAGATAACCTATGAAGGGATGTCACGAAGGCCAAGCAAATAAATCTTTCCACTGCTACAATGGGCTAGGAAGCTGATTTAGCACCTCAATCTTCTTAGCCCAAGTACTTACCTATCATTAAATTGTCATCTCAGGCAGCCAGCCTCTCCAGGAAGACACAACCAGGCAAACATGCAGACGAGAACATATGATTCTTACTCTGTTAAATAACAGACATAGGTGAGCATCGAGCATGTTGCAGAGTGAGTCTGAGGTCTAGCTAGATACAACTTCGCAATCAAATCCAAATCTTACAATTTCGATCAGCAGAGAGAAGTCCTAGAAGCCAACAATTCCTGCTTTTCGAGTTGTTCAAGTTTGCTCAATCATAAAAGAAGCCATTTGGACATTTTTTGGAACTTCTCAGGCTTGGAAATTAATGGCAAATAGTACCACTATTGCATAACTTAGATCGACTGATCAGGGAAGATATGAAAGAAGCCATTTAGACAGTCTTTAGTATTTCTCAAGACTTGAAAATTAATAGAATATGGTATCACTATTTTTATAATTTAGATAATCTGATAATGAAAGATAGTCACTCACTACTTATAACTACTGAGTGTCAGGTTTGGAGGATGTGCATTTTCTCTGTAGTATTTTCCTTTCCTAGTCAAACACTTATTACTAATCTGACAGTTAGATGGACCCCTTAATTGTCCATTCCTAAATTTGATAAAGATGCGTTAGACTGGTCAGAGAGCAGCAACAATGATCCCTTACACCAACCATAAGCTGACCAATAAATGAGGAAATTTCCAAGACAAATGTAAAGGCCAGATGGCTTAGAACCTTATTTTTCTGGCATTATGATGGTAGCCTCTTAAAACTCAGTCTATTCATGAATTTTCAATTCTTTCCAGGTAATAAAACCCTTAATTCTCTTTACTATACTTAAAAAATAGAGGAAAAGACAATAGTTAGGCAAAATTCGATTCAATTCATTTTGCTACAATCTACCACACATAAAAGAGGGAAACTGAAAGTGTCTTGCCTATCCTCTCCTTTCAATTCCTCCTACCTTAATTGCCACAAGATGGCAAAGCATTATGCAATATACAAATTCGAAAAGTGCTTCTCCATTTCATCCATGTGGATTAATTTGTGTGGGTGAGAAAATTATCAATATCTCCACTCTTGCGCTAAAAATTGAAAGGGTTAATTTGACATATACTAGAAAACATAAACATACTGCAAAATATAAATACCTCAGTCCACTAGTTCAATCAACTTGTCCCTACTCATCATGATGCATCACTTAATTTGCATCAATGTTAGTTGCGCAAGAATAAAATCATTTTCCTCAATTCACTGCTTACATAAATTCTGTTCTATGTGACAAAAAATTGACTGATAAGGAATGAAGGTAAACTCTGGAGAACTCCTATTACCATTCTTTTTATTGATGATTGGAATTATAAAAATAAAAAATGAAAAAAAGGGTACCACATAGGGGCTTATTGATTTCACAATCAACCATCTTTTGGTGGTCATGTCGTTTTAACCATGAGAATGAGAAATTAAACATTGCCATCTCCATCATAAGCCTCAGACAATGCCAGACTTCTCTTCACTCTAGAACAGGCAGTGCAACACACAAATAGGACAGTTAAAGAGGAAGCAGGCACAGAGAACACCCCCCTTTTCCCACCCCCTTTTCCTTCTCTTTCCATATCTACTAAAATTATTATGCGCTTCTCCATATGTACCATCAAGATTCTAAATTTTAGAACTAGAAAACAGAGAATGACAAACATTGGTTTTCTTGTTTCATCAACAACATAATCAGAAGCTACATTATTGTTGTTGCTCTATATAGCAAGAGATCCCCATTCTAGGATAACGATGGCAAAATTTGTGAAGAAATGAAGATCACTTACTGAATCACCTCCCTTAGATGGCGGACGAAATTTTATTGGAGGTACAAGAACAGTCCCCAAGAAAAACATAGAGTGAGTTGCATTATTCCCAGAACCCTGCTGCTGTATGTCACTGATAAATGAGCATAATTGTGCTTCATTCTCCCACAGAAGTTTCATAATTTCTTTAACCTATGAAAAAAGGTAGGCTACATTAATAAAATGAAGAATCCATGCATATGTGGACAATCTCAAATTATTATACATACAGACAAGAGCGAAGCCACCTCAATGGTAGAAGTTAGCATACCTCTGATGGTAATAAAGGTCCTGAGAAAAAATTCTTCTGCTTGATATACTCATCAGACAAACTTTGGCCCTTTCTTCTGTGCCCTTTTTTGGCAGTGCCAATACTGTCGGGAGATGCAAAAGTGGATGATTGAGTTTCAGCTTCATTTCCACCATCATCTTGGAGGAAGGCACCTTCAAGACTTTCTATCTCGCCATCTCCATCAAGAAATGGCCCATCCATCTTGTTCCCTCTAATAATGTTTCCTCTAGTTTGAGCTCCAGTCATGCCACTCTATTGGTCAACCCAAAAGTAAAAATTACTTGTCCAGGGAAATTTTTAATGCAGTAATAATACGAGAAACAGTAAGGTAGCAATTTGAGCCGAACGCAACAATGTAAGCAATACAAATCTAGCAGCCATGCATACCCAGTCAAAAGTTGGCATTCACTTAAGAAAGAAGTTGAAATTCACATAATATATTAAAACATAAACAAAGAGATAGCAGATTAGGCTCATTTTAAAAGTGCAAGCAATTGAAACTATGCAGCCATGGCCTACCCAGACTGACATTGGCCTTCACTTAGATATGAACTCCAAAATTCACACAGATAAGAACTACGTTCAGATTAGGCTATGTTAAATGTGTCATCAAAGGGCAATAGACATTGCATACAGATGTTGCTCAATGAGGATGCCTAAGACTAAGATGAAAAAACATCAAACTTCAGCTGCTTAATGATCAAAGTTATTGGTAGCCTCCTATGCCACTCAGATTCAAGTAGCGGTGCCAAGTACTAATATGGATCTTGGTGTCTGATTTGTCTATTTATCATGATGTAGGACATGTTGACCGTTGGACATGGACTTGCCATATAAGCATGTAAAACTCAAATGACACATGTTTTAAAATCTTTGTTCATGTCATTTTCAGGGAGGTTTACATTTTTAATAATTTTTTACAGTAATACATGAACTTATGAGTGTGGAGTTTGCAATTTTATGTTCCGATATGCACACCGCACTAATATCAAATCCTATAGGTATCGGTGCATCACCAATGTAGAAAAGTCAGAGTGACTTAGGTAGCCTCAAAAGTTAAAACCTTTTCTCCAAGAGTCTTTTGTTCAGAGAAATTTTTTGACAGTCAAGGTTCCAAGTTTCTAGAAGGCTCCCTCACTAATGTATTTTCCACACTATATTTCAACTCACCTTCTGAAGATTCTCAATCGACTTTTTAAAATCACTGAAGGAAAAACAAGATACACTACAATCACTCACTTCTGCTCGTAGACTCATGGATGGAGACCAGACAAAAACTCAAGCCACCAAAGTAATGTGCTTTTGGGGTGACAGGTCACTTTCTTCTTCTCAGACTCTTTAAAAAATTCCAAGTATCTACACACTATTTGAGTTAGCATTGAAGACCAAGCCTGCTTCATATATTCATTCCTTTTCACTAGGGTTTATGTTTTCTGATATGTTAACTGTCAGCATTTATTCTTGATTAAAAATGGAAATCTTGGAGTTGCGATAAGTCCACTCACATTCCAGCATATCATACACAAACACCAGCTAGTCCAGGCTCCAAAAGTGAAAGCATGGAATCATCAAACCACAATGAACCCATGATAATGACAGATGAATCAAAATGATTGTAACCCACAAATATGAAAAAAAAAAAAAAAATCACATATATAAAGGACTTTCCTCATCAAGCATTCTCAAAAGGGCATATCTCAACAAACATACCATGTGGAACCAGCCAAAAGTAGGTTTACTGATCTTGGGATTTTTAGCTTTGCAGTTCTTACACTCCTTATACGTTGGCTTCAAAAACTTATTCAAAACTGACATTGCTTCGTTGAACTGAAGTGAGGTCCATTCTCCTTGCTTCAGATGCACAGGGCTGCCATCCTGCGAATCAGATCTCACGGTCGAACATGATACGTCACCCCCATTACTAGCCTCTCGCAGTGAAGAATTGGTAGCCCACTTGGAATCCAGTTCTTTTGCACCAGCAACATCGCCTTTTGCAATGAGTTCCAATTTGGAAACACATGCATCGACCTTTTTCGTACAAAACAGCAGCATCAAGAAGCAAGTCACGGTGTCCAGAGGAAAAGAACATTTAAGGAGCTATAATGTAAATCAAAACAAACCCTAGACCCTAATCTCTGAACACCCTCAACCCCTCACCCCTAAACCAAAAACCAAAAACGGAATTGACAATCAGCAATGCTAATCATGAACTCTTTTCCCGTGAATAGGAGTAAAAGCAAGACTCACGCAACGTGCCACGAATTACCTGGCTCCTATTTTCCCGGAAGTGGAAGCAAAAGAAGCAAGTCCTTTTCAGAAGATTATAGAGCGTATTGAATAGCAGTGGGTTATAGACCGGAGAAACCAGGTCAATATGACCACAATGACCGGGGCAATTGAACGACCGCTGGCCACAAGATTTACAGCTGCAAAAGAGGAAAGCCAATCCGAACATCAACCACCCCAGCACTCGAATACCACCGGAACACCACGCACCCAGCCCGAGCGCACCGCGCACCGTCGCTAGCGCAGTTCCCATCCAAAAAAAAAAAAAAAAAGAAAGAAAGTAAATAAAAGCAGCAGAGTACTCCACTCACGCCGTTGTGTCGTTCAGCGTCCCCATCGCCGGATCATAGAGCCCGCCGGCCACCGGCCTCTCCACATTGTCGAGCAAGACGGTGTTGGTGACCTTCACGCAGCTCTGCTTCCTCACCTCCTCGTCCGTCAGGAAACCGAACCTCACCGACTCGACGAACTCCGACACCCCCTGCAAAACAACACCCGAAGAGATTCAACGACGCCGTCGACGCACGAAGCTAATCAAGCAAGAAAAAACTCGAAATCCCGCAGCCGCAGCCGCAGCAGCAGCAGCAGCTAGGGCGCGGCGGAACAAGCGGGGAGAGAGGGAAGAGAGAGCGCGTGACCTCTGCTGTCGCCATGGCGGTGGGGATTCTTGGCGGAGAGCTCCTGCGCGCGAGGGTTTAAGGCGAACGCTTCGGCATTTGGGGTTTACGCTTCTTTAGGCTTGCGGGCGGCACTGATGGAGAAGACGACGACCGTGGGCCGGGCCGGAGCTACCCGACCTTAAAAATAGGCACACAGTATGTTATATTTCGGGAAACATATGAATTTGCCTCTTATTTTGCTTATATCTCAGATTTAAGCTTGACATGATAGGAAATTTGACTTATCTAAAAATTTACACGATTTTCTTTTATTATCCCATTACTTTCCTCTCCATCTCTCGAGTGTATAAAGATTTGAAAATATGGATATGAGGAAAATGAACATTAAAGGGTTTGATTACATTGACAATACTAATATCTAATCTTTTGGAGTTAAACTAAAGGAGCACAAATTATTAATCATTTGGGACAAATACTGCTTAACTTTTCCAACGTGTTTCTGTTTGTATAGAAAATAATAACAGAAATAATGAAAAGAATATAAAAAGTGCCATCATATATAACATTTTTTCGATATGTTCAAGAAAGATCGTAGAGTTTAGTAACTAAATTATATATATGAGTGCAAGAACTTGATTGAATAATTTGAAAAAAAGCACAAGAATCCGTGGTATCTTTATACCTTAAGAAAACGTCATAATGTCTCCCTTAAATGTTGACATAGTATCTTACGTGGCTTTAAAAATGGACTTAAAAATGAGGAATATTAAAAAAAAATAGATATTAGGAAAAAGAAAAAGGACCTTTAAGGAACCAAAAAAAAAAAAAAAAAAAAAGATCATGCCATGATTATGTGACCCAAGGCCAAATCTGACCAGGGTTTGGTGACCCATCGATGCCTGGCCAAGCACGGCCCAGCACGGCCCCTATGATCATCGACTTGGTTTTTAGTCGAACAAAAAGGCATGATTTGAGGATCCAATTACACAAAAAAATAGTTCAAAAACCTGATTGAACAATTCGAAAAAGAAAATTTAACAACCAGCGGTGTCTTTTTGCCAGAAATAAATCATAATAGTCACTATTTTCTCGAACATGATGGTTATTGTAGTTGCGGTGCAAAGTGCGAGCCTGTGCAAGGGTTAGTGCTTATTATTAACCCCAACGTGTCAGATTAATTAAATCCGTTGCAATTTCCACTACTTCCTTATATAATCGCTCAAAAACATCTCCACTTATTTTCAATATTCAAATCCATGTTTCTTTCTCTTAACTTCGTTATCCCATCGAAGTTGTTTGTTTCGTCATCTTCTAAATCAAAGATTCAGCTATATGGTGTGAGCTCTAAGGAAACAGCACATAAATTTGATGGCATCGATGAAGCTAACAACTAAATCTTTTAAAATTAAATTAAAAGACCCCAGCTTATTAAATCATTTGGGACAAGTATTACCCTTAACTTTTGCATCGCCTGTCTATTTGTATTAAAAAAGGGAAAAGACAAAAACAAAGAGAATATAGAAAACGCCCTATTCTATAACAATTTCCAGTGTACTTAAAAGAATAAATCACAAAAAGGTGACTTTTTTAGAGTACGAGCATGAACATTGTTTTACTTTTGGTGCAAAAACAATAGCGCATTGCACGCGAATATCACGAATTGGAGGTCTTCAAGGCTCAATAGGCCAAGGAGATGGCTATGGGATTTCATCGGATCAACTAGCAATCAGTGGTTGTAATTAGATAACTTATGTATAAATAGAGTGTTCTCCCTTTGTTTTACCATTCAATAATGAAGCAATAATGTACCTTCTCCCTTAAAACATCTCTCTAAACACTTGCCTAAGTACTGCATAGTCTAGTCTTAAGTGTTGGCCCTTGACAAGTGATATCAAAGATTTTAAAGGCATGCATGGTAACATTTCTGTTTTTCTTAATTTCTATTCTTTTGTTATCTGAAATAAAAAAAGAATAGAAATTCGTTTGGTAATGTCAACTAATTTTTTTATTCCACACAATAGAAAGTAGTTGGCGATCGGTCAGCAGGCGGTGGCGGTGACGAGCAAGTAAGAAGAAAAATGAAAAAATACAAAAAATTTACAGATTGTATCAACCGCATTCCTATTCCTTTTTTATTTCGAGAATAGAAATCTTGTATAGTCACCAAATGCATTATTTTACTTAATAATTGTTCTAAGGAATAGAAATAGAAAAAAACTATTTCTAAAAGGAAATCATTTCATGAAATATAAACATTATGATACGCTCCAAGCAATTGGCTTTCGTTTCTATGTCCTAGATGTGGAACTTTAGATATTTCAAATTCCAAAATTAGTAGCCTTAGGCATTTTAAATTCTAGGTGAGAAACCTTAGGCATTTCAAAGTTTAAGACAAGAAATCTTAGGCATCTTAAGTTAAGATTGGGCATTCCAAATTCTTAGACAAGGAATCTTAAACCTTTTGAATCCTAGGTGCAGCACTTAAGCATTTTAAGAACTAAGCGGGTAACTTAATGTTGACACTTGAAATGCCGTTTATCTAAACGCTCATCTTTGTACAAATATGAAAGATAGAAAGCAAAAGTACAAAAATAGCACAACAATAAGGAGCATGAGCATATAAATAAATTCCAACCAAAAAAAAAAAAAAAAAAAAAAACATATAGATAGATGGGGGCACGGACATAAAAAATAAAAAGAACTTTTCGAGAAAACTTATATGAAGGACTTTCCATAGTCAAAGCACTCTCAAAAGGCATATCTCAACACCATATCATGGAAGTGGGAGGTAGGGGTTCAAACCCCCACCTTCTCAGGGAGGGATGGGGTGGGGACGCGCAAGTTTCAGGAGTGGGTTTTGACTCCCACGCCCTGCAAGAGGCAGGGCAAAAGTCTGAGAGTGAGTGTAGAGTAAGTATAGCGTAGGACTGATAAAAAAAAAAAAAAAACACCATACCATGTAAAACAAACCAAAATGAATTGTTAGGAAGTGAACCGAGTCACGGCCGATGAGGAGGAACTGCGACGGTGAATCGCCAGAGGTGATGGTGACCGAAGAATAAGCAACCGTGGAACTAGAGAGCTCGTGATTATTCTGGAGCTTCTATGATGTTCTTAGTTTCAACCAGAGCGCACGAGAGAGATGGGCTAGGCCTTTTGGGCTTGCTCTGACGCACAGGTTGTCATGCTGCGAATCAGAGCTGATGGTCGAAGAATTAGTAGCCAGTTGAAATCTAGCTCTTTTGCACGAGCAATAATGTAAATCAGAACAAACCCTAAGCCCTAAACACCCTGCCCCTAAACCAAAAAATGGAATTGAAAAGCAGCAATGCTAGACATGCACTCCTTTCCTATAATGGGGAGTAAAAGCAAGATTGACGCAAATTGTAGGCTTCTACTTTCCCGGAAGTGGAAGCAAAAAAATGTAAGTCCTTACAATATTATGGTGCACATCGAATAGCAAGGTTATGGACGAGAAATTAGGTCAATATAATCGCAATGATCTGGACAATTATATGATAACTAACGAGATTTACAATTGCAAAAGGGGAAAGTTATTGATACCTAAATTTTGACTATCATATTTAGTCCATAATTGCATTGAAAATTAGAGGTTGATCCAACCTATAAACAATCACATCATTCCCATGATCCACATTTGCATTACATTTAGGATTCATATTGCGGACGAGCGTATGTCAAATTACTTTCCCGTATTTTTGGCCATGATAAGTACTAAAGATTGTGGACCTGAGCAAGTCCTAAAAAGGCTAAGTTCCTAACCCAGGGAGAACCTGGCAGGGGTGAGAGACCCCAGTTGGGAGCGGGTCGTAGGGTAGACTTTAACCATCCCTCGTTTGTTTCCTGGCCTCCGGACGTAAAACGGAGGACTAAGGACTAGCGTTACCTATGTACCAACCTACGAACCTTGTGTTCAAAGGTGTAGGGCGCCCCCTGAGGCACCGCTCACGCGGTAACCAACCCGTTCATGGTAGGACTGATGACGGAGGTGGGGGCTGACAACCCCCATGGTTTGTAGACTAGAGTTTTGAATGGGAGTGATGTATCGGCCAAAATTTAAGATGAGGGGTAAGGATTCTTCCTTCAAACTTCTAGATATTGGTTTGGCTATAAATAATTAGCGGATTCATGGGACCCAGGCAAAAATTGGATTTCGAAGCTCTCCCACTCATTCGTTCACGGATTCAAAAGATATTCCAAAAAAGAAATTTGGTCGCGGAGTTCAAATACAAAACAGAAAACAAGGTTTAAAAATAGTAACTTCTTATCAATATGCCTCTATAAATAGAGAGAGAATTCATCACCAGAAGGAGACTCCGGCCATACGGAGGGACAAGGAGAGCGTTCGGAGCAAAAGTGAGTGCTCGTCGTCTCTGACAACTTGATAAGATGTCAAGAGAGGGGACATCTCTTACAGAAAGGACGAAGGAGAATATGGACCGGAAAAGATAAGAAAAAGTGAAAAAAGTGGCCTCCTTCTCCCTTTGATGTCTCGTTTGCTTCGGCCTGCATAAGCCGTCGCCAAGCTTTTTCCGGCGCCCTCGCTTTGACTACTTCGACTCATTTTCAGCCGCCACCCAAGGCAGACGCTGGACTTGCAAGCGTTCGGGCCTGCTGCACTTCGTTGCTCTTCCTGTCTATTTACGTTCGCTGAACCACCATTGTCATGTAGGAAAAAAGTTGATGAGAATAAATAAATTTATTTGAGAAGTGCAAGCATAAACACTATTCTTAAGGATAATTCTGTCTCTTGGAGTGCGAAATTCGGTACGATAGGCTTCTGACGATTATCTTCCTAAAATACAACAGACCTTCTTCTATATTCTACACTGAATATTATGAATATTAGAAGGAACAGTTGTGTATTATCCAGGAAATGAAAGATTTTTTAAAGAAAGAATATTCTCTGTTTTCTTAATGTATCTATTTTTTAGGATTGTCTTATGATATTTTATATTCAGACAAAACATAGCCATTATAAAATAATGAAGGATTTATTTGAGAAATAAATTAAATGTTACAAAACGATTGAAAAGCCGTTATATGACCGTTCATAAACCGTTATGTAACCAATAAAAATAACGATGGTCTTCAATGCGGTCATAACTTTTATCAAAACTATTATTGTAAATATTTCAAATTATTATTGAAAGATTCAACAATCCCTCACATATTTCAAAAGATTTTGAAAATAAAAATTATGATGATGCTGGATTATTGGAGTGTAATGTATTGGAATTGGTGCTTGTTAGGCTACGAATCAGCCCTAGAAAAAATGAAATATAATTTACGAAATTATTGGTGAAGTTTGAAACTTCTACGAACAAAAAATTTCTTTTTGTGAATTATAATGTTCATCAATCACATTACACTCCCACAAACTTTATTATTCATCGCGGTTTTGCGCTAATAGGCCATACGCGTGCTTGGTTTATTCATAAGTGTTTTAGAGATTTTCTCCAAAAATTCTTATGGGAGCAGCCCCACTCCACACTTATATAAGTGATTCCATTAAGTGTATTATGCAGCTTAATACACTACCAATAATGGCTATGATATTTCATTAAAAGCTTAACTCAACCTCTATTTTCCTTGTAGTTTGGCACCATTCTCATCTTAGGATGGACAATAATTTTTAAGAGTGCATCACTAGAACAACAAGTGACTTGTTATTACCTATATAAACCTAATTCATGGGATCGCTGATCACATAGGTTAGGTTACCATTACTGTTGCTTTTCCTCAATTGGCTTAAGTATCATTCCCATCGATGTGTCATAAATTAATTTTCCTTCCCACAAGTTTAGTCAAAGGATCGACTTTACAAAATCGATGGATATAATTCCCTTTTTAAGCAGCTGCTTTACTACATCATGTCTCAATCGGATGTGTCTATTTTTACTATTGAAAGTTCTATTTTTCTCAATGGTTGTTGCCGCTTGGCAATCACAGTGCATAGAACCTTCGGTTTCATTCCCAAATGAATATCTACTAAGAGGTTCCTTAACCATTCAGCCTCATTGCCAACCAATTCTAGAGTCACAAACTCTAACTTCATGGTAGATTTAGCAATTACTATTTATTTGGTTGACTTCCAAGTTACAACACTTCTACCAAGGGTGAACACATATCCACTAGTGGATTTTGTCTCTTTTGAATTCGAAATACAATTAGCATCATTGTATCCTTCTAATATAATGGAAAATCCACTATATAACATACCATAATTCATGGTTTCTCTCAAATATTTCATTAATATGCTCAAAGCAGTCCAATGATCATCATTGGGTTTTTGTGTATATCTGCTCAGTCTACATATAGCATAAGCTATATTAGGTCGAGTATAATTCATCAAATGCATCAAACTCCCAATAATTTGAGCATATTTAAATTGAGCCACACCATCTCCTTTTTTTTTTTCTCGAATTAGATATTAGAATCATAAGGAGTACTCATAGGTTTGACATCAAAGTGATCATATTTTTTAAGTAGCCTCTTCACATAATGCGCTTAAGTAAGCATTAGGCTACTATCACTCTTTATGATTCTAACACCTAAAATAATATTAGCTTCCCCCATGTCCTTCATATCGAATTTAGAAGTCAAAAAAATTTTGTTTCATTCACTACATCAATTCACGTACCAAAAATTAGCATGTCATCAACATATAAGCTAATAATTATAGATTCACCATCAATAGTTTTCCTGTATACACATTTATCTACTCCAATAGAGAAAAAGCCATTATTAACTAGAACATCATCAAATTTCTCATACCATTTCTTTGGTGCTTGCTTTAAGCCATATAAGGATTTAACAAATTTACAAACTTTGTTTTCTTGGCCAGGAAAAATACAACCCTCAAGTTTCACCATGTAAATTTCCTCTTCCAAATCACTATTTAAAAAAGCTATTTTAACATTCATTTGGTGAACAATAAGTTTGTAAATAGAAGCCAAAGCAATGAAAACACAAATTGATGAAATTCTTGTAACTGGAGCAAAAGTGTCAAAATAATCAACATTTTGTTTTTGATTAAAACCTTTTGCAACTAATCTTGCTTTATATTTCTCAATAGAACCATCAGGATTATAATTTCTTTTAAAAATCCATTTACAATCGATCGGTTTTAAACCCGGTGGTAAATCAACTAATTTCCAAGTTTGATTTTGTAAGATAGAATCAATCTCGATTTTTATAACTTCTTTCCAAAAATTACTTTCTGAGGAAGATATTGCTTCAGAATAAGTCAAAGGATCATTATCAATAGGATAAGTATAAAAATCATTCTCAAAAGAAGTTTCTTTTCTTATTCTTTTGCTCCTTCTCAATTCATCAGTTGAATTTTCCAAAACGTTTTTATGAAGAGGTGTAGGAGAAATAGTATCAACACTTAATGGAAAAATATGCTAAAAAAATTCTGCATTTTTTGTCTCAACTATAATATTATTATCAAGCACGTCACTATTTAATACAAGAAATCTATATGCAGCACTATGTTCAACATAACCAATAAACATGCAGTCAGATGATTTAGAGCCTATTTTCATTTTTTAAAAATTAGGAAGCATAACTTTATCAAGACACCCCACATTTTCAAATATTTTAAATTAGGACGATAATCTTTCCAAAATTCATAGGGTGTTTTATCTGTTTTCTTATGAGGTATTCTATTTTGGGTGTGACATGCAGATAAAATAGTTCACCTTATAAATTATTTGGAGCATTAGAACTAACAAGCATAGAATTCATTATCTCTTTCAAAATCCTATTTTTCCTTTCAGCTATGCCATTAGATTCGGGGGAATAAGGAGGTGTAGTTTCATGAATTATTCATTCCTTTTCACAAAATTCGTTAAGCAATACATATTCTCCACCTTTTGTCCTTTTATTCAATTGGTTTTCTACCTCAACTTTATACAAAAGGAACATATCAAAAGCTTCATCTTTATGCCTAAGCAAATAAACTTTAGTAAATCTAGAATTATCATCAATGAAGGTCACATAATATTTTTTACCTCCGTTAGTCATAGTTTGTTTTAAATCTCCTAGATCAGTATGAATTAAACTCAACAAATCAGATTCTCTATTTATAGAAATACAAGGCTTTTTTGTTAATTTTGTTTCGGCACATATTATACATTTATTAAAACATGAGTTTTTAATTCTAGAAATTAAACCATGTTTTTGCATTTTCTTAATATAAGAAATACTAACATGACTTAATCTACCATGTCATAAATCAATAGATTCAGCCAAGTAAGCGAATGTAGTAGCATTTTCATTGATAACATTAGAAACGTTTAGAACAAAAAGTCCTTGATTACAATAACCCTTTCCCACAAAGATGTTATTTTTTGTCATTATAATCTTATCGGATTCGAATGACACCTTCACCCTAATCTTTCCTAAAAGCACTACTAAGACCAGGTTTGCCCTTATATTAGGGACATGTAATACATCATTCAGGGCCAAAGTCTCGCCAGATATGAGCTTGATATGAGCTTGAGAAGAACGTTTTCTTTCCCAAGAACTTGAGCTGTTCTTGAATCACCAAGATAAATAATTTCTTCTCCTTCCCCTACTGGCATGTAGGAGGAAAAGACATTTTTGTTTGCACAAATATGTTTGGTAGCACCTGAGTCTACTACCCACTCTTTCACATTGGCCATAATGTTGGCCTGAGAAATAACCGCAACAATTATATCATTAGAGTTATCTGCTTTAACCAAATTGACTTTTGGTTTAGCAAAATTGTCAATTCTCATTATTCTGTTTTTGTAGTGCGCTGCATAATGACTTGGTTTTCCACAAACAAAGCAAGAGCCTTTCTTTTTGAAGGTGGGGTGAGCAACCTTGGGTTTGTAATAAGGTTTTTTGTTATAATATCTGTTTTGGTGATGTTAAGATTTGCCATGCACCAAATTTGCTGATGCAGGAGCATCCAACACATCTCTATCAACCAACTTAGAACCGTTGATGTTTATCCAAGCCAAAAAAGAAATTGAGCATTATGTGCTTCGATGGATCATTTTGAATGAATAATGTTAATTACTTATCGATACTTTGTGGTATATTGATAACTATAATTAGGAGGCCATTTTAGACATCTTGCATGACCAATTGATGAAGTTTCAGGAGGATTAATTTTTGGTCAAGGGAGGAGCACGAATTTTGGAAGGCTAAAGGTTCACGAATGCGGTTCAAAAATACAGAAAGCCAAAGGTTCGAGAATACGGTTCGAGAGTACGGAAAGCTAAAGGTTCAAGAATGCGGAAGGCCAAAGATTAAAGGCATTTAGTTTCCGTGCTAATAAAGGCATTTATTAAGTTCCTAGGTGTCTTTTATTGTTATGTAGTTCAAGAGTCGAAGGTTTAAGTTCCTAGGTCATTAAGTTTGTTTTTAATATTTCCTAAGGCTAAAATCCTCCTATAAATAGGGGAAAACTATCCAATGTAGGGGATACGAATTTGATGAATGAAAATGGTGAGATTTCCTCTACTTGAGTGAATTCCTTCGGAGAGTGGATAACTCCTTTCAGTCTCTTTATCCTTGGAGCGTAGATCACTCCTTGGTGGTGAGCCAAGAAGCCCTTTATCCTTGGTTGTTGGAATCTTTAGGCCTTGGTGGTGAGCTTCTCCTATCCCGAAGTCCTTTATTCTTGGCTAGTGGAAGCTTTAGGCCTTGGTGGTGAACTTCGTAGATCTCGATCCTCATCCTCGGTTAGTGGCATGGCCTTTATACCTTGGAAAGAGATCGCTCTATCTTTTCTTATTTCCCTTCGTTTCTTCCCTGTATACACTACTCCATACACTTAGCCATAAAAATTCCAAAAGAAACATTTCCGTTCTAGAATCACTCGCCCCATCAAGCATCAAAATATTGGGTATTAGAGCTCAAGGTTTAACTCATTTGAGTGATTCCTTTCTTTCTTCTATTACAAATTCCTTATGGCTGATGAAGTTCCAAGAGGCTGGACTTTGGAGCAAGCACTCAATGACAGGCGAGATCGTGCAATCCAAAATCTTCAGCAACAAATGGAGCGAGTCCTCAATCTTCTAGAGAATCCGGCAAGACAAGGACAGCCAACAAGGCATCCCCATGAACGGCATTGGCGTGACGATTCTGAATCTCATCAAAATTCTAATGGTGATTCCGATTCCACTAGAGACAATTGAATGATTCTACACTTTAGTGATTCTGAATCTCAAATTTGAAGACGAAGACGAAGAGGGAGGCATAAAGAGGATGAAAGAGACATTAAAGTGGAGGTCCCTGAGTTTGATGGTAATCTCAATCCTGACGACTTTGTGGATTGGCTACACACAACTGAATGAATTTTTGACTTCAAGTCCTATTAGGATGAGAAGAAACGTAAGGTTGCTGTCCTAAAGCTGACCAAATATGCTTCTATATGGTGGGAGAATCTAAAGCATCAACGAGCAAGGGAAGGAAAAGGCCGAATCAAGTCTTGGGAAAAACTCAAGAAGTTGATGAAGAAGAGGTTCTTGCCCGACAACTATAAGCAAGATCTATTCCTCAAACTCAATTCCCTAAGACAACAAGGGATGAGTGTTGAAGAATACATTCATGAGTTTGAACAACTCAAAATGAGGTGTGAAGTTCTCGAAGTTCCTGAGCAAACCATTACTCGTTTCCTTGGTGGCATGAATCAAGAAATTGTCGATATGGTTAAACTTCAACCTTATTGGTCCTTTGAAGACATATGCAAGTTAGCCATAAAAGTCGAAAAACAATTGAAGAGCAAGAGGTTTTCCTCCAAGATCTCAACAAAGGCAACATCCTATTTTAAGGGCGCTTCCTCAAGGAAGGGTGAGAGTACGTTGACAAAAGACAAAGGCAAGGGAAAATTTGCAGAGCCTTCCAAAGAAGTCCAAAAGAAGTTTGAAGGTGATGCAAGGAAATGCTTTAAGTGCAATGGTTTTGGGCATTTACAAGCAAATTGTCCAAATCGGAGAGTTATGACTCTTCAAGAAATTAAGGAGATCAATTCGGCGCTTGAAGAGGTTGAGGGCAATCAAGACCAAAATATTTCTGAATCTATCGGGAAGAAGAAGTTGCGGAGAAAGCCGATGATGGCGAGCTGTTAATCATCCGAAGAGCATTGCATGTTGAATTTTCTCTTGATAAAGAGCAAAGGGAGAATATATTTCACACGCGTTGCACTATTAAGGTGTGTTCGGTGATCATCGATGGTGGGAGCTGCACTAATGTTGCTTCAACAACTCTTGTCGACAAGCTAAAGCTTCCAACAACGAAACATCCTCAACCATACAAGCTCCAATGGCTCAGTAAAGGGAATGAACTCAAGGCCACGAAACGCGTTCTTATATCATTTTCGATTGGAAAGAACTATCGAGATCAAGTTGTATGTGATGTGATTCCTATGGAGGCATGCCACTTGTTATTAGGTAAACCATGGCAATTTGACATAAATGCTATGCATGATGGTTGGAAAAACACATACTATTTTCGTAAGGAACAAAAATGCATTACTCTTTTACCATTGAGTCATTCTTTGATACATAATAATCAACCTGGGGCGGGAAACACTTGTAAGGAAAATCTATTCTTGAGTGAGACGGGTTGAGAGAGCCATTAGCAAACAAAAGAATGTATTTGCTTTGCTTGTGGTCGAGAAAAAGAGTGAGACAGAGGGACCCATACATCCAAAAATGCATTGCTTGTTGAAAGAATTTGCAGATGTGTTCCCGGAGGATTTGCCACCTGGATTACCTCCCATAAGAGGTATCGAGCATCAAATTGATTTGATCCCCGATGCTCCACTACCAAATAAGCCAGCTTATTAAGGCAATCCAGAGAAAACAAAGAGTTGCAAAGACAAGTCGATGAACTTATCGTCAAAGGATACGTTCGAGAAAGCATGAGTCCATGTTCTGTTCCAGCTCTACTTGTAACTAAGAAGGATGGTACATACCGAATGTGTGTTGATAGCCAGGCCATCAACAACTTCACCATTAAGTATGGGTACCCTATACCTATACTTGATGATATGCTTGATGAATTATATGGTTCTTCTGTGTTTTCAAAGATAGATTTGTGGAGTGGTTATCATCAAATCAGAATGCGAGAAGGTGATGAACCGAAGACGGATTTCAAGACCAAGGGAGGCCTTTATGAGTGGTTGGTTATGCCATTCGGATTATCTAATGTTCTGAGTACCTTCATGAGACTTATGAATGAGGTTCTTCGTTCCTTTATTGGTCGATTTGTCGTTGTTTATTTCGACGATATTCTTATTTATAGCAGTAATGAGAAGGAACATATCTCTCATTTAAAACAGGTCTTCAATGTCTTGAGAGATCAAAAACTATATGCTAAAATGGAGAAATGTGAGTTCTTCTTTCCAAGCATTGTGTTTCTTATTATGTGGTTTCCAAAGATGGAATCTCTATTGATCAAGCCAAGGTGGACGCTATGAAGACTTGGCCGGTCCCGAAGTCCATTTCTGATGTAAGAAGTTTTCATGGACTTGTTTCTTTCTATCGACGTTTTGTCAAAAACTTTAGTACTGTCATGGCTCCTATAACTGAATGCATGAAGAAGGGTGCTTTGAATGGACAAAGGCTGCTCAAAACGCCTTTGAGATAATCAAATAGAAACTTTGTGAGTCCTCTATTCTTGCACTTCCTAATTTTGATAAAGTATTTGAAGTTGAGTGTGATGCAAGCAGAGTTGGTATTAACTCTGTTCTTGTCCAAGCACAAAAATCATTGGCATATTTCAGTGAGAAGTTAACCAATTCCAAGAGGAATTATTCAACTTATGACAAAGAGTTCTATACCATTGTCCAAGCTCTTGATCATTGGAGTCATTATTTGAGGCCAAAGCAATTTGTTCTTCATTCTGATCACGAGACGCTTAATTTTATTAGTGGCCAACGCAAGCTTAATTCGAGACATGCAAAATGGGTAGAATTTCTTCAATCCTTTTCTTTTGTCTCAAAATATGAACCTGGGCACACCAATGTTGAAGCAGATGCTTTATCGAGAAGATATTATATGCTTGCTGTTCTGGACTCTAGGATTCTTAGATTTCAATCAATGAAAGAACTTTATTCTGAAGATACAGAGTTCTCATCCATCATCAACAATTGCAAGCGATGAGTTCAAGGTACATATTCTTTGCAAGATGGGTTTCTTTTTAAAGGAAATCGATTATGTGTGCCAAAGAGTTTCTTTTCGCGAATTGCTAGTTTGAGAGGCGCATTGTGGAGGATTGGCTGGTCATTTTGGTATTAACAAAACTCTTGAGGTTCTTCAAGAGCATTTCTATGGGTCAAAGATGAGTGGAGATGTGCATGCTATCATCTCAAGGTGTGCAACTTGTTGAAGATCAAAAAGTCATTTCTATCAAGGTTTGTATACTCCACTTCCGGTACCATTACAGCCCTGGTTGTCGATTGGTTCTCTAAAATGGCTCATTTTGTGCCATGTCACAAGACCAATGATGCATCTCATATTGCTGAATTATATTTCAAAAAGATTATTTGCATTCATGGAGTACCAAAGACCATTGTGTCGGATCGTGATTCCAAGTTCTTAAGCTACTTCTGGAGGACTCTATCGAGAATGCTTGGTACAAGACTCTTATTTAGCACAGCTTGTCATCTCCAAGGTTGTCGATTGGTTCTCTAAAATGGCTCATTTTGTGCCATGTCACAAGACCAATGATGCATCTCATATTGCTGAATTATATTTCAAAAAGATTATTTGCATTCATGGAGTACCAAAGACCATTGTGTCGGATCGTGATTCCAAGTTCTTAAGCTACTTCTGGAGGACTCTATCGAGAATGCTTGGTACAAGACTCTTATTTAGCACAGCTTGTCATCTCCAAACTGGTGGCCAAACGGAGGTAACAAATTGTACTCTAACCACTCTTCTTCATGGTATGGTGAGTAAATTGTTAAAAGATTGGGATTTAAAGCTTGCGCATGTTGAATTCGCTTACAATCGATCACCAAGTTATACTATTAGTTGATCACCATTTGAAGTTGTGTGTGGAATTAATCCTCTCACACCCATTGATTTGATTCCAATTTTATCTAACTCTCAAGTAAGCTTTGATGGCAAGAAAAGAGCTGAATCAATGAAGAAGCTCCATGAGCAAATTCGATCCAAGACCAAAAAGGCCAACGAATCTTACAAGAAGAAAGCTAATCAACATCGCAAGAAGACTCAATTTCAACCGGGTGATCTTGTATGGCTTCACTTGAGGAATGAGAGATTTCCATTTTGACGAAAGAACAAGCTCATGTCCAGAGCTGATGGTCCATTTAAAGTTATTGAGCAAATTGGTAACAATGCTTACAAGATTGACCTTCCTGGAGAATTTGGAGTTTCGGCAACATTCAACTGTTTCGTGCAGATTATGCAACCCCAAATTAGATAAACAAAGGAACAAAAAAACCAAGCTTGGTGGTGGGAGAAGAGGAAATAAAAAACCCAAGTTTGGTAGTGGGAGAAGAGATTGGGTTATTCTTTACCCAAAAAAGCTTAAATATCCAAAAATATCGCTATACACTTCAATTTGTTGATATTAATGGAAAGACCATAAACAAACCTAATTTAGAGAGTGCACTTATTAGACCCAACACGCAACAAAGATTGGATGACAAAAAACAATGAGGCCCCACAAGGAATGGATCTATAGTCCTCGTCATCTTGAAATTCTCCACTTGCTTGTGCCTCCTTCACTCTCTTCTTATACTTTAGTCCTCGTCATCTTCCTCCACGTCTTCTCCTCCTCCTACCGGGGGAACTTTAGCCTCTTTCACAATTCTCTCGATTTCTTCATCACTTTGAAGGTCACCACTCGGGTTTCTTGTTCCGTGAGCTGCTTCTGTTAATTCCTTCAGTAAATTATTGAGGAACCATGGGTGACTCTTGATTCCTTGGATAGTGATTCTCTGGAACTAATAGAAGCAAAAAAAAAAAAAAAAAAAAAGAGATTGGGTCATTACTTTTCTGTGGAGATATGAATTGTATTAACAGTCCTTGCATCCACACTAGTAACTGTTATTGTGATATTATTTCCAGAGAATCACTATCCAAGGAATCAAGAGTCACCCATGGTTCCTCAATAATTTATTGAAGGAATTAACAGAAACAGCTCACGGAACAAGAAACTCGGGTGTTGACCTTCAAAGTGATGAAGAAATCGACAGAATTGTGAAAGAGGCTAAAGTTCCCCCGGCAGGAGGAGGAGAAGACGTGGAGGAAGATGACGAGGACTAAAGTATAAGAAGAGAGAGAAGGAGGCACAAGCAAGTGGAGAATTTCAAGATGACGAGGACTATAGATCCATTCCTTGTCGGGGCCTCATCGTTTTCTGTCATCCAATCTTTGTTGCGTGTTGGGTCTAATAAGTGCACTCTCTAAATTAGGTTTGTTTATGGTCTTTTCCATTAATATCAACAAATTGAAGTGTATAGCGATATTTTTGGATATTTAAGCTTTTTTTGGTAAAGAATGACCCAATCTCTTCTCCCACTACCAAACTTGGGTTTTTTATTTCCTCTTCTCCCACCACCAAGCTTGGTTTTTTTGTTCCTTTGTTTATCTTTGTCATAGATTAATCCCAGCCTCACAAGTTAAAACGATGAAGCAAAAATGCCTTGTGGCCAAAATAGAAGCAGATGACAGTCAAAATAGCATTTAGAACATATGCATGGCCTGGCATATGGTTCAAAAGGAATGGGAGATGTCAAGAACAATCACCGATATTCAACAGTTCACTCAATTGCATACTCAGATAAGAGCACATCTCCTTAAGTCCACATACCTTGGATGGACTAGTGACAAAAATGCGAGAAAGGAGGTCTTCACAGTCTTGAGATATATGAACATCATCAGGGATATCATACTTATCATCCGTTATACGCTGCAAAAAGAAAACGTGCGTGTCAGTTTAACTGGCGTGAGAAAGGGAAATGGATTACATCAATTATCCGCCTAAAAGAAGTACACTCACAAAGATAGTTCTCCATTCGTTCTTCGAGTCTTCGGGGTCTTGGAATGGACACCTTTGTCCAACCAACATCAGGTAAAGAATTACTCCACAAGACCACACATCTGCCATCTGTATATTTAAGGAACCAATAAGACTTATCAGAGGATACACTTCTCGACTTTTGCCTCATTGCAGAAAAATTATCACACAACTGGAAAACGTGGATTCATAAATTTACTTTCCAAAGCACGAGTCGCTCTATCTTGGAGCAATAAATGGATAGAATTTGCTATTTTTAATTTATAAGAATAGGGACAGAATTTCTATCTAAGAGTTCCCATCTGATCACCAAATTGACTCATGTCTTTAATAGGAAACCTTCGAGGACATAAAGGTTAATTCAAGATATCAGAATTCTACTTTTTACTTGATTCAAAACAGTTATAAGTTACTCCGAACGGGTGAGGAAGTTCATCTTCCTCCAATTTCCAGTCCTTCAGTTCATTCTCTTTCTACTCTTAATTTTAGTTCAGACGTAGTGTTTATACCACAAGATACGCTAACCTTAAAATGGATTGCGACTAGGGCAAAAGCTAAGAGTGCGTTATGGATGAAATCAAATCCAATGATCGTGAGGAGAAAAAATAGAACAAAAGAAATGTTGCAAAGTAGACTGGTTCTCATCTATGGCAAGCAGATCCCTCACCAAGTGAGCCATAGAAAGTACCTTTGGCATATTATGTATTCAGGATTTGGGTCGGGTCGGGTCGGGTCGGTGTCTTCCGGGTCGGGTCGATGACGTCATCGGGTCGGGCTGATGTCAGCGGGTCGGGTGTTGACGTCAGCACGCACGTGCGGCGCACGCATCGGGTCGGACCCAGGTCGCTGACGTCAGTGGCCGCGTGCGTCGCACGCCCCGCGCGTGGGGGTGCGTGGCCGTGCGTGGGGCGCGTGTTCGACGCCCCACCGACACATGGCCGCGCGTGGGGGCACGTGCTGTGTCCCCCATCGACGCGCCGGCGACGGTTTTGACCGTCTCATCAACCCCAGTCCGAATTTGCAATTTAATTTTATTTTTATTTAGCAAAAAATCTCGAAAATTGCAAATTAGGGCAAGATTCATACTAATTAGGGTTAATCCATACAATTAGGGAAAATTCATACAGTCTAGGGCAAAACCAATTGCGTTCAGGTTCTAGGGTTATACAGGCTCTGATACCACATGTTGCACGCAGATTATGCAACCCCAATATCTCCATAACTAGAACAAGAACAAGCTAGATTGAATAGAAAGATTAACGCACCTGTTTTATGATCCATCGTTCTTGAAGCAGAAGCGGAAACACAATGTTGCTTGCGCAAATCCTTCTTCTCTATTGCCCTCCGTATCACTGGCTCAATGAGGCGGCCTCCCTCACGTTTAGCGTTGGGTTGACACTTCTTAGGTGAGGATATGTGAGAATTAGGGTTAGAGGAGAGACTTGAGCACTATTTATAGAGTTTCCAGCCAGTCCCCCTCATTATGGGCCAGGCTTAACTCGGCCCACACTAGCTAGCCCCATATTAGACTAATTAAGAAACCTTCTATCTCACCTTAGACCAAACCCCGTAAAACGATAACCGTTAAACAGTAAATAACAACGTCAATTAATTTAGTCAACATAAAAGGAAAACTCTTACATCAACGTGAGAGACCTTTCTCCTTACTTGGAGGATGAAAACTTTCTAGATTTGAGGACAAATCTCAAACAACCCGAGGAGGATGATACGGGAGCATCCAACGTATCTCCATCGACCAACTCAGAACCATCGATGTTTATCCAAGCCAAGAAAGAAATTGGGCATTATGTGTGCTTCGATGGATCATTTTGAATGAATAATGTTAATTACTTATCGATATTTTGTGGTACATCGATAATTATCATTGAAAGGCCATTTTAGACGTCTTGCATGACTAACTGATGAAGTTTCAGGAGTATTAATTTTTGGTCAAGGGAGTTGCCCGAATTTTGAAAGGCTAAAGGTTCACGAATGCGGTTCAAGAATACGGAAAGCCAAAGGTTCGAAAATACGGTTCGAGAACACGGAAAGCTAAAGGTTCAAGAATGCGGAATGCCAAAGATCAAAGGCATTTAGTTTCTGTGCTAATAAAGGCGTTTATTAAGTTCCTAGGTGTCTTTTATTGTTATGTAGTTCAAGAGTCAAAGGTTTAAGTTCCTAGGTCATTAAGTCTGTTTTTAATATTTCCTAAGGCTAAAATCCTCCTATAGACAGGGGAAAACTATCCAATGTAGGGGATACAAGATGAATGAAAATGGTGAGATTTACTCTACTTGAGTGAACTCCTTCGGAGAGTGGATAACTCCTTTCGGTCTCTTTATCCTTGGAGCATAGATCACTCCTTGGTGGTGAGCCAAGAACCCTTTATCCTTGGTTGATGGAATCTTTAAGCCTTGGTGATGAGCTTCTCCTATCCCGAAGTCCTTTATCCTTAACTGGTGGAAGCTTTAGGCCTTGGTGGTGAACTTCGTAGATCTTGATCCTTATCCTCGGTTGGTGGCGTGGCCTTTATACCTTGGAAGGAGATCGCTCTATCTTTTCTTATTTCCCTTCGTTTTTCCCCATATACACTACTCCATACACTTAGCCATAAAATCCCAAAAGAAACATTTTCGTTCTAGAATCACTTGCTCCATCACGCATCATTTGCCTTGGTAGCAATTTAATTAGCTTTGGCAGCTTTGATTTCCTTGCGAGTTGTATCCTCAATGATAACATGCACGGTCAGATCGGCTAGTGACAATTGCTTGTCTTTGTGCTTGAGTTGTTGCTTGTAATTATTCCAAGACTTAGGCAACTTTTCAATCAGCAGACCCGCAATAAATTCTTCTTGTAAATTGATGTTTTTTGTCTTCAAGTCCTCCACTAGCTTGTGATATTCATTGATTTGTGTCTTGATCTCCTTATCATCAGACATTTCCCATTGATAATAATTTTCGATTACAAATTTTTGTTTGCCCACATCTTCGGTAGCGTACTTTGCAATCATGGAGTCCCATATTTGTTTCGCTTCCTTGTACGGACAGTAGACATCAAACAATTCATTGGAAAGAGTACTAATAATTGTGTGCCTACATACCTTATTAGCATGTATCCATTGATCTCGAAGCTTGTTATCAGTTGGTTCGGCCTTCGTAAGTACGAAAGCCACGCCATGCACATCTAAGATAGAGAAAACCCTTTCTTGCAACCTTTTGAAATTGTTGCCATTAAAAACTTCGATCTTCGATATGTCAGGGAATGGTTTGGCATAGGACATATGTGGTAATGGTGGTAGTGCAACTGGACTGGTGGAGATTGAGGCATCAACAACAATATCGACGTGATGCTCCATAGGATGTGATGCTCCATAGGATTTATCCTTAAGATTGTAGGAAAAAAGCTGATAAGAGTAAATAAATCTGTTTGAGGCGTGCAAGCGTAAGCATTGTCCTTAAGGATAATTTCGCCCCTCGGAGTGCGTAACTCGGTGCGATAGGCTTCTGATGGCTATCCTCCCAAGATATAACAGACCTTCTTCTATATTCCACACTGAATATTAGAAGAAACAGAAACAACGGTGTGTATAACCCAGCAAGAAAAATGAAAGGAAAGATTTTTTAAAGAAAGAATATTCTCTGTTTTCTTAGTGTATCTATTTTTTAAGATTGTCTTATGAGATTTTATATTCAAACAAAATAGAGCCGTTGTAAAATAATGAAGAATTTATTTGAGAAATAAATTAAACGTTACAAAACGATTGAAAAGCCGTTATATGACCGTTAAGAAACCGTTATGTGATTGTTAAAAATAATGATGGTCTTCAATGCGGTCATAACTTTTATCGAAGCTATTATTGTAAATATTTCAAAATATTATTGAAATATCCAACATGTCGCACCAAGCCTTGAGCTCCCGTAGACGTGGCCATACCAAGTGGTATACCAAATCAGCGATCTTCGACACGAGCTTGCAACCGTTCGGACTGAGTCCCACCCAAGGCCAAGCGCCCATCACGATATGCACTCCTTGGCCGTGAGGTCCTCTGAGGCGGCCAATTGATTTGCCGTCAATTGTGCCGCTGCTTTCGACGATGCTGCCGAGTGTTGAAGAAAAATCCCTTATGAGTTTTGAAGTTAACAAAACATTCTCGTCAGTTAAGTCTAAAGAATCCAAGACTCAGTCAGTTAAGTTTGAAGATGTCAAGACCCAAGCATTTCCGTCTGAAGACTTCCAGACTCAGAAGTTCGGTTTGAAGATCTCAAGACCCTATCAAAATCTAAAGTCAGTTAAACTCAGTTTTGCGATTTTGCCAAGCTGTCAGCAGGTTATTCTTATGATTAAGGAAATCGAGATTTGGATATTATGTTCCTTAATATATCCGTAGAAGATTTCTGGCTGTGATTCTAAGCTTGAGAGATTTGTGGATTTGATCCGTTGAAGATCAAGCAAGTTTTGGAAAGATCTACTTATGGAAACTCAAGATCTTGATTGTATGGGTGAGCAGGATTGACGAGCTATCTTTCACTTATATTCGACAACGTGAAGATCTCCTAAATTGATTCATTCCAATGGGTAGATTGGATGAACCCTTAGAAAGTGCTAACGATTATGGAGGCACGAAAGGATATTTAAGGAGTGTCGAAGTTGTGTGAAAATGAGTGAGAGCCGATAGTAAATTCCGAAGTGCGAATCTCTAAAACTCCTTGTTCTCAAAATCTCTTGTGTTCAAATTGTGTACAAAGGAGAGACACTTATAGTGTGAAATTACGAAGAGCTGTAGAATAGACTTTCAACAAAGAAGTCTAGATCATAAGCTGTAAAGCTCTCATTTGCTACATAGTGATTACAGCCAGTTGGCTGCCAGCGTGGAGAGTGGACGTAGGCTTATAATAAGCCGAACCACTATAAACATTGGTGTCAAAATTCTCTTGCCTTACACTCTTTATTATATTGCTGTCTGATTCGATCATCTCTGATCATTATCTCATTGCGAGTGATTTTGGTTAAAAGATTTTCGAAAGAATTTCATAATACACATATTCACCCCCTCTAGGTGTATTCACTAGCCCTTATCAATTGATATCAGAGCAGGTTGCTTATTTCTCGAAAGTGTTTATACTTTCTAAGCTAAAGATCTATGGCTAGTATTTTGGCTCCAGGTTTGATTGAAGGCCAAAGCAACACTAGACCTCCCTACTTCGATGAGAAAGAATACAACGTATGGAAAAACAAGATGAAGGCTTTCCTAAGATCCAAAGATCCTCAGGAATGGGATGTAGTGGAAAAGGGAATTGTTCCTAAAGTTACGTCAACCACAGGAAAATAAATAGCTGATGGAGTGGCAATACCACAGGCCGAAATTTCAAAGAGACAAGCTCTTGACGCTAAAGCTATTTATTCTTTATATTATGCTTTATCTCCTACTAAATATAACAGAATTTCATCTTGTGAAACGGCCAAAGAAGTTTGGGATAGATTGCACGTCACTTATGAAGGAACAGATCGAGTTAAAGAAACCAAGATCAATATCCTTCTTGGACAGTATGAAGCCTTCAAAATGAAGCCAGGAGAATCTATCACGAATATGTTCAGTCGATTTACAAAATTGTAAATGGCTTAGCATACCAAGGACAACCAATCTCAGGACCAATGAAGGTCAACAAACTGTTGAGAGGACTCTCCAAGGACTGAAATCACGTAAAAACTTTTATAAGAGAAACACAAAGGATTATGCCTCTTTCGGTAGATGAATTGGTTGGCACACTACAATCATACGAAGTCAAGCAATTCAATGAGGACTTTGACACCAAAGGTAAGAAGTCAATTGCTTTAAAGTGTAATGATGCTTCTGATGTTACAGATTCAGAAGAAGACTTGGATGACGAAGAGCTAGCACTCCTGATTAGAAGGTTCAGAAAATTAAATAGAAAAGGAAGAAGGTTCAATGGGAAGAGACAAAACAATTAAAGATTTCAAAAGAAGTCAAATGAAGAAGATGATACCAACAAGGATGTCATTTGCTTTGAATTTTAGAAAAATGGACACATTAGACCAAACTGTCCCTTATTGAAAAAGAAGAAAGGAAATCCAGAAAGATTAAACAATGCACTCAAAGCTGAAACATGGAGTGACACAGAATGTGAAAAGAGTGATGAAGAGTATGCCAATATATGTCTCATGGCAAACTCAGACTCAGACTTACACTCAGATTCGAACTCAGACTCAGACTCAGACTCAAATGTCAAGGTTAGAAATTTAAAAATTCCTACCAAAGTGTCGATTTATATTGATGAACTGTGTCTTAGTCTTAAAGCTTCTCTTAAAAGGAGTTCTGAACTAAAAAGGGAGAATTCCAAATTGAAACAACAAGAAAAAATCTTAGTTGAAAAAGTTGGAAATCCAGACAAAAGTCTTGCTGCTTCAAAAGAAAATGAAATTGCTCTTTCAAAAGAAAACGCTTGTTTGAGAGATGATCTTTTGAAAGTCACAAATAAATTTTCAATGGGATCTGAAAAATTGGATAAAATTCTTTCAATTCAAAGACCCTTTTTCAATAAATTTGGTCTAGGAATGACACATGAAACCATTTCCTTGATTGATTTTCCGAAGGTAAAAGAAAGAATAAAGATAGACCTACAAAATCTTTTTACAAGAATCATTTTCAAAAGAATTTTGTAAAGCCTGTTGGAAGAAACGCTCTTAAATGTTCAAAGTGTAAAAGCTCAGAACATTTTGAGAAGGATTGTTCCAAAGTGTGGAAACCTATTAAGAAAAGTTTGGCAAAGATTGTTTTTGGTACTAACAATGTTGGATCCAAGAAAGTTTGGGTACCAAAGAAAACTTGAGTTTTTCATTTAAATGCAAGTCACTATCAAGAAGAAAATAAAGTGGTATTTGGATAGTGGCTGTTCAAGACTCATGACGGGGATTCAAATTGCTTCACAAAACTCTCTCATGTAAAAGGAGGAAATGTCTCTTTTGGTGGCAATAACAAAAGAAAAATTGTTGGTCGAGAAACAGTGAAAATTGGAAACCTCACAATCAACAATGTTTCTTTAGTTGAAGGATTGAACTATAATTTTCTGAGTATTAGTCAACTATGCAACACTGGATACAAGATCAATTTTCAAGAAGATACTTGTTCTGGAACAAGTAAAGATCTCTCACGATCTTTTTACTAGACGAAGACATGGAAACATTTATTTGCTGGATATAAAGTCTGATAGTTCTCAGTGCTTGATATCAATTCAAGATGAAGCTACTCTCTAGCATAGAAAGATTGGACATGTCAACCTGAAGCAAATTGCAAAAGTCTCATTCAAAAAGCTTGTCCGAGGACTTCCTAACCTAAAGTATCAAAAGCATAAATTATGCACACCATGCGTACTTGGAAAACGGGTTAGAAATTTTTATAAATCTATAAATCAGGTATCCACTAAACATGTTTTGCAGCTATTACACTTGGATTTGTTCGGACCAACAAGAACTCAAAGTATCGGAGGTAAAAGATATTGTTTGGTAATAGTAGATTATTATTCTCGTTTTACTTGGGTATTCTTTCTTTCGAATAAATCTGAAGCTTTATCTTATTTTACTAAGTTTGCTAAGAAAATTCAAATTGAGAAATGTTATACTATCTCAAGTATTCGAACTGATCATGGTGGTGAATTTGAAAATCAAGATTTTGCTAAATTTTGTAATGATGTTAGAATTCAACATAACTTTTCATCTCCATACACTCCACAACAAAATGGAGTTGTAGAAAGGAAAAATCGTTCTTTGCAAGAAATGACAAGAACTCTTTTGATTGAGAGTAATATTTCTCCTCGTTTTTGGGCTGAATCTACTTCAACCGCATGCTATATTATAAACAGAATTTTTCTAAGACCTATTTTGGAGAAAACACCTTATGAATTGTTCAAAGATAAGAAACCTATCGTCTCTTATTTTCATGTATTTGGTTGCAAATGCTTTATCTTAAAGAATTCAAGTGATCAAATTGGTAAGTTTGAAGAAAAATCAGATGAAGAAATTTTTCTTGGCTACTCAATGTCAAGTAAAGCATACAGAGTCTTCAACAAAAGAACTCAGATGTGGAAGAATCCATGAATGTGAAGTTCGAAGACTTGGCTCAAAAACATGCCAATCAGACTCAACTTGAAGATTATGAGTCTGGCCAAGCGTCTACAAATT
Source organism: Eucalyptus erythrocorys (assembly GCA_014182555.1). Lineage (NCBI taxonomy): Eukaryota > Viridiplantae > Streptophyta > Magnoliopsida > Myrtales > Myrtaceae > Eucalyptus > Eucalyptus erythrocorys. The sequence goes on along the minus strand of CM024607.1, from coordinate 21,951,179 downwards.
CACTTGAAGAGAATCAAATCTCAGACGCTCAATCGCAAACCAAATCAGTGGCTACAACTGAAACGGAGTCTTATCAAAGTGACAAGCCAATCACAAATTGGAAGCATAAATCTAGTCACCCAGCAGACCTCATTATTGGTAATATTGATGAAAAATTTCGTACAAGATCCAAAAGGCGTGAAGAATCTAGTGCTCTAGCACTTGTTTCTGAAATTGAACCCAAGACTATAGAAGATGCACTAAAAGATGAAAGTTGGATAGAAGCCATGCAAGAAGAATTGAATCAATTCAAGATTAACAATGTTTGGGAACTTGTTCCTAAATCAAAAGGTAAGTCTATTATTGGAACAAAATGAGTTTTTAGGAACAAGCTGGATCAACAAGGAAAGGTGGTGAGGAACAAAGCAAGACTTGTGGCAAAAGGTTACACACAAGAAGAAGGAATCGACTATGATGAAACCTATGCTCCAGTGGTCAGGTTAGAAGCAATAAGATTACTTCTTACTTTTGCTTGCTTAAAAAATTTCAGGTTATTCCAGATGGATGTGAAGAGTGCATTCCTTAATGGAGTTATCCAAGAGGAAGTATATGTAGAACAACCACCAGGATTTGAAGATCCAAGAAAACCAAATCTTGTTTTCAAGCTGAAGAAAGCTTTATATAGTTTAAAACAGGCACCTCGAGCTTAGTACGAAAGGTTAAGTAATTTTTTAATTAAGAATGGTTATTCTAAAGGTAAAGTAGATACTACTCTTTTTATCAAAAGAGAAGGGAAGAACTTTATACTTGTTCAAATTTATGTTGATGATATAATTTTTGGTTCTTTTAATGAAAATCTTTCCAAGAATTTTTTGATTTATATGTAGAATGAATTTGAAAAGAGCATGATGGGTGAATTGAACTTCTTTTTGGGACTTCAAGTCAAACAATCAAAAGAATGAACTTTTATCTACCAAGAAAAGTATGCAAAAGACCTCATCAAGAAGTTTGGAATGGAGAATTGCAAGAATACAGAAACTCCTATTTCAAGCTCATTAAAGCTGGATAAAGATGAAGAAGGAAAGAGTGTAGACCAAAAACTATACAGGAGCATAATTGGTTCACTTCTTTACCTTACTGCATCTAGACCTAATATTTTATTTATTGTTTGCATCTGTGCTAGATTTCAATCTAATCCTAAGGAATGTCACATGACTGCTGTGAAGCGTATTATTAAATATGTTGCAACCACATCTAAGCTAGGTCTGTGGTACTCGAAAGAAGGAGATTTTACTCTCCTTGGATATTCTGATGCTGACTTTGTTGGCTGTAGAGTGAATAGGAAAAGCACTACAGATACATGTCAATTATTGGGAAACGGGTTGGTATCTTGGTTCTCAAGAAAATAAGGTACCATAGCTCTTTCAACCGCTGAAGTAGAATATATAGCTCTTGGAAGTTGTTGCTCTCAAATACTATGGATGCAACAACAATTAAAAGATTTTGGAGTTGAAGAATCTTGCACAGAAATCAAATGTGATAACACTAGTGCAATCAACCTCACAAAAAATTCAATACTTCACTCAAGAGCAAAGCACATCGAAATCAAGCATCATTTCATTAGAGACCATGTTCAAAATGGTGAAGTGGCAATTTAGTTCATTGACTCAAAGAATCAATTGGCAGACATATTCACCAAACCCTTGGAAAGAGCTCACTTCAATTCAATTTGTTCAAGACTCAATATCGTAAGTTCTGAAGAGGTTCAGACTCTAAGCTAAAGTCTTGAAAGTTTCAGACTCTAAGCTAAAGTCTTGAAATGTTCAGACTCTAAGCCTAAAGTCTTGAAAGGTGTTCAGACTCAAAGGTAAGGTCTGAAAGAATTCAGACTCTGAGGTAAAGTCTAGAAACTCTTAGACTCAAATGTAAAGCCGAAATACGTATCATTTATTTCCTTTAGATTTATTATATTTCAAAATCCGCTCTTTATTTGAATTCTGACATATTAATGGCAGTTCTCTTTTTCGAAAAAGGCAGTTCTCTTTTTCAAAAATGGCAGTTTTCTTTTTCAAATTTGATAGTTTTTATTTTTCTTCTTGCGACGATTCAGTATCTTGTTTTTATCTTTTCTTACTATTTATACTCCAAATTGTGGTCTTTATCAGTCACAACGTTTTAAAATCCATCTCGTTTACTCTCTCTTTTTAAAACCCTAAAAGCTTCAACAACTCTCCACTACCGTCCCTATTTGATTTCTTTACTCAGCAAAAATCCAAACTTTTTGTGAACAAGTTGGACATTTGCTCACGATTCAAGCATGTCTTCAAGAAAATCATCTAGACTTGCGGGAAAGGGACCACAGAGGCGACAACCAGGTCCTACACGAGTTAACTTAACGAGCAAAGAAGATTCTCCACGGAGGGACGAGTCAATTGTTTGAAGAGGAAGAAATCACCGAGACTGCATCGGTAAAAACCTTGAAACCTAAACTTGCGTATTCCCTGTATAGAAAGTTGAAAGATGGGGGTACAGAGTTAAAGCTGATCGATGACTTTTTGAAGGAGAGAGGGTATAGGAACGAATATATTTTCTTGAAAGAGATGGAGGATTTAGGTATTGTTAAGAAAGGGTTTGCTAAGACCACATTTGAGAACATACCTAGTGATCCGCGGTATGGAACGGCTAACCAGCCAATGGATGATGATGAGAGGATGTTCTCTCAATTCCAGCCACGGATGGGTGTGGCTGTAAACACTGTTTGTCCCCAGGGTAGTCTTTTTCGATCGAGAAAACATGAGTGGATGTATTCTAAGTTGCTGAAGAGAGGTGTTGTAAATCCTAGAAGCGTGGATTTTGATTTCTTTGATTCAATCAAGGTAAATCTCAGAGAAAAATTCGCTAGGCTGCAACTTGAGAAGTTTTGTACAGAGGTGACAAGTGCCTATCCTAAATTGACAGCATATTTTTACTCCAACTTGTCATTTTTAGATGCCAATAAGTTGTCCTTTACCTTTATGGATAAAGAGTTTGTTGTTGATGTGGACACTCTTGCTGACATAATTGGGGTGGAAAGAGGGTGTTTCCAACCAATTAAAGTGTCCAGAGCACATGCTACTCTTGAAATTGTGCAAGATAGGAGTTTAGAAGGCAAAATATCCTACACTAGGACAAATGCCTCAAATATTTTGCTGCATAAAATTATCATCAACTGTCTCAGGCCGAAGACAACCTCTAAAACTGATGTCTCCAAAATAGAAGCAAAACTCATGTTTGCTCTCAATGAAGGCAGGCCCTTTTCACTCCCCCATGTTATCATATTCCACATGTACAGGACTGTGGTTAAGGATAAGGGTCAATTGTCTTACTCGTCTCTTATCACCAAGTTGTTCAGGCACTTCAAGATACAAATTCCTGCACCTTTATGCCTAACCAATCTAAGCTTGATGCTTGTGGGTTATAAAATGGTGATGAAGATGAAGTTTCGAGAGCTGAACACTGCATTGGAAGGATTGAAGGAGAGGACACCTTCAAAGAGTTCGACTGCTGCTGCTGCTGGGAAAAGAAAGGGCAAAGAGCCCATGGCTGTCACCGAAAAAAAGCAAAGGAAGGTCATCCTACAGGATGAGGATGATGAAGAAGATTTTGACGATGCCATGACTCTTTCTGCTCTCACAAAGTTGAGGAGCACAGTTAGTTTGAGAGCTGATGATCAAGAAAGAGCAAGGAAAGAAGCAGAAGAGAAAGAAAAGAGAGGAAGAACAGAGGAAGAAAGAAGAGGAAAGGAAGAGAAAAGAAGAGGAAGAAGAGAGATAGAGGAAAGAAGAAGAGGAAGCACGAAGAAGAGAATAAGAAGAAGTGAGAAGAGAAGAAGGAAAGATGAAGAGGAGAGCAACGCTCAGGAGGATTTTGTTGAAGTATTTGAGCCATCCTATGCCCAGGAACACTCTGGAAAGGAAGCTGAACTACTTCACACTGATGATGAATATATGGAGATTGGCGAAGAATTTTTTACTCCACCCACTGGCATCAAAACAGGGGGAGCTGTTGCTTCAAGAACATTATCGCCACTTCATACCTCTGATGTTAGATCAGGTGCTAACGCAGAGGACATTTATGCATCACATCTTCTAGAGATTGAAGCATCCTCTCTATCTGATGGGCAAAGGGTTGAAAAAGGAGTACCGAGCTTTCAGACTCCAAGAACAGAGTCTGCTGGTCCTAGTACAGGTAATGCTGATTCAACAGCATTTTCACAAATGTTGGATATTATGCTAGACCTTAAAAAGCAGGTTTTTGGAATAGATTATGAACTGAGAGACCTCAAGAAGGCAATGCTGAGTACTTCCATGTCCATGCAAGTGCAAATCAATGCACTCAAACTTCAAGTGGAATCGAATGTGAAGGGTGTTGAGTTGAATTCAGTGAATGAAGCTCTCACAAGCCTTGAGAAGACAGTGCAATCGCTCAGCGAATATCATCTTGTTCGCATTCCAAAAGAGCCTTGAATTTTATCAACTCCATTCTTGACCACTCTACCTCCTTTTGATGGGACAAAAAGGGGGAGAGTTTTGCAAATTTGTGAATCTTGAACTTATTTGAACTTTTGAACTTATTTGAACTTTTATTTGTTTCGTTTGTTTTTATGACTGTTTATGTTTATGACGGGGTTGTTTATTTGAACTTCTATGACTTTATTTATGCACTGGTTTGATAATTGGATCTGTAGATTTGTGAATTTGCAGGGTCATTATATTTGTGAGGATAATTGTTATTGGACTAACATTTTTCTGTTTGCAGAAGTAATCCTCAAAATATACATGAGTTTTCTTTGTAGGTTATAAGTTTACAAATCTGCCGAGGTGTTTTGTCACCATAAAAAAAGGGGAGATTGTTGAAGAAAAATCCCTTATGAGTTTTGAAGTTAACAAAACATCATCGTCAGTTAAGTCTGAAGAATTCAAGACTCAGTCAGTTAAGTCTGAAGATGTCAAGACCCAAGCATTTCCGTCTGAAGACTTCCAGACTTAGAAGTTCGGTCTGAAGATCTCAAGATCCTATCAAAGTTTGAAGTCAATCAGACTCAGTTTTGCGATTTTGCCAGGCTGTCAGTAGGTTATTCTTACGGTTAAGGAAATCGAGATTTGGATATTATGTTCCTTAATATATCCATAGAAGATTTCTGGCTGTGATTCTAAGCTTGAGAGATTTGTAGATTTGATCCGTTGAAGATCAAGCAAGTTTTGGAAAGATCTACTTATGGAAACTCAAGATCCTGATTGTATGGGCGAGCAGGATTGACGAGCTATCTTCCACTTATATTCGACAACGTGAAGATCTCCTAAATTGATTCATTCCAACGGGTAGATTGGATGAACTCTTGGAAAGTGCTAACGGTTATGGAGGCACAAAGGGATATTTAAGGAGTATCGAAGTTGTATGAAAATGAGTGAGAGCCGATAGTAAATTCCAAAGTGCGAATCTCTAAAACTCCTTGTTCTCAAAATCTCTTGTGTTCAAATTGTGTACCAAGAAGAGACACTTACAGTGTGAAATTACGAAGAGCTGTAGAATAGACTTTCAACAAAGAAGTCTAGATCATAAGCTATAAAGCTCTCATTTGCTATATAGTGATTACAGCTAATTGGCTGCCAGCGTGGAGAGTGGACATAGGCTTATAATAAGCCGAACCACTATAAATATCGGTGTCAAAATTCTCTTGCCTTACACTCTTTATTATATTGCTGTGTGATTCGATTATCTCTGATCATTATCTCATTGCGAGTGATTTTGGTTAAAAGATTTTCGAAAGAATTGCATAATACACCTATTCACCCCCCTCTAGGTGTATTCACTAGCCCTTATCACCGAGTTCCTCACCTGAGATAGGCGGTGTCGTTCCCTGGCCATGCGACGCTTGTTTCATCTGATGCTTGCCTGCCCACCCTCTTGCATGACTGAGCTGCTGTTGTCCCGTGATTCATCATTACGGCTATTCTCATCACGACGAGGCCACCATTCTGCTTAACAAGCTATTTCTGTTTTTGCTGGTTTGAAGAATTTGTTGCCAACGTTCAGTCGAGTTTCTGCCTCTATGGTGACCTCACTTCCAGTCGCTGGCTCTCTTGGTTGCTGTGTTCTCACGAAGCTGAAGCATATCCCATCGAATTCACCCCTTGCCTAGCCGTGAGTCCACCGTCAAGCACCGAACCACTCCGGCCACCTGTGGTCATCCGTTGTTAGTCGAATTTATTTGCATAATAATAAAAATCCTTATTCAAATCAATTTGAATGTTTCATTACCTATTATGTCTTATCGACAAGTAACCTTTAGATTTTTTGAGATTGGTGGACATTATCATATAGGTTACATTTGGCCATTTCTAATCAATATAGAACTGAATAGGATAGAAGATGAAATCCAGGGAATTTTGATATATCTTATCCATATTTTAGTTATTACAGTAATAAAGTTGGATATATTCATATATACATTGCTTGATATAAACGACAAAATGAACCAAAAATTTTACAAAAGATAAAAATTTCTCGTGACACTCTTTCTTACTTATTTTATTTGGTTTTGTTATTTTATTTTCCTCTGTCTTATTAATTAATTTATTTTTTACTTTTTCCCCTCCCATCATTCTCTAATGAAATTTTTTTATATAGTAGACTATAGTAATATAACCAAAATACAAAAATACCTATAATATATAATAAACATACATATTTATATATTGAAATTATTTTATAAAAAATAATTAAATTCGAGTATATAAAAATAAAAATTAGATTAAATTAAAATAACTAAACTGTTATTTTTTTTGTTATTATGAATTTCTTATATTAGAATTCAAATATTATTTATATTGATATATAATTTTAATTTTGTTAATTTAAAAAAAAATCCTTCAAGAAAAGTAACTATCTTTCTCGTCGCTCTTACTTACTTTATTTTATTTTCCTCTCTTTTATTAATTATTTTTTATTTTTTCCCTTTCCACCATTCTCTAATAAAATTTTATTAAATACTAAAATACCTAAAATATATAATAAATATAAATATATATTTAAATTAACATAGTGAAAATATTTTATAAAATATAATTAAATTTGAGTATATAAATAAAAAATTAAATTAAAATAGCTAAATTTTTTTGTTATTTTGAATTTCTTATATTAGAATTCAAATATTATTTGTATTAAGATATAATTCTAATTTTTTTAATTTAAAAAATCTATAATTCGAGAAAAATAAATTTTCTATTATGAATGCTAAAAATCATATCCACCTTTATCCCACATCCCACATCGGATAATTTTATCCGATCTATATCCCCCTTATATCATCGTTTATCGTGTCTTGAGCAGGCACCAAATACATAATATGATAAATTTTATCTTATCCCGAATTTTATCCTGGCAATCTTAGGATTTTTTTTCTAATCTGCAATGTGACAAAATATTAATTTGTGATTCTTCCAAACTCCAAGGGTGAGTTTCACAATCTTATTGAATCGATGAATAAATGAGCAAATTCATTTTTCATGATGAATTCGTATTATTTATTTATTTATTTTATGGTGGTCGGCGACAGTCTTACCTAATGTAAACTATCTAAGTTTATGGCGGGTCCAATGTACGTGATGAAAAAAGATATAATTTTCTAAACAAGTCAAATTATTCATTTTAGATTTAACATGGATAAAACTTTTTTAACGGGATTAGTGGAGAGGATAATATTGAGAGGAATATCACTAATCATTTTAAAGGTTTGTTCCGGACCGACCGATTGCTTGCGATTTTGCTAATAATGCTTTTGAGAGTTGGAATAATGGTCTTGAAGCCCAAAACCGTGTGATTTTTCATGTGAATTATATATTATTGCGTTTAGTGCTTTTAAGTGACAGAGAGATGATGTGCATGTTTGTGACTGTGAAGTAATCATATGCAATTGCTCTTTAATATATATAACCATGAATTATTTGTATAGCTTTAGGTGATAAGGTGATCCAAAAGATTCATTGTAAGTCGGAAATATTCATAGATTTTAATGCATTTATATTTATTTAAATTCATATAGAGAAGTTGATTAATAAATTGAGTGGGTTTGCTATACCTAGAGATAAAATAGTCAATAGATTAAGAAATTTAGTTATTATATATTTGATATCGTTCTTGTATGCGTAACAATCTGAAATTTATATTTAATGGTTATGGTGAAATCGGATGCTCTAACATATTTATTTGATTGATTTCCTGCATTTAGTTTTCAAATTTTGCTTTTAAGATTTTTAAATTTAATTTGTATTGTATGAGACCAACTGTAGCGCTATCAGAGTTTGAAATCCTTTAGAACAATATTTATCTTTCATTCAAGCATAATGAATGAAATCATGATGCACTATTCAATCTTTACTTTTAGTAAATTAGTGTCAATTACTCTGTCTTTTTATAACTATTCCACTAGACTATTTAAAAAGTTTTCTTTAAACAATGTACTTAAAGAATCACATTAATTTTTTCGTTTAAAATTTGTTTTACTTCACCTTCTACACATGAAGACTAGGGGTGACCTCTCCCCCGCCCACGGTCCCACACCGTCGCCCCCGCGGGCCCCGCAGGCCCTTTTTCTCCGAAGATCAAATGTTATCAATATGCATTCACAAAGGCTAATTGCATGAATGATATAAGATTTTGTTTAGCTCAAAGCCTTTGTCAGTTCTAGTCCCCAAGTACATTTGTTTGAACTCATGATTACGTATGCTACAGTAGAATTAAGTTCAGCATCTCCTCCATCGATTTGATGACTGCGTTAGCGCGCCCAGAACTAGCAAAATTGGACATCCCAAACAAGAGAATAAGGTCGAGGCGGCTTGGTCCATAGATTTAGCCAAATCGATATCATTCAAAGCTGCAACGTGTGGTCAGTCTGAAAGTTGGAAAACAAAAGGATAACTACTAACCAATATATCTTAGAAGAACCATTGGTCCACTCGCACCATCTTAAAACCTTAATGTTCGGTATGGACATGCATTTCCAATGATTTGATCTAAAGAGAACTCTTGAGAAAGTCTTCGAGAGACTATCAGTGAAGGCTTGATCAAATTCTAGCCAGTGAATTAGGTACCTCGGGCATTGAACGACGTTTATGTATTTGGTGAAAGGTAAGAAAATTTTCCTCGCACCAATCGATGTATTACTGGACGATGCTCATGCTCTTAGCATGTGGAAAGAGACGAGAGACTCGTCCATGCAAGGCGCTAAGGGAAATTGCATAGCTGCCACAACCCGCCGTCGCGAAGGCGCTTTTCCTGATATGGATCTGCATTGGCATACCAATGGAAAGGGCCCATCTTCTCCAAGATTCTCTCGCTATTTGTCAAATGGGTGCATTCGATCGCAAGCGAAAATTGCACCTTCGATCGTCTCGAGATCACAATCGGAATCGTCGAGGAACGCAAAGGAGTTCCTCCTCGGGGGCTTCCTTCATTCTAAAAGTGACCAACAATACTTGGGCACTAATTAAAAAAAAAAAAAAAAAAAAAAAACCAACAACAACCACAACAATTGCGCACATCGGTTGCAATCCGTACATAGACCAAATGACATCCGTCTCGCAATTAAATTTAAGCACAGTTTGTTTTGCGAAAATGAATGATGTGGAAAATGTTTTTGAAAATGATTGCTTATATCGCTTATAAAAAATGAATAAATGAAAAATTACAATACTTTCATCGTCCAAGAAAATATTAATGAAATATTTTTCGCTGGATAATTATTACTAGCAATATAAACGATCATTCTTAAGAAAAAATTTTCTAACTTATTTTTCATGAAACAAACGGAGCTTTATTTGCAATGATGGCCGCACCAAGTGGAATGTTGTTCCACATTTTGGTCCGCGTTTCCCAAACAAAGCTCTAATGACTCGTTGGCTTAACATCTCAAAACTTTCCCTCATGGTAAGTTTTTGAAGCTTCTAGTAATACTTCAATATTGTCGATAAGAAAATCCAATCGGTAACTTGCTTATCAAGTAAACCGTTAGCAAGTTTCCGATATTATAGAGATTTTATCAACGTCCAAACAAATTAGTATATTATCACTTCCTCTAAAATTTTACGAGTGTATTAGTAATTTACCAACACTATACTAAATTTGCCAACATCCACTAAATTAATAACTTTCACCAATTTGGGAATTTTTCTAGTAGAATTAGCAAAAAACCGATCTATAAAGAATTTATTTATTTTTGGTAAAGAATCTATAAAGAATTTATTGATCTCCCAATAAATCAATCAGTTACCATATTCCTTCATATTTTATAAACGCGGTTCAATAACTACCCACACCATATAGAATTTAGAATTTGTCGAGATGTGTCGGTAAATCCCTTAATAGCGTTGATAGTTTACTGAGCACGCTTGTATAACTACTATTTCGATGGAATGTCAGTGAATTTTGCAGAAGGTTGGTACTTTACTAAAATTTCGAAGAAGGGAATTCTCTAATTTACAGGGACACTGATTAAAGAGGTCACGTCACTGTGAGTATCATATTATGGGCAATACAATGATGTTGGTTTTGTTTGGCATGGAAGAAAAGTGATAGTGATTCTAGGAGTTTCCAATTGCTTGCTTTATATGAAAGTGTTAGAAACTGAGATTGTTCGTTAGTTAAGATGGTTGAAGCAGCATGATTCTCCTATGATGACCTATGATGACCTATTCTTGAACGAAAATGCTTACCATCAACATAAATAGTTCCGGGTGAACATCGTCTGCCATTTGATGCTGGAAAGATACACTTTCATCTCGTTTCTTCCTGTCTGGTTGCTAAAAGGGAAATGATCGAATAGTCCAAGAACTTGCAAAAAATTGCTTCAGATGCGGACTTGCCGTTTTCTTTCCGTTTAATTGGTATTTCTTCTCACAGTCTCCTCCTTATGTTTTGTCGTTAAGTTTACAAATTACTTACCCTGTGATTTTCCAGGATTACTTTGAAATGCCAATAGCTTACAGGCCTTCTCATGCGTATACAACTTACGAAATGAAATATTGAGTGAGGTCAACCTCTGTTCTAATCTAACCTTTTCGACTTTAAAACGCACTGATGCCTACCGTGGTAAAGACATATCTGTTGGAGAAGCGTGGGTAAAAACTATGACCTCTAGTCCAATTCAAGACGACCAGACAACAGGTATGTTTTTCTTGCTGAGTAATTTGAGACAGAGCTCGTTCACGGTGTTAACTGCGGCCTATGCTCGTGTGAGAACGATAGATAACTCAGAAATGTTGAGAAAAGGGGTCTCCATTTAACTTCAATTTCGCAATTCAATCCCGTTATTGCAGGCGCTCCCTGCTAGATTTCTGATGGAAAAAGTGGATCTACTACTCTAAATGTATGTGAATATTTGAGCTAATCAAGATTGGCACATCTTCTTTTGAATAATAAGCATAAACGTAGTGGAGTCCTTCATATGCTTGTGATTTGTTGCCCTAACTAGCTACAACCTGTCATATCCAGCGGCAGATCCTGCATATGCAGAGAAGATTATCGCTGCAGTTGATGCTATTCAAGTGAGGAGCCGGTTCTGTTGGTGGTGACGTTGCATAAAGAACTTCTCTCGACACCAAACCAAAATCGAGACTAATGAATTTATAGTTAGGCCCATTGATCTGGACTTAAAGCGGTTGGCTCTCCGCTAATCAAATATCCTAGAACTTTTTCTTTTTCGTCTTCTTTTTCTTTTTGCCGTTGTGTCGAAAGGTTGGACTAATTGCACAACCGGTCCCTTTACAAGTCGGTATTCGTGCGTAAATGAATGTATGGGCTACAACCAAATTCGATAATCCAGCATTAACAACAAGTTCGAATGAACCAGTTGCTTGTAGAGTCAATTATAGAATAAAGGTGAAATCATATTTGTTACTTTTGTTTAGATATTCATTTGGCTATATAGGGCGCGAATAATAACTATTGTGTTTCCAGATATAATTTCTAGCCAAAAATAGATTTTTCTAATTTTATTCCCTATATGAGTTTCTAAGCAAAAATACATGTTTGATAATAACACAAAATTTCTCCCTTTTAGGTGATTGGAAATGGAGGACAAGGGGTGGCTGGAGACAACCGGTGAGGGAGGCGGGCGGTAGCGATGGCAAGGGGACGGTGGCTAGTAGATGGTGGGTGGTAGCAAGTGGATAGCCTAATAAAGAATGGCGAGCGTATATATATATATATATATTTCTGAACTCTATTCTAGAAATAGAAAAGTATAAAATGTTTACTTGTTATTTCTAATCCGAACTTATTTGTGGATTAAAAATTTATTATAGAAATAGAAAAATGAAATTATTTTGTCAAACGAATGTCTGTTCTAAAGTTGTCCCCAAAAATAAAAAAAATAAATCTAGCCATAAATAAAATGGTTTTGTTTGGTTGTTTTGGCATTTTTACAGATACGTGTGACGGCTACGACCGATAAGGTTGTTGTGGTGCACCACCGCCAAGATCCACTTCAAGCATGATTTTTCAAACTTAGGGAGTACGACACTAGTCGATTGTTTTGGCATTTTTATGGATATGTGGGACAGCTATGACCAATAAGGTTGTTGTGGCGCACCACCGCCAAGATCCACTTCAAGCACGGATTTTCAAACTTAGGGAGTACAACATTAGTCAATTTTGAATTGAATTTCTAAATGGGGATAATGACACAAACAGTCGCTGAACTTCGATCTAATATGTAATTTGATTCATTAACTTTTGATTTATTCAGTATAGTCCCTAAACTTTAACCTAATTTACAATGTGATTTCTGAATTTTTAATTTATTTAATGTAGTTCTAGAACTTTTGATACATGTTCGATATAGTCCCTAAATTGAATAAAAATGTTCAATATAGTCATTCCATCAATTTAAGACTATGGACTACATTGAACATTTTAACACAGTTTAGGGATTGTATTGAACATATACCAAAAATTTTAGGAAATACATTGAACAAATTAAAAGTTCAGAGATCATGTTACATATTAAGTTAAAGGTCATGGACCAAATTGTGCATTGAACCAAAGTTTATGGATTATTTATATCATATTTCCTTCTAAATATTCTCATAAAGAAGGGATTCTTTTACGCAGAACTAGATGCCCAAGGACATAGACGAGACTCCTAGGGTTCCCTGTCAAGACTTGAAGATGAGAAAGTTGAACATTCAATGACTGATAAAGGCCGTAGTCAGTTAATACAGCTGTATCACGTGATCTTCGTTATATGTTCTTCAATCTTCTTCTTGGACCATGAGAAAAACTAGCCCTTTAAATTCTGACCAAACTAACCAAGGGAAGCTATATCATACCGTAGAAATTAAAATCATTCTACATATTGAGCGTATACACTATTTCCATATGAACCGTCAAATTTAGTAGTGTTAAGTACGAGAATAGCTATAGCTGATAGTGTTGATTCCAAGTCTTAATCGTTCTCTGATGCTGTGCGAGATAAATGGCTGTTTTCCATAAGTTTAAGCAATTGGAAAAAATTATTGGTCGATCATGTATCTATGCAAACACATTTTTTTAGCAATTGACTTATCAAACGGGTGGATCAAGTGACTTTACCTTTACCAAAAAAAAAACGGGTGGATCAAGTGAAGCATGGTCCAATCCAAATTGATCAATTTAACTTGTGTTGACCCAATTCCATGTAATACAAATCTAGCAAGTCATGTTTAACCAAATACGTACCTGACCTAACTTATATTGTTAAAACTCTTCTATATTTAATTCAATTCAACAAAACCCATACTCAAATTAAGGCAAGAGATTGTGACTAGCTAGAGAGAGTGAAAAGAGATCATAAAGGTAAGTTGGGTCTAAGTTATGATTCCATTTAACACTCATATAAACTCATTTATAATCCATTTATTAAATTAAGTAATTAATACAACAACTCAACTCATCAAATATCGAATAAGAAATGGGTTTTGACAGGTATAGTAACTTGCTACAGCAAATAAAACAAAATTCATAATCAGGTGGATTATACTTTCCGACATCTTGGTTTTTTTTTTTTTTTTTTTTCCTGTCAATCACGTAATCCATCATTTTCAATCTCTGCATGTTCGTCCTAGCAAGTTAGCAACTCACTCACGAAAGGAAGACCCTACGGCTTCCCTTTCGTTTCAAACAAAATGGCCAGAATCCATTTTCCTTTTCACTCTGCATGGCCGAATCACTCTTTTTGGGCATCGCCCAGGATGTGCTAGGGAAGGAACATAGCATCCCAAAATATGTTGACTGCCATTCCAGCCGTGTAGTTAGATGCTGAGGAGGAGCAACAGGCGAAGAACCACCGCTTCAACTGTGGCTAGGTTTGGCTTCAAGACATGTCGCACATACGGTGGACGTAGTTACATTGAGTTGAAATGAACTATCAAATGAGTGCTAAGAACCTAAAAGACGGTAATTTCTTCTCTTCAGCATATAATCAACAACACAACGTATTTATTATTCTAAACCACATTAAGCTAAATTAATGTAACTTTAAACCCCCTATACTAAACCATCATAAATTTGCGTAGTACTTTATATAAATATTGTGGCGTCCATCCTGCTGCCATGGGGAATGCGCCATGTGCAGCTGCTGTAAAAAATGACAGAATTAGCTGTGTTTGCAGCCTCGACTAGCGAGTCTATATCACAGCCTGTTCGCACGATTGATTTGTTCACATGGTCTCGCCCATCAAAGCGCAGAACGGAACAAATTTCTCCATAATTTTCAGGTCAGTAACCGAAGAGATAAATCGTAATTTGATTCCAGGTTTCTTGTTAATCTAATCAGATGTCTATAATAAAATCAACAGCATCACCAAATTCCTAAAAGCATTAAAGACGATTAAACGAAATGTGAATAGTGCATTTGGTTTAGCCCATGGGGCTTTTAGCCTTCAAAGTCTCTTGGGGAAATGCTAGACTGTTTGATAATCATTTTGAAATAATTTTCAAATAAAAGTCAGCATTGAGAATGCTAAAAGCCCAATACTAATAAGAACTAACTTTGACCTTTTAGAATTTGGCCAAATACTTTTTTTTTTTTTTTTTTTTTTTCCAAAACTATCATCACTTATTATTCAAATTTCTAATTTTGTCCTCGTTATTTTTTTTAAATGCCAAAATAATGCTAAAAAATCATAATTATATAAATACTAAAAATATATTTTTTGATCTTTTAAAAAATTATTTATATATTTGATTTTTTTTAACATTATTGTCAAAATTTATATGTAAAAGTTACATACATTATTTTTTTCAATTTTAAACAAATAAAAAGTAAAAAATTCCGACGAAGAGTTTGGTCCTTTTTTAAAAAAAAAAAAATTATATATAGGCATTTGATGTTTTAGCATTACTTTCAATTTTATATTTAAAAAGTTGCATACATTATTTTTTTCAATTTTAAACAAATAAAATTAAAAAATTTCAACGAAGGATTTGGTCTTTTAAAAAAAAATATTATATATACATTTTTTTTTATTTTTTAGCATTATTGTCAAAATTTATATTTAAAAAGTTGCATATATTATTTTTTTAATTTTAAACAAATAAAAATTAAAAAATTCCGATGAAGGGTTTTGACTTTTTATATATATATATATATATATATGTATTTGATTTTTTTAGTATTATTGTCAAATTTTATATTTAAAAGTTGTATACATTATTTTTTCAATTTTAAAAAATAAAATTAACAAAAACTAATATTAATTATGCAAAGGTCTTTTCAAATGTGTTTTTTACCAAATGGTATTTCTCTTAAAGTTGCTTCTCAAAGCATAATTTATCAAATAACATTCGCATTTGCCTAAAGTTCTTTAGGCTAAACTGCTTTATATTTTCTCAGTAGGCTTTCAAAATGTTGAACCAAATGAAACCTCAAAATCTCAATATGTCCATCACAATGATTAATTATCAGATAATACCGTGCTAGCCACAGGTTTGAGCAAATTAACTTCCTGAAAAAGTTCTGACCAAAAAAATTAAAATTCCCAAAAAAGTCAATTATAGAAGAACGGTGAAATCACGGTTCTTCATGAATTCATTTGACCATATAGTATCTTCTCCTTGCTAGAAATGATTCTCTGGTGCTCTTAGAAATCATCCGTGGGATTGTTTAGGCATTTCCACCCTACGGGTACATGTGAAGGCAACAATCAGTACCGTGATAGTGATGTAATCCCAGGTCCACTTCAAGTCCAAATTTTCAAACTTAGGGAGCACAAAAATGGTCCGGTTTGAATCGATTATCTAACGTAGATCCAGATGCACAAGGAAATAGACAAGAGACTCCTGGAATTCCCCCATCGACACTTGGAGATTTAGAAGTTACAATATTCAATGGCTGATAAAAGACAAGAGTCAGTCAAAATAGGGGTATCCCATGGTCTTCCCTGTTTATTATTAATTGATCTTCTTCTTATACCAAGGGAGAAAGCTAGCCCGTTAAATTCTTACAAAACCAACTATGAGGACTGTGCCATCCCGTACAAAACAAAAAAATCATTGGATTGTTTGGCTTCGCATCTAAACCATTAATTTGATCGCCCCAGTGTTAAGCATGAGAGTAACCGTCCGAAACCAAGAATTTTGGCGCCTACTCTTAATCATCCTATGGTACCATGCAAGATAAATGACTGTTTAAACTATTGGTGGCGATTAGCGATGACTTTAGTATGGTATCTAAGATCAAGATCATTTTTGCCTATCGTGAATTAGTTGACCAAATTACATGGAAAGATTCTATGAACAAAGATGTTACTAGCTGACAACCCCGGTTGAAAAAATTTGAGGTGCTACATAGTCACACCATTCAAATCATAATTTTTGGATATTTATGTGTTGCTTTGATAAGTCTTTTTAAAGTATTAGGACATGTTTTATGTAAATTGTAATAATATTATGATTTTATGATATCGACCTTATGATCTGATATTGTTTCCTTTTTGTCAAATTCCAACGGTAAATATGATCCCCGAATCTCTCGTTGATTTTGATTAGGGTTTTTATCCTTTAACATTCACAATAATTATTTTGTTCCGGGTCATTTTTTTTATTTAATTAGTTCACTATTCTCGAGGGAATAGTAAGTCCAACGAAAAATCAAGATTCATTTTCTTTGAGTGTGCAATTTTTGTCTTACTCTAATGCGTAACGCAATGTCCCAATCTCAAGTTGATTCTGCTCAGGGTCGTTTACTGTTGTGCTTAATAAAGATTATTTCTTTCCACATCATCTTTACTTTTATTTCTTCAATTCGATCGAAGTAAGTCAATTGAGGGATTCCCTTTCGTGTTTTTAGCGTGTGATCACCAAATTTCAGGTTGCGGAGCCATAAGGATCGTTAGTGATAATATTGGGAAAAAATGTTAGAAAAGTCTTAAATCAATTGAAATGGTACCAATTTATTCCTAAATTTTTTAATTGTATTAATTTAGTCCTAAATCCTATAACCTAGTGCCAGTATAGTTCTTCGGGCTAATTGTGGTAGGATATTGCTGACGTAAATGTTGATTAGCCTACATGGCACAACTAGTATTGACATAAATAATTTTTAATAATGTTTAAATATTTTTTATTTTTTTATTTTTATTTTTATCTTCTTTTTTTTTTTTTCCTTTTGCCAGTGACTGGTCGTCCACCATAGGCGATAGCCGAGCGAGCTAGCCTCTTAAGTAAGGGTTGCCATCACCCACCATTAGTGAGGCTCAGCCAGATAAGGGTGAGGGCTTTCTCACTAAATTTGGCAAGGTTGACCCTTGCCAAATGGGGGAAGGCGATGCCTGGCGAGTTCACCTTGGCCTAAGTGAGGGCTAGCCTCACCAGGAGGGGAGTTTCACAAAAAAATAAATGATTTGAAAAATATTGTCTTGATAACTACTCATATCATTGAACTAATTAGTTAGTGAAAAATATTTTTTATCATTGATAATAATTTATATTTAAATATTTTCTTGGACAATGAAAATTATTTTCATTCATTCATTTTTCGTGAGCAATATAAGCGATCATTTTTATAAAAGTATTTTTAAAGTTATTCATTTTTTTGCGAAACAAATGCATCCTAAACAACACTACTCTTTATATGTATTATGTTTTGTCCTCCAAATACATTGTAACTTGTGACACCCTACTTAAAAGTTTTTTTTTTTTTTTCATTTTTTGGGGTCTGTTAGTTTTTCCTTTTGGTCATAGGTTTGCCAGATGAATTCTTGGACTTTGGAGCTCTTATACAAGGAGCTTTAGCGGGACCCTAAGGGTCCATCTTGAAAAAACCCCCCCATAAAGGGTGTGCTTAGTTGGACTTTTGGGAAAGTTTTTGGGAAAATGTAAATAATTTTGTTAAATGAATTTTTCAAAATATAAATTGTGTTTGGAAATTATAATTCAAAAATTATGAAGTACATTTGAGCAAAATAATATTTAGAGAAATTATATTTACAGAGAACTTTTGTCATTAGAAAAAGAAAATTGGCAATCCAAACTATCGTCGGCGGTTATCGTTGAGGTTGCAAGACCTTAGGCGGCCCCTGGAGACCACCGGCAAGGTCGCCCAGAGTTAGGCAACCTCGGCGAGGATTGCGTGACCCTCTCAATCCCTCACGAAGGTCACTCGACCCCGGCAAGGTAGAGGTTGCAGTGATGCAAATCGCACGGCTCATTGCTAAGGTTGCAACAACCTAGATCGCACGACCCCTCCTGGAGGTTGTTGTGACCCTAATTGTGCAAAGGTCGCGCAACTCCCTAGCGATGGTCGCCTGTGTCGCCATGACCACGCCGGCCCCTCACGAAGGCTAAGGCCATGGTCACCCAAATCGCACAACCCCTCGCGGAGGTCGCCGTGAACCTGATCGTGCGAAGGTTGTGCAATCCCCCGGTGATGGTCGCCTGGGTTGCCACAACCACATCGGCCTCTCTCTAGCCTTTCACCAGCCCCTCGCAGCCCCACACAACCACACCAACTGACCTCAACGGAGAAGAAGATAAACATTCATATACGAGGACAAAATCGGAAAAAATAAAAAGTCAATGAGGATGGTTTTGGAGTAATTTTTGTATTCTCTCTTTCTCTCAGCATGCCGAGAATGTTGAAATGCCCAAGATAGCCTCATACTTACTTTGGACTTTCAGCCTTCTAGAAACTTAGGGCGCATTTGGTGACGTTTTTGTTAAAAAATTGTTCCTAGGAGCAGAAATAGAAAAAACTATTTCTGTCTCACTGGGAACAATTTTGAACAGAAGAACGCGTTTGGTAATTACACAAAATTTTTGTTCTCGAAATAAAAAAAAAAAATAGAAACAAGTTTGGTAAACTTATATAATTTTTTTTGTTTCTTTTAATTTTGTAATCTTTTTATTTTATTTTTCCTTTTCTTATTTTTTTTTTCTTTCTTCCTTTTGGCTGGTCGCGGCCTTAGCCATGGCCTAAGGCAACCAGCCAATGAGGGCGGACGGCCTTGCCCAGCCACTACGAGGCCAAGCTCACCCAACCATCGACGAGGCGAGGGCCACCGCTAGGTTGGCGTCGCCCAACGGTGGCCTAGTGAGGCCGAGCCTTGCGGTGGTTGGGTGAGCTCGCCTTGCCGCGTCGGGCCATCGCCGGGCGACGCCGACCTAGCAGTGGCTTGGCAAGGCCTAGCCTCGCCGATGGTTGGGCGAGCTCAACCTCGCCGGATCTGGGCGAGCTTGAGCTCACCCAGCCAAGGCAAGGCCGCTAGCCCTTGTCGGCCATAGCCGAGGCTAGCCAAAAAAAAAAGGAAGAAAGGAAAAAAAAAGAAAAAGGAAAAAGAAAAGTGTTTCTTGAAATTGTTGTTTTTTTTTTTTTTTTTTGGTAACGAAGTTTCTTGGAATTGTTCCATGAACAGAAAACAAGTTTTTTTCTATTTATCTCCAAATCTATTCCTGGGAGCAATAGATTTTTTATTTCCAAGAGCAAAAGTATAAACAAATGTGTTTATATTCTTTTTTTGTTCCTCGAAACAAAAAAACAGAAATTTTTGTTCCGGGGAACAAAAACACAATTAAACAAATAGGGCCCTACTTTGCCTCAATGATGTTTACAATTTTTTTTTTTTTCAAATATCCATTTTTAACTCTGGGGTTTTGGACGTCCAAAGTAATTCGGAAAAATATTTTTCAAAAGCACGAACTCCTCAAATCCAAAGGAGGGGAGTTTCAAAGTCTCCACCTCTCCGTTCCTAGAACTTGAAAGTTAAGTGTCGTGTGGTCCATCCTGCTGCCGTGGGGCATGTGCCTTGTGCAGCTACTATCGAAAGGACAGAATTAGCTGAATATGGAGCACGACATGGGAATTAAAATCACATCCTCGTTCACACATTTTAAGTTTCACGTCATCACGCCCATCAAAACGCAAAAACGTAATTTAATGTCAATATCCAAAGTGGTAAATGATAATCGATTCCTGATTTCCTGATTAATCCAATCAGATGTCTATGAAAAAACTCAAGAGCGTCGTTGAATTCCTAAAAGCATTAAAGATAATTAAACTTTCAAAAAAAAAGTGTTGAACGTATTATAATTATGCTTATTTAATTTTAAATTTTGTTGTCAATTCAGTTCATTCGACTAATTTTATCCAATCTGTGCTCATGTGAACACCGGCTAACGTTGACATAATAATTTTTTAATAATATTTTATTTTTCAAATTTTAATTTAATTTAAATTTTTTATTTTTTCTCTTCTTCCTTTTTTGGCTTATTTTCCCTGTAGTGGCTGAAACCCAAAAATAAAATATTATTAAAAAATTGCAAAGTCAATGTCGGACGACCGATCAAAATTAACCGAATGTAATGAATTGATACAATTACAAAAAAGGTTTAGAACTGAATTTGACAAAAAAAAACTAAAACTAAATTTACACGATTATAATAAATTTAAGATTTTTTTTTTTATCATTCTTCGGATACTAATCCATTCTACGTGTGACTAAATCACCAGACCCAAGATCTCTATTTTTCGTAGACTTCTTTCCTTCAAACATGCATTGCGATTAGCTGACTTTTCCATCACAGCCCGTGCATTAAACCGGTCGGTGGCGACTCTAGTCCGATGTGTAACCTCGTGAAAATTTTTGCCGCTCGTAAATTACCCGAACACAGTATTTGGGAAGATCTTCGGAAAAGAGATGCTGCTAGCTAACAACCGCAGTTTGCAAAATTCGAACGGCTACAAAGCCAAACCATGAAAATCATAGCCTTTTGGATATTTACAAGTCCATTATAAATTAATTTGATAAATCCTTTTAATAGTATTAGCATATATTATAGCTAAATTTTGATCTTACGATCCGCTTTTATGTACCTTTTGTCTTAGTCCAATGTTACATACGATTTTCTTATATCTAGTTGATTTTGATTAGGGTTAATTAGTTTACTTTCACAAGAATTATTTTGTTCCACTTCATGTTTTTCTTGTCTCATTAGTTTACTATTTCAATGCAATACATCGAAGGATTTGAGATTGTTTTTTATTTACCCTTTTAGTGTGTATTTCTCTCATTCCAATGTTGAACGCAATCTTTGAATATTTAATTGTTTTGAGTAGGGTTATTTGTTGTTGTACTTACATAAAGATGTCTCTTTGTCTCTTTTCTGCATTAACTTTCTTACTTCATAAGTTCAATAATTCAATCGAATAATAAGTGGAAAAATTGTCCAAAAAACCTTAAAATTATTACACTTTTACCAATTAAATCATAAATCTTTCAATTTTACCAATTGAGTCATAAGCATTTTCTTATTTTGCAAGTTGAGTACATTTGACCAAAAAATTGTTGATGTTGATATTTTTAAATAATATTTTAATATTTTTTTTTAAATTTTTTGGCAGTTTTTGTAATTAGGGTTGACGACGAGGGTTGCCAATGAACCCTCGTGCGGCTCTGGGTGAGGAC
Source organism: Eucalyptus erythrocorys (assembly GCA_014182555.1). NCBI lineage: Eukaryota > Viridiplantae > Streptophyta > Magnoliopsida > Myrtales > Myrtaceae > Eucalyptus > Eucalyptus erythrocorys. Next base: position 21,929,223 of record CM024607.1, on the reverse strand, counting down.
ACCCGCGCCATCACTTTGCCCAATGAGGGCGTCGCAATCCTCACTCAGAGCTGGCAAGGGTTGTGACGCCCTTACTCAGAGTCGGCGTAGATTGGCCAATCATCCTTATTGACCTTAAATCTAAAATTTGGAAAAAAGAAAACAAATAAAAAACCATTAAAAATATAAATATTATAAAAATTGTACAAGTGGTTGTTAGTCGTGTCATGTAGGACAGTCAATATCTACACCATTAAACTTCTGGCCAAAATTGGCATGATGGACTTAATTGGCAAAAACTAAAAAGGTTTAGTACTAATTAACAAAATTGAAAAGTTTAGAGCAAATTGATAGGTTTAAGATTTTTTAGACAATTTTTCCAATGATAAGCTCGACCAAGGTATTCGAGATAAGTGCCTTTATCGAGTACTGTTTATCTAAAGCCTATTTGGTAACCGGCCAATTCTTGGCTATTTATGCTTTTTTATTTCTCATAACAAAAAAAAAAAAAAAACAAGAAAATAGTCTAGTTTCGTTTGTTAACTTTTCTACTCCTTGAATAGTCGAAGCCTTACCAGCCATCCGTGAGGCTCGACAACGCGATGGTTAGGCGAGGTCCAGGCGAGGCTCGACCTCACCTAGCCACCATGAGGTCAGCTTCGCCTAACTATGGCAAGGCGGTGAGGCCCTCTCAAGACCAGCGATCGACTAGAGGAAGAAGAAGAAAAAAAAGGAAAAATGAAAAATCTCATAAAATTATTTAAAAATTAAAAGAAATTTTAAGTCACAAAAAAATTTGGGAATTGTATCGAACATATTTCTATTTCGATAATAGAAATTTTGTGAATTATTAAATGTTTTCAAATATTTAGAAACTCCTTAGGAATAAAATAAAAGAAATAATTTATGGAGAGAGGCTATCATTGGGAATGGATGGTTGCGAAATGGGTCTAGTCTCAAGTATTGACTACAGTGTCTGAATTTGCAGTTAATTACAGCTGGCATGATAGCTGCCATAAGCATTGGCATTGTCATGCCAGCTTGCCTTTATGTGAAGTTGCTGTTGCCCCGTTCATTTCACGTGGTCAGGCCCATCAAAGCGCAGGAAGGAACAAATTTCTTCTTAATTTTCATGTCAGTAAGCAAAGGGATAAATCATAATTGATTCCAAGTCTCTTATGAATCTAATCAGATGTCTATTATAAAATCAACGGCATCGCTGAATTCCAAGTAAAATTAAAGACAATCAAACATAATATGAAATCTCAATTGCGATAATTAATTTTCCAATAATATTGCGCTGGCAAGAGGCTCCTAAAGAGTCAATTACTGTTCAACGGCGATATCATTTGGCCATGTGATACCTTCTCCTTGTTCCAAAGATTCATTAGATCTCATGCTCTTAAAAATCACCAATGAGTCATCTAATTAAACTCTCTTTCAAAATGATAAAAAGGAATCGTTTCGGCATTTCAACGAGCACATGTGAAGGCAAAAACCAGTGTGTACTCCAAGTTCAAACTTGGAAAATTTGGGGAGTACAAAAGTAGTCAGTCAAAACAGCTGTATCGCACGATCTAGACGCACAAGGAAAATGACGAGACTCCTAGGATTTCCTATCAAGGCTCGTAGATGACAAACTCGTCAGTCAAAAAAGCTGTATCACACGATCTTCCCTATTTATTCTTAATTGATCTTCTTCTTGTCCCTAGAGAGAAGCGAGCCCTTTACAAAATCCAACTAAGGAAACCATGTCATCTCGTACAAAATGAAAAGAAATTAATTGTACGGATTGGCGTTCTATCTAAACCGTTAAATTTGAGGGCCCTTGAGTTAAGCATGAAAAGAGCCATAATCAAGAGTGTTGATGCATATCTTAATCATCTTATGATGCCATGTAAGATGAACGGCCGTTTAAGTTATTAGTGGCGATGGTGACGACTCTAATATGATATCTTGGACATAAATAAAAGTCCATCATATCGTCCTTGCAATGGCCAATCCCGCCATGTTGATGTGATCGATTTTCGGATGAATGGGTTTTCAACTTTGAAATCGAAAGCCGACCTGTGGCTCCCGTAGATGTTTGGCCAACATCTAATGGTGGGGGGACCCAAAAAAACGTCGGTCTCTCCCTCTCTTTTTCTGAAATTGGACGTCGCTTACAATAAAGGAGGAAGGTAAATGTCCAAAAAAAAAAAATTGTTCCTATTGAAAGATAAATATATTTGGACTGTTTCAGTGCCAAACAGATAAAAGGACAAATTATCGTGCCAATAGATGCCCTACCAATTTTATCTTCCGACGGGCGTATGTGCGGTGTAACCATTCTCATTGTGGGGCCCATCCAAACTCCACAAATAATTGTCTGACCTGTGCCTGAAGTCCAAAGTTTTCATCCACTGGTCCTAATTTGAACATTTCATTAATGATAACAATTCTTCTTAGTTTGGAGTAAAAGATTCGAGGTAAGTGTTTTTATCGAGTATTATTTGTCTAAAGCCTGTTTGGTAATTGGCCAATTCTTAGCTATTTATGCTATTTCATTTCTAAAAAAAAGAAAACAAATTTGGTTTCGTCAGTTAATTTTTCTACTCCTTAAATAGATTTAGAACATAAGCAAAAAGTAACAATGGCCGTGATGGCTCCGCTGGGTAGGCTTCAGTTATTTGAAGGAAGGTTAGAAGTTCAAAGCCCCTGCAACTTGTGTTGCAGGGAGGCTGGTGGGCTATTAGGTGATCGATGCGTGGTGCCGAGGTGGTGATTTCCTCGCTAGCGACACCTGGAGGTTTACGTGGCGGCTGTCGGCCAAAGCGGTTCCTCTAGCATAAAAAAAAAAAAAAAAAAAGCATAAGCAAAAAGTAGAACAAGTTCTTAGGTACAATTCTATAGTCAAGCCCAAGCCATTTTTTTTTTCCTCTTCTTCTTCTTCTAGTTGGTGACATGGTCAGCGACCGGCTAGAGATAAGGTCCAGCGACCTCGTCAGAGCCTTACCAGCCATCCGTGAGGCTCGACATCGCGATGGTTGGGCGAGGCCGAGGCGAGGCTCGACCTCACCCAGTCACCATGAGGTCAGCTTCACTCGACTATGGCGAGGCGGCAAGGCTCTTCTGAGACTAGCGACCGACTAGAGGAAGAAGAAGAAAATAAGGAAAAAAGAAAAGAAAAAAGAAAAATTTAATAAAATTATTTTACAATTAATAGAAATTTTACGTCACAAAAAAAAATTTGAGAATTGAATCAACCATATTTCAGTAATAGAAATTTTATATAATTATCAAACGCTTTTGAATATATAGAAACTTCTTAAAGAATAAAATAAAAGAAATAATTTATGAACAGAGACTGTCATCGGAATGGACGGTTGCGAAATGGGCCTAGTCTCGAATATTGACTGCAGTGTCTGAATTTGCAGTAAATTACAGCTGGCATGATAGTTGCCATAAGCATTGTCATTGTCATGCCAGCTTGCCTTTATGTTAAGTTACAACTACCCCGTTCATTTCACGTGGTCAGGCCCATCAAAGCGCAGGAAGGAACAAATTACTTCTTAATTTTCATGTTGGTAAGCAAAGAGATAAATCATAATTGATTCCAGGTCTCTTATGAATCTAATCAGATGTCTATTATAAAATCAATAGCATCGCTGAATTCCTAGTAGCATTAAAGACAATTAAACATAATATGAAATCTCAATTGCGATAATTAATTTTCCAATAATATCATGTTGGCAAGAGGCTCCTAAAGAGTCGATTACTATTCAACGGTGATATCATTTGGCCATATGATTCCTTCTCCTTATTCAAAAGATTCATTAGATATTGTGCTCTTAAAAATCATCAGTGAGCCATCTAATTAAACTCTCTTTCAAAATGCTAAAAAGGAATCATTTGGGCATTTCTACGAGCACGTGTGAAGGCAAAAACCAGTGTGTACTCCAAGTTCAAATTTTGAAAATTTGGGGAGTACAAAAGTAGTTAGTCAAAACAGCTGTATCGCATGATCTAGACGCACAAGGAAAATGACGAGACCCCTAGGATTTCCTATCAAGGCTCGTAGATGACAAACTCGTCAGTCAGAATAGCTGTATCACACGATCTTCCCTATTTATTCTTTTATTTATCTTCTTCTTGTCCCTAGAGAGAAGCGAGCCATTTACAAAATCCAACTAAGGAAATTGTGTCATCTCGTACAAAACGAAAAGAAATTAGTTGTACGGATTGGCGTTCCATCTGAACCGTTAAATTTGAGGGCCCCTGAGTTAAGCATGAAAATAACCATAACCAAGAGTGTTGATGCAAACTCTTAATCATCTTATGATGTCATGTAAGATGAACTTTTGTTTAAATTATTGGTGGTGATTGATGACGACTCTAATATGATATTTAGGACAGAAAGAAAAGTCCATCATATCATCCTTGCAATGGCCAATCCAGCAATATTGATGTGATCGATTTATGGGCGAATGGGTTCTCAACTTTGAAATCGGAAACCGACCTGTGGCTCCCGTAGATGTTGGGCCAACATCTAATGGTGGGGGCATTAAAAAATCGTCGGTCTCTCCCTCTCTTTTTCTGAAATTGGACGTCACTAACAATAAAGGAGGAAGGTAAATGTCCAAAAAAAAAAAAAAAAAAATTGTTCCTATTGAAAGATAAACATCTTTGGACTGTTTCAGTGCCAAACAGATAAAAGGACAAATCATGGTGCCAATAGATGCGCTACCCATTTTTTCTTCCGTGGGCGTATGTGCAGTGTAACCATTATCATGTGGCAAGAATCACACAGCTGTAATAATTTTTTTGCTCGCATGCCTAGACCAACATCGAGCAATATATTTGTAAATCCATTTGGCTTAGTTTGGCTTACTCTTACCAAAAAAAAAAAAAAAAAAAAAAAAAAAACCATCGACCAATGCGCACTCCTTGTGGTGGGCCCCATCATTGACGTGGAGTCGTCCATTACATATAGGATACATGCTATTACATGTGAAAAGGAGGCGTAAGGACATTCATGTTTTTTTTTTTATTTATTTATTTATCAAAAAAGTCCTCATTTCATTTCAAGTAGTAAAATTAGAGGAACAAACCCAGATGAGTTTCAAAACAAAGAACATCCAAAAAGATCAAGGGGGACTAGAGACCCAATTAAGAGGTAGAGATTGATAGAGCTTGGCTTTGGCAACTCAATCGGCGGTTTTATTTAAATCTCTTGGAACATGGATCAATTTTAATCCAGGAAATGGAGCTAGAGCAGCGGGGGCCGTTTGGACTATTTCGTTGACTTCCCAAGGGGGGGTATCTTACCCCAAAATCGTCTGAACTGCCGCGTAGCAGTCAGACTCAACAGCAGCCCCGCGCGACCCTTTTTCCTTTCCCCATTTCACAGCGTTTCAAGCCTTCGCATATCGCTAGGGTTTCTAGATTCAAGGGAGATTGTGCCTTCACCGTGCGAGCCAAACCGCCGTGCAGCACCCAATTCTCGTCCCTGCACACCCCTGCTACTGATCCGTTGTTAGTTCCTGGTGTGAAGGCTCCGTCAACGTTAATTTTCACCCATCCCGGCTCCGGCGGTCTCCATCTTACAGGTACTTCGGTGGCTTTGCTGATGTTTTGCTGCTGTGATGAAGCTGGATCTTTGAATTTTTGTTTTGACGCGAGCAGATCAGCCACCACGCCCTGCGGATCTGGCATCCTTGCTCGAAAAACTGCTGCATTCCTCTGTTTCCAGATGAGCCAGGGAGCTTCGGCTACTATTTCGGGTTCGGGAGCTTGAGGAAGGTGGCTTTTATACTCCATAAAACCAGCCGTCTATACTCATTAGTCAAACAGCCAAGAATCAATTTCCTCCACCGTTTTAGCCGATTCCCTCCTTCGGAATGATATGGCAGAATCATTCCTTTCCGGTATCGCGGAAGGGGTGCTTGGGAAGATTGCCTCCCTGGCCGTCCAAGAAGCCGTCGCGATTTATGGTGTTGAGAACCAGCTTAGCGAGCTTAAAGAGACGGTGACTGCTATCAAGGCAGTCTTGTTAGATGCGGAGGAGCAGCAGGCGACGAACCACCGTCTGCAAGTGTGGTTAGTTTGGCTGCAAGACGTATTGTACGATGCGGAGGACGTGCTTGATGAATTCGAGTGCGAAGCCTTAAGGAAGCAGGTGATAAGTCGTTACGGGGGCGTCAAGGAGAAGGTACGCCGCTCCTTTTCCCTCTCTAATCCACTAGTTCTCCGTGCAAAACTCAGCAATAAGATCAAGGAGATACGGAAGAGATTATCCAGAATTTCCACTGAGAAAGATCAATTAAAACTTGCTGCAAGGAGTGCTGACAATGATGTGGCACATTATCGAGTACGACCGATGACTTACTCGTTCGTAAACAAGTTGGAGACCGTTGGAAGAGATATTGATAAAGAAAAGATTATTAAGATGTTGATGCAGTCGGTAGATGGCGAAAATATCTCAGTAATTCCCATTGTTGGAATAGGAGGTTTGGGCAAGACGACCCTAGCAAAATTGGTTTACAACGATGATAGAGTGCAAGAGCAATTCAAGTTGAAAAAATGGGTATGTGTACCCGAGGACTTTGATTTAATCAAAATTATCGAAAGAATCATCAAAGATGCAACCGGTCCAAGCTTGAGTAACCTTGATATTCAGCAATTGCAAACGCATTTGCAAGAAACCATCAAAGACAAGAAATACCTACTTGTCTTGGATGACATATGGAAAAATGACCGCAATAAATGGGATGAGTTAAAAAATTTGCTAAGCCAAGGAACTAGTGGAAGTAAGATAATTGTGACAACACACAATTTAGAAATCGCTCATATGATTGGAACCCATCCAACGCATCATCTGAAAGGTCTTGCGCTTGGAGACTCGATGGTTTTGTTCCAAAAATTTGCATTTGATGAGAAGGAAGGGGAGCCTTGTCCTAAACTCCTTGCGATTGGAAATCATATTGTTGAAAAATCACATGGAGTGCCTCTCCTTCTGAAAACTTTGGGGTGCCTACTTTACACAAAGCACGAAGAACAGTATTGGGCACGTATAAGAGATAGTGAAACATGGAATTTAGCGGAAGCAGAAAAAGACATTGTGCCAGTACTTAAGCTTAGCTATGATTATTTACCATCCAACTTAAAACGTTGTTTTGCTGCATTGTCACTTTTGAGAAAGGATGGTATATTTCAAAGCACTCAGTTCACTTGTTGGTGGATGGCTTTAGGACTCATCAGTTCAACAAGGGAAAAACAAGCACCAGAAGATGTGACTAATGAGTATGTCAAAGAGCTAGAGAAGAGATCTTTGCTCCAAGAAGTTAAGCAGTTGGGATCGCAGTTAATTTTTTAAATGCACGATTTGGTCTATTATCTTGCATCGATTGTGGCAAAAAATGATTATTCTATGGTTGGCTCAGATACTGTAGATATTTCAAAAGGAGTACGACATGTTTGGTTCTCTAGCATTCTGTCAGAGGGAATCTTGGATTTTGATGGAGTGCCCCCTTTTTTGAGAAAGCCAACTTCAAAGAGATTGCGTGCAATTACATTTCGTCGCGAAGTTGATGAAATTATTACTAGAGAGTTTGTTAGAATGTGCCTCTCCAAGTGTAAACATTTACGGATTCTACAATTGCCAAATGGTAGTTTTGAGGAGCTGCCAAGATCCATTGGCAACTTGAAGCAATTGAGATTGTTACATCTCCATAATAACAAGCGATTGAAGAAGCTTCCGGATTCCATTTGTGAGCTGCAAAATTTACTAATATTAAGCCTTGATGGTTGCTCAAAGCTACGTAATTTACCCAAAAATATGAACAGGCTTGTTAGTCTTAGATATCTATGGGTATCAACAAAGGAAAAGAGTCTGCAGCAAAGTGGTATACAATACCTAGAAAATCTGCATACTTTGACTATCTCGGGCTGTGAAAATCTCCAAATTTTATTTGAAGGCACTCGCAAGTTGACTAGCCTTAACACCTTGTGTATTGAAAAGTGTGGGAGTCCAATTTCTGTGCATTTTGAGAAATTAATCGCCCTTCACACCTTGTGTATTGAAGATTGCAAGCTCAAGTGGACCCAAGAAAATAAGTCCAACTTTCCGTCAAATCTTAAAATTCTGGATATGGTAAAGTTCGAACAAGTGATGGAGTTGCTCCAATGTCTTGTTGGATCTTGCACTTTGGAATTATTACACATTGATGATTGCCCAAACTTCACAGCTGTACCTGAATGGCTACCAAATCATACACATCTCAAATGTATTCGTTTCTATGATTGTTCCAACTTGTCATTTTTGCCACAAGGAGTCCGATCACTCACTGCCCTCAAAGAATTGTATGTCGCGGATTGTGGCGAACTGAGCAAGAGATGTCAACATTTAACGGGTGAGGATTGGCCCATAATTGCTCACATTCCTCGAATTGAACTTGATTATAGGAAGGTACAATGGACTGAAGATTAGGTACGCATCAGTTTGCCTCTCCTTTCATTTCTTCTTCGTTCTTAGATGTGATATGGCCGTATATAGTGAGATTCACTTCTTATATATTTTTTCTTAAGATCCTCACTTGATCCGACTTGTTTACGAATGCATCATGCACATACATCACATCGAAAGTACAATTTGATTTTCCTATGATGCAATCTCGTTTTCTCCTTTAACTTGAAAACTGCAATGTGACGTAGTGTTTTCAATGCGTACTTCTTTTGATGATTATTATTGCAGAAGGCTACAGCAATGAATCAATTGGCACTTTTATTCTGCTTATATGGAGTTGAAGTACATCATACATTCATACTCAATCAGTTGTTATCTTCAAGCATAATAATAATTGAAAAATGATTTCAAACAAAAGTATTCATGTCAAGTTATACTTAAACTCACTTGATCATCACCTATCCTGATTTATTTGTCAAATTGTTCTTGGGGAATTTCATTTTTACGATACATCAGATAGCTCGTATAGCTTAAGTTGGCCGATATAAATTATCAAATGAATCGTTTGCAAAGTGTCCAAAAGGACTAGTTAAGTTCTCTAACAGTATCAAAAGGCAGTTGTGAAATAGTCAGACAAATAGTGAAGAGAATGCACTTACTAGAAAAGCCACATATATAAGAAACTTTACAACTCCTTTTACTTCAGAAAAATTTTCATTTTCCATTTTTATTTTTTAGTAAAAGGGAAGCAGAAACAGGTTTAAAAAGTTTAAGCAAAAATAAAGGTTTTCTTTCTGAGTGCGACTTCGAATTAAAATATGGAGAATACTGAAAGGTTTATGTTGAGTCTAACATTTAATTCGAAAACATTTTCCCTCACTTTAATTTGGAAATTCTTTAAAAAAATTAAATGCATTTTCACGATTTTTTTCATTCTTAAATGGAAACGCAAACAAAAAGTTTTTAAACTTTGAGGAACCAAATAAATTTTCAAAGTGCATTCAGCGAAGTTCTATAAGTACTTAGGGGCACTTTTCAATTTCTTTTTTCCTGATAAATAAACCATGTCATATTCACCCAATATGATTAGTATGGAGTAACTTAAAAGCATTACAGCTACTCATCCAGGCATTGCAGGTTCTCATCCAAACTTTTAAGACTTGTTTGTTTCTAAGTAAGCAAAGGTGGAAAAGTACGTTTTTCTTTTTTACCAAAATTTAAAATGTTATTTTGAATTTCATAAATTTATTAAAATATTATATGCGAATCTACTTGCGTATATTTACTTTTATAATTTGTCAAAGTTTCAGGTGTATTTATAAACAAAAAGCCCAAGTTTCTGTGCCATAGGTTTTTAGATTGGGGCTATATGTAGACTCCCCATTTTGATATAACCTAACAATAGTAAATTAAGATTCATTATTCAAGTATCATTAGCACACCGTTCAAAACAAATGTGAACCATCAAACGGGTAAGCGCTTATCCATAGTGTGCACACAGCACATAAAAGGTTATGGTTTCCACGTGTCATTTTGGATACGTGTCCCTTGGAGTTATGATATTATTTTCTTTCAAAAAAGAATTTCAAAAACACTGATAAGAGCACCAAAATTTCCACACGTTTTTATACTAGACTACAACTACTACATGGACTTTTATAGAAACAAATCGGACACCCATTTGGAATTTAATTTGGCTAAACAAATGAAAATGCATCTTGGTAAATAGATTATATAAGAGCGACAAATTTGCATGGCACCACAATAAATGCCATAATACTATGTTATCGATACTCCAAGCTTATTTCTTTATTTCTTTTTTATTTTCTTATGAGTGTAGGTGAACTCCCATGATCTATTAGCCATGCCATGTGGCTCTCCGCAAAGATTTGGACACACACTCAATTAATCCTTTGTCAATCTCCTTCATTTTCAGGGATTAAAGCCATGGCCGTTGATATTGTACTTTTCTCTTTCCTTAAATTAGTGTTGTTCTTTATGATTTGCTGGTGTTTGTATTATAAATTCCTCTATGGAGAAAGTACCTTATTCGTATTGTAAACTAACCGGAGCATTATCTATATTTGAACTTCCTTAGAACAATTTTTGTCTATCATTCATGGATAATGTATGAAGTCACGATGCATCTCAATATTTTATTTTTGGTAAATTAGAGTCTTTTATTTAATCTTTTTCTCTAGACTCTTAAGGAGTTTCCTCAAAACAATGTCTTTAAAAAACCACATTGATTTTTCTAAATAGGAGGATTATTTTTTTTTTTTTCCGCTTTTGCTGTGAAGATTGGATCTTATGAAAAATTAATTCACTGCCAGCTCGGATCTCATGCCCTCCCATAAGTGGAATGGGATCTTAAGGAGAAACCGGGCTCATTGAGTTCGTGTACAACCACAAAAAGGTCTTGAGTATGCATTTCGATATATGGATATGCATATCTAATGATTTGGATCTAAAAGAGCTCTTGAAAAGGTCTGGAGAGACGCTATCAGTCAAGGCTTGATCATAGTTCTCAGCTGCTATCAGATACCTTGGACACTGAGCAACTTGTTGGAAGATATGCAGAAATCCCTTATGCCAGAATTGTTTCGATTCTGATATCATAGAATCAATCTAGGAAATTAGATTGATTTAAATTGATATGTGTAATATTACATTTCCTTTTCTAAGTGTACATCTTGTAGTATAATTGTACATTTGTCGAGATATACAATCATACACAGAAAAAGAGAAATTCTCTCTAAGCCTTTTTCTTCCTCGTCTCATCTTGCTTCTCACCAAGCTTCAACTTCTGACATGGTATCAGAGCTGTGGCTCTAAGTTCCAAATTTCGCATTAGATTGCTTTCGTTTTTTAACCTGCAAGACAAGAACTGTGTCTTGTAATGAAAGAATCGTTTTTTTGTTCGCAAAAGGGAGAAGAAGTAGAGAGGACCCACTCACCATGAACCCAGAAAACCAACCTCCTGTTGGAACTGAAATTCCATCCACAGGAGATGTCTCTTCGACCGTGGAGATACAGGGACCCAACCCTGGGACGAATCTTGCAAACCCGACGAATCCCGCAAACACTACAAAGACAACAAGGAGTTGGGATGTTCGACTCGAGGCGAATATGGGGCATGGGGCGCCCTTTCCAGGGCCAACCTTACCAATGGGTACCCTATCCATGGTACGTCGGGCAAAGCCCGAATCCATCATTGCTTAGGGGTAATTACTTACCAGTGGTGTTCGGCTCGATGGGAATCTACCACCGCAAGCGGGGCAAATCCAGCCACCGAGCCAAGAAGCGGGTCTGGAGAAACAGGATCCGGAGCAACCCTTCACCCGAGTTTCTTTAATGTGGGGAGTATAGGGACGAATCCCTACTCGAACCCAAACCTTCAACCCGGATTCTTTCTGTATCCGATTATAGCGATCACCAGCCGACCCGAACCAGGGGACCCCTTGCATGTGTCCATCGCTGACGGTCCAGAAGTGCGACTCATCAGCCTACAACTGGCCGGGTCGGAAAACTACAGCAAGTGGTCGGCCGATTTCCGGAGGGCTCTCGCAACCAAAGATAAGGACGGTTTCCTTGACGGAACCATACCGATCCCGTCGGATGAAAGGCTCGCGAGGCACTGGAGGAAGTGCAACCGCCTGATCCGCACCTGGATCGGCAACTGTGTCTCCCCAGACGTCGCGGTGGGCCTCCCACCGATCGAAGATTCCAAGATCATGTGGGACAACATCAAAGAGATGTACGGAAAGTTAGATCGAGCAAAAATCTTTTGTCTCACACAGGAATTAACGGATCTCAAACAAGGAAACATGTCGATCACGGCGATTTACAACAAACTCTCATCGCTCGGGAACGAGCTCGAGGCCGTGGAGGAAAAGCTCGAAGGGACCCAAAAACGCTTCGACGGTACGGATCTATCAAGGAAAGGGAGAAATCGACTCGATTCCTCTTGATTCTAAACGAATCTTACTCGACTTTTAGATCGCAGATGCGGCGATGGATCCCGTGCCGCCCCTCGGCCGATTTTCCAGTGGCCGTCCAAGGGGAGAGCAGGAGACTCACGGCTTCGGAGCAAGCATGAGGAGGAGACGCCATGGCCCTTGCCCTCCGCGGAGAACGCCGCGGATCCGATTTGGGGGCGAAAACCTGAGGTCGAGAGAAAATTGGGGGCGAAGGGCTAGGGCTAGGGTTCGAAATGGGGGAGAAAGGCTATAAAAGGGATTGATTCTACGGCCAGGATTTAATGAGGAAATCCGACGGCCCTGATATGTTGCGACGATCCGACGGCTTGGATCAGATGCGATGATCCGACGGCTTGGATCAGTTGCGACGATCCGACGGCCCTGATTTCCCCCGCAGATCTGACGGTTCACAGTGGACCGATCCATCTGTGGGATCGGACGGTGGAGATTACTCCACGCTCAAAGCATCCGACGGCTAGATTTTTTCTATATGAAATTTCAGCCAAAATTCCAAAATAAAAGGTAAATTATATTGTGAGCATTGTAAACGCCCGCATTATACCATAGAAAATTGCTGGAAATTGCATGGAAAGCCGGGAGAAAAAGGAAAAAAATATTCTCGCGGCTTATCGGGTGATTTGGACCCCTTTGGGACAAGTAGCAACCGGCCTATTACTCACGGGGAGTATCAGCAATTGATGCAGGCATTACAGAAAGCAGACATTGGGGATAAAAGGGGAAGTTTTTCAGGTATATCCCACTGCCTTATAAATTCAATTTCAAAAAGGGCATGGATAATAGATTCGGGAGCAAGTGATCATATCATTTGTGATGTGAATTTTTTCTCAAGAAGAAATAGGAAATTGGAGACACCTATTTTTGTGGAGCTTCCAAATGGAAACATCTCTCATGTCACATTGACAGGGACTGTTCAATTGACTTATGAAATTCTCCTAGAAAATGTCCTTTATGTCCCCCAATTCCAATTCAACCTCATTTCTGTATCCAAAGTTTGCAAAGAAAATTCCTGCCAAATACTCTTCTATGCTGACAGATGTTCTTTTCGGGCCCTTTCGATTTGGGAAGGCGATGGGCTTGGGTAATCTTTCGAAGGTTTATATTTACGGGCCAACACTCCAAGTCACCATGAGTCATTTCTTTCCAATAAATTGTCATTGTGTAATGCTATTGCCAATGATAAAGATTTCCTTTTGCATTCACGAATGGGACATAGTGCTTTTTTTCCTTACTCTAATTGTCATGTTTGCCCCCTAGCAAAACAGTCTCGTACAGCTTTCCCTTCTCATTCCAAACGTTCAAATACTATCCTATCTTTAATTCATGTGGATGTCTGGGGCCCATATCACACAGCACATCGTGACGGTTCTCGATATTTCCTCACGATTGTTGATGATCATTCTCGCGCCACGTGGGTATTCTTGATACAATAAAAGGCACAAGTTCCAGCTCAGTTGAAGGCATTTATTGTCCTGACTAGAAATCAGTTCGGGAAATCAATACAGCGAATTCGGACTGACAATGGGACGGAGTTTTTTAATCATGAATGCAGGTCACTCTTCTAGACTCATGGGATTCTACATGAAAGCTCTTGCGTTTACACTCCACAACAGAATGGGGTGGTGGAACGCAAACATCGGCACTTGCTGGAAGTTGCACGTGCCCTAAAATTTCAGGGGTCTATACCAGCAACATATTGGGGAGATTGTGTGCTTACTGCAGCCTACCTCATCAACCGAATGCCCACTCAGATATTAGCTGGTAAATCACCCTTTGAGCTGCTTTAAGGGAAGAAACCGACAGTTGATCATATACGAGTCTTTGGCTATTTATGTTATGCCACAATTATGGGACCTCGGGGCAAGATGGGGCCACGAGCAAGGAAGTGCATCTTCATGGGCTATCCCAATTTGCAGAAGGGATACTACGTCTTGGATGAATCGACAGGAGAATTTTTTGTGAGCAGGGATGTCATATTTCATGAATCTATTTTCCCATTCCAGGACACCACAGAGGATTTGACTATGTCCACCAGCTCACATCCATCCCCAAATGAGGACAATCAGTCTCCTGAATATTTTCTTGCCACATCTCCAGGGCAAGTCATTTCTCAATCCCTTGATCATCCTAGTCCACAGGAAAGGTTGGAAAGCATACCCATTGCCTTGTCCAATCTTGAGAATTCTTCTGAAGACCTTGAAGAGAACAATGCTGCAACAATATCTCCACCACCAATCGATCAACCACGTCGATCGAAAACAATCACGAGACCACCAACGTGGACCAAAGATTACGTCTGCGCTTCACTCAATGCACCAGGAATTAACTATCCAACATCCTCATATGTTTCCTTTGATAGACTTTCATCGGAACATAAATGTTGCATTAGTCGTATATCCGATGAAAAAGAACCATCCAACTATGAAGAAGCCTCCCTCCCACGATCCACGCTGGCAAAAGGCAATGGCAGCAGAATTACAGGCGTTGGCTGACAATCACACCTGGAGTTGGTCCCTCTTCCTAGGGACAGAAAATCTATAGGGTGCAAATGGGTGTACAAAATAAAATATAGAACAGATGGATCCATTGAACGATACAAGGTTCGATTGGTGGCGACAGGATATACCCAAAGAGAAGGCTTTGACTATAATGAGACTTTTTCTCCAGTTGCCAAAGATGTCACAGTCCGATCATTCTCATCAGTTGCAGCTATTCATGATTGGTCGCTCCATCAAATGGACGTTCATAACGCCTTTCTTCATGGAGATCTCGATGAAGAAATTTACATGGATATTCCTCAGGGCTTACGGAGACAGGGGGAGAATAAAGTGTGTCGTCTCCGTAAATCCCTTTATGGGCTAAAGCAGGCTTTCAGATAATGGTATGCAAAATTTGCCAATGCTCTCACCAATGCAAATTTTCATCAGTCAAAGTATGATTATGCCTTGTTTACATGGACCAGAGGTATGTCGTCTATCTATTTAATGATTTATGTAGATGACATCCTTATCATGGGAAACGATGAAGCTGCAATAGAGAGTGTTAAAAAATATTTGCATACCACCTTTCACATAAAGGATTTGGGAGCACCAAAATATTTTCTTGGGATTGAGATTGCACGATCTCATCAAGGAATTTCTCTCAGTCAGAGAAAATTTGTATTGGAAATTATATCGAAGCGGCTTATCGGGATACAAGCCATTTGTCATCCTGATTGAACATAATATCGGGCTAACTACGGCAGATCATGCCGGGGAACATCTCAGGATGATCCTATATTACAGGATCCAACGAGCTATCAAAAACTCATTGGAAAACTTATATACTTGACCATGACTAGACTTGATATATCATATACAGTGCAGAATCTGAGTCAGTTCATGCACAAACCAAAAGAATCCCACATGAGTGCAGCACTGAAGGTTGTCAAGTATTTAAAAGGATGTCCAGGAGTCGGAATACTTTTATCTAGAAAATGCAACATGGAGATGACAGCGTTCTACGATGCGGACTATGCGACATGTCCTATGAGTTGAAGGTCCATAACTGGCTTCTGCATCAAGCTTGGGGACTCACTTCTCTCGTGGAAAACCAAAAAGCAAGCAACAGTTTCACTTTCATCCGCTGAGGCCGAATATCGGGCCATGGCAAAAACCACTTGTGAAGTTGTCTAGTTACGAGGTTTGCTTAGTGATCTTCTAGTACGACTGAGAGGACCCACGAAGCTATATTGTGACAACGAATCAGCTCTGAAGCTTGCAGCGAACCCTGTAATGCACAAGAGAACCAAGCACATAGAAGTGGACTGTCATTTCACTCGGGAGAAGATTCAAGAAGGGACAATTGAGGCAAAAGGGATTGGAACTGATGAACAGCCTACAGATGTGTTTACTAAAGCTTTGTGTCAAAGACAGCATGCATATCTCTTGAGCAAGCTTGGTGTCTTAGATATCTACAAACCACCAGCTTGAGGGGGAGTGTTGGAAGATATGCAGAAATCCCTTATGCCAGAATTGTTTCGATTATGATATCATAGAATCAATCTAGGAAATTAGATTGATTTAAATTGATATGTGTAATATTACATTTCCTTTTCTAAGTGTACATCTTGTAGTATAATTGTACATTTGTCGAGATATACAATCATACATAGAAAAAGAGAAATTCTCTCTAAGCCTTTTTCTTCCTCGTCTCGTCTTGCTTCTCACCAAGCTTCAACTTCTGACACAACTGAAGGCTCATCTCAATAATTAGTAAACGTTGAGAAGCTTTTCCTCGTACTGGATGATGGACGGGACAACAGTTGTACTTTTAGAAAGTGGAACGAGATGAGAGACTTGTTCACGGAAGGCGCTAAGGGAAGTTTTCTAGCTGCGACAACCTGCAGACACGAAGCCCTTTCCTAATGCATTTGTATTAGCATTCAAGTTAAAAGCCCTTCTTCTTCTCGAGACACTCTCTTGCTTTTCCTCAGATGGGCATTCGACCACAAGCAAGAAAATCCAGGTTTGGAGACTGCAATCAAAATCGCCTGCAAATGCAAACTAGTTCCTCTTCCTGTGAAATCTCTCGGGGGCTTACTTCATATGCTAAAAGCGATCAGTCAACGATAATGCGCATCCATAAGAGAGAATAGCAGCATGCGGGAATCGATAACAAAGACAAAACGACTATCCTTCCTATTGAGAAGCAAGTGGATGTACAAGTAAAATAATTACTTTTATTATAGAACAATATTACAAACTCTTCTTCACACACATCACTCTCACACACACCTCACATGCCTTACACGCCACCTACTCCACTCACTCACACACTCACACACTCACGTACTCACTCCACTCACTTTACATACACACTCTACACACTCACCCACATACACACACAAGAGGCAAGAGGCCCTATTTATAGGAGCCAAAGTCGGTGGAGAAAAGTCCGGAAAAAGAGGGAGAGAAAAGTCTGGAGAGAGGGAGAAAAATCTGGTGCAGTAGAGAGAGAAATCTGGAGAAATCCAGAGAGAGAGAGAGAGAGAGAGAGAGAGAGAGAGAGAGAGAGAGAGTGTGTGTGTGGCAGAGAAATCCAGAGAGAGAGAGTGGCGGTGCCATTTTTTTTTCTGACACTCCCCCTCACCGACTACTCTCTCTTAGTCTGGTTATTGTGATCATACCAAGTTGTCTTCGAAACTCTTCAAATTTTACAGCTCCAAGACCTTTGGTGAAGATGTTTGCAACTTGATCATCTGTTTTGGCATACTCCATCTTTATTTCGCCTTGTAATACTTTTTCCTGTAGAAAATGATAGTGCACTTCTATATGCTTGGTCCTTGCATGGAAAACTGGATTCTCCGCTGAGCTTATGGTTGATAGATTATCACAATATATCCGTGTAGGTTGATTTATTGGTTGATGAAGATCCTCCATTAGCTGTACCAGCCATGTACTCTCTTGTGCTGCCATTGCTGCTGCTCTATACTCAGCTTCTGTCGTAGATAGTGACACAGTTGCCTGTCTTTTGTTGCACCATGACACTACTACTGATCCAAGGCTAAACATATATCCAATAGTTGATCGTTGTGTGTCACGATCTCCAGCAAAGTTAGCATCGCAATGACCTACAACTTCACATGATGCTTCTTTCTTATATAGAAGCCCAAAATCAAATGTACCCTTTACATACCTTAGTATGCGCCTGACTGCATCTAAGTGGGGCTTTCGCGGCTTCTCCATGAATCGGCTTGCTACTCCCACTGCAAAGGCAATATCAGGCCGTGTTATGGTTAGGTAAATGAGGCTACCCACCAATTGCCTGTACATAGTTGGGTCTTCCAATTCTCGTCCTTCAATTGCACATAATTTTACATTTCCATCAATTGGAGTAGATATAGGTTTGCAATCAAGCATCTCGAACTTGTCTAGGAGGTCTCGTGCATACTTTTGCTGACATAGGAATAATCCTTCATTGGTCTTCCCAATCTTGAGTCCTAGGAAATGTTTTAATTCTCCAAGCTCTTTCATCTAAAACCGTACAGAGGGGTTGGTTCTGATTTGACATATCTCCTCTTCATTATCTCCAGTGATGATTAGATCATCCACATAGATTAATAGTATTTTAAGCTTGCCATCTTCTGCCTTCACAAACAAGCTCGAGTCTGCTGGGGCTATAAAGTAACCACTTTGCACCAGAAATTCAGCAATCTTCCCGTTCCATGCTCTCGGGGCTTGTTTTAAGCCATAGAGGGCTTTCTTTAACTTACAAACGTAATTTGGATGAATCTTACTTTTGAAACCATCTGGCTGCTCCATGTATATATCTCGATCTAGTTCTCATGTAAGAAGGCATTCTTCACATCCATTTTCCATAATTTCCATGACTTGCTTGCTGCAAGTGCTAGTAAGACTCGAACTGTAGTGATCTTTGCTACTGGACTAAAGGTCTCATCATAATCTAGGCCATACTTTTGAGAGAATCCTCGAGCAACTAGTCGTGCCTTATATCTTTCTATTGACCCATCTGGTCGAATTTTAAGTTTATAAACCCATTTGCAAGATATAGGACGTACCTCTTTAGGTCTCGGCACTAAGTCCCATGTTTCATTCTTTCTTAGTGCTTGTATCTCTTCCTCCATGGCTTTCCTCCATTCCACGCCTTGCGAAGCTTCCTCATATGTGGACAGCTCGACTACTCCGACATCTTCAGTCAGCGCCACATTTGCATATTTGGGATTTGGTCTTCTTTATCTTGTTGATCTCCTAAGTTGAGATTCCTCCTCTTCAGGTTCTTCCATCTGACTTGGTCGGAACTCTTCTGTAGTTCTTGGATGTACACCAGTTCGCCATGGGCTCTTTGGTTTTTCTGGTGACTGTTCTCTGACTTCTTTTCTTCCAATTACATTACTATTTCCTTCTTCAATTGGTTCGCCCCTATCAATCTCGTTATTTTCTTTCATTCCCTCACGAATCTCTTCTTCAACTTGTTTTGAATTAGGTGATGTCCACCAAGATGACAATTCGTCGAACACCACATTTCTGGAAGTGGAACACCTCCCTGTTGTAGGGTCACAACACTTCCATCCTTTTCTTTGATCATCGTAGCCCACGAATATGCAACGAATTGCCTTCTTATCAAACTTGTTGCAAAGATGGTTTGGCACAAATGCATAACATACACACCCAAATACTCTAAAGTGACTTACTGTGGGCTTGCGATTCCATAACTTCTCATAAGGTGACATAAAGCCAAGCCTTGCTTGAGGTAGTCTGTTGATCACGTGCGCTGCCGTCTTCATATACTCAGCCCAAAACTTGGGTGGAACATTCTTCGCATGCAACATACTCCTGCATGTCTCCACCAAATGTCGATTCTTTCTTTCGGCAACTCCATTTTGTTGTGGCGTATTTGGACAGGTAAATTGTCGACGTATCTTCCATTCTTGAAGAAATTTTGTAAAATTATCTGACTTATATTCTCTCCCATTATCTGTGCGAAGGCATATTATTTTCGTGCCTACTTCATATTCTACTTTTGCTTTAAACTCCTTAAATTTGTTTAATGCCTCAGATTTTTCTTTCATGAAATCAACCCAGACGTACTTGGAGAAATCATCGATGAATGTTATCATGTACCTTGATCCTTTGATCGACGGTTGCTTCGCTGGTCCAAATACATCTGAGTGGATAAGCTCGAGAGGCATCTTAGCTCTGAATGCGGACTCCTCATATGGAAGCTGATGTGCCTTCCCATACTGGCATCCAGTGCAGATGACATCTTCTTGGACTTCCAAGTGGGGGATACCTTTTAGCATACCTTTCTTCATCATCACCTTTAATTTATGGTAGCTCACATGCCCAAGCCGTGCATGCCACAAATCGAGCGTTTCATTCTTTCGAGTTTTGTCCACGTATGCCGTTTGAGCTGACATCACGTAGACAGACTCTAATTGACGGCCCTCCATGATAGGTTTCAAATTGCGGTACACCCTAACGTCTCTAGGTCCAAATACCACATAATTGCCTGAGTCTGTAAGTTGTGCCACAGACAATAGATTCTTCTTCATTCCTGGCACATGGTACACATTTTTCAGTTCGACTTGATGCGAACTGAAATGAGGTGTTATCATCGTTTGGCCGACATGGATAATCTGCAACCTTGAGTTGTCTGCAGTGACAACTACTCGTCTACCTTTGTACTCGCACATGTTTGATAGCTTGCCTTGATCTCCGGTCATGTGATTTGAGCACCCCGAGTCAACTATCCAATCTTTATCACAATCGATCAATTTATCGCTTACCGTGGTGAGGGCCATCACATCTTCTAACTCTGTGATGGAGGAGGCCGCGATCTCTTCTTGTTTCTCCACTACAAAGGATGCTTGGAAATCCCACTCTTCTTCACTATCATTTTCCTTAGATGCCGCGAGGTTTCCTTCAACTCTTTTAAACCGACAATCTCTAGCAAAGTGACCTACTTTGCCACAGGTGTAACACCGTCTATTACGCCTTCTATTCTTCTTATCTTCATTGTTGTCCTTGTCGCGGTCTCGACGAGCTCCCCCTAGCCGAGGTCCGGTTCCTTTTATCTTACACCTACTCTATTTCTATTCTGGCCCTTGAACCCTCTTTTATTACTAAAGAGGGCACTTTCATCATCCTTAATTGAGACCTTAGAAATTTGTTTTTTCAAAGGCTTCTTGGTTGGCCAATATATTCTCCAACTCTGTTAGAGTTAGCTCATTTGCCCATCCATGAGTGACCGTAATAATACAATTATATTCCGGTCTTAACCCATGAATTATTATTTTTCTCATTCTTGTCTCAGAGATGGCATTCTCAAGATTTAATTTTGAAATTTCTTCGCAAATAGATTTAACTTTAGAAAAGTATTGACTTACTGTCATACTTTGTTGCGAGACTGAGAGGAGCTCGTTCTCCAGGTATTGTAACTTGGCAACGTTTGTCTTTGCAAACAGTGTGGCCAAGTTATCCCAGGCCTCCTTTGGGGTCTTCGCACTCTTTATGTGTTGCAATAATTCATCTTCAACAGTGACGGCAAGCACATAAAGAGCCTTACCTGATTTTATGTTCCATTTCTTAATTCGTTATCATTCGTGGGTGGTGTGGTGTTGCTCCCGCCAACGATATCCCACAAATATTGACTTAGCAAGTAATATTACATGTGGGTACTCCAATTATTATAATTTGAGTTGTTGAGCTTCTCGACGCCACTTACCGAGCTTGAGAAATTTGCCATTGTGACTTGAATATAATGCCCAGCATTATACCAAGTAAGCCTAGTCCCAAATCAATCGACTTCACAATCCTAGATTGTGCATTGACAGAAGTCCGACGTCCTTCACTTCTTCGCTCCTTGGCTCGACGATTCCTGACCGCCTACTCACTTACAATGGTCCCCGACCACTGTCTTTGCACGGCCTCCAACAACCTGATCTGATACCAAATATTGAGAAGCAAGTGGATGTACAAGTAAAATAATTACTTTTATTATAGAATAATATTACAAACTCTTCTTCACACACATCACTCTCACACACACCTCACATGCCTTACACGCCACCTACTCCACTCACTCACACACTCACACACTCACGTACTCACTCCACTCACTTTATGTACACACTCTACACACTCATCCACGTACACACACAAGAGGCAAGAGGCCCTATTTATAGGAGCCAAAGTCGGTGGAGAAAAGTCTGGAGAGAGAGGGAGAGAAAAGTCTGGAGAGAGGGAGAAAAATCTGATGCAGTAGAGAGAGAGAAATCTGGAGAAATCCAAAGAGAGAGAGAGAGAGTGGCAGAGAAATCCAGAGAGAGAGAGAGAGTGGTGGTGCCATTTTTTTCTGACGCTTCCTGCACTCGAATTAATCGGTAACATGGAAACCTTGTTTCGCATTTTGTATCATGTTTCACAGAGATTATTGGCACCCCTGCTTTCTTTTGATTTTTGAGTAATTTTGGAGCACATGTTGATTAATACGCCTGTCGAGCGAAAAGCAAGCACAGGAAGAAGCTGGCAAAGATTATGTCAAAAGGAAGCCGAGTCTTTGCTTGCTATTCAAAATGCATGATCTAGTGCAGAATCTTGCTTAATCAGTTTCACGAAGTGAGTATTTGACAGTAAATTCGAACGTTAAAGCCTCATTTTAGTTCGATTGACAAAGAATCCACCAATGGATTTAACATTCGAAGCAATCGCATTTCATGAGATTGCACTCTTTTTCTACTGTTTGGATGAAAATTTGTAAAGTTTAGGTATTTTTATGAAAACACATCACAATCAATGGTTGAGTTGGGGTATAATTTTCCTTTTTTTTTGCTTTCTTTTTCAGTTTCCGTCTCTTCCTGTCCTGACCAAGGCCGCATAGATCTGCCGCTTACCCACCACCATGTTGCCATTGGACCATCGCCACCATGAGGCCTTGCCTTCGCATCTCCATCTGCATAGTTTGATGTCTAAACATTTTCATAAATGATGAAAATATTTTTTTATTTATTTTTCTAAGCAATATAAGTAATGATTTTTAACAAAAAATTTTGTAAATTATTCACTTTCCGCGAAACAAACGAAGCATTTATGTTGCTCTGTTAATTTTGAATTTTTTGCCAAGCAAATATTATAATTTTTGCTGCTGCTTTACATCAAAATCTCAACCTTTATTAGTGTTTTTTTTTTTTTTTCCCATCAATGTCCAGTATTTCTTGATTTTGTAGTCTGGGTAATTTATCTATTGCTAGATGATTGCTAGATTTAATTTGTTTCTGGGTCAGGTAATTGCTGGAATGGTAATATGGTGGTCTTTTCGCTTTTTATTTTTTTTTTATATTTTACGCTTATTTTGGGCATCGGCTCTCTCTCTCTCTTTTTGGTGGGGGCGGTTGATGGGTGAGTAGTGGAGCAGGTAATTCCCGAAAGAACATAGATCAGCAATAAACTACTAGCAATATATAATACAATTTCTTGACCGTTGAACATCTGTAATATCCGTTGACCATAAATAATTAGCAACCTACCCGGTATTATATTCAGGTCGTTGCCTTCATTGACGTTTGCCTTCTTTGTCATATAGAGATGTCTCGACGTCTTTCTTTTCTCGTTTTCGAAATGACTGTCCCATTCCGGGAATCCTTCATTATATAAGGGACAAATACTAATATGAAACGTAGACATTGAGACATTCTTGTTTAGAACATCAAATTTTGCGAGCCAAACAGCCAGGATCAATTTCCCCACCGTTTTAGCCCATTCCCTCCCCGGAAAAATATGCCAGAATCACTCCTTTTTAGCATCGCAGAGGGGATGCTTTGGAAGATAGCCTCCCGCACCCTCCACGAAGCCGCAGCGATTTATGGCATCGATAACCAGATCAGCGAGCTCAGAGAGACGTTGACTGCCATTAAGGCAGTGTTGTTAGATGCGGAGGAGCAGCAGGCGAAGAACCACTGACTGCAAGTGTGGTTAGATCGGCTTCAAGATGTATTTTATGATGCGGAAGACGTACCCGATGAGCTAGAGTGCGAAGCTTGAAGAAAGCAGGTGTTAAGCCGCTATGGGGGCATCTATGGCAAGGTATGCCAATTCTTTTCCCTCTCTAATCCAATCATGTTCCGTGCAAAAATCAGTCATAAAATCAAGGATATAAGGGAGAGACTATCCAGGATTTCTACCGATAAAGATCAATTCGGTCTTAATGTGCGGAGTGCTGACAATGGAGTGACACATATGCGATCACGAGATATGACTTACTCGTTTATAAACAAGTCAGATGTCTTTGGAAGAGATCTTGATAGGAAAAAGATAATTGAGTTGTTGCAGCCAACAGACGACAAAAACCTCTCAGTGATTCCCATTGTTGGAATAGGAGGTTTGGGCAAGACAACCGTGGCTAAAATAGTCTACAATGATGACAGCATGAAAGAGCAATTTGAGTTGTGCATATGGGTGTGTGAGGACTTTGATTTAAAGAAAACTATTGAAGAAATTATCGAAGATGTGTCTAGTCAAAGTTTGGGCAACTTTAATATTCAGCAGTTACAAACTCATTTGCAAAACATTATCAAAGACAAGAAATATCTACTTGTCTTGCATGATGTATGGAGCAACGACCGTCGTAAATGCAATGAATTGAGAGCTTTGCTTAGTGTAGGAGCTAGTGAAAGCAAGATCATTGTGACAACGTGCAGTTATGAAGTCGCTTCTATAATGGGTACCCATCCGGCGCATAATCTAAAAGGTCTTTCTCATGAAGACTCTATGGCCTTGTCAAAAAAATGGGCATTTGATGAAAAGGAAAAGGAACTTTGTCCTAAACTCCTTGAAATCCTTGTGAAAACTTTGGGGAGTCTACTCTACACAAAGGATGAAGACCGATATTGGAAACATATAAGGGATAGCGAAACATGGGAGCTAGTAGAAGCAAAAAAGGACATTTTGCCGGCACTTAAGCTTAGCTATGATCATTTACCATCCCACTTAAAACAATGTTTTTCTATTCTATCACTTTACCCCAGAGGACATAAAATCAAGAGCACCAATTTGGCTGATTTATGGATGGCTTTTGGACTCATTAGTTCAACAAGAACAAACTAGCATTGGAAGATGTCGGTGTTGAGTATGTCAAAGAGTTGTGGAAGAGATCATTGATCCAAGAAGTTGAGGAGCATGGATTTATCTTAACATTTAAAGTTCATGATATTGTCCATTCTCTTGCAATGAGTGTGGCACAAAATGATTGTTCTATTGTTGGCTTAGATACTACAGAGATTTCAGAACAAATTCAGTACGTTTTGCTCTCAAGCAGTTCGTTAAAGGGAATCTCAAATTTCAATGGGGTTCCACCTTTTCTGAAAAATCCAACTTCGAAGAGGCTGCGTGCAATCAAACTTCAATTCGAAATTACTGATGGAGTTATTACTAAAGAGTTCTTGAAAAAATATGCATCTCAAAGTGTAATTCTTTAAGGTATTTGGATTTGCCGTTTGGTAGTTTTGAGGAGCTGCCAAGTTCCATATGCAACTTGAAGCAATTGAGAATGTTATCTCTCCAGTATAATAAGTGATTGAAGAAGCTTCCAAATACCATTTGTGAGTTGCAGAGTTTGCTATACTTATCTCTTGTTGGCTGCTCAGAGCTAGGCCACATGCCCAAAAATATGAAAAAGCTCATCAGTCTTAGATATCTATACATAACAACAAAGCAAAAGAGTCTGCAAGAAAGTGGAATCCAATACCTTGAAAATCTACACCTTTTAGGACTCGAAGGGTGCAAAAATCTCGAAATTTTGTTTGAAGGTATTTGTCGACTAACTCGCCTTCAAAAGTTGGAAATTTTAGATTGTGGGAGACCAACATATGTGCCTTTTTGGAAATTAATTGCCTTAGAGTGCTTGACAATTACTAAATGTCAGCTCATGTTGACGCAGGAGGGTAGGCCCAATTTTTCGTTGAATCTTTGTACAATAGTAATTCAAAAGTCCGAACAAGTAATGGAGCTACTCCAATGTCTCGAAGGATCAGCTTGCACTTTGGAGACCTTTTTTGTCTATGATTGCCTGAGCTTGACGGCTGTACCTAAATGGCTATCAAATCATACACGTCTCAGATTAATTCACTTGATCCGATGTCCCAACTTATCGTCCATGCCGCAAGGAATCCGGCGCCTTACTGCCTTAAAAGAATTGCGCATTGTACATTGCGGTGAACTGAGCAAAAGATGTGAGCCTCAAACTGGTAAGGATCGGCACAAAATCGCTCATGTTCCTTGGATCAAAGTTGATTGGAAACAAGTACAATGGACGGACGACTAGATACACATCTATTTGCACCTCCCTTCATTTCTTCTTCATTCTTAAATGTAAGAATAGCCATACATATATTCACTTAAAGAAAACTAGGATAAGAGAATAATGCAGTATGCTCATTCATAATATTGATGACTTTGACCGTATATTTGGACAACTTTTGACAAATCCCTATTTCACATTGAAAATAAAACTTGATTCCCTTTGATGGAAACTCGTATTCTCCTTTTACATGGAAAGTGATTATTATTGCAGGAGGCTGAACCTATGAATCAATTAGAAAATTTTTTTCTGCCGTATATGAAGTTGAAGGACATCAGGCATTCATACTCAATCATGATAATACTATCAGCGGTCTTTGTTCGAGTTTCAATTGAGCTAACTTAACGATCACCCAATTTCATTTCCCAATGCATGAAAAGGCTGCTCTAGGTAAAGTTGACAGTTTGAATATAATTTATCAAATGAATCTGTTGCAAGTGTCCTCAAAGGACTAGTTTGGTTCACTGACCATATCGAAAAGAAATCATGGAATACTTGGAAATTTATTGAAGAAGATGCACTCGAGCACATGCTTATGTTCCACCAAAATTGTAAAATGGGCGGTCTTCAAAAACTCCATCTTTCATTTGGAATGAAAGCACGGAGAATACCTAAAAGGTTAATTTGAGTCTATACGTTTAATTTGAAAACAGTTTCCTTCAATTTAATTTGACAATCGTTTTTAAAAAGTCAAATGCATGTTATAATTTTTCATTCTTAAATGGAAACGCAAACAAAGAACATTTTGGAAACTTTGAGGCACCAAATAAGGCCTTAAGTTATTGAAATGCATTCATCGAAGCTCTGCAAGTATTGAGGGGCACTTTTCAGTATCTTTTTCCTGATAAATAAACCATGTCGTATGGACCCAATATTACTAATATATAGTAAATTGAAAGCTTTACCAGTCCTCGTTCAAGCATTGCAGGCCCAACCTTTAGGACTTGTTTTTTTTTTTTTTTTGGGTAACGAAACCTTTAGGACTTGTTGGTTTCCCGTTAAGCAAAAATAAAAAGTAAGTTTTTACTTTTCACTTTTAAAATATTATTCACTTTTAGAAAATTATGAGAATATTATGTGCGAATTTATTTGCTGACATTTTGTAATTTATGAAATTTTCAGGTGTTTTATATTAACAAAAAGCCTTACTGTCTGTGTCGTAGGTTTTTAGATTAGGGATGTATGTGGACTCTCTGTTTTGATGTAACCTAATAATAGTAAATTAAGATTCGTCATTTGAGTATCATTATCACACTGTTAAAATAGAATGTGAACCATCAAATAGGTAAGCACTTATTTATAGTGTATACACAACATATAAAAAGTATGGTTTCCACATGTTATTGATATTATATTTGAAAAAAAAGAAAAGAAGAATTTCAGAGCAAAACAATAACTTCTAGATCCTTTACCAAAAAAAAAAAAAAAAACAATAACTTCTAGATCAGTTTTCAGTGAAAGCAATTGTACACCCATATAAAAATTTGATTTTGCTGAACAAATGAAAGGTATCTTGATAAATAGATTATCTAAGAATGACAAATTTACATGGCACCATAATAAATACCATGATACTATGTCGTATATACTCCAAGCTCATTTTCCTTTTTTCTTCTTGTGAGCGTGGGGGAGCTCCCACGATCTATCTGCCATGTCACGTGGATCTCTACAGAGAATTGGAAGTGCATTTAACTAATCATTCATCAATCTCTTTCATTTTCAGGGATGAAACCATGGTCATAGCTATTAGGGGTGGAAACGGTTCGGTTCGGTTTGGTTTTTTTGAAAAACCGAACCGAACCGAACTGTTATAAAAATTCCCAAACCGAATAGAATAAGACCCGAACCGATTACGAACCCAACCGAAATTTCGGTTCGGTTCGGTTCGGTTTTTCGGTTTTCAACTTTTGTTTTTTATTTTTTGTTTTTTGTTTTTTTTTTTGCTTTTCTCCCCCTCTTTTCTCTCTTCGATTCCTTTGTGCAAACCTTCATAGCAATGGCTCGCTCGCTCTCGAACACCAAGCATTTCTCGGCCGCCCTCGTCGACGGCATCTCCGCCTCCTTCGCCAGGTACTTCCCGTTTCCTCACCTCCCCCTTCTCGTTTCGGACGATGCTTCGTTCTATGTTTTCTACCCGGAAAAAACAGGGGTTGACAGAGCATTCTTGTTCCCTCATTTCCTGCCCCTTCTTTTCTAAATGGATTCGATGAAGTTTCGATCTTTAGCCTCGTGTTTGTTCGCGTGTTTATTTTGCTTGACCGCTTGATGTGATTCTTGTTCAGGCGCGGGTACGTGGCGGCATTGCAAGGACTTGCTTCGAGCTTCACGAAAACAGGGGCGACCAGGGGCGCCGTGATGTCGAAGAAGACAGGGGAGGAGACGGCCAGATCCACCGAGCGCGTCTCGTGGGTGCCCGACCCAAAGACCGGGAACTACAGACCCGAGAACCGCACGGAGGAGATCGACGTGGCCGAGCTGCGTGCGGCGCTCCTGAAGAACAAGAACTGAATTAGATTTGATTTTATCGGTTCGTGGTTCGGTTTTCGATTCGGTTAACTGATAAAAATCAAACCGGTAAAAATTTTTTTGGTTTTTGATGAAAACCGAACTGAAAATCGAACCGAACCAAACCGATCGAAGTTTTCGGTTCGGTTCGGTTCGATTCGCGGTTCGGTTCGGTTTTTGGTTCGGGTCTTGACAGCCCTAATTGCTATTGTACGCTTTTCTTTCCTTGAATTTTGTGTTGTTACTCATGATTTGCTTTGTGTTTGTATTATAAATTTCTCTATGGAGATAATACCATATTTGTATTGTATAAGATCAATTGGAGCATTATCAATATTTGAATTTCCTTAGAACCACTATATATCTTTCATTTGTGGATCGTGTATGAGATCATAAGGCATTGCCGATTCTTATCTTTAAATTAGAGTCAGTTAATCTTTTTATAAGTTTCCTCTGACTATTAAAGAGTTTCTCGAAACAATGCAATTGAAAAACCTCATTGATCTTCCCGTTTTAATTTGTTTTACTTCACTACTAAATAGGAGGATTATTTTTCCCTTTTTGCTGTTGAGATTGGATCTTATTAAAAAGGGAAAGTGCCACAAAAACCTCAAAGTTTGCCCAAAGTAACAAATTTATCCAAAACTATTTTTTGTGAGACGAAAAACCTCAAACTTTGCAAATCATGACACATTTATCCCAAACTATTTTTTGTGACACAAAAAACCCCGAACTTTCATTTGTAACACATTTACCCTAAATCTTAGGAGCATTTTGGTCATTTTGCTTTTAAAAACATTTTTTTTTTCTTTTCTCTTCCCTCCGCCGGCTCCAATAAAGGGAAGCCGGCATCCGGTGAGGACAGCCCTCACCGGCATTGGCCTAGGCAAGGGCGACCCTCGCCCTCGCCTACTCGAGCGAGGGCACCCCTCGTCGGCATTGGGCGAGGGCCGCCCTCGCCTGCTTCGGGCGAGGGCACCCCTCGCCGACGTCGGGGGAGGGTGCCCTCACCGGCGTCGGGGGAGGGTGCCCTCGCCAGATCTGGCGAGGGAGGCCCTCACTCGACGTCGGCTAGGGCCACCCTTGTGCAGGCTAGGGCCACCCTCGCCGATGCCGGCGAGGGTGGCCCTAGCCGGCACGGCGAGGGTCGCCCTCGCCGGGCCGACGTCGGCGAGGGCTGCCCTCGTCGGACACCGGCTTCCCTCCGCCGGAGCCGACGGAGGGAAGAGAAAAAGAAAAAAAGAAAAAGCATAAAAAGACGAAAATGCCCTTAATGGGAGTAAATGTGTCATGGTTTGCAAAGTTTGGGGTTTTTCGTGGTGCAAAAAAAGGCTTAGGGTATTTTTGTCACTTTGTGCAAAGTTTAGGGTTTTTGGTGGCATTTTTCCTATTAAAAATTAATGCACAAGTTGCGTGAACAATAATAAGTTTATGTTATTTGCTTCGAGCCTTTGGCAGTTTTAGTCTCCCAAGTACATTCGTTTGAAATCAATGTTATATATGCTATAGTTCCTCATAAGTTCAAAACCTCCTCAATCAATTTGATAAACACACTAGAGCGCATAGAATTGCTTGAATTGGACATCATGAAGAAGAGAATGAGGTGGAGGGGGTTTAGTCTGTAATTTTAGTCCAAGTCGGGATCATTTGAAGATGAAATCATCTTTTAGACTGAGAGTGGGAACAAAAAGAAAACAGAAGAATCACAGGTCGACTCACATCATATTAAAACCTTAATGTTCTGTCAATTGCTTATCAAATAGATTGACCCTTTTAGTTGGAGCGGTTTTTGGTATATTCATTATGATCGCCTATCAAAGGCAGGGCTACATTGGTATTCGTTGTCTCAGTTCATGATGTTCTCTTGATAACCCCTACTGTTTTTTCAATGGCAAGAAAAGAAGAATGACCAAATTGATCTTGTTGGCATCAAGTTCAGTATGTAGGCGTGAGATGCTGTGATCTATGGCAAATCTAATTCCATCTCTCAGGAGCCCCTATTTCAGTTGCAAAAGCACTAGCTCTCCCTACGTTTTTGGACATACCGGGTATCCAATTTCCACGATGATCTCTCAGGACTCGTCCGCCCCCGACATATCAATTTTCCTAACGTCTGCGAAAAACTCTTCTGCTTTAGACAGACAAAGAGACGTTAGTTTCGGAATTCTAACCGGATTTTCCAAAAGCAAAGTTATTTCTGCTTGGCTAAATGACTCAAAAGTCCCATACGAAATGTCACTTAGGTCTATAAAACCGGACCTTGCTTAGGATATTGTCGCGAATCCACCTCCTAGTGTCTTTGCTGAAGGGACTGGTTAGGATATTAGGGACCGCCGAATCATGCCAGAATGTCCGTTGCTGCAATGGAGCAAACTACACACAAGTGGCAGCAACATTCAAACCTGTCGAAGCGAGGATGTGATTCACTGCTATGGTATTATGCAAACATTCCCGCAGCAAATGCATAAGCTGAGTGTAAAAGAAAATGGATTTTCCATCTTCAGGGTGGACTTCTATAGGTCCGATTTTTATAATTTTTAGCATTATTGAAAGGAAGCCAACGATTGGAAGACCCATAAAGCAATTTTTTGGGTCATAATTAATCTAATTCAATTGGGCAGACTTATCATTTGAACACCTGGGGACAAATCCAAATATACGCATTGGGCCAAGGCGAGAAGCGTTTCGGTGAGGAACTTGATGCCGAGCGTCGTGATTGTTGAGGCGGCCTTGCAGCCAGCGACGAGTAGAGCCACCAGGAAGTCCACGACCTCCTCCCCGGAGAATCAGTCGTCCCGATCATCAGAACCCTCCACGTCCTCCATTTGCTTTTCTTGGATCCGCACGTTTTCATGAGAAAGCAAAACATGAAAGAAAAGAAAACTAATGGCGAAAATCTTGAGTTGTGCCGTACAGGTTTTGCGGGGCTTGCGGCAAAGACTCACAGACGCCAGCCGCAACGGCGGCCCTCTCGCGGTGCTCCAACTGACACCGCGTTCGCAGCCGTTGATCACTAGCCCACGCTGTGCCACTCGCTGCTGTTCTTGCGCTGCCAGACTTGTCCCAGCAACTCCTCCGGCTACCTCTGCATTCTCCATCTAGCAACCCTAGGTCCCTAGGCATCTTCAGCAGTGGTGCTATTTGGCCGGTTTGAAATATCTTTTACCGAGTGTTATTCTCAGCTTTTGTTTAAAAAGGATAGAGGTTATGTGCTAATTCCGAACAGAGATATCAAATGCAATTTAGAGGTTGAATTTCCAATTTCAAATAGCACTATACAATCCCGATAATTGACTTACTAACTTTGAGACCCAATTTGAACTATATGATGGAATCTAATCAATAGTATAGCTCTAAAATAATTTGATACAATGTTGGAACTTAATCGGCGACAATGCACTTAGATAAATGACACAATGTCGGAATATAATCAAGGATGTTGGACTAAGAATACAATGTCGAAATTTAATCAACAATGCCGCACTAGGATATAGACACTCGCTGAAATTTAATCAACGACGGAAATCTAAACACAACAGCTAGGGAAAACTAAAATACAATAAGGAAATAACATTTGATGTGTTGTTTAGGGGGTTCTTGCTCGATGATTGGCAGTATTTATAGAGAAGCTTGGTAAACTAACCGCCAACTCAATTATTCATTTATGATAACCGCTTCCAACCTTAAGCATGTTCCTTCTTGTTGGCAATCAATCCGCTCATTCCTTTTACAACTGTCTTGATCGTGTCCTAATTTATTAACAATGACTTCACACCTAAGTTCTTGGCTGTTAACCGCTTTTCAACCGTGCCCTCCTTTGACGCTTCTTTGTATATTTCGAATGTTTTTGTCCAAAACTTGCCGCCGGCATCATTCAGATAGCCACTTAATATCTGCCATTATATTTTAACAATTGACCACGTGGAGGCTTCTCGCTTTGCTCTCGATCCTTGAATCCTCATCCTCTAGCTCATCGATAGTTAACCATATATTACAATCCTATTGACGCACATGTGTAATTTCTTTTGACTTCCATCATTTTTTTCGCTCTTGTGATCAACACGTGATAGTACGTTCAATATTGATGTTAACATATGTACCATTTTAAAAGAAGTAAATTTGAAATTTATTTCTTTTAAAGAAAATATCTTGTCTTATGTGCGATTTCCTGCCGGTGACAATCATGCCTTTCTTTCTTTAAACGCTTCTTTTCCTGTGCATAGCCAATACAGATCATTACTTCCTGTATTATTTTGATGCGTTGTTTGAATTTTTGTAGATAATTGATTACTGCGATTTTGAACCATGGTTTTTAACCCTATTATAAATATTAGAGACTTCCTTTTAATACTCCTTTTGTCTTCTTCCTTAAACCCTAAAACCTTTTGCATCTTATTTTCAGCGTATTCTACCTAGATAATAGAGGATATGACCAAGCTCAGGATCATCATCCCGGTCATCCTCAAGTCTTTCACCACTAGACTCAATTTCTTCAAACTCTTTATCTCCTTCTTCTCGATCATCTTTAACTTCAAATGCTGGCTAACTTTCGGGAAATCTAGGGGCCTGAAATATAATCCCACAACCGGGATGAGACTATGTCTTAGCAAGTTTTACCCCCTAAGACCCGATTAGTAAACTAATACACCTTAGGGCTGCCTAAGCACAACATAAGTCAGAGGACTTACCTTGGCCTCAGATTCCACCTGCATGTTAGCACATATCAAATAGGCACCCAAGAAATCACATCTCAGATCGAAACATCGATCGAATCGACTTAATCGATCACACGCCAACAAGACCACTCACGGTCATTTCCAGTCGATCAATCAATTCACACAGCTAATCAATTAGTTCACAACATCAGATCAAAACAATGATCAATCGACCTAGTCGATTACATGTCATCTCGACCCATGCTTGGTCGGCACATTCAATATTATCTATAAGTCCGACAATAGTCTAAGACTGTTCACTCCAAACTGATAAGTAGATAGTATAGCTTGCACTAAGCTGATAGGGTTAAGGTATACTGCTTTCGCTAAGCTGACATATCGCCCGTAGGCCGATATAGTATATCCCCGATGCTCACTCTAAGCTGATAAAGTGTACTGCTCGCGCTAAGTTGACATATCGCCCATAGGCCGATATAGTACACCAGTATACTGCTCTCGCTAAGCTGACATATCAGAGCCCGTAGGATGATATAGTATACTGTCTCTTTCAATTCAACATTCTCGATAAAATAGCCGTGTGTGAGTACACGGTTGGCCTTAGCCAAAATATAATATTTTCCTTTCCATAACTCCCACATTTTCTGTAGTCCACCAAAACACTTTTGGTGCTGTCAACCGACACCCGGTTATTTTTCAATTAATAACCAAAGATTATTCTATTAAATAATAATCCCCAATATCACATCTCAGCATCTTCCTTTGCATCCAATACCTCCAAATTTCACCCCGATAGTTACATTGCCAATTTTGATGATCTAGAACAAAGTGAGGACACTGATAATTGTCGTTTTGGATTCTTGAGTGTTATGGAAGAACATCACGAACGCCTACTCCTTGGGCCTTGCCTTTTAGACCATCAACACATCCCGCCATCTCTCAAGCCTTGTTTCCCAATGAAATGCAAAGAGATACTTCCTATTCAGCAGTCTACCTCGATGGACATCTGGACTTCGGCGCCCTTCCAATTTTGTGGTTTTCTATTGTTTGAAGTGGAATTCCACTCATCGTATTTATGGATGAAGGATTATCTATGAGTTAACACTTGAGGTTAGTATGTTGTCCCATGATCTGAATAGAGGACTATTGGGTTTTGCAATATGTTTCTATCCCAATCAACCAATTGCTTCTTTTTATCTTGGGGACCCAAAACTGTCACTCTTTTAGATATCTTTATCATAGGTCCATCGCTGGCTTTGTGCTGAATGGCATTCCTGTAGAAAATTTGGAACCGTTGGAAGTACCTTATATTTCTAAGAGTGTCCTTGCTCATGGGAAATTCCTTGATTGATTCTGCTGCACTTTTGGTCCCATTGACTCCACTAGTGTCTTTTTCCTCTATTGACTATCGAAATATGTATTCTTTAACTCTTAAAATTTCAAGGGACCATCTACACATTGCCTCGGACCTTGCAGCGGGTAAATGGTTCGCTCTAGGTCCATTCGTTTTGGCTTCGTTATATAGGGGTTTTACTCATGCATCTCTTTCAATGAAATCCAAAGATGGTACGTTGTTTGGTCCATTTTGACTTTTGCAAGTATGGCTAACTCTTTATTTTCCTTCTTTATTTAGTAAAAATTCTCGTGATCTTCCACATTACTCTTTAGCGAACTCTATACGTTCTCATCCTTTCCCTTTAGTATATCGATCACTAAGTTGTTCACCTTTGGATACACCTATTCGATTTTCTTCCTTTACATTCTATCTTCAAACTCTTTTGGAATTCGATCATAATCTCATTGAATTTTTCCCTTATAAACTTGAAGAGTTTGGGCGCATTTGGTAATGTCTGGTCCAGAGTTCAATTTTTGAATAGAAATAGTTTTTTTTTTTTTTTTTTTTTTTTGGGAACAATTTCTGAGTATAAAAACGCGCTTGGTAATTGCAAAAAATTTATATTCCATGAATAGAAATGCGTTTGGTAAACTTGTATAATTTTGTTTTTTTTTTTTAAATTTTTCAATATTTTTATTTTTTTTTTCTTTTTTTTTTTTTTTTTTTTTTTTTTTTTTTTTTTTTCCTTCTTTGGTGATCGGCTGGGTGAGGTTTGACAAGCTTGCTGAAGCCTCGCCGAGCCACCGCTGGGCAACGCCAACCTGGCAAAGAAGAAGGAAATAAAAGAGAAGAAGAAAAAAGAGGAAAAAAGACGAGAGAGAAAAATTGTTTCTTGTAATTGTTCTCGGGAACAATAATCAACTTTTTTCTACTTTTCCAAATCTGTTCCGAGGAATAAAAAAACAGATTTTTTGTTCTCTAGAATAAAATTTTTACCAAACATATTTATGTTCATTTTTTGTTCCCAAAAAAAAAGATAGAAATTTTTGTTTCGGAGAACGGAAACACTTTTTAACAAACAAGGCCTTCAACTACCTCTGCGATCCTACCGCATTGAACGACTATCAAGAGTTATGGATTTGGATTTCTGCCAATGATGAACTACAGCTTTGGCCCGATATTCAACAACAAATTAGTGGAGAACAGTCCACGGCTTGGCCCTTGATCGGAAGCCTTGAAGGCCGGCGATGAGCTCCAGCGAGGAGGCTCACGGTTCCAGAACGCCTCGGAATCTTTCTGTTATCCCTCGCCGGCTCACGGTTCTAGAAGGTTGCCATTGGGTCTGCTTCGGTCGCTCGCTTGGTGCTCATCCCTCCCTCGCAGACGCACGCTCGCTCGGTCACCCGCCCGTCACTCCGTCCCTTTGTTTTGCGTCACAGACACCTCCCTCGTGTGAATAAGGAGGGCTAGCAAAAAGGGCTGGGCCTCTTCTCCTTTTTCTTGATTGTTTCAGATGGGCTTTGTAATGGGCTAAGAGAAAGAAACAAAAGATGGGCCCAAAGAATCAAAAAGTAGGCTGGGCTAATAGAGGGAGGGGTGTAGGGGCCGAAAATTTTGCATAGTGGGCTGGACATGCCGGCCCACATGAATTCGCTTTCAAATTATATATATTATTTATTATTTATTTTCATTTCATCCATTTTTATTCTTCATTTTGCTTTTTATCTTTTTATACATTTTCGTAAGATCAATGGATATATGAAAACGTGGATAAAAATTCGGGTGTCATAGTGCCCGCCTAACAATCTCAGCGATTCCAAATGAGGCGGATGGTCGCGGAACAACAGCCTCGACAAGTCCTTCCTTTTCTCCGTTGACTCCAATGAAGCACCAGCATCCGCGACTCTGGCGTCAGCCCAACGAGCCAGCCCCGACGAGCCCGCGACACCCGAGAGCCGTCCACCAGGGTCGTGCCATCCCTCCTGCTGCTGCTGCTGCTGCTGCTGCTGACGCCCCGCCCGGATCAGCAACGCTCTAGGATGGAACCTCATGCTGCCAAGCTGCCCCTACGGCCGTGACTCGCCTTCGCTGCCGCTCTTCACCTTAGCAATAGTTCGAGCAAATCCCAGTGAAGTGATCAGCACGCTTCAGCCACCGACCAGCAGCAACTCTAGCAGTCCCGATGCCGGAACAGCACCCTCCAGTGATCTCCTAGAAACAGTCCTGCAGTTCAGCTCGGGTTTTGCAGCCGAACTCCTTCGCCCGCTCCTCACCTCGCACCTGATCTGCACCAGTAAAGAATCCGGCTGTTTCCCGGTGAGTCGTGGCCTCCTGGTGTCCTTCCAAATATAAACAACGACCCCGTGAAATCTCCTGGCTTTCTAGTGCGCCCAGCGAGTTCTTGTAGCGAAGCCAACCCCTACAGCGTACACGCGGCTGCGCCCAACGGCTCCTGCGAGTCATCTAGCAGGCCTGGTCGTCACGCTCATCCTCCTGCCTCACTACACCTCAGCCGGGTCCAGCTACTTACCGGCGCCTCGGCAAGTCCCGGCGTTCATAGAGCAATTCTGGAGAGACCAGCGATTTGCTCTCGTTTGGTAGGTTTTTCGGCGAGACCATCGCGTCCAGTGGCATTGGTGTGAAGTCCGGATCAGTCGATAAAAAAGAACACCCGCCGTCTGGTGATTGCCCAGTCGCTTTCGCCAAGCCTTGTCGTGGCACTCAGTGGCCGTGCACGCTTCAAACCAGGCAAGTCTTCAAGCACTTCCAGCGAGACCAGAATTCATCGCCGCGTCACCCATCATCCCCCCGCGCCAAACCAATTCACGGTTTCACTTCACAGCCTTCGCATATTATCCCTTGTTTTGTTAGATTTTGCTTAGTATTAGTTCCTTTGTTTCGTTGAAGCGCTGTTTCAGTAGACGACTAACCTGGAATTAGCGCAGAATATTGTTTTCTTAAAGCTTATTTGACTTTAACGTTTATATTCAGTGTGCATAAAGGTTCTTAAGAGCTTAAACTTCACGACCAAATTTTTATTCCTTGAAAAGAGAATACTCGAGCACTTGATGCAGGATTTGTGAACTGAGGATTGATTGGAAACACGGTGTTTGCTTTGTCCTTTTGTTGATCGTGGGAGTCTTGCGATAAGTCATTTGCCTTAGGTCGAGTCACACTTTTTATTGCATTTTTGTAGGCAGGAATGGCTATGACTCCTTTGCGGCGGTGACATCCCTCATCCATCCCAACACATCCACCGCGACCAAACTACCGTGGGCTACCTAGCCGTGCCCTTATCGCTGGTCGTCGTCCGAAGCACCTCCGTCCACGTGCCTCTGTTGAATTTGACTTGGGAACGTATCTTCGAGTAAGGTGATGATCATTATTCAAAGTTGAATATCTGATTTTATTGCATAATCTGAATGATTGGTATCAAATCGAGATATTTGAATGATATGTTATCTAATGCATATTGAGAAGATTTTTATGATGACTCAAAATAGGATTATTTGATAGTTCATATTGCGTGCATGGATGGCAATCCAATCTCAACCTCAAGATACAATTCTCGTCCATGTGGAATAGCGGCCATCTATAACCCTTTGAAGATGGTCGGTTTATTCTTTTTGAAATTTGAATGGACGGGATATTCGGTGATGCAGATTGGATGAATATTATTTTGTGATGAGTGCTTATCAGTTATTTGATTGCTTCCTTAAAATAAAATACCAAAAACATCATTTTAGAGTATATTAGAGACTTTTCTAGGATAGGTTGCATGTTTAATTAGGGCATTTTGGTACTTCTCCCATCTTCTCTTAAATAGCTATCTTCAATCTTCCCACTGAAGATGCCTCGAAGAAGTACATAGCCATTATAGATTGTTGGTGCTGTTGTCTAGAGATAGTATTGCGCATTTAGTCCTTTTTCTTGAACATTTTCTACCATGTTCGACTCGAACATGTTTGACTAAAAGACAAATCTACCATGGTAGACTCAAACATCAAAGATAAAGGTCAAATGTGGGGCCAATTCTTGATTTAAGATAATTTGTTACATTTTTTTCTTCTTTGTTGGTTTTCATTTTTGTTCTCCTGCTAGGGACGAAATTTGTGTCCCTCTTTTCCAAAAAAAAAAATATTTTTTTGGTAGAACCCAAAAATGGTTTATTTGGTAGATAGCTAATAGATTATTGTGTTAATGAGTTCAATAATTTTTTTTTAATGGGAAACCTTTATTCTAAAATGGGAAAATGTCACAAATGGTCCATATATTTTTAGTCAATGTGCAATTTCGTCCCTGAACTTTCAATTTGCTTAATTTGGTCTCTGAACTATTGATAAATGTCC
This sequence comes from Eucalyptus erythrocorys, assembly GCA_014182555.1. Classification (NCBI taxonomy): domain Eukaryota; kingdom Viridiplantae; phylum Streptophyta; class Magnoliopsida; order Myrtales; family Myrtaceae; genus Eucalyptus; species Eucalyptus erythrocorys. Next base: position 21,890,086 of record CM024607.1, on the reverse strand, counting down.
GATTTAGTTCCTGAACTATTGATAAATGTCCGATTTAGTCCATGAACTTTCGATTGGCTCAATTTGGTCCTTGAACTATTGAAAAAATGTCCAATCTAGTCCTTCGTTTTATCAAAGAGGAAAAAAGAGGAAAAAAGGAAAATAATAACGAAGGACTAAATCGGACATTTTATCAATAGTTCAGGGACCGAATTGAGCCGATCGAAAGTTCAGGGACTAAATTGGACATTTATCAATAGTTCAAGGACCAAATTGAGCGAATTGAAAGTTCAAGGACCAAATTGCACATTGACTAAAAATATAGGGACCATTTGTGACATTTTCCCTTCTAAAATTATCCAAAGTTCAAGTAAAAGTGAAAAGAATGTTCAAAAGCACTATTTAGTAAGGTAAATTGAAACTAGACGAGTAAACCTTTGGAAAATAGAACAAAAAAATTGAGACTTCAAGCATTGTTAAGATATATTCTCGAAGCTAATTTTAGATTTTGTTACCATATGATGTTAATGAACTTTGGAATCTTGCAAGTTCCTTCTCGTGTTGCTCTTGTAGTAAGTTGAAATCTAATTCAGCCAATGGAGGAGCAAGACTTTGTCATGTGAAGGCTCTTCTTGGTAGAGCGGAATATAACACCCTTCCTCAAGCCTCAGGAAATCCTTGTGAAGTGGCTGCTTTAGAGCATGACTTGCTTATTTTGCAAGATTAGTGCTCACTTTGCTTTCATTGATCGATTCAACGTAAGTTATAGCAAAAGGGAGTGCTGCTTCCAACATAAAATCGCCATAACACCTTAAATGACAAGCTTCATATAAGCTTAATAGTCCACGCGCATCGTTCATGAGCGATATTCTTGAATTTTTCAAAGACCTTTGTGCGACCAACCAGCATGGGAAAAAAGATGTAATTCAAATCCTATTTAGTGTTCTAGGTTTTCTTTTACCCCTTTCTCTTGGAATTCGACTGAGCAATAGAAATATTTTAATTTGTTTTGGATATTAAATTGGTGCACCACATTTAAGACATATCCGATGAAACATTATAACTTTATTGTCGCAACAATCAAAAGGTAAGGGCCACCATGTGAAGGTCGTCTGCCCTAAAATTTCCATGATTAAGTTTGAGAAACTCTTGTTGATTTGTTTTAATTGCTCGTCTATTCCACGCTCAAATTGGTAGTCTATTCCCAAGCGCTGGCTTTGATCAATCAAGTGAAGCGTTTGCAAAGGCTTATCCACGACATCAGTCAGCATCTTCCTCACCTCTCCCTTCAGTCCTCCATCTGTCCCTCCACTCTTCCATGGAATTTGAACTTCTGCAAATATGTTATACGCTATTTCAAATATGAAGCAAGCATGGCATACGTATATTTTACAACTGTTAAAAGGGGGGCCAAAATACATGGAATTTCCCAGAGCTAAAGAAAGCGGTGAGATCGAAAATGCGATGTGAATGTTGCAGAAGCCAGCAGGGAAGATTTGAACTACATCTGCCGTATGTCTGTCGGTTTGATTGCAGCAGGTGGATCATGTATTTCGGATGCACATCGCCCGTGACATTACATAGGGACTGCTTTTCAAGTTTAGCAAGAGTGGTGCAGTGTTTATGGGCAACAACGCTGAGTGCAAAGTGGTTGGCATTACTCAGTGCATATCAACCATTGAGGGTCAGTCTTATTCAGGGAATAGTGTTAAAAGAGTTCTAAATCTTTTGCATTAAGACTAATTTAATCCTAAATCCTTTTACTTGGTGTCAATTCAGTCATTCCGGCTAATTTTGACCCGATTTTGCTAACTGGGCGTCGTCCTACTGACGTGGTACAATCAACGTTGACGTGAACAACTTTTAATAATAAATTAATATTTTTGATTTTTTGATTTTCTTTTTTCCTTCTCCTCCTTCGTCTAGTCGGTCACCGAACCTTTGTGACCAGCCAAAGGTGACAGCCGGCGAGACTCAAGCCCTTGCGACGACCTCGCGACAATCAGCCAGAGGCGATGGCCGTCGAGGCTCGAGCCCTTGCTAATGGCCGCGATGGTGACCTCGTGGCAACCTCGCATTAGGCGGCGAGGCTCACCCTCTCTGGATCTGGCGAGGGTCAACCCTTGCCGGCCATGGGTGAGGTGAGGTTGTCCTTGTAGCTTGGGTAGCCTCGAGTGTGCCTCACCAGCTGCAAAGGTAGCCTCGCGCCTAGTGAGGCTCAACCTCGCTAGATTCAGTGAGGGAGAGCCTTGCTACCCAGCATGAGGCCGCCCTCGCAGCCACTAGCGATGGTCGATGAGGCTCGCCAACCGTCGCCTCTAGCCAGTCGCCGAGGTCCGGCAACTAGCCAAAGGAAGGAGAAGGAGAAGGAGCAAAGAAAAAAGAAAGAATAAGAAAAAGAAAAAGAATAAGAATAAGAAAAAGTATAAGAACAAAAAAATTCAAAAAATATTAAAATATTATTAAAAGTTGGCCACGCCGATCATGCCACGTCAGCTGGTCGGCACTCAGTCAGTAAAATCTGGCCAAAATTAGCCAGAAATGACTAATTTGTTACTAAGTAAAAAGTTTTAGGACTAAATTGACACAAATATAAAATATTTAGGACTTTTTTAACACTTTTCCAGTCTTATTCATCAATCGCTTTACAGGGCCTTTATAATTTGATATGAGATTTAACGTGTTACAATACATTCGCAGATCCTTATATATAAGACTGGGAACGGTATGCATCTCTTCATCTGACAAAGAAGTGAGTCTTGGTAGTTCCTTGATAAGAGAACGTTTGGTGGCTTCCATTGTTTTTGCTAAAGGATGACAGTAGTTCTCTGAAAAAAGATAGGAAAAACAACCAAGCTGCGTTTTCTTATTTTTGTACCCATAACAAAGGAAAATTCGGCAATTTCTTTAAAAAGTTGGTCAATTGAGAAAAAAAAAAGAATTATTGGTATGTAACTCAACGGATAAGTTGCTAAAAAAAATCAAACGTTGGTAAGTAATTCAAATAAAAGTTGACACTCTAAACTAGTTAGTAGTTCAATTTGACAAAAATTGTAAACCGTTTTAATTTAGGTTAGTAATTTCATGTAAAAGTTAGCTTATTCAAAGCCTTGGTACATTATGCAAATACAAACAAGTAAATTAGTGCAAAAATTACTAATTTGCAAATTATCATTAAGAAAAATTGGCAATTTTACAAATGCTTTAATAAGTTATTGAGTAAGTTACCTGCAAAAGAAGTCACACGGGTCATTTTATTTACAAATAGTTTTTTTGCCACTTTGGAACTTATTGAAATTGTTGGCAAAAAAAAAAGACATCGAAATTTACAGGCACGCAAAAAATCCAAATTTTGTACATTAATCAATGAAGTTCTACCGGACAATGTGATTGACCGTGGCCAGCAGATCAAGCGATACTCTTGATCTTGCCATGCAATAAAAGCTCGGACAACTTATTATTGCCAAATGAGAATACATACAACAAAGAAATGAAGAATCAATTTTAACCACGAACTATGTTCAATTATTTATGTATCCTTCATGAAGTAAATAAACGGAGCCTTACATAAGCTGGACGTCAAAAAGTTACGGGAAAAATTGCCCAGAAAATTTTAAACCCATGTATGGTGGCCAATTCAGTCTTAAATATTTAAATTGTGCCAATTTAATCATAAATTTTTAGATAATTTGCTAATTTAGTTCTAGACCTTTTCATGATATGCCAATTTAGTCATTCTAGTTAACTTGGTTGGAAATTGTGGACTTGACGATCTAGCCAACATCAAATGTCTTATCTGTTATGGTTGATGTTGACAATTAGCGCTAACATGGATGATTTTTGTAAATTTTTTAAAATTTCTGAATTTTTTTTTCTTTCCTTTCTCTTTTTTCTTTCTTTCTTTTCTCTTTTTTCCTTTATTTCCCTCTGCCAATTGTTGGCCGCTAGTGAGGGTTAGGTGAGGAGCGAGCTCACCCATATGGTGAGGGTCCTCACCAACGTGAGGGCGACCCTAGCTTGTGGCTAGCAATTGGCAAAAAATAATAAGGAAAAAAATGAAAAAAGAAAAAGAAAAGAAAAGAAAAGAATGAAAAGATCAAAAACATTAAAAAAAAAATTACAAATATCGTCAATGTCAATGATTTTCGACAATTATTAGCTAGACAAACTTAATTGGAAAATCGTGAAAAGATTTAGGACGAAATTAACAAATTAGTTTTAAAACTAAACTAATATAATTAAAAGGTTTATGACTAAATTGATAAATTGTTAAAAATTTTAGTACTAAATTAGTACAATTTAAAGTTTTAGAATTGAATTGGCCACTGTAAAATAAGTTTAGGACTTTCTGGATAATTTTCCTAAGAGTTAGGAATTATTAAAATATTTCAATTGCACGATACACAAAACTTTGCAAACTTAGCAACATATGCATAGTTTATTTATGAGTTTTATCACACACGACAATCTGAAAGTACATAATGGTAATAATATTGTCCCTCATACATCAGGAAAAATAGGATTTCAAAGGCATAACTTATAGACTATTGATTTGCAATGACCAAATTGGTGTGACAACGTTTGGTCCAAACTTCACATCGGCAAGGGACTAATGAAGAGCAATGTCACATAATCTTTGAGCTTTGTTTTAGAATGGGTGTAATTATCTCCATCACTATATAACACATCCATCACCCGTGAGAAATTGAGCATTCGTGTGAGAATCGGCATCGGGACCGCGGTTGGATGAAGAAACTCTTCATTGATGTCCTTCCATGCATCAATGACTCCTTTCTGGAGTTCCTCCCCGGCTTCTTGCTCCGAGACGCCATGGTATTTCATGAGCAACTCCACTGCAGATACTACGTGTCCCCTCTTTTGCTCAAACTGTATGTCAAACAACATTGGTGTTTCTAGATTAAATGGTGGTCGATTAAACTGTATTATATTTCTGGAGGATAATTATGTTTTATTATATCTGGTGAGAGACAATGTCATCCATGAGCCTACAGATGGTTTGTGCAGCCTTCACAATCTTGCAATCACCAACCGACCATTCAAGAGCATTTTCAGTGACCACATCGCCCATTCCCACAAGTGATGTAGTCGCTAACATTCCATATCCAGTCGTTATTAGTTGAAGGGACATGTACTCCTCTAGTGTTGGTACGTAGTTGGTATGGAACCATTTGGCTTCCTGAAAGTATGCTCTTGCTAGCTTCTTCATCTGACGATGGAAACATAAACAAGAATGTTGGGTTTCGAACTAAAGATTGCCTTCAATATATGTAAAGTGTACCAATGATGCTTACGACTTCTTTTGCATAGACAAGGCGATATGATCTTTCTTTTCTGGCCAATTCATTCCCAATGTATTCATAGAGCTGGAGAAGCTCCTTATAATAAGCTTGCATATACACTGGCAATCCATCCATGGCATCAACATCCCACCTGAATTCAAGTCCTGGAAATGACACACTTGACTCTATACAAAATTGATCAAATTTAGAAGTTTGAGAAAGAGTGTGGATTCCATACTTCTGGATTGCTTTAGTGAGGAGCGCAAGTTCTTCCAATGTGCCATAGACGTCATAGATATCATCGAGAATTGAAGTCAAGGAGATCACTTTGGTTAGTATATTTCTGGCCATGGCAAATTCAGGCTCGAAATATATTCCCGAGGTCCAGAAGAACAACTCCACAATCCTATCTCTAGCGAATGGGAACTTCCCTGGAACATCAATCTCCTTCCACCACCTATGATTAAACAAACATAAGCATAACTGAAAGTACTTTACGCCGATAACTTCGCATAGATATACTCCTTTTTTCACTTGTAAAGGACTTTGAAAAACATTATTTAGATTGGGTAAATTGAAACTAGATGAGTTAACCTTTGGAAAACACAATGAGAATAACTGATAGCTTGGGAACTGTTATAACATTATCGATAGTTCGGTATTGTTAAAACATAGTCTAGAAGCTAATTTTAGATTATGCTATCACATGAAGTTAATGAACCTAGTAATCTCGCCAAGTTCCTTCTGGTGTTGCTCTTGCAGTAAGTTGAATTCTAGTTTAGCCAAGGTGAGCAAAACTTCATCATGTGAAGGCTCCTCTTGGTAGAGTGGAATATAACGCCTTGCCTCCAGCCTCGACAATCCCTTGCGAAGTGGCTGCTCTAGGGCATGACTCACTTGTTTCACGAGACTAGTGCTCACTTTGCTTTCATCGATCGATTCAAGGTGAGTTGTAGCAAAAGGAAGTGCTTCGTCCAAGATGGAATCTCCATGACACCTTAAATGGCAAGCTTCATATAGGCTTAGCAATCCACGTGCATCAGTGACAAGCGATTCCCATAAATTCCCTTCACTATCCTTGAATTTGTTAAAGATCTCTGTGCAACCAACCAACATGGAAAAAAGATGCAATCAATTAGAAATTAGGAAGGGGATATATGTGGTTAACGTTGTAGATATTCTTGTCCGCATTTCTCCTGAAATTTGACAAAGCAATAGAAGTATCTTAATACGTATCTTATCGGATTGGTTGATTACATTCAAGACGTACCTGAAGAAACATTGTAACCTTGTTGTCGTAGCAATCGAAAGATAAGAGTGACCATGTGAAGGTCATCTACCTTGAAATCTTCAAGATGAAGTTGAGAGTAACTTTTGTGGATTTGTTCTAAATGCTCATCTACTTCATGTTCAAAATGGTAGTCAATTCCCAAGCGTTGGATTTGATCAATCAAGTGAAGCATTTGTGAAGGCTTATCCACGACGCTGGCCAGCATCTTCCTCACCTCTCCTTTCAGTTCCTCGATTTGTTCCTCCACTCTTCCAAGGAATTTGAATTTCTACAAATTGTACGCTATTTCAAATTAAAGCAAGCATGAAATACTTATACTTTACAAAATAAACTTAGTTTTGATGGCCTCGTCTGTGTACCCTATTTAGGTATTTCCATGTTCTACGCTCATTCAGATGACATGTGAAATTGGATCCATGAGAACAACGAACATACCAAAGGAGGGAGTCAATGCCATAATGAGATGTTTCTTGCAGTAGAGGACATATAGTAGTCGATGAAGCTTTAAGAGTGTTCTTTGGACTGAATAATTATCGTTGTTTTCCAAACTTCTTTATGTTTTCAGGATTTTCAACTACATCTTTTTGTGCGGGGAAGGGAACATGTACATTTATGAAAATCATATATGCGATGTGGAGGAACTCAAGGAAATCAAAGTAAGTCTACAAAATGCAATTGCGAGGAAACAAAAGTAGAAGATAACGGAAGAATTACTAACCACCGAGTTGGAGGGGAAAGCATATTTAAGGAAGTAATCCCCCCATATGCTTGGATGATAACCCGCCGATCGACGTTCAATCACATGGTCTGTTCCTTTATTTGGAGAAGAATGTGGAATTGCCGAAACCTGCGAGTTCAGTTAATTTTATAAAGAAATTTTAATATTTTCAATATCATAGACAAGTGTGGACAAGGATCTTTAGGCTCAAATTCACTCATTGATAAGGTCTATTATAGATCGAGAAAGCCTTGGCTGGGCTTTAGACCATAGGTAATTGAGGCAATTTATATACACTTTTTTTGGAATCTCATTTATTATCTTTTCTCTGTCGAACTCGAGTAACAATGCTTTCATATTGCTTACTATTTACCTAGCAAGGGACATGAAAGCAAAATATTGAAATCAAATAATGCTCTTTTATTTAGTACAATATTTTCCCTGCTTTTAAGCGTGAATGTTAAATTTATAACAGGAATGTTAGAATTTCCCTAAAAGCAATGTTTAATTACGTGGGGAAGCTTTGTGTTATTCTAGATGAAGTGCATAAAATGTATTTCACTTGCTATGCCATTACTATTCATGAAATATGTATACATATATATTGTTTAGTCAGAAGCAATGTGTTAAATTCCTACCATTGAGGAGGAGCTAGAGGCATATTTGAGGAAGTCATCCCCCAATGTGCTTGGATGAAAATCTGCTGACGGGCGATCGACCACATGGCTTTTTTCTTGAGCTGGAGGAGCAGATGGAATTGTTGAAATCTGATGAGACATTCTCTTCTTTTCTTTTTTTGGCTATCTCTAATGAGATTCTGGTGTTTACCCAATAAATAAAGAGCACGAGAGGCTTTTCCATGAGTGCCAAAGACCCTTATTGATGGGTATTTATAGGCAAGGAACGGCTTAGCAATCCTAGTAATTGCACCATTTGATATGTTATTTTGGGATTGTCATTCCCCAAAATAATAGTATGTGCCGAATGCTAGTGGCCCAGGTTATGCACCTAAGTACAGATGCATCATCGTCGGGTTCTATTGGGCCGGTTGATGGACGAGATTTGACATGTGCACTGTGGACAATTTCGGAAAGGTACTTAAACCTGTCGGAAAATATCGTGCATGCTGTTTTTTACTTCTCCACTGTTCATTTTCCTATCAGAATTTGGTCTTCCTCGTTTTCTCTTTCTGCCGACATCTACTAACTAGTGACATTTTTTTTTTCTATCTCTCATGAGATCCTGATGTTTGACCAATTGACAAAGAGCACGAGAGGCTTTTTCGTGCGTGCCAAAGACCTTACTGATGGATGGCAATTCCAGTAATTGCACTGTTATTTTGGGATTTTTGGTGCCAAATGCCAGTGGCCCAGGTTATGCACCTGAGCACGGTTGATTTTTAGTAAATGCATTATCGTGGGTTCTATCAGGCCGCTTAATGTACGGCGTTTAACACGTGTACCATACAGAATTTTGGAAAGGCTTTTTAACCTGCGAGTGGTGCAGACTGTAGGGAGATATCTTGGAAGCTGTGTTTTGATTCTCGACCGTTCATTTTCCCATCAGAATCTAGTCTTCCTTGTCTTCGCTTGTCGTGGACCAGGACGTTCTGTTCTGCATATTCTCTAATATTGCACCATGATCAACTACTAGCCTGAGGGATGTGAGTGCTGTACCAATACCTTTTCGCTTTTCACGGCCCCATGCGGTGCTGCAACCTCATTAAGAATGGAGATATTTACCACGTTGTGTGGTTCCTGATTTGATTATGAATTAAAATGTGAAGATCGGTCCTGTGAACGTGTGCAGCCTTGTGGTCCACGTGCGTGCCCAACCTTACCTAGTTATCCAAGGCAGTAGTACTTCATTTTATGTGGTTGTGGATTGGCCTTGTAGTTCTTAGTCAGGTCATTCATGCGTACCTTCCTTTTTTCTATATCGCAGTGTGTTTTTAACTCATCACATTTGGATCATCCCGCCTCTCAAAACACTCAAGAAAGCTGCCTCTAAATTAGTAGTTTCACGTCTTCCAATTGATTTTCACGTTGCTTTTACATAGTTCGGCCCTATTTGATAATATTTTATTTCTCTATTTGTTTGTTCTTTTGTTCCTCGAATCAAAAAAAGAATAAAAATACGTTTAGTAATGTCAACCAATTTTTATGTTCCTTGAAACAAATCAGTAGCCAGAGAATAAATTTGAAATAAAAATAAGAAGTAGAAAAATTCTACTTCTTTGTTCTTGGAAACACAAAAAAGGAGAGAAATTATTTTAGAAAAATAAACTCAACATAACCTAATATTCGTATTTATACAATCAACACAATATTCAATCTCCTGACCCGATATGAGTTCCCATTTTTTGGAATAAAAATAAAATAACAAATTAAAAATTCAAAAATTTAGGAAAAAAATTAGAAATTAGATCTGTGCTAGGACTAAGGGCAGGTTCTTCGATTCTAGCATGACCCCAAAGTTTGCTAATTTTGTACTGACTTAAGTAGTGCAAATTTCATGGGCCATTCTTCGCAAAAGTCCTCCCTTATTGACTGTTTAATGACATATTGTAATTTCAATATTTTTTGACTTTGTACAACAAAAATATAATTTGAAAAATTTTGGATTTGAAATCTATTTTTGGACTCACTACATCGACCATTCCTTGTTTTCCATTTTCCGTAGATTTTTTGGTCTAGAACTATAACATGCATCCTCAGGAAACTTGTAGAGTACATCCTAGGCTACCATGTATTAAATTCCATATTTTTTAGTCTCATTTGGTGAGTGAAATATTTGTTTTCCTACTTGATTTTGTTATGAAAATTTTAACTACTTTGGGCCCATCTTACAAAAATTATTTATAATTGTATGAGCTGAATCAGACTTCGATCCCCCATGAAAAATGTATTTCTAGCTCTTTTCTACCTCATGTTAAAGTTTCAAAATTATTTAAAAATGTTTACCTAGACAATGACTATCGTTTCTAAAGATGCGGGACACCCTATAAGGACGTGTGACCTTCCTTACAGTTCACCTAATATTTGTACGGATAATTTATATTAGTCTAGGTGATGAAAACAATTGATGATTCATTACATGCACGCTTGAGTTCTGAATAGTAGTGACATACTTTAATTGAATTACGAAATTACTACATCATGGTGTGAATGGTGGGGGTGGTTTCAACAGCAGCAGCACTGTTCCTAGACAAAAATATTTTTGAGGCGTTCTTCGCAAAAGTCCTCATGAAAGTTGAAGAGTACATCCTAAACTAATATATGGTTTCAACAACTATCGTTTTTGAAGGTACGCGGGACACCCTAGAAGGATGTGTGACCTTCCTTATAGTTCACCTAATATATGTACGGATAATTTATATTAGTCTAGGGGATGAAAACGATTGATGATTCATTAGATGCACACTTGAGTTCTTGAATAGTAGTGAGGTTAATGTACTTTGATTGAATTATGTAATTACTACATCATGGTGTGAATTTGGGGAAGGGGGTTTCAACAGCAGCAGCATCGTTCATCCTCTTAATCTTGGAAATTCAACCACCGCCCCTTATTTTCAGCCAATCTCACCTCCATATTTTCCACAGTCGCAGCTCTATCTCCGTTGCTCCCTTTTTCTTCGTGCTGACATTCCACACATGTGGAGGCTGAGTTACAAAAATTATTTATAATTGTATGAGTTGAATCAGATTTCGATCCCCCGTGAAAATGTCTTTCTAGCACTTTTCTACCTCATATTAAAGTTTCATATTTTTTTAAAAACATTTACCTAGATAACAACTATCGTTTCAAAAGGTGCACGGGATACCCTATAAGGATGTGTGACCTTCCTTACAGTTCACCTAATATTTGTACAGATAATTTATATTAGTCTAGGTGATGAAAACGCTTGATGATTCATTACATGCACGCTTGAGTTCCTGAATAGTAGTGACATACTTTAATTGAATTATGAAATTACTACATCATGTTGTGAATGGTGGGGGTGGGTTTCAACAGCAGCAGCAGCACCGTTCCTAGACAAAAATATTTTTGGGGCGTTCTTTGCAAAAGTCCTCATTAAAGTTGTAGAGTACATCCTAGCCGAATATATGGTTTCAACAACTATTGTTTCTAAAGATACGCGGGACACCCTATAAGAACGTGTGACCTTCCTTACAGTTCACCTAATATATGTACGGATAATTTATATTGGTCTAGAGGATGAAAACGATTGATGATTCATTAGATGCACACTTGAGTTCCTAAATAGTAGTGACCTTAACGTACTTCAATTGAATTATGAAATTACTATATCATGGTGTGAATGGGGGGTGGGTTTTAATAGTAGCAGCAGCACCGTTCCTTCTCTTAATTTGGCAAATTCAGCCACCGCCCCTTATTTTCAGCCAATCTCACCTCCATATTTTCCACAGTCGCAGCTCTATCTCCGTTGCTCCCTTTTTCTTCGTGCTGACATTCCACACATGTGGAGGCTGAGTTACAAAAATTATTTATAATTGTATGAGTTGAATCAGATTCCGATCCCCCGTGAAAATGTCTTTCTAGCACTTTTCTACCTCATATTAAAGTTTCATATTTTTTTAAAAACATTTACCTAGATAACAACTATCGTTTCTAAAGGTACGCGGGACACCCTATACGGATGTGTGACCTTCCTTACAGTTCACCTAATATTTGTACAGATAATTTATATTAGTCTAGGCGATGAAAACGATTGATGATTCATTACATGCACGCTTGAGTTCCTGAATAGTACTGACATACTTTAATTGAATTACGAAATTACTACATCATGGTGTGAATGGTGGGGGTGGGTTTCAATAGCAGCAGCAGCACTGTTCCTAGACAAAAATATTTTTGGGGCGTTCTTCGCAAAACTCCTCGTGAAAGTTGTAGAGTACATCCTAGCCTAACATATGGTTTCAACAACTATCGTTTCTAAAGGTGCGCGGGATACCCTATAAGGATGTATGACCTTCGTTACAGTTCACCTAATATCTGTACGGATAATTTATATTAGTCTAGAGGATGAAAACGATTGATGATTCATTAGATGCACACTTGAGTTCCTGAATAGTAGTGACATTAATGTACTTCAATTGAATTATGAAATTACTAAATCATGGTGTGAATGGGGGGGGGGTTTAATAGTAGCAGCAGCATCGTTCATTCTCTTAATTTGGCAAATTCAGCCACCGCCCCTTATTTTCAGCCAATCTCACCTCCATATTTTCCACAGTCGCAGCTCTATCTCCGTTGCTCCCTTTTTCTTCGTGCTGAATTCCACACATGTGGAGGCTGAGTTACAAAAATTATTTATAATTGTATGAGTTGAATCAGATTCGATCCCCGTGAAAATGTCTTTCTAGCACTTTTCTACCTCATATTAAAGTTTCATATTTTTTAAAAACATTTACCTAGATAACAACTATCGTTTCAAAAGGTGCACGGGATACCCTATAAGGATGTGTGACCTTCCTTACAGTTCACCTAATATTTGTACAGATAATTTATATTAGTCTAGGTGATGAAAACGCTTGATGATTCATTACATGCACGCTTGAGTTCCTGAATAGTAGTGACATACTTTAATTGAATTATGAAATTACTACATCATGGTGTGAATGGTGGGGGTGGGTTTCAATAGCAGCAGCAGCACCGTTCCTAGACAAAAATATTTTTGGGGCGTTCTTCGCAAAAGTACTCATTAAAGTTGTAGAGTACATCCTAGCCGAATATATGGTTTCAACAACTATCGTTTCTAAAGGTACGCGGGACACCCTATAAGGATGAGTGACCTTCCTTACAGTTCACCTAATATATGTACAGATAATTTATATTAGTCTAGGGAATGAAAACTATTGATGATTCATTAGATGCACACTTGAGTTCTTGAATAGTAGTGACCTTAACGTACTTCAATTGAATTATGAAATTACTATATCATGGTGTGAATTCGGGGGTGGGTTTTAATAGTAGCAGCAGCACCGTTCCTCCTCTTAATTTGGCAAATTCAGCCACCGCCCCTTATTTTCAGCCAATCTCACCTCCATATTTTCCACAGTCGCAGCTCTATCTCCGTCACTCCATTTTTCTTCATGCTGACACCCCAAAGCTAGTCGACAACGCATCTTCATCCACTACACCCTCAGCTTGGCGTGACTCGCAAGAGGACAATAGCAAGTCAAGACGTCTAGGACCTCATTAAGCACGCAACTCATTACATATCCTCCATTTTATCCTACATTAATTGTTTATCATGCAACAAGAATATTTTCATAGAAAATTCATAAATATTGTTTAGATTATCGTTTACACAGAAGTTTCAATTACGTCACCTAGATACCTTGTCGAGTTCGAAGTATTCAAACTTGTGGTTGAATCGTAGGAGCACGATTGGTCGACATTTAGCACGTGTGTAGGTTGAGTTAGTTGAAATTCTAAATTAAATCTATTCTAGGACTAAGGGCAGGTTCTTCGGTTCTAGCATGACCCCGAAGTTTGCTAATTTTGTACTAACTTAAGTAGTGCAAATTTCATGGGGCGTTCTTGACAAAAGTTGTTCCTTATTGACTGTTCTATGACATGTTGTAATTTCGATTTTTTTTGACTTTGTATGACAAAAATATAATTTGAAAAATTTTGGATTTGAAATCTATTTTTGGACTCACTACATTGACCATTCCTTGTTTTCCATTTTCCATAGATTTTTCAGTCTAGTTTTATAACATGTGTCCTCAGGAAAGTTGTAGAGTACATCCTAGGCCACCATATATTAAATTTCCATAATTTTTTAGTCTCATTTGGTTAGTGAAATATTTATTTTTCTAATCGATTTTGTTATGAAAATTTTAACTACTTTGGGCCCGGCTTACAAAAATTATTTTTAATTGTATGAGCTAAACCGGACTTCGATCCCCCATGAAAAATGTATTGCTAGCTCTTTTCTACCTCATGTTAAAGTTTCAAAATTTTTTAAAAACGTTTACCTAGACAATAACTATCATTTCTAAAGATGCACGGGACACCCTATAAGGATGTGTGACCTTCCTTATAGTTCACCTAATATTTGTATGGATAATTTATATTAGTCTAGGGGATGAAAACAATTGATGATTCATTACATGCATGCTTGAGTTCCTGAATAGTAGTTACATACTTTAATTGAATTATGAAATTACTACATCATGGTGTGAATGGTGGGGGTGGGTTTCAACAGCAGTAGCAGCACCGTTCCTAGACAAAAATATTTTTGGGGCGTTCTTCGCAAAAGTCCTCGTGAAAGTTGAAGAGTGCATCCTAGCCTAATATATGGTTTCAACAACTATCGTTTCTAAAGGTACGCGGGACACCCTATAAGGATGTGTGACCTTCCTTACAGTTCACCTAATATACATACGGATAATTTATATTAGTCTAGGGGATGAAAACGATTGATGATTCATTAGATGCACACTTGAGTTCTTGAATAATAGTGATGTTAATGTACTTTAATTGAATTATGTAATTACTACATCATGGTGTGAATTTGGGGAGGGGGGTTTCAACAACAGCAGCATCGTTCATCCTCTTAATCTTGGAAATTCAACCACCGTCTTTTAATTTTCAACCGATCTTAGGTCCATATTTTCCATAGTCGCAGCTCTATCTCTATCGCTTCCTTTTTCTTCGTGCCAACACCCCAAAGCTAGTCAACAACGCGTCTTCATCCACTGCACCCTCGGCTTGCCGTGACTTGCCAGAGAACAATAGCAAGTCGGGACGTCTAGGATCTCATCAAGCATGTGACATTGTCTTTGGGATTCGAGACAATTAGATATCCTCCATTCTATCCTATGTCAATTGTTTATCATGCATCGTGAATATTTTCCTAGGAAATTCATAAACATCGTTTAGATTTTCGTTTGCATAGAAGTTTCGATTACGTTACCTAGATACCTTGCCGAGTTCGAAGTATTCAAACTTGTGGTTGAATAGTAGGAGCATGATCGGTCGACATTTAACACATCTGGAGGCTGAGCTACTTCTAAATTAAATCCGTGCCGAGACTAAGGGCACGTTCTTTAGTTCTGGTTTGACCCCAAAGTTTGCTAATTTTGTATTGACTTAGGTGGTGCAAATTTCATGGGGCGTTCTTGACAGGAGTCGTCCCTTATTGACTGTTCTATGACATATTGTTATTTCAGTATTTTCAGACTTTGTACAACAAAAATATAAATTGAAAAACTTTGGGATTTGAAATATATTTTTGGACTCACTACACCGACCTTTCATTGTTTTCCATTTTCCGTAGATTTTTCGGTCTAGAACTATAATATGCATCCCTATGAAAGTTGTAGAGTACATCCTAGGCTACCATATATTAAATTTCAATAAATTTTCGGTCTCATTTGGTCAGTGAAATATTTATTTTCCTACTCAATTTTGTTATGGAAATTTTAACTGCTTTGGGCCCGACTTACAAAATTATTTATAATTGTATGAGCTGAATCAGATTTCGATCCCCCGTGAAAAATGTCTTTCTAGCACTTTTCTACCTCATATTAAAGTTTCATAATTTTTTAAAAACGTTTACCTAGACAACAACTATCGTTTCTAAAGGTGCGCGGGACACCCTATAAGGATGTATGACCTTCGTTACAGTTCGCCTAATATCTGTATGGATAATTTATATTAGTCTAGAGGAAGAAAACGATTGATGATTCATTAGATGCACACTTTAGTTTTGGAATATTAGTGACCTTAATGTACTTCAATTGAATTATGAAATTACTATATCATGGTGTGAATCGGGGGGTGGGTTTCAACAGCAACAGCAGCACCGTTCCTCCTCTTAATTTTGCAAATTCAGCCACCGCCCCTTAATTTCAGCCAATCTCACCTCCATATTTTCCACAGTCGCAACTCTATCTCTTTCGCTCCCATTTTCTTCGTGCTGACAGCCCAAAGCTAGTCGACAACGCGTCTTCATCCACTACACCCTCAGCTTGGCGTGACTCGCCAGAGGACAACAACAAGTCTAGACGTCTAGGACCTCATCAAGCAAGCGACATTATCTCTGGGATCCAAGACAATTAGATATCCTCCATCCTATCCTATGTCAATTTTTTATCGTGCATCAAGAATATTTTCCTACAAAGTTCATAAACATCATTTAGATTTTCGTTTGCACAGAAGTTTCGATTACGTCACCTAGATATCTTGTCAAGTTCGAAGTATTCAAACTTGTGGTTCAATCATAGGAGCACGATCGGTTGACATTTAGCACCACGTGTGGAGCTTGAGTTAGTTGAAATTCTAAATTAAATATGTGCTAGGACTAAGGGCAGGTTCTTCGGTTCTAGCCTGACCACAAAGTTTGCTAATATTATACTGACTTAAGTAGTGCAAATTTCATGGGGCGTTCTTCGCAAAAGTCCTCCCTTATTGACTGTTCCGTGACATATTGTAATTTCCATATTTTTTTGACTTTGTACGACAAAAATATAATTTGAAAAATTTTGGATTTGAAATATAGTTTTGGACTCACTACACCAACCATTCCTTGTTTTCCATTTTCCGTAGATTTTTCGGTCGAGAACTATAACATGCGTCCTCAGGAAAGTTATAGAGTACATCCTAGGCTACGATATATTAAATTTCCATAATTTTTCAGTCTCATTTGGTCAGTGAAATATTTGTTTTCCTACTCGATTTTGTTATGAAAATTTTAACTGCTTTGGGCCCGGCTTACAAAAATTATCTACAATTGTATGAGCTTAATCAGACTTCGATCCCCCGTGAAAAATGTATTGCTAGCTCTTTTCTACCTCATGTTAAAGTTTCAAAATTTTTTAAAAATGTTTACCTAGACAATAACTATCGTTTCTAAAGGTGCGCGAGACACCCTATAAGGATGTGTGACCTTCCTTACAGTTCACCTAATATTGGTACAGATAATTTATATTAGTCTAGGGGATGAAAACGATTGATGATTCATTACATGCACGCTTGAGTTCCTGAATAGTAGTGACATTAATGTACTTTAATTGAATTACGAAATTATTACATCATGGTGTGAATAAGGGGTGTGGGTTTCAACAGCAGTAGCAGTACCGTTCCTCCTCTTAATTTTGCAAATTCAGCCACCGCCCCTTATTTTCAACCAATTTCAGCTCCATATTTTCCACAGTCACAGCTCTATCTCCATCGCTCCCATTTTCTTCATGCCGACACCCTGAAGCTAGCCAACAACGCGTCTTCATCCACTGCACCCTCAGCTTGGCGTGACTCGTCAAAGGACAATAGCAAGTTGGGACATCTAGGACCTCATCAAGCACGCAACATTATCTCTAGAATCTGAGACAATCAGATATCCTCCATTCTATCATATGTCAATTGTTTATCGTGCATTAGGAATATTGTCCTAGAAAATTCATAAATATCGTTTAGATTTTCGTTTGCACAGAAGTTTCGATTACGTCACCTAGATACCTTGTCGAGTTCGAAGTATTCAAAGTTGTGATTGAATCGTAGGAGCACGATCGGTGGACATTTAGCACATGTGGAGGATGAGCTAGTTGAAATTCTAAATTAAATCCGTGCTGGAACTAAAGGCAAGTTCTTCGGTTCTAGCCTGACCCCAAAGTTTGCTAATTTTTTACTGACTTAGGTGGTGCAAATTTCATGGGGTATTCTTCCCAAAAGTCATCCCTTATTGACTGTTCTATGACATATTGTAATTTCAATATTTTTGGGCATTGTACTACAAAAATATAATTTGAAAGACTTTGGGATTTGAAATCTATTTTTGAACTCACTACACCGACCTTTCCTTGTTTTCCATTTTCCATAGATTTTTCAGTCTAGAACGATAACATGCGTCCTCATGAAAGTTGTAGAGTACATCCTAGGCTACCATATATTAAATTTCCATAATTTTCAGTCTCATTCGGTCAGTGAAATATTTGTTTTCCTACTCGATTTTGTTATGGAAATTTTAACTGCTTTGTGCTCGGCTTACAAAAATTATTTATAATTGTATGAGTTGAATCGGACTTCGATCCCTTGTGAAAAATGCCTTGCTAGTTCTTTTCTACCTCATATTAAAGTTTTATAATTTTTAAAAAACTTTTTAGAAAACTTCTATATATACAACAACTATCATTTCTAAAGGTGCGCAAGACACCCTATATGGATGTGTGACCTTCGTTATAGTTCACTGAATATCTATACAGATAATTTATATTAGTCTAGGGGATGAAAACGATTGATGATTCATTAGATGCACGCTTGAGTTCCTAAATAGTTATGACGTTAATGTACTTTAATTGAATTATGAAATTACTACATCATGATGTGATTTTTTTTTGGGGGGGCAGTGGGTTTCAACAACAGCAGCATCGTTCCTCCTCATAATCTTGCCAATTCAGCCACCGCCCCTTATTTTTAGCCAATCTCAACTCCATATTTTCCACAATCGCAGCTCTATCTCCATTGCTTCCTTTTTCTTCGTGCCGACACCCCGAAGCTAGCCGACAACGCGTCTTCATCCACTGCACCCTTGGCTTGGCGTGACTCGCCAGAGGACAACAGTAAGTCGGGACATCTAGGACCTCATCAAGCACGCAACATTGTCTTTGGGATCCGAGACAAATAGATATCCTCCATTCTATCCTATGTCAATTGTTTATCATGCATCGGGAATATTTTCCTAGAAAATTCATAAACATCGTTTAGATTTTCGTTTGCACAGAAATTTCAATTACGTCACCTAGATTCCTTGTCGAGTTCGAAGTATTCAAACTTGTGGTTGAATTGTAGGAGCACAATCAGTTGACATTTAGCACGTGTGGAGGTTGAGCTAGTTGAAATTCTTAATTAAATTTGTGCCGGGACTAAGGGCAAGTTCTTCGGTTCTAGCCTTACCCCAAAGTTTGCTAATTTTGTACTGACTTAGGTGGTGCAAATTTAATGGGGCATTCTTCACAAAAGTCGTCCCTTATTGACTGTTCTATGACATATTGTAATTTCAATATTTTTGGACTTTGTACGACAAAAATATAATTTGAAAAACTTTGGGATTTGAAATCTATTTCTGCACTCACTACACCCACCTCTCCTTGTTTTCCATTTTCCATAGATTTTCCGATCTAGAACTGTAACATGTGTCCTCATGAAAGTTGTAGAGTACATCCTAGGCTACCATATATTGAATTTCCATAATTTTTCAACCTCATTTGATCATTGAAATATTCTTTGTCGTACTTAATTTTGTTATGGACATTTTAACTGCTTTGGGCCCGGCTTACAAAAATTATTTATAATTGTATGAGCTGAATCAAACTTCGATCCCCCGTGAAAGTTTCATAATTTTTTAAAGCCATTTACCTAGACAATAACTATTGTTTCTAAAGGTGCGCGGGACATCCTATAAGGCTATTATAGGCATAAGATGTGTGACCTTCCTTACAGTTCACTTAATATCTGTATGGATAATTTATATTAGTCTAGGGGATGAAAACGATTGATGATTCATTAGATGCATGATTGAGTTCTTGAATAGTAGTGACGTTAATGTACTTTAATTGAATTATAAAATTACTACATCTTTGTGTGAATGTGGGACTTTGAATGTCATCAATTCTTGAGACGACAATGCCTCGAGTTGTAGTAGGGATGCTTGGAAGGGTAATGGGTTCCTCTAGATGCCTAAGGGGTGTAAGTCGATTTCTCTTAAATGCCCTTACGATGCTAGATGGGTGCAAGATGCCCGAGAGGGTAACGGAGTTCTGCGGATGATGATGACAGCATGAAATTATATTATTATGATATTAGTATTTTTAAATTGAACTACTGGTTATACATCAGGAAACATTATTACCTATATCGGTTTGTCATGTATTTTGAAAATGTTCTCGGATAAGTTGATGGGTGCGAGCGATTTACTGAACTTTCTATTGAGGCTTTCTTTATTAATAGGATGATTGATTTGTGTAGTATAAACCAGTGGACCTTTTGCTTTTTGGGTTGCAACTTATTGGTTGTTGACTTCATCTTTTTAGATCAATAGAATGTCAATCCCACCTGCCTCCCCGATAGTCCATTATGGGGTGTCAATACACTGCATGTGGGAAGAGAACATGTTCGTAGACCCCGGTTTTTCGAATAATATTTTTATCCGGATCTAATCTTGCATGGTCGTTGATGTGGGGCAGGGCAAGTCACCCTTAATTTGTTGAGATGTACGAGAGGGAGGCGGAGGGGCGTTGGCGTCAGAGTCGGGTTCAGGGCAGGAGGGAGAAGTTGCGTTAGCATCGGAGTCGAGGGCGACGGAGGCAATCGGCAGAGGCGGAGGTGGAGGGCCGTCGGCGTCGCATTTTGGTGGAAGAGAGGCACTACTTCGTGGAGGGGGAGAGGGAGAGCGGAGCGGATGTCGCGAGAGGGAGGCGAAGGAGCGTCGGCGGCCGTGGAGGAGAGTAGAGGAGAGAGAGAGAGAGAGCGTCAGAGTGTATAGAAGGTGGACCAGGTCTATAGGAGATAGAGCAAAGGAGGGCGCCAAGAGAATTTTGAACCTCTGACCCCATTTACACGTGGCTCCACATGTTGCCTTTTGAGTGGTTTTACTCTTACCCAGCCAATATTATCTCGAACAGCGGTGCTTAAAAGCGAGGGGGCTGGCTCGTTCGAGGGGGATTTTTTTGTGGGGCTTGGTTTGGAGAGAGAGAGAGAGAGAGAGAGAGAGAGAGAGAGAGAGAGAGAGAGAGAGAGAGAGAGGATATCAAGGAGAGGGAGAGAGAGCCGCGAGTGAGAGCAGCCAGTGAGAACGGAAGGCTTCAGCCGACATCTTGGCCACGCGTGAGCTCCGACGACGACTCTTTTCTGTCGACACCATCAAGCCGAACAGTTAAGCCATTTGTCCGTGCCCTACTTTGGGCACGACGGCCGGAGCTCATAGCCGACCGGCTCCCGCGAACTGTGGCCCTATCCATTCCCCATTGGTTGTTATGCGCTTTGTTGCTTGTTTGGCAATATTGATACCTAAATTTTTGGGGTTGATTTTTGCTAAAAAAAATAAAATAATAATAAAAAAGAACACATGGCATATAGTTTAGGAAAATTTTATTTTGTTAAGATTTTTTCATTGATTTAGGTAATATGCATCGAGAGATGCATTTTTGAGCGGAAAGGAAATTTTTTTGGTGGAATATGTGAAAAAATAAAAAGGGAATATTGCGTGAGAGGGGTATATTTCAGCGAAATATTTAGGGGTATCATACGTGAGCAAAGAAAAGAAAAAATATATACCGCAAGGATACATTTTTTAGACCTATATAATCCCTAGCGTGCAATTAAGTAAAGAGAAGGCCATACATTGAATATACGGCCACACATAAGAAACCTAACGACGCTGCATCTTCGACCATCGCGTGTCCGATGCCGCGAGCAGCCACCCCGCTATTGGCAATCTTCGACCGTGTCTTCTTCATGAGCCCAAGAGATTCGTTGCAAGACAAACTTAAAGAGAGAGAACGCGTGTCTCCACTTCTCTGCAGCACCCATGCATAAACCCACGCATGTCGAGATGGAAGAAAAATCGGGGCATGGATAGTCTCACTAAAAGAAAAGGTGGTCAACTTTTAGAGGGGGTTGATTGCGCTTCACAAAAATTGAGGACTAAGCTGGAGTAGTCCCTGCACGAACATCTTCTTCGGCCCACCGTTTCTGGAGGTTTCTAAAGCGATTCCAAGTTGATCACCAAGACGTGAGCAATCGCGTCTCCACCCCATCAACAACGTGGCGAGCAGGACGTCCCTCTTCGGGCCCCCTCGGCGAAGTCCAATCTGATCCAAGCCCTGACGAAGCCTATTGTCCTTGTGGTTTTTGCGAGCCAAGAAGCTATTAAAAATCCCTCTTGCTCATGACGAAGAGATCGCTGCCTAATTGAGTTAGCGACGTTTTTGTGCTTCTATTTTGCAGGTGTTCAACGAGTTTTAGTCACATTGACGACCAGTTTTGCAACTTCCGATTCTCCGCCCCTAGTTACGCTCCATTTTGCCGTTTTTCCGTAAAGATATCTGCACTTGCAGCAAATCCCTAAAGTCAAGTGCCATGAGGGAAGGTAATAAAGAGGAAGTAAAAAAAAGGGGTGAGACCCATTCACGAAAGAGGTATACACTAGTGGATCCCCACCAAACCAAGAGCCGTTACCACCTGCACCCCATGGCCTCATCATCACCATTGCATGTAGAAGACGCCAATTTTTTTTATAAAGAAGTGGTCAAAGTGGATTGCCGGTCAAAGTATCAGGTCTTCAGTGGGAACTCGGACAAATATAAATTTTAGGGTTGAGGTACGCATCTAACTTGGTGGCTCACCAGCGATCCCTAAAGCTCAAAGGTTGCCATCTGGTCCGCAATTGCAAGTGGCCTTCCCAATTTGGAAAACATTATCCACGCAATATTGAGAGCTAGGTGAGATTCTTGATTTACTCAATTTTCTCATATTTTATTGTCTGATACATGGGATCTCGACTTATTTTGAATATTTGTTCGTTATTGCCATATCCAAGAGATCTCTTGATCTCTTATGAATTAGGGAAATCTTCCTAATTTCGCAACGTACATATGATTGATGGTCCGATTTCACGCTCGAAATACAACCCGCAATCATACAGAAAAATCACCAATCCGATCTCACGCTCGAGATACGATTCGTGATTTTATTTAAAAATTGGCCAATCTGATCTCATGTGCGAGATACGATTCGTCAATTTACTTCCCAAAAAATGGACATGGATGATATCTTGCTTGATTTGTTGCCGTGCCGTTCTTAATGCCTTTATTTAATCGCTCCCGTAAAGGAAAAACCCAAAAAAATATATTTGAGTTAGACTAGATGCATGTTAGGATATCATTTGTTTTGGGGTTATTTTGCATGTTTAGGATAGGAAATTTATTTAGAATTTCTTAAATAAAAAATACCAAAAACATAAATTTAGGATGTTAGACTTTCGTTTTATTCATTTAAATTGCATGTTAATAATTTGCCAATTTTAAATTTCGAATTTTATATTAAAAAAACACAAAAAAATCATCATGCGTTTTAGAATAGAATCGCATGTCTCATTTTAAGTTTAGATCAATTTTCAGATAGATGCATCTTAGATTAAAGATTGCTAGGTTAAGACAATGTCATAGTTTAAATTTGGATTTAGTCCGAACTAATCGTTAATTTGAGTTGGATAGAGTCTTAATTTAGTTAGGTCATTTTTGCATTTTTCTTAACTTCAAATTTCATGAAAATTAGAAAAATAAAAATTGTCTTAGAGTAGATTCATTTCATTCTCTAGGATGGATTACATTTTTTTTAGGAATAGAAACATCAAATGCACGTCATATAGAAATAGATCATTTAGATTACATTTAATCATTGCATTTCTTTATGAATTACTTTAGTCATGTCATATAGTTAGGTCATGTTGCCATGTCGCATGCATCACATGATTTTCATTAAATAAAGTGAAAACAAAAAAGGAGAAATTGCGTGTTAATTAGAAATCATATCTAAGGTTGTTAATGTGAATTCTGATCTAACAACGCAGATGCTTTCGTTGCTATGAGGTAAGTCATGCAATTTATTTACTGCTTTACTTGGATGTTAAATTGGTGGTTTGCGTACTCGCATGATCGCCTCACATGCTATGGAGATAATTAAAATCAATTTAAGCTGCTTGCCAAACATTTTTCAAAAAATAAAAAGAATGGTACCGAAAGGGCATTAGAGAAATCTAGTGTAACCAAGTCCCCGTACCAAGAATCTCTGGTTCGTAGGAGTAGAGTAAATCTCCCATTACTTTACTTGGGTTTATAATCAACCCACCAAAAAATAGATTAGTGGCGACTCCTAATTTAAAAATAATTGCATGTTAAGAACTTGAACTTAAGTCGTGAATTGGTATGGACTTGGGAGAGCCCGAGTTAAGTCTAGACTTAACAATCCATTAGCCAAACTCTAGGTGGTTCACACTTGAAAATTTGGTCGCGACAGCTTGGCGACTCCGCTGGGGACTTGAGTTAAAACTCTTAGTAGACTTAGGCCAAATTTTCTTTTCTTTTGAAAAATGATTTTGTTTAGCAGCAAGGATCCCAGGTATGTCCCTAACATTTAAAGTGTTAAATGTTTTTGTAGATTGGGAGATATAAGGGGAATAGTCTTTGCTAACCCTTGTCTTGCAGGTTGGAGTTGGGAATGAATGTTTTAAATTCAAGTTATTGAAGTGTTGTGTGATTTAAACTGTTGTGCATGTTTTGTATTTAGCACTACACTATTGCACACACAACCTGCCGTCGTACCTGGGCCGCATAGGATCATTTAGGATGGTATTGAGATGGATACCACTCCGATCGCAAGCTCGCGGTACAAGTCACCCATCTCAATCCCGAAATTTCATTCATGGTGTCAAGAGTACCCACCTCGGTCCGCACGCTCGCGACCTGGGTCGGCTCTTTGGCCAAGCCAGAGTCATGAGGACCTGACTTAGTCCACACGCCCGTGGCTAGTCCGATCATCATTGTGACTTCACTTTGTTAAGCCTTATAGAGTAGAAATCGAACCACTTATCATGCGCATGTCTATGCGATTGCCATTGGTTTTTCTTGGTGAAGTAAGTCTTCTATCTCTATACCTTGCAATTTATTTTGTTGTGCTTTTGGTCGGTCCATGACAATCTTGGTTAATCATTAGATCTAATTCATTTGTCAATTAGGAACAAAATGAGGAAATTGATATGCGATGAATCATTTGCAAAAAAAAAAAAAAAAAAAAAAAAAAACACTTTGGAAAATTTGTTTTCAATTTATGTCTAAGAAATTTTGTCTTCCTAGGGCATCTATCTTTATTTTCATAGTCTATTTTTGGGAAATGCCCTTGTTGTACAAACTTTTCATAAATGCCAAAAAAATGAAAATTGATTAGATCATTGTCATGGATTGGCTCATTATATGTACACCTCATGCTTATATGTTCCCGTTCATTTCCATTAGGTGGTTATGGAGCGATCCCGCTCACCCATCCGTTCACGATTGGGATCTAAAATGACCGATCAAAAAGAGCTTATCTTGCCAAGCAAAAGTGCTGCGATTTATCTTCCATGAGAAATTGCGACTCCAAGAAGAGAGCCAAGAAGACTTTTTGAATCGTTTCATTTTCCTAAGACAACTGAATTTGATGGCACCATGAAAGAACTAGTCCAGAGGGAAAAATATCTGACCTGAAAGGTTCGCATCATAAGACTAAGGAGGTTGAAGAATTCAAGTACACATGATTTATGGTCTATTTCGAGTTCCTCATTTAATTAGGGGCATACACCTTCCCCTGCGTGGGAATTTTTATATCTTTTTAGGGATTGATTTCAATTTCTTTTGTGCTTGAACATCATATTCCAATAAATGTAATTGATTGATGGATATCAATAAAATTACAAGTTTTGTTTTGAGGACATGATGGGGTATATCAAACCAGCCCGGTGACAATATCCAACAATGAAGAGAAAATATCATCCGAGGGCTGGGCTTCTTCATGCTTCCTTATAAAAAAAATAAAATCATTTTTCAAGCCATTTCCAAAAAACATGCATTAGGTTAGCCCCATTTAATTTTCTAATTCATTTACTTCATGTTTCAGAGCATTACTTTCTTGGCCCGATAAGAAAATATCTGGAAAAGGCGCATTGGGTTGCGATGATAGATCAATTGGCCCAATTGTTACTCAACAAGTTTGAGAACACATTTCAGAAGACTTAATGAAATGAGGGGCAAGTAACAGAAGACCGTCATTCTCTGGTGGAAGAGGTACGTCTCGTTCTTGAACGTAATTAATTTTGGGAAATGATACTCTATTCTTTTTCCTGCAAATGACAAATTGGGGGCATGACAGGTTTTAGCAGTGATCTAATTGAGACAAAATCTCCATCCAAACCAAAATGGATATTCCATGTGCATTTAGTTTGATGTTGCATATTATCCTATTCATGCATATTGTTTTGTGCAAGGGAAAAGGCAAGAATTCATCAAATGAAAGATTGGATTTTTAGCCTCGATTGATCAATGTGTGTATTTGTTCCCTTTCGATAGGGGCAATCCAAGGACATCCATTGCTAAGATAGTCCCTTCGTGGGATAATTCATTGAATGAATGCTTGCAATCTTGTTTTTCATACTTATGAGAGCATTTTTGAGTATGGTAAACTGTTTGTTTGAAGTCACAAAAGCTTTTCATGCTTAAAGTTGTTGAACTCTTTTAAAAAGAGAATTTTCATAGTGATTTTACCTATTTAACTCACCAATTTCATGTGGAGATTTGTCAAGATAGACAATTTAATAGAGTGACATCAATGCTTAAGAATGCTAAATGAGACGTATCAGGATGATGAAAGGCAAGCTTCATCCTATACACAGTCCCTTATTTATACACTTGTGAGATGAGGGTAGGAGGTTTCATATCCACAAGGTAAAGAGTTCTCTCGCGAAAGGTACGATAACCGAAATGATGAGGGGCAATTCATTTCTCTATCATAAACACTACATATGATCCATTCCTTAACCCCATTGAGCCGTATACACTTGTGGAGATTTTCTTCAAATTACCCCTGTCAAGAATCACCCCACATTAGGGCAAATAGGAGGAAAAATGGCGTCATGAGGTGAAGAAAATGGACTGAAATTTTATTGCTCTCACTTGCATCAATCTTCTAGTTATGCTATTACATTGAATTCGTGTGGTAATTTAAGTGCCCTAGGATGACAAAGAGCATTTCTTTCTCTATCCTATACACTTATATCATTTGCATAGCCCACTTGAGCCTGCAATTTCTCTTCTATAAACCCAGTTGGTGATCATCCCCCACACTAGGGCAAGGCAAAAGGCAAATGAAGACCTTGGAAAGTTCGAATGTCATTCAAAGTGTGATTACTTGACGCTTGCATTATGCGCAAGGATTGAAATCGAAATAGAACTAAGGGGCATAAAAAAGCAGTGTGCCTGGTAAAAGTAAGGCCAATGCCCATGAAAAAAGAAGTGAAAAAAAATATATGAGAACTAGGGGCATGAAAAAACAGTGTGCCTGGTAAAAGCATGGCCAATGCCCATAGATGAAAAAAAGAGTCGAGATAAGTTTGTATCTCCAATGAAACAATACTCAAAGAGCTCAAATGTTGAGTCTTTACAATCGATGGGGGCATTATGAAGACAATCCTTGATAGTGAAAAAGAAAATTGGTGGCAATGCCAAGATGATCATCAGCTTTCACCCTTTACACACATTTTGAGCCTAATGATCCTTTCATTTCTCAACCCATGAACCCAGCCTACGTTACATCCCTTACAAAGTCTCTTCTGATTAGGGCACTTGAATTAATATAGGAGTTCATATGTTTATAAGTATCGCTCGAAGAAATGCGAGCAAGATTATTTCTTTCTCATTTTGCAGGGTTCTTGACTTGTAAACTCGGAGATGAATACAAAATTGTTCTTTCAATAGCCTTGACTCAAAGAGTCCCTTTGTTAAGCCATTGACCAAGCCCACATTACGGTCCTTATTAAAGACCTCTCAGATTGGTAAGGTCGTACCGCTTGCGAGAATACTTGGACCTTTGTCGATATGATGATGGTGAGATGGAGTGATTCTCATAAAATAGCCTTCGAAATGAGAGTGAGTGAAAGTCCTTTCTAACTGAAAGGCTCTCATTTAGCATTCTTAAAAAAAAAAAAAAAAAAAAAAAAAAAAAAAAAATCAATGTCATTGTCTTGAGTGATAATTCTCTCTTGTGGAAATTTGGGTGATGCAGATATGGTAGAGTCATTATGCATAAAACTTGATTGAATTGATAAAAACCTCATTGAATTTTGCATTTTAAGGTAGCTCAGATTGACTACCTTTTCGATGAATGCATATAAGTTTTGTTCTAAGCATGTCTGACAGGTAATGCTTCCTCAAAGACCTGAGAGCTCCTAACATTCAGGTTCCTTTTGGAATGCCTCATGAAATTAGAAGATGAGAAACCTTTGCGAACATTCGAGGTGCATTCTCGATGTTCCGAAATTTATTTCTACCAGGAGGTGAGAGACCTCCACAAGATTTCAGAAGACATATCCCCAAGAATCAGAGATATCACCAAGTAAGTATATCTCTACCCATACTCAAAATACTTGTCATTGCGCAGGTATTCTCTCTCAAGTGCATCGACACTTGACTCAGTCAAGCTGTCATTTAGATTGACCTGGCGTGCTTTCGTAGCCCAAAGTCCTTTTTTCATTGACTCGGCGTGCTTCTGTAGCCCGATGTCTCTTTTAATTGACCCAGCGTGCTTCCGTAGCTCAATGTCCTTTATATTGACCTGGCGTACTTTCGTAGCCTAATGTCCCATTTCATTGACTCGGCGTGCTTTCGTAGCCCGGTGTCCAGTTCTTGACTTGGCGTGCTTCTATAGCCCGATGTCCCTTTATATTGACCTGGCGTGCTTTATAGCCCAGTGTCCCATTTCATTGACCCGGCGTGCTTTCGTAGCCCGATGCCTAGTTCCTGACCTAGCGTGCTTTCGCAGCCCAGAGACCATTTTTATTGACCCGGCATGCTTTCGTAGCCCGGTATCCATTTATATTGACTTGGCGTGCTTTCGTAGCCCAGGTTCCCTTTTATCGAATTGGCATGCTTCCGTAGCCCGGTTTTTATTTATTAACCTGATGTGCTTTCGTAGCCCAAAGTCCCTTATATTGACACTCGATAGAGTTATCCCCCAAAGATTTCTCTCCAAGATTCAATCTGATTAAGGCGACCGAAGAATGGTTCGAATCCTGGTTAGATGATTTCTGTCCCAAGGCTGGGCAACCGAAGAATGGTTCGGGTCTTAGCCAAGCAAAACCTCAGTCTAGGCGACCGTAGAGTGGTACGGGTCCTGGACATGTAACACCAACTATCTTCATTGAAGGTAAAAACTCTTGACATCTCAGTCTGGATCTAGATGTCTTGATTTAAACATTTCACTCTGGATGTGAATGTTTTTAATCTTTCTCGTTATACCTTAGTCTGGATCTAGGTATTTCGAGTTCAAAACTATTGACATCTCAGTCTGGATCTGGATGTCTTGATTTAAGTTTTTCATCTTTCTCGTTATACCTTAGTCTGGATCTAGGTATTTCGAGTCCAAAACTCTTGACATCTCAGTCAGGATCTGGGTGTCTTGATTTAAAATTCTCATCTTCCTCGTTATACCTTAGTCTGGATCTAAGTATTTCGAGCCCAAAAACTCTTGACATCTCAGTCTAGATCTGCATGTCTCGATTTAAACATTTCACTTTGGATGTGAATGTTTTTCGTCTTTCTCATTATACCTTAGTCTGAATCTAGGTATTTCGAGCCCAAAATTCTTAACATCTCAGTCTGGATCTGGATGTCTTGATTTAAACATTTCACTTTGGATGTGAATGTTTTTTCATCTTTCTCGTTATACCTTAGTCTGAAACTAGGTATTTCGAGTCCAAAACCCTTGACATCTCAGTCTGGATATGGATGTCTTGATTTAAACTTTTCATCTTTCTCGTTATACCTTAGTCTAGATCTAGGTATTTCGAGTCCAAAACTCTTGACATCTTAGTCTGGATCTGGATGTCTCGATTTAAACATTTCACTCTGGATGTGAATGTTTTTAATCTTTCTCGTTATACCTTAGTCTGGATCTAGGTATTTCGAGCCCAAAAACTCTTGACATCTCGCCTGGACTGGATGTCTTGATTTGAACATTTCACTTTGGACGTGAATGTTCAATTTATTACCCGTTAGACTTTTCAAGGAACCTGAGTGAGAATTGGATACTTGTGAAGCAAATGGGTATTTATCATGTACCTCAAGATGCTCTACAACACTGATTGGTGAGCAATTATAGGTACGTTATTTCCTTTCGCATCATACATTTGCATTAGCATTTCCATGCATCATATAAATTGCATTAAAAAATGGAATTTATTTTCCAACAAAAAAATCATTTATTGCATAAGCATGACCAAAATTTAGGTATCAATTTGTTTTTGAAGGTAACCTCTGCGAGCTCACCTTCAAAGAAGGGCAGCTGTTGACACCTAAATTTTTGGGGTTGATTTTTGCTAAAAAACAAAAAAATAATAAAAAAGAACACATGGCATATAGTTTAGGAAAATTTTATTTTGTTAAGATTTTTTCATAGATTTAGGTAATATGCACCGAGAGATGCATTTTTGAGCGGAAAGGAAATTTTTTTGGTAGAATATGTGAAAAAATAAAAAGGGAATATTGCGTGAGAGGGATATATTTCAGCGATATATTTAGGGGTATCATGCGTGAGCAAAGAAAGGAAAAAATATATACCGCAAGGATACATTTTTTAGACCTATATAATCCCCGCGTGCAATTAAGTAAAGAGAAGGCCACATATTGAATATACGGCCACACATAAGAAACCTAACGACGCTGCATCTTCGACCATCGCGTGCCCGATGCCGCGAGCAACCACCACGCTATTGGCAATCTTCGACCGAGTCTTCTTCATGAGCCCAAGAGATTCGTTGCAAGACAAACCTGAAGAGAGAGAACGCATGTCTCCACTTTCCTACAGCACCCATGCATAAACCCATGCATGTAGAGATGGAAGAAAAATCGGGGCATGGATAGTCTCACTAAAAGAAAAGGTGGTCAACTTTTAGAGGGGGTTGATTGCGCTTCACAAAAATTGAGGTCTAAGCTGGAGTAGTCCCTGCACGAACATCTTCTTCGGCCCACCGTTTCTAGAGGTTTCTAAAGCGATTCCAAGTTGATTACCAAGACGTGAGCAATCGCGTCTCCACCCTATCAACAACGCAGCGAGCAGGACGTCCCTCTTCGAGCCCCCTCGGCGAAGTCCAATCTGATCCAAGCCCCGACGAAGCCTATTGTCCTTTTGGTTTTTGAGAGCCAAGAAGCTGTTAAAAATCCCTCTTGCTCGTGACGAAGAGATCGCTGCCTAACTAACTTAGCGACGTTTTTGTGCTTCTATTTTGCAGGTGTTCGACGAGTTTTAGTCACATTGACGACTAGTTTTGCAACTTCCGATTCTCCGCCCCCGGTTACGCTCCTTCTTGCCGTTTTTTCGTAAAGATATCTGTACCTGCAGCAAATCCCCAAAGTCAAGTGCCATGAGGGAAGGTAATAAAGAGGAAGTAAAAAAAAGGGGTGAGACCCATTCACGAAAGAGGTATACGCTAGTGGATCCCCACCAAACCAAGAGCAGTTACCACCTGCACCCCCATGGCCTCATCATCACCATTGCATGTAGAAGACGCCAATTTTTTTATAAAGAAGTGGTGGGAACTCGGACAAATATAAATTTTAGGGTTGAGGTACGCATCTAACTTGTTGGCTCACCAGCGATCCCTAAAGCTCGAAGGTTGCCATCTGGTCCGCAATTGCAAGTGGCCTTCCCAATTTGGAAAACATTATCCACGCAATATTGAGAGCTAGGTGAGATTCTTGATTTACTTAATTTTCTCATATTTTATTGCCTGATACATGGGATCTCGATTTATTTTGAATATTTGTTCGTTATTGCCATATCCAAGAGATCTCTTGATCTCTTATGAATTAGGGAAATCTTCCTAATTTCGCAATGTACATATGATT
Source organism: Eucalyptus erythrocorys (assembly GCA_014182555.1). Lineage (NCBI taxonomy): Eukaryota > Viridiplantae > Streptophyta > Magnoliopsida > Myrtales > Myrtaceae > Eucalyptus > Eucalyptus erythrocorys. The sequence goes on along the minus strand of CM024607.1, from coordinate 21,858,118 downwards.
GATGGTCCGATTTCACGCTCGAAATACAACCCGCAATCGTACGGAAAAATCACCAATCCGATCTCACGCTCGAGATACGATTCGTGATTTTATTTAAAAATTGGCCAATCCGATCTCATGCGCGAGATACGATTTGTCAATTTACTTCCCAAAAAATGGACATGGCTGATATCTTGCCTGATTTGTTGCCGTGCCGTTCTTAATGCCTTTATTTAATCACTCCCGTAAAGGAAAAACCCAAAAAATATATTTGAGTTAGACTAGATGCATGTTAGGATATCATTTGTCTTGGGGTTATTTTGCATGTTTAGGATAGGAAATTTATTTAGAATTTCTTAAATAAAAAATACCAAAAACATAAATTTAGGATGTTAGACTTTCGTTTTATTCATGTAAATTGCATGTTAATTATTTGCCAATTTTAAATTTCGAATTTTATATAAAAAAACACAAAAAAATCATCATGCGTTTTAAAATAGAATCGCATGTCTCATTTTAAGTTTAGATCAATTTTCAGATAGATGCATCTTAGATTAAAGATTGCTAGGTTAAGACAATGTCATAGTTTAAATTAGGATTTAGTCCGACCTAATCCTTAATTTGAGTTAGATAGAGTCTCAATCTAGTTAGGTCATTTTTGCATTTTTCTTAACTTCAAATTTCATGAAAATTAGAAAAATAAAAATTGTCTTAGAGTAGATTCATTTCATTCTCTAGGATGGATTACATTTTTTTTAGGAAGAGAAACATCAAATGCACGTCATATAGAAATAGATCATTTAGATTGCATTTAATCATTGCATTTCTTTATGAATTACTTTAGTCATGTCATATAGTTAGGTCATGTTGTCATGTCGCATGCATCACATGATTTTCATTAAATAAAGTGAAAACAAAAAAGGAGAAATTGCGTGTTAATTAGAAATCATATCTAAAGTTGTTAATGTGAATTCTGATCTAACAACACAGATGCTTTCGTTACTATGAGGTAAGTCTTGCAATTTATTTACTACTTTACTTGGATGTTAAATTGGTGGTTTGCGTACTCGCATGATCGCCTCACATGCTAGGGAGATAATTAAAATCAATTTAAGCTACTTGCCAAACATTCAAAAATAAAAAGAATGGTACCGAAAGGGCATTAGAGAAATCTAGTGTAACCAAGTCCCCATACCAAGAATCTCTGGTTTGTAGGAGTAAAGTAAATCTCCCATTACTTTACTTGGGTTTCTAATCGACCCACCAAAAAATAGATTAGTGGCGACTCCTAGTTTAAAAATAATTGCATGTTAAGAACTTGAACTTAAGTCGTGAATTGTTATGGGCTTGGGAGAGCCCGAGTTAAATCTAGACTTAACAATCGATTAGCCAAACCCTAGGTGGTTCACACCCGAAAATTTAGTCGCGACAGGCAAGAGTCTCGTTTTGGGTTCGAGTCTTAGTTGAGCCGGAAACCACATGATTTGCGAGTGCTGTTCACCTATTCAACGAAATGCCTAAGTAAGATCTAGTTTTCGTCCACCCGTTAGTGGCCAAAATCAAGTTATCCGAGCGCGTCGCCTTCTATTGGGATGTTCCAATAGTGTTGGGCGACCTTGGCATTGACCGTGTAGTCATTCGCCACGTTCCCATCTTCGCCATAATCTGTTCGGTGTTTGGTCGTGGTGCGGTTCTCAGCTGACGGTGGGAGGTCGGCTGGCAAGTGGTGGTCGGAGTGGATGGCCAGTGAAGGGTAGTAGCTCGGCAGTGGCTTGAGATTTGGCCGAGGTTTGTCTTAAAACGTAGGAGCTTCGGGGAGGGCGTGAGTTTGGTCGGGGAAGACGCACAAGGAAGAAGACGACCTGCCAAAGGGCGAGAAAAAAAGAAAATTTAAGAAAAACAAAAGTAAAAGAAAACAAAAGAGAATAAAAGAAAGTTAAAAAAAATAGGCTATATGGACTTGAGCGTGAGAGAGAGCAACCATGAGGATGGGCTCGTTCTGATGAAGGAGGGGAATATGACCTGGTGGGTCTTGGGCTTAAGAAGGCTTTATGAGTTTGGGCTTCTCTTGGGCTTTAGAGGAATCGGACTGGCTTCAGTCTTAAGGGTGCTTGGGCTAAGTCTTTTTAGCAAGATGGGCTTAGTGCTTTTTTAATTTCAACAAAATGGGCTTGGTGATTTTTCTATTCGAGTGGGCTTGTTTTGGATAAGCCTATTTGTGTCCATGGCTCAGACCCGTGAGATCAGAGCCAGCCCATATTGCGACTAGGCTCGACAGGCCGACCCGGGTCCCATTTTTGGATTTCAAAAAATTAAATTAAAAAATTAAAAATTCCAAAAAAAAAAAAAAAACTTCTTTTTATTTCTAAAAATCAGAAAAAGCTTTTAAATAGGTTTTTGTTTTTTGTAGTTTCTCTTAAAATGTGTTAAAATATTTGATAAAAATATGCTCAAAATTAGGCGAGCCATTAGGATTTCACCATAGAATTTGAGTGCTCTTAGAGACATGTTAGGCCGTCGTTCGCGCATTTCCATTTCAACTATTATGTGATTGCACTCTTTCAATATGTTAACTATGGTTTCCTTTTAGTCTAGTTAGGAATAGGATTGACATTTGTTCTATTTCTTAGGGTTAGATTCTTGTTTTTCCTTACAACTCATTTAACGCTTCATCAGTTGTTGATTATTAGTTTAATGATTGTGTACCCGCATGATCATCTCATATTTTAGTGGATAGGTTTAAAACCAATCCAAATTACCTAACAAACATTTCCTTTAATAAATAAGATTATGTACCAAAAAGGCACTAAGTGACTAATTAATGTAATCAAGTTCCCGACCAAAAATTCTCTAGTTGCATAGGAAGTAAAGTATACTCCTGTGCCCCAATAGGTCAATGACAACTCCTTATTAGAATATTTTTATGACATCAATTTGAATACCCCAACGTCATGCAAGGTATAAGCCTAGGAGAACTTGTATCTAAAATGAGAGCCATAGTCTGTTTTTTAATAAACACCCCTAAACATATGTCTTTCAAACAGAAAAGGTAGGTCGTAATAAGTGGAGTTGATTGATAACCTCATAATTGATTGAACTTGCACCATACAAGATCATCATATATCACAATCTTGGATGTTTGTTGCATATCGTGAACTAGGGTAAGTTCATGCATTGGCTGAATCCAAGTTGGCGATTTATAAGGGTAAATGTGTATATAGACATTTGGTATGTTGGCTCTTTGTAGGAGGTTTTCTTATGTTGGTGAAATGAGATGTTCTCTGAGTTTTTAGCGATCTCTCTTAGAATGACCTGGAATCGTAAATTCAAAATAACATTACTAGAGTAGTAGCTGTTGGAAGGTGAAGAAGGGTCTATTTTACTTGGTGCTATTGTTAGTAATTCAACCAAATCTTGGCTATAATTTAATAAGTTGAAGTTATCGATGATGCAGAGAGGTTATCAATGTAGTGGACAAGCTGTCTATATCAATGTTTGTTCATTGGTCACCTGATTGATTGATGTCAATGTTTATTTGGGTCTTAAGAGTGGGGCACAAATTTAAGAGTCTTATTGTAGTGTTATTTTTCAAAAGTTTGTTTCTATCTCTATGCCTAGTTTGATGTTTTGTAAATTCCTAGGAATATATCTCCTTGGAATGTCAAATATATTTTAGTCATATAAGAGTAAGAATCATATCACAAGCCTATATAAAGGCTAGTGTTGTGACCATTTCGATAAGTTGACAAGGTGAAAAAAAGAAAGAAAACAAAAAGCCTATTCATCTCATTTTCTTCCTTAACTTGTGTGAGTTGTGAGTATAATTTCACCTTCAAATTTTCCCTTGAAGATGGTATCAGAGCATATGGTTTATGATCATGGCCCCAACAAACACCCAACCTCCTTTTCAATGTCCCTAGTGCGTTATGGCTAATGTGGAACTATTTTCACCATTATCCTTTCCATTTCGCTCTTTCTAAAATAAGCAGAAGCATAAGGGACTAAAGTAATCTTGGGGTACATGCAGTTTTCTGTAACCAGGGCAACTTCATTTCTTAAAGACACACACACACACACACACACAGAGGAAAAAAGCAAGGGTAAATATTGATTGACATCATCATACATACAAATAAATAGACTTGAGGAGCCAAACAATACAGGAAAAAAAGTGGAAATGCATACTGGAATTATAAGTATTACCGGATAAAGAGACATGTGAGTAGTTAAGACCCATCCAAAAGCTGCCAAGGGAACCAGTCTTACAGTCCAATTCCAATATAATGACATATTAAATTAACAAGTACAATCCAAGAAAATCAAATAGAATACAAGACGAGCTTAGGACCTAATAGGCAGTCTGCAATCATATTTCAAATCATCTGTTTACTCTCAGTTCCACTCAATTTGAGACAATCTTATAATGTCATTCTAGATGCACAACTTCAAAGAAAGCTTTATTCTTGACTGATCGATTTTGGCCAAATACCCCTCCTTCCAATGTGTTTATTATGCAGCCAATCAACAGATGTTGAATAATCCAAACTATGAGGGCGGATAAATTATGCACAATAAGTATCAACTCATCTAGCTTGGCTTGTGGTGAACATGAGATAAATTTAGAGAAGTCTGTCTGTGCCATAAGAATAACTAAAAACTGCTTGAAATTCAAATATGATGTCTCACACCGTGAACATCAGCCTTGAGTCCTTAACCAAAATATACTTTATTTCCAAAAGTAGGAGGAATGACAAATATTTGATTAAGCAAAATATTAGACTAATAAATTCAGCAAATACATATTCAATGCAGTCCTCATGCAGTCCCCATATCTCAGTGAAGGCAGAAATATACCATTACAAGCACCATAAAGGGCTAATAGGATTCCCAAATTTTCAATAGGGGATGTCAATAGACCCACACATGCAACTATTGTGAAAAGGTTCCATAGATAGACCAAGGCTGCAATGTCTCCTGATGGTAACATCCTTGAAACAAAATAAGACCTAAACTTAAGCAGCATAGTGTTGCAGCTTCACTAGCTCTTTTCTCAAAGTAGCATATCATTTATGAAGCTTCACACAATGGAAATTAGAAAAATAAGAATTAGTGAATACACTAAGTCCCTAGAAAGAAATGGCCAAAGAAGTTCCACGATAGAAAAAGAAGCCTCCAAGAAGAGATTGTAAGTATACCCAAACCAAACTAGTATTAAATATATCATATATATATATATATATATATATATATATATATATCTTTAGAATCCCTTATCTCACTTAAACGGACCTCTCCAAGCCAGCAAATGCACTCTAGAATGATTACTTCTTTGCTATGAAGTTTTTTAAAAGAAAAGGAGATTAAGGTATAATATAGTTATATGTTGTAATTGCTTACCCAGTATGTGCACAACATATAAATTATACGGCTCCCACTTATTATTATTCTTTTAAAAAAATTGGAAAAACTTATAAGAACCAAAATCTTTACATCTTTTGTTATACAAAAAAAAAAAAAAAAAATGTACATCAGTTTTTATTGAAAGAAATCTTACATCCATAAAAAAAAAAAAAAATTAATTTAGCTAACTAATGAAAAATAACTTGGTAAATAGATTATCAAAAAATGACAAATTCGTAGGACACAACAATAAAAACCATAATACATAGCATAGATGCTCTTAAGCTCATTTCCTTCTCTCTCTTTTTTCCTTTTGCACTGATCAATTTTCATGATCTATTTGTCATTCTCTACGGATCTCCGCAAAGATTTGATTGTGAACTCTGATAATCCCTTCGTCAATCTCTTTCTTTTTCAATGATGAAAATGATGGCTACTGATGTTGTAATTTTTTTCCTTTTTATATTGAATGGGTGTTGTTCTTTAGTATTTGCCTGCGTTAGTATTGCAAATTTCTCTACAGAGAATGTCATACTTGCGCAAAATATGAATTTGAAGCCTTTTTGAACGAGGTTTATCTTTCATTTATGGACAATGTATGTAATCATTATGCACCATCGAATCTTACTTTGGTAAATTAGTGTCAATCACTTGATCATTATATAATTATTTCACTAGACTATTTAAAGGATTTAATCGAAAAATGTACTTAGAGAACCACATTAATTTTTTCCGTTTGTAATTACTTCATTTCTACATGGGAAGATTATGTCATTCCCCCCTACTGCTCCTAAGACTATATCTTATGAATATGAATGCACAAGGGCTAATTGCATGAACAATATAAGTTTTTGTTATCTGCTCAAAGCCTTCTCAACTTTAGTCTTAGTCTCCCAAGTACATTTGTTCGAATTCGTGATTATGAAAAGTTTGGCAATGACCAATCATGTACATTTCTCTCTATTACTCCAAAATTGGTGCATTCATTCCAAGAATAGTTTGCAATGAGTTTATAAGGATGATGAACCCCTATCAAGAACTTTTGTCTCCTCCAATTGCTGGCGAACGCTAATTTTAAAAAAAGACCAAACGAAATAAACCCTGATCTTTAGCGACCTTTTGTATCGACAAATTTTTTGTTGCAAGTCTTTACATTATGAGATTTGAAAATTCAACTTTTTTTATGTCCCCATTATTTTTTTATTGCTATATCGAAGGAAAAATTTCTACCCATTGTTGATGTATGTATTTCTTATTTCCAAAGGATTGTTTATTACAAATTGAATAGATAGGAACAAAATGATGTGCCCACAAGTTAATATCGATATTCTTTTTTCATTTATATGAAAAGTCGTCCATTGAAATCGTGACTCAATCAATCCTTGTGCAATATGTATGTTACAAATACTATATAACTTGAAAGCTGGTAAACCATCAACAGTTTACTTAAAAATCAAATTACTTTTCTCGCTATTTTTACCAACGGTATCAGAAATTTTCCAATAACTTCAAAAATCAATCAACTAAAGAAAATTTTCTAGATTTTCCCTTGAGCGGACCCTAGACTCGTTGGTTTCCCAAACATTGGCATCCCAGCTGTCTTTTGAGTAATCTTTGGAGCGCATGTGGACTCATACGTCCTGCGAATGAAGACCAAGCCCTTGTATAAGTTGGCAGAAATTATGTCAAAGATTAATCGTTGATATCTTTCTTCTAAGAAGCTGAGGAGTTCGGCGAGGTTTTGCTATTCGAAAATGCACGTGCAAGATCTAGCTTCATCTAACTAGAATTTTGAGCGCTAACAGAATTCCATAGCGCAGCAGATATATTTCATTCTCAGAGACTTTGATACAAAAAGCATTTAAATGATGAATGACGACGAGATCTCGAGATCCACGAAAATCCTAAATTGAAGCAGGTCATGCACGATGCATGCAAGGTTTGCCAATCTAGAATTTAAGGGAAAATTTGCTAGTGTGTGCCTCTCAAAGTGTAAGTATCAAATGGTTCTCGACCTGCACCATTCAAGCTTTGAGGAGTTGCCTAGTTCCATAGGCGACATAATGGAGCTGCGATATCTTGACTCGCGAGAAAATTGCCAAATGAAGAAACTACCACGTTCTATTTGTAAGCTTCGGAGTACGCAGTTCTTTGATGTCTCAGGATGCACGGAACTCAGGAAATCTCCCAGAGAGATCTATGGGATGATTATCACAGGTAGCTGTCCTTAAACAATGAAACAGAAGAGACTAGGAGAGAGTGGCGTCCCATTCTCGGGTTCTCTTAAGAGTTGGACATCGGAGACAATGGGAAATCTGGAAACTTTGATCGACGGTAGTGCTGCAGCAACTGCTGCTGCTGCTTATCTCGCCCTACACATTTAGTGGCTTTTGTTATAAGGCAGTGCATGATAACATTCCCGGGAACAAGAATTTCTATTCTTTTGTTCCCGGGAATAAAAAAAGAGTAGAAACCTACATGATAACGGGTAAATTTTTTTTGTTCCCGGGACTAAAAATTCGGCCAAGAAATAGTTTTGGAACAGAAACGAGAAGCCAAAAAAGTTGCTTCTCGTTTCTGGCCAAGATCTCCCGAGAACAAAAAGGGGAAATAGAACCGGCTAACCCTAAAATTTTACCCCCCTTCCATTCTCACGAAGCTTTCACCCCATCGTCCAAAGAAACTCTCCGGTCGCCCCTCGCTGATCTCGTCGCCGCTGATCTCGTCACCGCCGGTCTCGTCGCCGCCGGTCCTGTCGTCGCCGGCCACGAGAAGGTAAGTTCTCCCTTCCATTCCCGTTTTGCTGTTATCTCTCCCTCACCGCGCTTTTCTCTCTCGCTTTCGTGCCCCGCTGAAGTTTCGTTTCTTCTTCTTCTTCTTCTCTTTGTGTGGGGTTTAGAGAGGAAGCATTGTGTTCCTTCTCATAGAGATTGTCTCTCTCCCTTCTCTCTCGTGAAGTTTGTTTCGCCGGAGAAGACAGAGCCGCGACACCTTTCCTCCTCCTTTGTTGCCGCAACTAGTCTTGAGAAACGGTAGGCGTCTCTCTCCTTGTCAGTTCTCGCTCTCTCTCTTTAGCGATTCTCGCTTTGTTTTTCATTGCTCCCCTTTGCCTTTTTCATTAGGGTTTTGATTTGTCTCTCGATTGAGCGAGAGGGTTAGTCGTAGATCATTTGCGTTCATTCAATTTCTTGCTGTTGTAGTTCGTCTCGTGTCGTTTTTGGAGGTGCCCTCACTTTTGCCATCGACGTACGGACCGCTGGTGCTCTCGCTTCCCGTTCTTCTTAACAACAAATCTGCAACTGGGGTTCCCTGCAATTCTTCTTTCCTTGTGGGTTTCTTTCCATTTACTTAGTCATTTTTTCATTTATTATTGCCTCGGTTTTGAACCCTTCTTTTTGGGTCTAGAGAGTGAAGACTTTATGGGACTTTTTCGAATTGGCTCTTCGTTTTTGTTGCTGGGTCTTAGCTTCGTCGTGATGTGGTGAAGGAGAGAGTGTGTGCCGTGGTGGGATCCACTTTGCATTATCAAGGAAGGAAAGCGGTGGGGACTGTTCTTCTTGATGTCCGTCTAAAATGGATGGACTTTGAATGGTTCGGGATTGTATGTGGTTGGATGTTGCGTGTGCTCGGTGCGTCTATAAAGGAGCTTCTCCTTATGCGATGCGCTGTTCAATGGGATATTCCTCGGAATCTTAGCTGGGTAAACTGCGGTCGACATGAAGTGCCGTTTAGATTTGGGTTGGGTGGTTTCTTTTCTTTTCTTTTCTTTTCTTTTCTTTTTTTTTTTTTTAGGGTGGGGCGGGGGGTGGGGGAGGGAAGGAATTATTTAGGATGAAATGTTTCTAAATGAGGTATGCATCAGTAGTGACCATAAGTCAACATACGGGGTACAAGAAAATTGGATAGGACTTGGTGTGTGAGGGTTTCTGCTTGTGCTTTTGCTTCACGGGTATTGATCTTGTGTGGAGGATCTGCCAGAACTAGCTTGTATTAATTGAAGTAAGATGAGTGAGTTTGGCTCGATTGGATGTATCTTTGAGTTTTTGGATCGATTCGCTCGATGATTGTGTTTGAATGATTAGATTTATTGATAGAATTATAGGGTAAGACAAGGACGTGATGGCGGGGCCTTGCAGTGCCTCCCCACCATGTGATCTGTGCGAATGATGTTGGCTAGTAGTGAGCTGCAAATTATTCAGCTGTTGTGTGGTCCCCTGCTCAAACTCGATCTAACCTCCAGAGGGCTTCTCCAGAAATTATAATAGAACTACATGACATCCTATTTAACTTTAAAGTGGTTGTTACTTGTATCTCCCTGATTTTAATAGTTGTATTTGGTCATTGTCTCTTTGATTCATTGAAATTAAGGATGTGATATCTCGGTTCACAGTTCTCGGGTTCTAGCAATTTCATGATAAGCTCTTCATGTTTTGATTGTTTTAAATTTGCTTTGACATTTATTATGTGATGAATAAAAGTTGGTGTCTTTTTTTTTTTTTTTTTTTTTTTTTTTTTTTTTTTGGTGTTTTGCTTCTTTTTGTAGGGCGGTTGTGTTTTAGAAGCGCACCTGAAGTTCGGATTTTGGTGTCGAAAAACGAGGAGATAAAGTAGCATTTTTTGACTCAAAGCAGGTATGATCATGAAAACTTTCACCCGCAATTAGACATGCAAAGTTTTAATTTTTCGAACTGTGTTGGTGGCTTATGTGAAAATGAGTATGAATATGCGTGGGGCGGCCTCTTTTTACAACCTTTTTTTTTCTCGTCTGTTTCGCTCGCTCGAGGAGGCTGGTGGTTTTGAAATGATGGATGTGCTGAAAATGCATGACGAATGTGGGAGGGGAGAAGCAGATGGTTATGAGAGGGGTAGAGCTTGTGGGGTGTTGTGGTTCATCCGAGTTATAGATTACTCTGGTACTGCATTTAGTGGCGGATCTAAGATCTAGTCTAGCTCTCTAATTCTTGCTCTCGTGATGGTGTAGATTTTAAGAATTGATAATATGTTGTTTTTGGATTTTACAATTCCGCCACTTACTCTTCTATTATAATGTGGCTGCCTAGTACTCTCTGACGGCCGTGGTCCCTCATGCTTCTATTCTGGAAACCGAAGTAGAGTGGCTGAACTCCATCAAAGCAGACTTGGTAACCTACTGACTTGTCTTCATCTATCCTTGAGTGTGAATTCAATCTCTGATTACTCAACTGATTAAACGGAAATTGCATCTTTTGCTGTCTGTTCTTATTTTTCTTTTCTTTTGCCGACCACTTCTTTGTTCTTTTTTCCTTTTAATCTTCTGTCTTTTGTTGACCGAAACCCTCTCTTTGTGTTTCTCTTTCTTCGTTGTGAAGAAAAGCACCACCATTTTCCTTTTCCTTTTCCTTTTCAAGCTATCTTTGGAAATGATTAAATGTTGAAAAATCGCTGCCCCAGTGAGAATCCTCTCGCTTTTCTATGCCCAGATTTTCCTTCTTCTTTTTTTTTTGGGTTGTGGATTCCGTTCCGTGAATGCCGAGATTGCTCCCTTCATCAAGATGTAGGCTTTTGCTGATTCGAGATGCATTCCGTTACAATTGTGATTTTTCTTCTCTTTTTCAAATTTTGTCTTTTTTTGCAATTTGGGTTGTCGGGTTCGAGGAGGTTGAGGTCTCCCCTTCTTGAATCTCGTAACCCAAATTGCAGAAAGCCCTTTTCAGATTCGTATGCATCGAAATTGATGTTCACAAGGTCCTTGAATCCGTCTTTTCATACATTTTGGCATGGCATAATGCAGATTCTCTCTCTTGTCCCTTTATCAACTTTGTCGGGGTTTCATCAGGATCTGAAGGAGCATCTCCCTTAATCTACGTGCAGTCTCAGGTATCGATCTCTGGCACCCTGCATTTGAGTATTGGAAGGGGTCGCTGTTGTGACACCCTTAAACCCAATGGGATCGCCACAGTCATTAATCTTCTTGTAACTAAGCCAATAAATACTTGGGCATTCCCCTTTTTTATATATATATATATTTTTATCTCGGTCCCAGCGCAATTTAAATTTGCGGAAGCATAATCTTTTCAACTCTCCCTTCACATAAACATGAGACATTTGCACACCAGCTAGACATCAAGGAAAGAAAACCGAACCATTTTATTTACATATTTACAGGATGGGTTAATCACGGGATAGGTACATACAAAAGTAAGCCATCGCACAACTAGTGTGGCTTATACTCAAAAAGGGACACCTCTACCCCTTCCTCACGGATCTCAAAAGAGCGATCCATCCCTCCTTGGTGTTGGTCGTGTCCAAAAAAGACCATCAGCTCTTAGCCCTTCCCCATCACGCAGCAGCTACACCCATCCTGGTGCATCAGGTGGTGGAGGTGGTAACATCCCTCGAATCATCCCATCCCGGCGCACATGGATGGAGATGAACTCCTGAGTGACTGGGCCATCAGGTAGGCCCACCTCATATGAGACAATCACACGAACCCGGAGAAATGACAGTCTAGGAACTTGGGGACTGTCGATCACCATCACCTCTACATCTACATCGGACGATATACCATAAAAGGTGCCCCGCGTGACAGGTGGAATTGGCATCTCTAAGCTGAAATGTTAGTCCCCAAAAGGGGTGAGTACAACCACTCAGCAAATAAATAATTCCCTATGGCTACTCAAGCATCACACAAAACATCACAATTAAAATCCATATACATGAAATTGCATCATATAGGAATACATCTCCGCACATCCACATATATGTCACAATTCGCCATAGGAATTCATCCATCTATGTATTCAAATTCAATACCCATGCATACATTTCACCATATGCATCAATTTAAGCTCATGCATTCATATCACCATAGGCATATTAATCCATGCTCATGCATATATATCACCATATGCATATCAATCCATGCTCATGCATATATATCACCATATGCATATCAATCCAGGCTCATGCATACATATCACCATATGCATATACATCCATCCATGCCCATGCATACATATCATCATATGCATATACATCATTTCAATTTTCACAATTTTTAATTGGCTTTTTAATGCATTCCCGGCACACACCATCCGGGCTTCCGGCCCCCCACATTCCGGGCATCTCGCACCCCAACTGGCATCATGAGGAATCACGGCACACACCATCCGTGCTTCCGGCATTTACACTCCCCGGCCGGGCATCTCGCACCCCAACTGGCATCACGAGGCATTCACGGCACACACCATCCGTGCTTCTGGCATCCCCTACGCTCCGGGCATCTCAACTCCGAGGCCATCCAGATTTACGCACACAGGGCTACTGGGCATCCGGCATTTTCACTCCCTAGCCGGGCATCCCGAAACTCCCGGGGCATTGTCGGCACACACCATCCGACAGCCTTCTCATTTATCATGAGATATAATTTCATGCATGGCTCAATCTCATATAGCATACAACGTGATGCACATATCCAATATCAACACGATATATCAAAGATCATCATTCATGTAGCATGGTAAAACACTTGGGGCCACATCAATCATCTAATTCTTGCCATTTAAATTTGCCCATATATCTCCTTCTTTTGAAATCTTGCAAATTCCAGCATACATGTTTTATGAAAATGCCCAAATTGGGTACTCGATTGACTTTCAAAAATGTTGGGATTCGTACAAGTGATAGCCAAAACACAATAACACATTTTCCATGAAGAATTCAAGTTTTAAAAGTCATTACATAAAAAGATGAAATTTTAACTTCACAGCAGACAAATTTCGATTCCACAGCTTATACCGGTTCAGAATTCTCCTTAATTAAATAACTAAATGACCTCTAAAAATTATAAAATTTTACCACAAAATAGACAAGACATAGAGGCACAACTTTCATGAAGAACTCAAGTCCAAACGATCACCACACAAAAAGATATAAATTAAACAATCCAGCAAATTATTCTCGGGTACACAGTTTGCACCGTTTTACAATCTCTTTAAAATAAATATTCAAACAAGCTTCGAAAATTATAAAACTTTACCACGATCTAGCCAAGATGCTAAAGTATGTTTTCCATTAAGACATCTAGGTCAAATTCATTATAAATAATTAATTATAGTAATCACGAGCTTCTGCTCCTGGCGTCATTGCATCCAGATTAACGCCCGATGTTAACATCTACCCTTTCTCAAAATTAAATGTCCATTTGGCCTTCAAAATTTATGATATTTTACCATGTGATCAACAAGACCCTAACATAAGTTTCTCATGAAGACACTTAAGCCAAATTCATTATAGAAAATTTATTATAACTAAAAAGAGCTTCTGCCCATACACCGTAAATTTCCAGAATGTCCTGTCTCCGAAAAATTTACATATGACCGACTTATTTTGATTCTTTTTCTCTGGATTTTGGATATGTTCTTGATTAAAGTGTGCTCTCAAACTTTCATTTAGACATCAAAACGAAATACCCAAAGGAACATCACCTTATAGTCCCCCGAAGTCACTGACGTCAAGAACAGTTCATCCAGTTTTCACATCTTCAAGAAAAACAACATTTCACTAAACTATTCATGTTATTTTGGTCTCAAATTTGAGTATGTTGTTCCTCTTGATGTTCTTTACAATTTTCATGAAGACCTAGAAGCAAAATTCTCAACAGAAATTCAAGTACAGCAACCAAAATCGTCAAGACTCCACATGCATCACCAGATCTGAACGTCTTTTAGAAAATTAGTTTCACCCATCAAATATCGTCCTTTTTATCTCAATTTTTAGTATGTTGCAGTTCAAGATGTGATCTTCAAGTCTCATGAAGAAGTTGAAACCAAATTCTCACTCCAAAATTACATGTAAGTCCACACAATTTACTGGCGCACAGGAATTCACTCGGACAGAATACCACTTCCAACCAAACCCCTCAAATCCGTGCCTTCTACTCTTTAAAAACCACGAATTTCACCACAAATCAGCACCATACTCACAACAAGACATGCAAGAGTAGATAAGGGAATTGATTTCTTGCCTTAGATTCAAGAAATCGAGCAAAATGGACGGGTGGACACGGGTGGACACGGGTGGTACGGTCGGCAGCTCTCTCCTCTTCCTCTCCTCCTTCTTCTTTCCCTTCCTTTCTCTCTCTTTCTCTCACCTTCCGTCGACTAGAAACCCTCCTAAGCCGGTCACTCTCTATTTTTATTTCCCTAAATCCCATCATTGCTTGTAATCATTTCATTTTACACTTGGTTTGGTTTGCATGCAAACCCGCCATCCTCCCCTTGGTTCGACCGCCCACGGTTTTTGGTGGGTTGTGGGCTGGTGGCCTTGTGGGCTTGTGGCCAGCCCACTTGGCCCGTCATAGGCCCACTCAAATTCGGCCCAAAGCCCTCAATTTAATTAAATAAATTTTCAACTTAAATAAATAAATCATTTCTTAATTAGGTTGATTAAAAATTAAGTCAACCCATAAAGATGCACAACTTCTAATCACATGGCCAAAATCTTTTGCCATTAAAATATATTCCTTACAAGCTCATGGTCGAGCCTCGGTACGAGTCATGGGCAATTTTATTGCTAATTACAAATCACAAAACTTTCCTCGCCTACCCATATCCCAAGGATTCTTAGTAAAAATTCCGGGATGCCACAGCTGTTAATTGTGATGCTGCTTTTGGTGACATGCTCTGTGGTTCTGATATGAACATCTTTCTAGTAGGTTCTGCTTTGTGTTTACTGATTTTGGTGACATGCTTTGTGTTTACTGATTTTGCTGTTTTGCTGTTTTACTAATTCTGTTTTGCTGATTTTGTTGGTTCTTTGTTTACTTATCTTGCTGGTTCTTTGTTTTGAGGAGCAAATTCGAAAGCAAGCATATATTGTCATCGCATGTTGTACTCTTCATAATTATATTCGTGACCAAGACAAGATGGACAGGAACTTTGCCCTTTATGGAGATCCGGATTATCCACTTGGATCTACAGAAGATGAGGTTGTAGATGATGCATCACCGATGAGGCGGCTGAGATAAACATGATCAGGAAAGATATTGCAAATATGATGGCAAGGGATCATAATATGCAAGAGATTCCATGACTTTCTATTTCCGACTTTTGCGACGTGTTTTTTGTTTTTTGGTGAAAACTTTTGCGATGTGTTTGTAAACTATTATGAATACATTTCTATTAATAGTATTAAGGTCATCCAATTCTATCTCCCTGAGCATAAATGTCATTTAATGTATCATAAATGTGGACAAATAGAAGAGAAACAAATGGTGATCTATTGTATAGTTGACACTTCAAGACCTACAAATCGCTGTTCAAAGTTTCTATGCTAGTCAAGAAAGAAAAAAAAAGCTAAAAATGAGAAGAAAAACACATCCCTTTATCAAAATTAGCCAACACCTTATAACGACGTCAAGGTAATTCGGAAGAAGCAAGGTAAAAAGTAGCATTAAGATGGGATGCATCGACGGTTCAAAATGCAAGAGACCAAGGTTTTTACTAAGTGTTTTAGGAGCATGCTATGAATTATATGCATAATGACAACAAAGCCACGCCATGCATGCACCATTCCAACAGTTGGAAATTTCCAACCCTAACCCGACATCCATGTCGAGATTAAAAGAGACTAAAATCTCCAAGCCACACATGCACTAGAATTACAATTTTTTTTTTTTAAAGAGTAAAAATTTAGTCCCAAGGAAATGAGCATAAATTAATTTGACTGACAATATCACGTGTGCTTTTTTCGCAATATTTGCTATATCAAACATTAAAATTTGCAAAAAGAAAATATATTATTGAGAATTATAGTTTAAAACATCAGTTTGTGAATATTTATTCCAACAAAGCGCTACATAAATTCAATACGCTATAAAACATAAGTGAAGATCCTCACATATAGATATAAAATAATAGCTCACGTTCTATTACAATACCACCTATGTTACAAGCATATTCGACTAGAATGCTTACACCTAAGCAAATGTATTATTAATCTAATAATATTTTGATCTTGTCAATTTTATGTAATATTAAATTTATTCCTTTTTCTTAATTTAATTTTTAAAAAAATATAATTTGGAATAGAAATTTTGTGCAGTTACCAAACGTGTTTTTGTTCTTTTTTATTCCGAATAGAAATTTTGTGTAGTTACCAAACGTGTTTCTGTTCTTTTTTGTTCCAGAAATAGAAATTTTGTGCAGTTATCAAACGGGTTTTTTTGCTCAGAAATTGTTCCCCAGCCAAGAAATAGAAAAGAACTGTTTCTGAAAAAAAATTATTCCCCAGCTGAGAAATGTTGCCATGCGTAGCCTAATAGGCTAACTTCATTGCCTTCGGGTGACTTAGTGACGTCGCGGACCTCGGCAATTGCAGCTTGTGATAGCATTACATTCACCACAAACATTGCAGTCCAATTTCAATGAATGTTTGTGGTGAATGAATGAGTTTGCAGAGTGGACCTGATCCTAGTTAGCTTTGAGGCGGCCAGCTGATTTGCCGTCGATCGTGCCGCTGCTTTCGACGACGCTGCTGAGTTCCTCACCTGAGATAGACGGTGCCGTTCCCTGGCCTTGGGTGGCCTGTTCCGTCCGACGCCTGCCTGCCCACCCTCTTGCATGACTGAGCTACTATTGTCCCATGATTCATCATCGCGGCTGCTCTCATCGCGACGAGGCCACCGTTCTGCTTAACCAGCTATTCTGTTTTTGCTGGTTTGTAGAATCTTTTGCCAACGTTCAGTCGAGTTTCTGCCTCTACCGGTGACCTCACTTCCAGTCTCTGGCTCTCTTGTTTGCTGCGTTCTCAGTGAGCCGAAGCATATCCCATCGAATTCACCCCTTGCCCAGCCGTGAGTCCACTGTCAAGTGCTGAACCACACCGGCTACCTATGGTCATCCGTCGTTAGTCGAATTTATTTGCGTAATAATAAAAATCCCTTTCCGAATCAATTTGAATGTTTCATTGCCTATAATGTCTTATCACGTTTAGATTTTTTGAGATTGGTGGACTTCATCGATTAGATTACGTTTGGTTGTTCAGATTTCTAATCAGGATATGAATGTATATGATAGAATATGAAATCCGGGAGATTTTAATATATCTTATTCATATTTGGTGATTATAACAATAAAGTCGAATATATTCATACGTACACTCTTGCTTATTTTATTTTATTTTATTTGGTTTTATATTTTATTTTCCGCTTTTTTATTAATTTATTTATTTTTTACTTTTTTCCCTCCCAGCATTCTCTAATGAAATTTCTTTATATAGTAGACTATAGTAATATAACCAAAATACTAAAATACCTATAATATATAATAAACATATATATTTATATATTGAAATTATTTTATAAAAAATAATTAAATTCGAGTATATAAAAAAATAAGATTAAATTAAAATAACTAAATTGTTATTTTTTTTGTTATTTTGAATTTCTTATATTAGAATTCAAATATTATTTATATTGAGATATAATTTTAATATTGTTAATTTAAAAAAAAATTCCTTCAAGAAAAATAACTATCTTTCTCGTTGCTCTTACTTACTTTATTTTATTTGCTTTTTATTTTATTTTCCTCTCTTTTATTAATTACTTTTTTCCCTTCCCACCATTCTTTAATAAAATTTTATCAAATAGTAAATTGTACTAATATACCTAAAATACTAAAATACTCAAAATATATAATAAATATAAATATATATTTAAATTTACATAGTGAAATTATTTTATAAAATATAATTAAATTCAAATATATAAATAAAAATAAGATTAAATTAAAATAGCTTTTTTTTTTGTTTTGAATTTCTTATATTAGAATTCAAATATTATATATATTGAGATATCTAATTTTGTTAATTCAAAAAGTCTGTTATTTTAGAAAAATAAATTTTTTATTATGAATGCTAAAAATTCTATCCACCTTTATCCTATATCCCACACCGGGTAATTTTATCCGATCTATATCCCCCTTATATAATTGTTTATCCTGTCTTGAGTTGGCATCAAACACAGAACATGATAAATTTTATCTTATCCCAAATTTTATCTTGGCAGTCTTAGGATTTTTTTTCTAATCCGCAATGTGACAAAAAAATTAATCTGTGATTCTTTCAAACTCCAAGGGTGAGTTTCACAATCTTATTGAATCGATGAATATATGAGCAAATTCAATTTTCAAGATGAATTCGTATTATTTATTTATTTTATGGTGGCCGCCAACAATCTTTCCTAATGCGAACTATCTAAGTTAATGGTGGGTCCAATGTACGTGATGAAAAAAGATTAATTTTCTAAACTAGTCAAATTATTTATTTTAGATTTAACATGGATAAAACTTTTTTAATGGGATTAATGGAGAGGATAATATTGAGAGGAATATCACTAATCATTTTAAAGGTTTGTTCCAAACTGATTAGATTGCTTGCGATTTTGCTAATAATGCTTTTGACGGTTGGAATACTGGTCTCGAAGCCCAAAATCATGTGATTTTTCATGTGAGTTATATTTTATTGCGCTTAGTGCTTTTAAGTGACATAGATGTGATGTGCATGTTTATGATTGAAAGGTGATAATATGCAATTGTTCTTTATTATATATAACCATGAATTATTTGTATAGCTTTAGGTGATGAGGTGATCCAAAAGACTTATTGTAAGTCGAAAATATTCATAGATTTTAATGCATTTATATTTATTTAAATTCACATAGAGAAGTTGATTAATAAACTGAGTAGGTTTGCTATGCCTAGAGATAAAATAGTCAATAGATTAGGAAATTCAGTTATTACATATTTGATATCATTCTTGCAGGCGTAATAATCTAAAATTCATATCTAGGTTATGGTGAAATCGGCTGCTCTAATATATTTATTTGATTGATTTCCTGCATTTAGTTTTCAAATTTTGCTTTTAAGATTTTTAAATTTAATTTATTCTCAATTCTATTTTGATATGTTAGATAAATTTTATAATTAATCGATTTTTAATATTTAATTGGCTTCTTATTTATCAATCTTTGTGGGATGATATTCTTTTTTTATCATTATATTTGTTCGACATGTTCCCTTGCCTTTAAAATTTTACAACAGCAATTAATATTGTACTTTTTTTCTTTCTTTCCTAGAGCAAGTGTTTTTCTTTATTATTTGCTTATGTTTATATAGCAAATTTCTCTATGGAGACAATGCCTTATTTGTATTGTATGAGACCAACTGTTGCACTATCAGAGTTTGAAATCCTTTAGAACAATATTTATCTTTCATTCAAGAATAGTGAACGAAATCATGATGCACTATTCAATCTTAGTTTTAGTAAATTAGTGTCAATTATCAATCTTTTTATAATTATTCCACTAGACTATTTAAAAAGTTTAAAGAATCACATTAATTTTTTTTTGTTTGAAATTTATTTTACTTCACCTTCTACACATGAAGATTAGGGGTGACCTCTCCCCCGCCCCACGGCCCTACTTCACCGTGCCGCGCTGCCCCCGGGCGGGGTCCCGGGCCCCCGCGGGTCCTATTTCTCCAAAGATAAGATTTTATGAATATGCATTCACAAAAGCTAATTGCATGAATGATATAAGATTTTGTTTAGCTCAAAGCCTTAGTCGGTTCTAGTCCCCAAGTACATTTGTTTGAACTCATGATTACGTATGCTACAGTAAAATTAAGTTCAGCATCTCCTCCATCGATTTAATGACTGCATTAGCGTGCCCAGAACTGGCAAAATTGGACATCCCAAACGAGAGAAAAAGGTCGAGGCGGCTTGGTCCATAGATTTAGCCAAATCAATATCATTCGAAGCTGGAACGCGTGGTCAGTCTGAAAGTTGGAAAACAAAAGGATAACTATGAAAGAAATTGAAGAGGACGACAGGAATTGAAGGGAAAGACCAAGTGAGAGAAGATTTTCTTCTGTATTGTATATCGATGTAATGTACACTATGTGTATTATAGTACATGTGTATGAGAATAAAAGGAAACAAAATAATACACAAAATCAGATCCGATATTAATTGATCTTGACTTGTGCAATAATATCCCAAAGATCTTGATGAATTTCCTTGCGTATCTTTAACACTCCCCCTCAAGCTAGTGGCCTATAGATATCTAAGACACTCAGCTTGCTCAAAAGATACGCATGTTGTCTCTGACACAAGGGTTTGGTAAAGATATCTGCTGGCTATTCTTCTGTTCCTATCCCTTGTATTGTGATCATCCCCTGTTGGATCTTCTCTCGAGTGAAGTGACAATCTACCTCTATGTGCTTGGTTCTCTCGTGCACGATAGGATTTGATGTGAGTCTAATGGCTGCATCATTGTCACAAAATAATCCGGTCGGTCCCTCAACTTGTACTCCAAGATCTCGAAGCAATCCCCGTAGCCATACTATTTCACAAGTTGTTTTGGCCATGGCACGATACTCTGCCTTTGCCAAAGATAGAGAAACAGTCGGTTGCTTCTTCATTTTCCATGAGAGCAAGGAGTTTCCTAGTTTGACGCAGAAACCAATTATGGATCTTCTGCTCATCGGACAGGTCGCATAATCCGCATCACAGTATGCAGTCATTCTCATGTCGCATTTCCTAGAAAGGAAAATTCCGAGCCGTGGACAACTCTTTAAGTACTTCACCACTTTAAGTGCTGCATTCATATGAGATTCCTTCGGCCGATGCATGAACTAGCTAAGTGTCTGAACTGCATAACTTATATCTGGCCTGGTCATAGTCAAATATATAAGCTTTCCAACGAGCTTCTGGTATCTCAATGGATTCTCGAGTACGGGATCAGTTTTTTGAGATAAACCAGCATCATAGTCCGCCGTAGTCAGTTTGATATTTTGCTTATTGGAATTACAGCTGGCTTGCATCTCGATAGACCTGCTTCCGATATAATCTCTAGTGCAAATTTCCTCTGGCTGAGGGAAATTCCTTGGTCTGAACGTGCAATTTCGATTCCAAGGAAGTACTTTGGCGATCCTAGATCCTTAATGTGGAATGTAGAGTGCAAATAGCCTTTGAACTCTTTGATAGCTATCTCATCATTCCCCATGATAAGTATATCATCTACATATATCATTAAGTAGATAGACGACATACCTTTAGTCCATGTGAAAACAGCATAATCAAACTTGGACTGTTGAAAACCGGCAGCAATCAAAGAATCAGCAAACTTTGCATACCACTGTCCTGAGGCTTGCTTAAGCCCATATAAGGATTTGCGGAGACGATACACTTTATTCTCCCCCTGTCTCCATAAGCCTTGTGGTACTTCCATATAAATTTCTTCATCCAGATCGCCATGTAAGAATTCATTGTGAACATCCATTTGATGTAATGACCAATTCTGGAATGCGGCTACCGAAAGGAATGAGCGGACGGTAACATCCCTGGCTACAGGAGAGAAGGTTTCATGGTAGTCGAAACCTTCTCGTTGTGTGAAGCCCTAAGCCACTAATCGAGCTTTGTATCGCTCAACAGATCCGTCTGCACGATATTTAATTTTGTACATCCACTTGCATCCAATCGCCTTGCGTTCAGCAGGTAGGGTAACAAGATCCCATGTATGATTATCCATCAAGGCCGTCAATTCTGCTTCCATAGCCTTTTGCCAGCGCAAATCAGTGCTCGGCTCTTCAAAACTCGAGGGTTCTTGCTCATCGGAGATGCGAGCAATACAACATCTATGTTCTGGGGAAAGTCTATCAAAAGAAACATATGAGGCAACTGGAAATAGAATACCTGGTGACTTCTTTACTCCGCATATGTAGTCCTTTGTCCAGGTTGGCGGACGTGTGTTACGTCCGAATTTCCTTGACACGGGTTCTTTTGGTGGCGAATGATTAGCTGAATCCCCAACAGTGTTCGGAGTTGGAGAATCGATGTCCTCCTGGTGTTGTGTAGTCACTTCAGGTAAAGGTGTTATATCCATAGCTGTTGTAGGAGGTTGCCTGATGTTTGCTGATGAAGGAAATAGAACATAATTGGGATCTTCCACTGTCTCTTCTGGTTGAATGTGATGGAAAGGATCACCTTGATCTGTATCAGATGTAGATGCAGCAAAAGGAAATGAATTTTCTTGAAATGAAACATCTCGGCTAACCATGAATTCTCCTGTGGAAGGATCAAAAACCCTGTATCCCTTCTGTAGGCTGGGATATCCCATAAAAATGTAGCGACAAGCATGAGGTCCCATTTTATCTTTAGGGCTGACGATGGTGGTGTAGCAAAGGCACCCAAAAACCTTCAAGTGTGCTAGATCAGGTTTTCTTCCATAAAGCAGCTCAAAAGGTGTGCGCCCGCCAAGAAGCTTACTTGGCATGCAATTTATCAAATGTGCTGCAGTTAAAACACAATCACCCCAGAAATTGTCTGGAACAGAGGCTTGAAACTTCAAAGCCCGCGCCACTTCTAGTAGATGACGATGTTTTCGTTCCACCACCCCATTTTGTTGTAGTGTATAGACACATGTGCTTTCATGCAGTATCCCATGTTATAAGAAAAGAGCAGCGCATTCATGATTGAAGAATTCACTTCCATTGTCTGTCCGTATTTTCCGGACGTTTTTTCCAAATTGGGTTTTTGACAAGGAAAGAAAAGTCTTTAGGTGGAACAAAACTTGACTCTTATTTTGCATGAGAAAGAGCCATGTGGCTCTGGAGTGATCGTCTACTATTGTGAGAAAAAATCTAGACCCGTCATGATTTAATGTATGGTAGGGCCCCCAGACATCGATATGTAACAAGGAAAAGATTTCACTTGAACGATTTTGACTTAGTGGAAAGGGTGTACGTGTTTGTTTGGCAAGTGGGCAGATAGGACACTGGGAATAAGGAAAATATGAGCTATGACCCAATCTTGAGTGCAAAAGGAAATTCTTATCATTGGTAGTCAAATTACACAATGATTTATTACAAGAAAGTAAATCAAGATTTTTTGGTAAATTTCTCCAAAAAAAAATCCTTCAGAGAGGTTACCCCAACCCATCAGTTTCCAGTCGAAAGGGCCTGAAATAGACAGATGTCAACATTGAAGAAAACTTGGCATGAATTTTCTTGACAGGCTTTGGACATAGAGATAAGGTTAAATTGGAAATTTGGTACGTAGAGGACATTCTTTAGGGTAATTTTTGAGTTAAGAACAACTGTCCCAGTTAAGGTGACATGAGTGATGTTGCCATTTGGCAAATGCACAGTGACAGGATTAGCTATATCTTCATGAATATCAGAAAATAGTCCCTTATTGCATGAAATATGATCACTCGCTCTTGAGTCAATAATCCAGGCATTTCTAGATATATTATTTGTCAGGCAATAAGAAATACCTGAAAAACTGTTCCCTCCTTTTGGAATTTCCAATTTTTGCAAAGCCTGCATCAATTGTTGATATTCTCCATGTGTGATGGGCTGGTTGGTATCTGTGGATGATGTTGACTGGTATGCTGCCGCTGAAATTTCTTTCCCCCTTTTGTCTGGCCTCTCGTGTAGCTTCCAGCAATTTTCAATAGTGTGGTGGGGCTTTTTGCAATAATCGCAAAATAATTTTCCCTTGTTTTTGAAATTTGGCCCATTCGGCCCATTGAAATTCGGCCCATTTGCCCCATAACTTCTTGCGAAATTCGGACCGCTGGATCCTCTCAGATTGGGGGCATCTCCACCGTTGAAATCAAGCTGATGCCGCGCCCCTTTCTGACCGTCAGATCGTTGGGATTGATCCTGACCGTCCGTCAATCCTTTAAAAAGGCCTCTTGCTTCCGAAAAACCTAGCGCCCCCTTTTGTTCTCTAAACCCTAGCACTCCTTCTCTCCCTTTGGCTAGGGTTTTCTACCCCTTTTCGATTTTTGCCGCCAATGCTAGGGTTTCCGAGATTTTGCCGTCGGTTGCAGTGAGCCTCTGGTTCTCCTCTTGCACGGCGAGCTGAAAAATTCGGCCAATTACGGGTGCTGGCTCCATCGCCAGAATCTTCAATTTAAAATGGAGGTAAGAATCATTGAGGATTAAGAGGAACCGAGTTGCTTTCTCTCGGTCCTTTATTGCCTTATACTGTTGGAGCATCGCCTCCGGGCCTTCGAGCTTTTCTTCCGCCGCATCAAGCTCGTTCCGAGAGAAGATAGCTTGTTGAAGCATGTCATTACCGTCATGTTTCCCTGCTTGAGCTCGCTGAGGGCTTGGTGTAAGGAAAAAATTTTTGCTCTGTCAAGCTTCCTGTACATTTCTTGAATGTTTTGCCAAATTGTTTTTGAATCCTCTGTGGGGGGTAAACCTGATGTGATTTCTGGGTTGATGCAGTTATTTATCCACGTTCTCACTAATTGATTACACTTTTTCCATTGTCTCGCCATTTTTTCATCGGTCGGAATCGAGACAGTCCTGTCGATGAAACCCTCTTTATCCTTTGTTACCAGTGCTCTGCGAAACTCTCGTGCCCAACTTGAGTAATTTTCAGGCCCTGTGAGAGGGTGACTAATCAGTCGCAACTCGGGCCCGTTGGAATTTGAGACATATAAGGCGTCGTCGAGTTCTGGGTGACCCATGGCGGCAGCCAAGGGAATCGGCAAAAAATCGAGTGGAAAGCCCGAATAAAGGTTTGTCTGTTGTCCCTGAGTCCCTGCATGCAAATCGCCTAACCCGCTAGGGTTTTCGCCTGCGTTAAACGACCGAATTATTTCTGAGCTTTCTGCCCCGTTCGCAGCTGGTTGATTGTTTTGAGTCTAATTACTTGAGAATGATGCATTCGGATTTCCTTCGTAATATATCGACATAGGTACCCACTGTAGGGCATCCCCGAATGGGGGTACCCCAGATTGGGTTGCCACGGGAAAATTTGCCCAACTGCGGGCTGATCAGTCCGACCTATGATGTTAGGCACTTGATCTTGTGCTTCTGAGGTCGCTGAATCCACAGGTAACTGAGGTTGATTTGCAGCCATGACAGTAAGAAGATCTTCCTCCCCCTTTTTCCTTTGTCTGGTTTAATACGATTTCCTTGAGGTGCTGATTCTTGCGCCGGAATGCTAACACATTTTTGCAGGTCAGCTAGGTGTCTCCGGTAGATGATCAGAAGACCAGAAGAGGACACAAAAAGAAGCGATGTCTCTCTGATAGATGATTAGAAGACCAGAAGAGAAGCAAGAAAAAAATGATAAAGGAAGCGGATTAACAATGCGTGACCCGCTTTGATACCATGAAAGAAAGTGAAGAGGACGACAGGAATTGAAGGGAAATACCAAGTGAAAGAAGATTTTCTTCTGTATTGTATATCGATGTAATGTACACTATGTGTATTATAGTACATGTGTATGAGAATAAAAGGAAACAAAATAATATACAAAATCAGATCCGATATTAATTGATCTTGACTTGTGCAATAATATCCCAAAGATTTTGATGAATTTCCTTGCGTATCTTTAACAAACTACTAACCAATATATCCTAGAAGAACCAATAGTCCACACACACCATCTTAAAACCTTAATGTCCGGAATGGACATGCATTTCCAAAGATTTGATCTAAAGAACTCTTGAGAAAGTCTTTGAGAGACTATCAATGAAGGCTTGATCAAATTCTAGCCAGTGAATTAGGTACCTCGGGCCCATTGGCCACCCTTCCAACATGGAACAAGGAGGTGAGGGGTTCAAACCCCCAACCTTCTCAGGGAGGGATGGGGTGGGGATGCGCAAGTTTCAGGAGTGGGTTTCGACGCCCACGCCCTGCAAGAGGCAGGGCAAAAGTCTAAGAGTGAGTGTAGAATATGTATAGAGTAGGACTGACCAAAAAAAAAAAAAAAAAAAAAAAAGGAATTAGATACCTCGGGCATTGAACAACATTTATGATTTTTGGTGAAAGGTAACAAAATTTTCCTCGCACCAAATGATGTATTACTGGACGATGCTCATGCTCTTAGCATGTGGAAAGAGACGAGAGACTTGTCCATGCAAGGCGCTAAGGGAAATTGCATAGCTGCGACAACCTGTAGTCGCGAAGGCGCTTTCCTGATATGGATCTGCATTGGCATACCAATGGAAAGGGCCCATCTTCTCCAAGATTCTCTCGCTATTTGTCAAATGGGTGCATTCGATCGCAAGCGAAAATTGCACCTTGATCGTCTCGAGATCACAATCAAAATCGTCGAGGAACGCAAAGGAGTTCCTCCTTGGGGGCTTCCTTCATTCAAAAAGTGACCAACTATACTTGGCACTAATTAAAAAAAAGAAACAACAATTGCGCACATCGGTTGCGATCCATACAAAGACCAAATGACATCCTTCTTTCAATTAAATTTAAGCATAATTTGTTTTGCAAAAATAAGTGATGTGGAAAATATTTTTAGAAATGATCACTTATATTAATTATAAAAAATGAATAAACGAAAAATAACAATATTTTTATCATCCAAGAAAATATTAATGAAATATTTTTCACTGGGTAATTATTACTAACAATATAAGTCATCATTCTTAAGAAAAATGTTTTCTAAATAAATTATTTTTTATGAAATAAACAGAGCTTTATATGTGTTGAGTAGGTCACTCCCAATTGGAGAGGCCAACGCAATTATGTATATTTGTAGTAGAATATATATATGGTAATGAGTGTGTAAAAGTAAAAAGAAAAAAAAAAGGGAAAAAGAAAAATAAAATATCAAAAGAGATCGGGAGATAAATCAACGTAATCTTCCACATCCAGAAGATCAAGGGAGTCTGGGAAAGAAATCAAAGTGATATTCTCATATATACAAAATCACGAGAGATTAGGAGAAATCTATGTGATTTTGTATCGTACAATTCCAATTGTACAATTGCTTTTCCTCCTATAAATAGGAGTCCTCCTTAACAAAGAAGGAGCGACACAAGCAAGAAAAGCAGAGTAGCATAGCGGAAGGAACAATTTTCTTCTTCCAAGAAAGAGAGTTATTTTTAAGTGAGTTATCCAGTTTGTGAGAGGTTCAGATCCACAAATTGAAGACAGCGAGAGATCCACCTTTTGGTGAAGTTGTATCCCATTATTTATCATAGTGGAAGTTTTGAAGTGGACTACGGTCCCGTGATTTTTCCCTTCACCTTGGAGGGTTTTCCACGTTAAAAAATTCTAGTGTTATTTTCTCTTCATCTTTACTGTTTTTCATTTAATACTTTATCCTATTTAATTTGCACAGAAATAGTAGCAGGAAAAATTATCTGGGTCTTCTCCACGAATATTATTTTATTTTTTCCCAACAAGTGGTATCAGAGCAAGGTTGCTCTATATATTATTTTTCTGTGCAGAATTAAATGGAGGAAAATTTTGGCAATATGATAAAACCGCGCATTCAATTATGCAATTTGGAAACCAAAGATGGAGGATCTGCTATACATCAAAGATCTTTGGAGGCCAATTGTGATACCGATGGAGGTACCAGTACCAGCGTTCGAGGAGTCTAATCCTGCAGCGGAAGCCAAATAGGCATCGTCTTCTGGTGGCAAACCAACGACAATGTCTGAAAGCGAATGGATGGTGCTCAATCGGAAGTGTGCCGCTCAAATCCGACAATGGATTGGTAAGAGCATTTTTCAAAATTTTGCTAATGAACATGATGCTGGTGTTCTTTGGCAAAAATTAGAGAAAATGTACGCAAGAACAACGGCGCAAAATAAAGCAAATCACATGTGGCGGCTCGTGAATCTGAAATACAAAGATGGGAGCAGTGTTTCGGAACACATGAGCGAGTTCCAAGGTATAGTAGACCAACTCAATTCTATGAAGATGACATTAGATGATGAATTGCAGGCATTACTGCTGCTTAGCTCTTTGCCAAATAGCTGGGAC
The DNA here is from genome assembly GCA_014182555.1 of Eucalyptus erythrocorys. Taxonomy (NCBI): domain Eukaryota; kingdom Viridiplantae; phylum Streptophyta; class Magnoliopsida; order Myrtales; family Myrtaceae; genus Eucalyptus; species Eucalyptus erythrocorys. Next base: position 21,829,946 of record CM024607.1, on the reverse strand, counting down.
ACACTTGTTGTGTCAGTCAGCAACTCGGCTCCTGACGACAAGCTTACCATGGACGTGGTAAAAGATAGAATGTTGAATGAAGAATCCTGGCGAAAAGAAAGTGGAGTCAACCATGAGTCCGAGGCTCTTGTCATTAATCGACAAGAAAATCAAGAATGGAGAGGGAGAAGCAAAAGCCGAAACTTCCAGAATCAACAACGAGGAAGGTCCCAATCCAACTACAGACGAGACAAGAAGTGCCATCATTGTGGTAAATTGGGACACTTCATCCGAGCATGCAGAAAGCTAAAGGGGGAAAAATCAAAAAGTCATAACGTCAACAAAGCTAACGAGAACCAGACAAATGACGCTGCAAATATTGCAGATGAGGTGATCATTATTCAAAGTGATGATTCCATTAATCTTGCATCCCAAGATTCGACATGGGTAGTTGATTTTGGCGCATCCTACCATGTCACGGCTCGTCAAGATCTTTTCACATCTTACACCACTGGCAATTTTGGACTTGTAAAGATGGGAAACAAAGGTACGTCCAAAATTATTGGTATGGGTAATATTTATTTGGAGACTAATGTTGGATGTAGGCTACTACTCAAAGATGTGAGACATGTTCCGGACATATGCCACAATCTTATATCTGCCGGCAAGCTTGACGACGAAAGCTACATCAATTTCTTTAGTGATGGAAAATGGAAGCTCACTAAAGGTAATTTGGTGGTAGCCAAAGGTGAAAAGATTAACTCTCTCTATATCACTCAATTCAAGCCGTGTAGAGGAGAGGTGAATGTAACCAGAAAAGGTGTCACCATCGAGTTATGGCATAAGCGACTCGGACACATGAGTGAGAAAGGACTTAAGATTCTCACTAGAAAGCAACTTCTACCCGGAATAGAAGGTACACCATTGAATACTTGTGTTGACTGCATTATGGGAAAACAACATAGAGTAGCATTTTACAATTCCCCACCATCTAGAAAAGCTGAAATTTTAGATCTGATACATACTGATGTATGCACAATGCAAAGTAGGACACTTGGAGGTGCACTTTATTTTGTAACTTTTATTGATGACCACTCTAGAAAGGTGTCGGCATTTTCCTTGAAAACTAAAGATCAAGTGCAGGAAATCTTCAAGCAATTTCATATGAAGGTTGAAAGAGAAACAGGCAGGCAATTGAAGTGTGTACGCTCAGACAATGGTGGCGAATATCGAGGACCTTTTGAAGATTATTGCAAAAATCTTGGGATCAAACTAGAAAGATTTGTACCAAAAACACCTCAACACAACGGTGTCGCAGAGAGGATAAATAGAACCATATGTGAAAAAATCAGATGCATGCTTTCCAACGCAAAGCTGTCAAACCACTTTTGGGGTGAGGCAATGAGGACGGCAGTTGATTTAATCAACCTATCACCTTCAGCTCCACTTAACGGTGATGTACCACAAAGTGTCTGGATTGGTAAAAATGTTTCTTATGGCCACTTGAAGGTGTTCAGCTATAGAGCATTTGTCCACATTCCAAGGGATGAGAGATCAAAGCTTGACAGGAAATCAAAGCAATGTATTTTTTTTGGGTATGCACATGAAGAATTCGGCTACAGACTCTGGGATCCCGTTAATCGAAAGATAGTCAGAAGCAGGGATGCGGTATTTCTTGAAGATCAGACAATCGAGGACTTCGAGAAGCACGAGAAATCTCCATCAACAGACGAATACCCAGTTGATCTTGGCCCAGCCGTTCCTCCTATCAACAAGCAAGCTGAATCAAGGATTGAAGGTGAGACTACTTCAACTAAACTTGAACCAATTGTTGAACAGGTCCCATCAGAACCTCAATTGAGGAGATCAACTCGTGAACGACAATCTAGTCGTAGATATTCTCCCAATGAGTACGTGATGCTCACTGACGGGGGAGAACCAGAGAACTACCAAGAAGCTGTATTACGAGCATAAAGAGGAGTGGTTAAAAGCTATGCAGGAGGAGATGAAATCCTTAGACGAAAATCACACTTATGATTTAGTCAAGTTGCCACAAGGAAGAAAACCTCTCAAAAACAAGTGGGTGTTCAGATTAAAGACTGTGTTGACACCTGAATTTTTTCGGCAATTTAGATAAAAAATAAAAAAACTGTTTGAAATTGAATAAACAAAAAAAAAAGAGAGCAAAAGAAAAAAAGAAAAGAAAAGAGGGAAAATATAAAAGGGGGCCCTTTGGAAGGTCGTTCCTCTCTCTTCCCCCCTCTCTCGGACGCTCGAGGATCTCTCTCTCTCTTTCTCTCTCTCTCTGGCCGGCGTTCCTAATTCCTTCGAAGAAAAATCCCTAAATCTCGTTCATCCCTTCCCCTAAAAAAACCCTAGATCGAGCATCATCAATCAGGAAAGCTTGGGCTCTTGCTCGATCTCTCAGGGAATTTCTCTTGATTTCTCTCGATCGCTCGATTGGGGGAATCTCTCTCTCGTTTTTTTTTTTTTTTTTTTTTTTTGGATCGGCTCTCTGGAGATCGGCGAAGATCCGAAGCCGACCGACAACGGCGATGATAGTAGCGACGGTGGCTTCAATCACGATCCCCTCCCTCAAACCCTAGAAGAGGGAGTAACGGCCGGTGGAGGAGCTATAATCGCGAGGTTCGGCTCCAAAGATAGAGATCCAAAGCTGAATGACAACGGCGTCGGCGACGGCTTCCGATCGTTTCCTTTTCCGGTGATTTCGCGCGAAAGAAAGCTCGACAACGATTTCTCTCCGAATCGGATCATTTCCGAGGGTTTTCTCTCTCAGATCTCGGTAAATCTCGTTGAGACCATCGATTCTTTCTTTCTAGCAAATTTTTTTTAAGGATCATCTCTGTACTTCCATACTTCCTTCTCCTGAAGCTTCGTTTTCTCTTGCTGGTTTTGATTTCACCGGCGTGCGAGAGGATTTGTCGGAATTCGGAGTTGGATCGTGAGATCCCGAAAGTTTGGTCAGGGCTTGGAGACAGGGTCGCCTGTGGTGGCAGTGAAGGCGAGAGGCTGATCACCGGCTTGCGAGAGGGCTTGTTGGATTTCTGAGGTAGATCGTGTTATTGTCTCTGAAGAGTTCTCCCTGCGATTCCATTGTCATTCAAGGCCCTTTGTTGTTTTCCTTCAAGGTATTGCTTACACTTTGTTTCTGTCGCTTTGCATATGAGACTGAGACCGAGAACTCTTGAATGAAAGCAGCATTTTACTGAGGATATGTTATTGGTTTGGGCCTGCTTGGATGATGTTGTGGTTGTGTGATTTTAATTTGCTGCATCGTCCCTGCGTTTTGATTACTAAGTGGAGATGCCTGTCATGGGTTTGTCAAAATGCTTAGATGAAGTTGATGCTAAGTATTCTTTTGCATTAGTATCGATTTGATTGTTCTGTATCTAGACTGATTCTTTTATGACATTCATAAATCGAGCAACTCTGATTTGTGGTCAAGACCTCTCTTTCTGTTGGTGACTTAGTTAGATCGGTAAAGCGCTTCGCTAAAGTAAGGCTTCGTGCTCTGTTTCGTCAAAGTTCGAATCTGCTACATTGGGGGCCATATCCATGATTTCTAACGACTTATGTTATCCCAACGACATTTTAAGTTTCCATTTATTATGTGTTCTTGCTTTGTCTCATTCTCCAATTCGTTGCTCACAATGAATATGTGAAAATGCCTGACTGACGCGAACATTGTTGAGAATAGGGCCGTATAAGCATATTGCCTTCACTGTGTAGTGAGATGTTAAGTTTGATATTATGATCGGACACTTGCTGGAAATTACTAATCAGTAAGATTGTGTTCTAGACTAAGAAAAGAGTTATTAGAGGCATTGAGTTCTGTTTGCGTAAATTCTCTTGCTGCTTCTTGCTGGTGCATCCTCAGGCTACTTGTGGGACTTTATGTTGTAATTACAAATGCAAATTTGGTTTTTCGACACTGCCGTTTGTGTTCCACGTGTTATATTCTTCATCAATCAATAGGAATTCCTGCTTGTGTGACATCTAGCCCTCTCAAGTTCACCACCTATTCGATGTTCTGGCCTTAGATATGGTAACAATGAATTAATTGGTTGATTTGAGATTACATGGAATAGTTTGTGTTGTTGTTCAGTACACCGATCGTATATTGTGAACCAAAGCCTCATCCTTTGATGGCCCAGAAATCTCCTTCCTCTGGTGTTTCTATTTGCTTTGTTCTTGATGAATCAAATACTGTTTTGAGAATGTGGTTAAATTGTCCTCTAAACTGAGAGCCTTTGGATTATTTTTGAGCTTGAAGTGTTTCAAGTGCATGGCCCTATGAATTCAAATAACTTTTCATTGTTCCAATTTTAGCTTAATGATGTACTCATCTTACTCATCTTTGCTCCTATGTGATACTTGCCTGCTGAAAAGTTGTCTTTTAATTGTCTTGGGAAGTCATGTTTTCCTTAATTGAAATGTTTCCCTGAAAGATTATTGATGCACTTGGTGTCTGTTGGTATTGCTGCTCTAAGAATGAAGCAATATACAATGATGAATTCTCTGTTAGAACTAAATTTCTTATTGAGAAATAGAATACCCTTTGCCAATGAGACATTTAGTTCATAAACCTGAGCAGGATTAAGAAATTCATTCATGTCATTGCTTAGCAAGAGGTTCAAACATGCAGCTTTTTCTTTAAAAAAAAAAAAAAAGTTATTGTTCAGTTTGATTCAGCTAGGAATTACTCTGAATGAAATGTTTTTGCTGAGTACAAAATTGTTCTTCCAAAGTCAAGCGAAGAGTATTCATAATTGTCTAGGTGTTACTATAGAGAAATCTTCTCTGGCTTTGGGTTTTGTCTTGATATTACTGTTCTGCAGTTTGCTGTTTTGTTGTTTCTGCTTTGCTATGCTGCTGTCCTTGCTGTGCTGCTGTTTTGCTGTTTTTGTTTTGCTATGTTCTGCCGTTTTTTCTTTGCTATTTTTACTATTCTGCTGTTTTTATATTGTTGTTTTGCTGTCCTGCTGTCTTTGTGTTGCTGTTATGCCGTTTCTATATTGCTGTTTTGATGTCCTGTTGTCTCTGTATTGCTGTTATGCTGTTTTTATCTTGTTGTTTTGCTGTCCTATTGTCTCTGTGTTGCTGTTCTGCTGTTTCTGCTACTTTTGCTTCACTGTCTTGCTGATTTTACTACTTTTTGTGTTGCTGTTACTTGCTTTGTTTCCTTGATTTGTTGATTTGGGCCTTATTGTTTTGTTAGTTCTATCACAAAAGTAAGCTGGTTTAGTTTTGTTATTCCATTGATTCTGTTTTGATAATGATGTAGTCTAATTTTGCTACTTTGTTTTTTTTTTTTTTTTAGGTAGGCTATGGTAGTCAATTGATGTACCTTTGTTTTTATATCTATGCATTTAATTTTGAAATTTCTTAGTTTAGATTTAGATTAGGATTTTGAAGAAAGAGTAAACATGAAGACGATGGAGGTCGATGTCCATTCCGACCATTGTGATGTAATTCCTTTTCTTTCCTTTTCCCGATATATGTCTCGGGTTCTTTGTGTTGTATAAAACCCGACGAGTTGCGGGTCTTTTCTTTTTCCCTCTTTTCTCTCTTTTTGATTCTCTCTTATTTTTAGGCATTGCATGATTGAGTTTGATATCTCTTGATTGTTTACTTTCTGTCTTTTAATTGTGTTTTCATTTGATTGATTTCATTTTAGAAATAGGATAAACTGAAAACAATTTGTCATGTATGAATGTAATTAAATAAAACACAACATGCCATTTAGGTACCGAAAGGGCATTAATAGAAATATTAACGTAATCCAAGTTCCCGAACTTAAATCTCTGGTTGCGTAGAAATCGAGGGATTTCTCCCAACCCTCGATTAGGTTTTCTAGCTGACCTCCAAAAAAAAGCTAGTGGCGGCTCCCATATATTATTTAGGTTGTTAGATGATTAAATTGTATAATATTTTGTCGCGTACACCATGAGCTTGGGAGAGCTCAAGATGCATGTTAGGTTTAGGCGCGACAGACTGAAGAAGGAAAATCACAGCCACGATACAAAGCAAGGTTGGTTGTGAAGGGATTCGCTCAGAAGAAAGATATTGACTTCGATGAGGTATTTTCTCCTGTAGTTAAAATTTCCTCTATTCAAGTTGTCCTTGGCTTGGTAGCAAGCTTGAACTTGGAGGTTGAGCAACTTGACGTGAAGACCGCGTTTTTACATGGAGATCTAAATGAGGAGATCTACATGGATCAGCCGGAAGGTTTCAAAATCAAAGGCAAAGAAAATCTTGTGTGTAGATTGAGGAAGAGTCTTTATGGGCTCAAGCAGGCACCAAGACAGTGGTACAGAAAATTTAATTCGTTCATGGAGGAAAATGGGTTCAACAAAACCACCGTTGATAACTGCGTTTTCGTCAAGAAATTTACTTATGGTAATTTCCTAATTCTTTTGCTTTACGTTGATGACATGCTAATTGTTGGCCAGGATAAAAGCAAGATCAACAACTTAAAGAAGGAATTAAGCAAGTGCTTTGCGATGAAGGATTTGGGACCCGCAAAACAAATTCTTAGGATGGAAATCTTGCGAGACAGGCAGAATCGAAAACTCTAGTTATCTCAAGAACGGTATGTTAATAAAGTTCTTGAAAGATTTAATATGAATAAATCCAAAGCAGTTTGTTCTCCACTTGCAAATCATTTCAAACTTAGCTTAGAGCAATGCCCAAAAGGTGAGACAGAAAAGAAGGAAATGGAAAAAGTTCCCTATGCATCAGCGGTTGGTAGTCTAATGTACGCAATAGTATGCATGAGGCCTGATATCGCCTATGCAGTTGGTGTGGTAAGCAGATTTCTATCCAATCCTGGTAAGGAACATTGGGCAGCAGTCAAATGGATATTCAGGTATCTTCGAGGTACTTCTAATAACTGTATATGCTTTGGTGATGGTAAAACTTTGTTAGAAGGTTTTTCGGATTCAGACATGGCAGGGGACGTGGACTCAAGAAAGTCTACATCGGGATACCTAATGACTTTTGCAGGGGGAGCAGTTTCATGGCAGTCTCGACTACAAAAATGTGTTGCCCTATCTAGTGCTGAAGCAGAGTATATTGCGATAACGGAAGCATGTAAAGAACTCTTGTGGATGAAGAAATTTCTACAAGAAGTGGGCCACAACCAAAAGGAGTATATCTTGTATTCAAATAGTCAAAGCGCAATACATCTCAGCAAAAATGCAACTTTCCACTCCCGATCCAAACACATTGACATCAGATATGATTAGATACGTGATGTGTTGGAAGAAAAAGCCCTACAGCTAAAGAAGATACACACTGACAACAACGGCTCAGATATGATGACAAAATCTCTATCTACTGTGAAGATGCAAGCCTGCCGAACTTTTGCAGGTTTGACACCTTCTCCAAATTGCTCGTGAGGGGGAGATTTGTTGAGTAGGTCACTCCCAATTGGAGAGGCCAACGCAATTATGTATATTTGTAGTAGAATATATATATATATATATATATATATATATATATATATATAGTAGTGAGTGTGTAAAAGTAAAAAAAAAAAAAAAGGAAAAAGAAAAAGAAAATATCAAAAGAGATCGGGAGATAAATCAACGTGATCTTCCATATCCAGAAGATCAAGGGAGTCTGGGAAAGAAATCAAAGTGATATTCTCATATATACAAAATCACGAGAGATTAGGAGAAATCTATGTGATTTTGTATTGTACAATTCCAATTGTACAATTGCTTTTCCTCCTATAAATAGGAGTCCTCCTTAACGAAGAAGGAGCGACACAAGCAAGAAAAGCAGAGCAGCGTAGCGGAAGAAACAGTTTTCTTCTTCCAAGAAAGAGAGTTATTTTTAAGTGAGTTATCCAGTTTGTGAGAGGTTCAGATCCACAAATTGAAGACAACGAGAGATCCACCTTTTGGTGAAGTTGTATCCCATTATTTATCATAGTGGAAGTTTTGAAGTGGACTACGGTCCCGTGGTTTTTCCCTTCACCTTGGAGGGTTTTCCACGTTAAAAAATTCTGGTGTTATTTTCTCTTCATCTTTACTCTTTCATTTAATACTTTATCCTATTTAATTTGCACAGAAATAATAGCAGGAAAAATTATCTGGGTCTTCTCCACGAATATTATTTTATTTTTTCCCAACAATATGCAACACCAAGTGGAATGTTGTTCCGCATTTTGGTCCACGTTTCCGGAACAGAGTTCTACTGACTCGTCGGCTTAACATCTCAAAACTTTCCCCCGTGGTAAGTTTATGAAGCTGCTAGTAATACTTCAACATTGTCGATAAGAAAATCCAACCGGTAACTTGCTTATCAAGTAAACCGTTAGCAAGTTTCCGATTTTATAAGGATTTTATCAACGTCCAAACAAATTAGCAGAATTATCACTTCCTCAAAAATTTTACAAGTGTATTAGTAATTTATTGACACTATAATAAATTTTCCGACATCCACTAAATTAAAAACTTTCACCGTTTTGGGAATTTTTCCAGTGGAATTAGCAAAAAACCAATCTATAAAGAATTTATCGATCTCCCAATAAATCAATAAGTTACCATATTCCTCAAATTTTATAAGCGCGGTTCAATAACTACCCATACCATATAGAATTTAGTAATTTGTATCCCTTAATAGCGTTGACAGTTTACTGAGCACAGTTGTATAACTACTATTTCGATGGAATGTCAGTGAATTTTATAGAAGGTTGGTACTTTACTGAAATTTCGAAGAAGGGAATTCACTAATTTACAGGGACACTGATTAATGAGGTCACGTGAGTATCGTATTATGGGTGATACAGTGATGTTGGTTTTGATTGGCATGGAATAAAAGTGACAAGTGATTATAGGAGTTTCCAATTGCTTGCTTTATATGAAGTGGTAGAAACTGAGATTGTTCGTTGGTTAAGATGGTTGAGGCAGCATGATTTGCCTCTGTTTTGCATTTTAGGCCACATTTGCATTGGATGCCTTGGACTATGATGACCTACTCTTGAACGAAAATGCTTACCATCAACATAAATAGTTCCGGGTGAACATTGTCTGCCATTTGATGTTGGAAAGATACACTTTCATCTCGTTTCTTCCTGTCTGGTTGCTAAAAGGGAAATGATCAAATAGTCCAAGAACCTGCAAAAAATTGCTTCAGATGCGGACTTGCCGTTTTCTTTCCGTTTGATAGGTATTTCTTTTCACAGTCTCCTCCTTATGTTTTGTCGTTAAGTTTGCAAATTACTTACCTTGTGATTTTCCAGGATTACTTTGAAATGCCAATAGCTTACAGGCCTTCTCATGTGTATACAACTTACGAAATGAAATATTGTGTGAGGTCAACTTCTGTTCTAATCTAACCTTTTCGACTTTAAAACGCACTGATGCCTACCGTGGTAAAGACATATCTGTTGGAGAAGCGTGAGTAAAAACTATGACCTCCAGTCCAATTCAAGACGACCAGACGACAGGTATGTTTTTCTTGCTGAGTAATTTGAAACAGAGCTCGTTCACGGTGTTAACTGTTGGGAAATGTATTAGAATACATAAAATAATAATAATAATTGGAAATACATTACAAAAGATTAGAAAATAAAAAGAAATGTCTGAGGCATGTAAACACTGTCCTTAAGGATAATTCCGCCCCTCGGAGTACGAAACTCGGTGCGTAAGGCTTCGACGGCTATCCTCCCAAGATACAACAAACCTTCTTCTATACTCGGCACTGAATATTAGAAGGAAACAGAACAACTTTTGTGTATAACCCAGCAAAAAGAAAAAGAAAGATATGAGAACATATTGTATCTACTACGACTGTAGTTTGAAGTTTAATTTATATATAAGCAAGGAAGAGAGAGCCGTTAGGAGATCACCATAAATCAATTGGTAATTAAAAAGATGACCGTTATAAAATAATGAAAGAGTTTATGAAGTAATAAATCAAAAGTTATAAAGCCGTTAGACGACCGTTATACAACCATTAGAAAGCCGTTGTATGACCATTAAAAAGCCGTTACAAAATTGATGACTTTCATGACGATCATAATTTCTAATAAATATTTCAAAACTGCTAAAATATCCAACAATCCCCCACATATTTCAGAAAGTTTTGACAATAAAATAATGCTGAGTTATTGGAGAGTAATGCATCGGAATTGGTGCTTGTTAGGCTATGAACCAACCCTAGAAAGAATGAAATATAATTCACGAAATCATTGGTGAAGTTTGAAACTTCTATGAACCAAGAATTTCTTTTTGTGAATTATAATTTTCACCAATCACATTACACTCCCACAAACTTTGTTGTTCAACGCGGTTTTGCGCTAATAGGCCATGCGCATGCTTGGTTTATTCATAAGTGCTTTAGAGATTTTTGCCAAAATTCTCATATGAGCGGCCCCACTCCACACTTATATAGATGATTCCATCAAGTGTATTATGCAGTTTAATACACCACCAATAATGGCTATGGAATTTCATTAAGAGCTTAGCTCAACCTCTTTTTCCTTACAATTTTGCACTATTTTCACCTTAGGATGGACAATAATTTGTAGTAGTGCACTAGATCAACAAATGACTTGTTATTACCCATATGAACCTAATTCATGGGATCGCCAATCACATAGGTTGGGTTACCATCATTGTTGATTTTCTTCAGTTGGCTTGTCCATTCCCCTCGATGTATAGTCAAAGGATTGGCCAAAATCCATTTATGACTTCATATAATTAGTGGACATAATTCCATCACTAAGCAGCTGCTTTACCACATCATCCCTTAATCGGATGTGTCAATTTTTACCATATCTTTCCATGACTATTGCCTCTTGGCAATCATGATATATAAACACAAAATGTGTCATTTTCCCAAAAGAATATCTGCTAAGAGTTTCTCAACTACTCAGCCTCATTTTCATATATGAGTTTGAGAAGAATTTTTTCTTTTTTCTCAAGAACTTAAATAGTTCTCAATTTACCAAAAAATAGTAAATATTTTCTTCTCCTTCACCCATTGGAGCTTAGGAGGATAAGGCATTTTGCTAACACATATGCCTGGTAGCACTTGAGTCGACCACCCATAATTTCGATTAGCCACAATTTTGGCATGGGAATGACTACATCAATTACTTCATCAAATCATCTACTTCAACCAAGTCGACTTTTGGTTTAGTAGGATTGTCATTTCCCCCACAATTTCATTTTATTGCTTTTATGTTAAGCACTTCCACTGGGTGAACACATATCTTATAGTGGATTTTTGTCTCATCTAAATTCAAGATTCAGTTAACATCACTGTATTATTTTAATACAGCGGAAAATCCACTATGTAAAATACAATAAACTTGACAATAGTCACCCTTTAACAAAATATTTTACAAAAGATATCAATCTTATTCAATATAGATCTATGTTGGCTATTGATGTAAAGAAATAAAAATAAATTTCATCTCCACAACAATCACTAAAGGAGATTCTCTTTCCCAATGCAATAGCCAATCAAGTCTCTAATTGTCATCATGCATGAATGGACATTCAACATAAATTGACAAAGTAAATATTCTTACAAATAACATTTTTTTTTTATCATTACTGCTGTCAATAATACATGTTGCTCCAAAAATGTTAACCAAAACTTAGAAGTTAGCAGAAATCCAAAATGAATTAATAATTTCACAAAATAACTATAAGACTTTAACTCTTTAAGCAATATTTAAATGACTAAAATGTGAAATATAAAATATCACAAAGCAGGATGCAAAAGCATACTCACTAGATTGTCGATTACGCTAATTTAACTAGATAAGTAATTAATGGCAAATATTGGGGTGTATCATTAGTCAATTAAATAGTTGTCGCCCAAATATTCTCTCAGCTTGTTTTTGCTAAATTGGGTCTCCATTCTCCTTCTATCAAGCATAATTTCACATTGTCAAGAAGGTAAGAATCTGCCACCATTCTAATGCTAGACAAGTTCTATGTATGCATGGATGAGAGATAATTATCATATCTTCATGTATTTATCAAACATACATATTGTCATGCAGTAAATACCAACACATATATAAGCATATACATAGATAAAGGCCCACGCTACACTCCCAAGCAAGCATGAATAAAGACATGCCACCAAAATAAAATTAAATATATAAAAGAAATATTAGCCTAATTTCTTTCCATTTTTTTTATGATTTTCCTTTTCTATTTCTTTTTAAGTAGCCACGCAAAATCACTATGTCATTTTTTTTTTTTTTTTTTTTGTAAAGATTTTCTACATAGGTAATTTTGAAAATCTATAAGCATATTCTGTAAAAATATAAGAGCACACATTCATGGAATATGTCTAACAAGATCAAATCAAATCTAAAGAGAACACACACTCGACCAAATCTCAAATATTAGAATGAAAGGATCTCGACTTTCGTGATAATGATTCCTCAAAAAGTGGAAACAGAGTGCCAAAATGGCAATCACGCCCATCAAGCATTAATTTAGAATTTCCAGAAAAGATGACTTACTTGAAACTCAATAACCTTACCAAAATGACCAAAAGCTATTTTGTGTTAATGCTTGATATCGTCCAATAACAAACCACCCAAGAATATGTGATACTTGTCCTTCACCATCTCCAAATCATTGTTCAATTCCAAGGTCGATGGAAGCACCAACAATTCCAATTTTGAAAGCTATAAGGCAATTATCCTTAAGATTGTTGGGAAATGTATTAGAATACATAAAATAATAATAATAATTGGAAATATATTACAAAAGATTAGAAAATAAAAAGAAATGTCTGAGGCGTGTAAACACTGTCCTTAAAGATAATTTCGCCCCTCGGAGTACGAAACTCGGTGCGTAAGGCTTCGGCGGCTATCCTCCCAAGATACAACAGACCTTCTTCTATACTCCACACTGAATATTAGAAGGAAACAGAACAACTTTTATGTATAACCCAGCAAAAAGAAAAAGAAAGATATGAGAACATATTGTATCTACTACGACTGTGGTTTGAAGTTTAATTTATATATAAGCAAGGAAGAGAGAGCCGTTAGGAGATCACCATAAATCAATTGGTAATTAAAAAGATGACCGTTATATAATAATGAAAGAGTTTATGAAGTAATAAATCAAAAGTTATAAAGCCGTTAGACGACCGTTATACAACCATTAGAAAGCTGTTATATGACCGTTAAAAAGCCGTTACAAAATTGATGACTTTCATGACGATCATAATTTCTAATAAATATTTCAAAACTGCTGAAATATCCAACATTAACTGCGGCCTGTGCTTGTGTGAGAATGATAAATAATTCAGAAATGTTAAGAAAAGGGCTCTCCCTTTAACTTCAATATCGCAATTCATTCCCGTTATTGCAGGCGCTCCCTGCTAGATTTCTGATGGAAAAAGTGGATATGCTACTTTATATGTATGTGAATATTTGAGCTAATCAAGATCGGCACATCTTCTCTTTGAATAATAAGCATAAACGTAGTCGAGTCCTTCATATGCTTGTGATTTGTTGCCCTAACTAGCTACAACCTGTCATATCCGGCGGCAGATCCTGCATATGCAGAGAAGATTACCGCTGCAATTGATGCTGTTCAAGTGAGAAGCCAGTTCTGTTGGTGGTGACGTTGCATAAAGAACTTCTCTCGACACCAAACCAAAATCAAGACTAATGAATTTATAGTTAGGCCCATTGATCTGGACTTAAAATGGTTGGTTCTGCGCTAATCAAATATCCTAGAACTTTTTCTTTTTCGTCTTCTTTTTCTTTTTGCCGTTGTGTCGAAAGGTTGGACTACTTGCACGACCGGTCAGTATTCGTGCGTAAATGAATGTATTGGCTATAACAAAATTTGGTAATACATCGTTAACAATAGGTTCGAATGAACCAGTTGCTTGTAGAGTCAATTATAGAATAAAGGTGAAATCATACTTGTTCCTTTTGTTCATATATTCATTTGGCTATATAAGGCGCCAATGATAACTATATTGTTTTCGGACCAAAAATAGATTTTTCTATTTTTATTCCCTCTACGAGTTTCTAAGTAAAAATACGTATTTGATAATGACACAAAATTTTTCCCTCTTAGGTGATTGGCTATGGAGGACAACTTGTGGCTAGAGGCAACTAGCGAGGGAGGCGGGTGGTAATGATGGTAGGGGGACGGTGGTTAGCAGATGGTGGGTGGCAGCAAGTGGGCAACCGGCTAATAGCAATGGCGAGTGGTAAAAAAAGAAAAAAAATATTTCTCAACTCTGTTCTAGAAATAAAAAAAGTATAAAATGTTTATTTGTCATTTTTAATTCGAACTTATTTATGGATTAAAATTTTTTGCTAGAAATAGAAAAATAAATTTGTTTTGCCAAACGAATTTCTATTATAAACTTATCCCCAAAATTTTTTTTTTTAAAAAAGATCTAGCCATAAATAAAATGGTTATTATGCATAGCCATAATATTTTCTCCTTACTTCAAAGATTGGTTCTGTTTGGTAGTTTTGAAATTTTTACAAATGTATGTGATGGCTATGACCAATAAGGTTGTTGTGGTGCACCACCGCCAAGATCTACTTCAAGCACGATTTTTCAAACTTAGGGAGTACAACACTAGTCAATTCCGAATTGAACTTCTAAATGGGGAATATGACACAAACAATTCATGAACTTCGGTTCAATATGTACTTTGATCATTGAACTTTTAATTTGTTCAATGTGATCCCTAAATTTCAACCTAATTTATAATGTGATCCCTAAAATTTTAATTTATTTAATATAATCCCAGAACTTTTGATACATGATCGATATAGTTTCTGAATTGTATAAAAATGTTCAATGTAGTCATTCCATCAATTTGATACTATAGACTACATTGAACATTTTAATATAGTTTAGGGATTGTATTAAACATGTACCAAAAGTTTAGGGAATACATTGAATAAATTAAAAGTCTGGGGACTACGTTGCATATTGAGCTAAAGTTCAAGGACCACATTGAACAAATTAAAAATTTAGGGACCAAATTGCGCATTGGACCAAAATTTATAAACTATTTATGTCATTTTTCCTTCTAAATATTCTCATAAAGAAGGGATTATTTTACGCGGATCTAGGTGCCCAAGGAAATAGACGAGACTCCTAGGGTTCCCTGTCAAGACTTGAAGATGAGAAAGTTTAATATTCAATGACTGATAAAGACTGTAGTCAGTCAATATAGCTGTATCATGTGTTCTTCGCTATATGTTCTTCAATCTTCTTCTTGTATCAAGGGAAAAACTAGCCCTTTAAATTCTGACCAAACTAACCAAGGGAAGCTATTAGGGGTGAGCATGATCCGAGTTAGGCCAATCCGCCCCCTAACCCTAAGATCAACATGCACAATGCTGGTTCTCAATTTTTGAGACCAAGGACTGATCCTATTGAGTTTGGGACCAAGGACCAGACCGACCTAATGGGTTCGATCCGGTTCCAGGGTCAATTTGGGACCAATCGATAATTTTTTATTTCATTTATTTGTACTCCTTAAAAAAACAATTGAGGACCAAACTAACCCAATGGGTTCGGTCCGGTTTCAGGATCAACCTAGGATCAACCAATAATTTTTTATTTTATTTTTTATACTCCTTAAAAAAGCGATTGAGAATCGAACTAACCCAATAGGTTCGGTCCGGTTTCAAAGTCAACCCAAGATCAACTAATAATTTTTTATTTCATTTTTTGTACATCTTAAAAGGGCGACCGATGATCATACTGACCCAATGGGTTCGATGATGAGTGAGGTTAGCTAAAAAAGGCAAGTGGTGAGAGTCAAGTGAGATGAGCATCGAATAGAATGAGTATCAAATGTCGAGCGAGAAGCAACAAGCCAAGCGAGCGGCGAGCGGCACAAGTGACCCAAAGCGAGCGAGACAAGTGTCAAGTGGTGAGCGGAGAAATTGTTTATTTCGATTTTGGCAAATTGAAGACTAAGATGACAAATAAGATAGAAAAGAACGAATACTAGATGATGATGCCATAAAGAGTTGTTCATGCATTTTTGAACGCCGTGAGGACTCCTCACAAAAACATTTTTCTCCTTCGTAAATTATGACTATTGACATCATAAAAGACATTAAAAATCTAAGTTATTAAAGAACAATGTAAAATTACTTGAACTCCTCACTAAAAAACTGTTTAATATTGTTGACACCATTTATTTTAAGGTTTTCTCTGCATAAAAAAATTATAAGTAATATATTAGAGATATATATGTATATATATATTTAAGGTTAGTCTGGGTTGGACCGACCTGGAACTCTCAGGATCGAGGACCAACCCGCATAGTGCTAGTCTAGGAGTTCTAGGACCATTCACTGATTCAATCTCCATGGGAACTAGACCAGGACCGGCAGGGTTGGGCTAATCCAGAGTTGGTCCAGGGTCCCTAGATTGATGCTCACCCCTAGAAGCTATATCATATTGTAATTAAAATCATTGTACATATTGAGCGTATACACTCTATTTCCATATGAATCGTCAAATTTGACTATACTAGTGTTAAGTACGAGAATAGCTATAGCTGATAGTGTTGATTCCAACTCTTAATTGTTCTATGATGCTGTGCGAGATAAATGGCTGTTTTGCATAAGTTTAAGCCATAGGAATATGGGTCAATCATGTATATATGCAAACCCATTTTTTAGCGATAGACTCATCAAACAAGTGGATCGAGTAAAGTATGGTCCAACCCAAATTGACCCATCTAACTTGTGTTGACCTAGTTCCATACAAATCTAGCGATTCATATCTAACCAGATACACATCTGACTTGACTTACATTGTTTAAACGCTTCTATGTTTAATTCAATTCAGCAAAACCCATACTCAAATTAAGGCAAGAGATTGTAGCTAGCTAGAGAGAGTGAAAAGAGAACATAAAGGTAAGTTGGGTCTAAATAAGTCGTGATTTCATTTAAAACTCATAAATTTATTTATGATCTATTTACTGAATTAAGTAATTAATACAACAACTCGACTCATCAAATATGGAATAAGAAATGGGCTTTGACAGCATAGTAATATGCTACAGCAAATAAAACAAAATTCATAATAAAGTGGATTATACTTTTCCGACATCTCGTTTTTTTCCCTGTCAATCACGTAGTCCATCATTCTCAATTTCTGCATGTTCATCCTAGCAAATTAGCAACTCACTTACGAAAGGAAGACACTACGGATTCCCTTTCGTTTCAAACAAAATGGCCAGAATCCATTTTCCTTTTCACTCTGCATGGCCGAATCACTCTTTTTGGGCATCGCCCAGGATGTGCTAGGGAAGGAACATAGCGTCCCAAAATATGTTGACTGCCATTCCAGTCGTGTAGTTAGATGCTGAGGAGGAGCAACAGGCGAAGAACCACCGCTTCAACTGTGACTAGGTTTGGCTTCAAGGCATGTTGCACATACGGAGGATGTTAGTGGAAACATTCTCCCGATACCTAAAATTAGCTATGATCGCTTCTCATTCCACTTAGGACATAGTTTTCTTTGAGTGTGTATTTTTTGTCTGATTCCAACGTTGAATGCAATCTCTATTGATTCTCAGCAGGGTTAATTACTATTGTACTTACAGAAAATTATTCTTTTGCCACATCATTTAGTTCACTAATTCAAACCAAGAGTAAGTTCAATCGAGGGATTCGTGTTCTTAGCATGCCTTTTTCATCTAACTCCAATGTCGAATGAAATCTCTGAATTCCAAGTTGATTATTAGGAGAAATTCCCTTAATTACGGAGCCATAAGGATCGTTACCAACACCATTGGCCAACAAATGTGATGCCAGCTTGCCCTTCATATAAAGTTACATTGATTTGAAATGAACTATCAAATGAGTGCTAAGAACCTAAAAGACGGTAATATCTTCTCTTTAGCATATAATCAACAACACAACGTATTTATTATTCTAAACCGCATTAAGCTAAATTAATGTAACTTTAAACCCCATATGCTAAACCATCATAAATATGCGTAGTACTTTATATAAATATTGTGGCGTCCATCCTGCTGCCATGGGGAATGCGCCATGTGCAGCTGCTGTCAAAAATGACAGAATTAGCTGTCTTTGCAGCCTCGACAAGCGAGTCTAAATCACATCCTGTTCGCACGATTGATGTGTTCACGTGGTCTCGTCCATCAAAGCGCAGAACGGAACAAGTTTCTCCTTAATTTTCAGGTCAGTAACCGAAGAGATAAATCGTAATTTGATTCCTGGTTTCTTGTTAATCTAATAATATGTCCATAATAAAATCAACGGCATCGCCAAATTCCTAAAAGCATTAAAGACAATGAAACGGAATATGAAATCTAAATCTGTCAATCACAATAATTAATTATCAGATAATACCGTGCTAGCCACAGGTTTGAGCGAATTAACTTCCCGAAAAAGTTCTGACCAAAAAAAAAAAAAAATTCCCCAAAAAGTCAATTATAGAATAACGGTGAAAACACTTTTCTTCATGAATTCATTTGACCATGTAATATCTCCTCCTTGCTAGAAAAGATTCTCTGGTGCTCTTAGAAATCATCCGTGGGATTGTTTAGGCATTTCCACCCTACGGGTACATGTGAAGGCAACAATTAGTACCGTGATAGTGATGTAATCCCAGGTCCACTTCAAGTCCAAATTTTCAGACTTAGGGAGCACAAAAATGGTCCGGTTTGAATCGATTATCTAACGCAGATCAGATGGACAAGGAAATAGACAAGGGACTCCTCGAATTCCCCCATCGACACTTGGAGATTTAAAGATTACAATATTCAATGGCTGATAAAAGACATGAGTCAGTCTAAATAGGGGTATCCCATGGTCTTCTCTATTTATTATTAAGGGCGCGTTTGGTAACGATTCTGTTTCCAGAAACAAATTATGATAAGAAATTATGCTTTTTGAATTTGTTTTTGGGAACAATTTTTACATATTTTAAACTGTTTGATAACTGTCAAAAATTTTTGATTCTCGAATAAAATTGCGTTTAGTACCATACTTATTGATTCTGTTCCAAATCAATTTCTTTTAATTTTTAAATATTTTTTTTATTTTTTCCTTTTTCTCCTATTATTTTTTTTTTTGTGGTTGATTGCCGGCCGGTGACCTCACTAGAGCATCATCGGCCCTCGGTGAGGCTCGCCTAGCCTCATCGGTGGCAAGGCCAGCCTCGCCAAGGCTAGGCGAGGCTCGCCTGGCCACCGACGGGGCTGGGTGTCGCGAGGCTTGCCGAGCCTTGCCGTTGGCCAGGCGGGGCTGGGCAAGCCTCGTCGATGGCTAGGCTTGCCTCCGGTGAGCTCGCCGAACTAGTCGTTGGCGACCAGCAGTGGCGAATGACGGCAGACAACAATCGCGAGATGGCGATCGATGAAGAAGAAGAAAAGTTAGTTTTGATTCTTTTTTTTTGTTTCCGGAACAATAATCGAATTTTTTTTTATTCTTGATTCTACTCCAAATCTATTCTCGGGAATAAAATTTTTATCAAATGTGATTACGTTCCCAAACTGATCCGATAACAAAAAATCAAAATCAGGCACTGTTAAGATGGTTACCAAACAATGCATAATTAATCTTCTTCTTATACCAAGGGAGAAAGCTAGCCCTTTAAATTCTTACAAAACCAACTATTGGAAACTATGCAATTCCATACAAAAAAAAAAAAAAATCATTGGATAGATTGGCTTCGCATCTAAACCATTAATTTGATGGCCTCGGTGTTAAGCATGATAGTAACCGTCCGAAACCAATAATTTTGACACCTACTCTTAATCATCCTATGGTGCCATGCAAGATAAATGGCTGTTTAAACTATTAGTGGCGAGTAGCGACAACTTTAGTCTGATATCTAAGATCAAGATCATTTTTGCCTCTCGTGAATTAGCTGAACATTTACTTGGAAAGATTCTATGAACAAAGATGTTACTAGCTGACGACCCCGGTTGAAAAAATTCGAGGTGCTAAATGGTCACACCATTCAAATAATAATTTTTGATATTTATGTGTTGCTTTGATAAGTATTTTTAAAGTATTAGGACATGTTTTATGTAAGTTGTAAAAATATTATGATTTTACAATATCGACCTTATGATATGATATTGTTTCCTTTTTGTCAAATTCCAATGGTAAATATGATTTCCGAATCTCTCGTTGGTTTTGATTAGGGCTGTTTATCCTTTAATATTCGCAATAATTATTTTGTTCCGGGTCATTTTTTTATTTCATTAGTTCACTATTCTCAAGGGAATAGTAAGTCCAACGAAAAACCAAGATTCGTTTTCTTTGAGTGTGCAATTTTTGTCTTATTCTATTGCGTAATCCAATGTCCCAGTCTCTAGTTGATTCTGATGAGGGTCGTTTACTGTTGTACTTAATAAAGATTATTTCTTTCCACATCATCTTTACTCATATCATTAGTTCATCAATTCAATCGAAGTAAGTTAATCGAGGGATTCCCGTTCATGTTTTTAGCGTGTAATCACCGAATTTCAGGTTACGGAGCCATAAGGATCGTTAGTGATAATATTGGGAAAAAAAATGTTAGAAAAGTCTCAAATCCATTGAAATGGTACTAATTTATTCTTAAATCTTTTAATTGTATTAATTTAGTCCTAAATCCTATAACCTAGTGCCAATACAGTTCTTCCGGCTAATTGCAGTAGAATATTGCTGATGTAGATGACAATCGACCTACATGACACAACTGGTGTTGACATAGATAATTTTTAATAATGTTGATACATTTTTTTTTTTTTTTATTTTTATCTTTTTTTTTTTTTTCCTTTTGCCGGTGATTGGCCGTCGGCCATCGGCGATAGCTGGGCTAGCTAGCCTCTTAGGTAAGGGTTGCCGTCACCCACCATTAGTGAGGCTCAGCCACATAAGGGTGAGGGCTCCCCTTACTAGATTTGGCGAGGCTGACCCTTGCCAGCACCTAACGAGTTCACCTTGGCCTAGGTGAGAGCTAGCCTCACCAGAAGGGGAGTTTCACAAAAAATTAATAATTTAGAAAATATTTTCTTAAACTAGCTACGCATATCATTTGAACTAATTAGCTAGTGAAAAATATTTTTCATTATTGATATAATTTATATTTAAATATTTTCGTAGATAATAAAAATTATTTTCATTCATTCATTTTTCATGAGCAATATAGGCGATAATTTTTATAATAATTTTTTAAAATATATTCATTTTTTACGAAACAAACACATCCTAAACAATACTCTTTATATGTATTATGTGTTGTCCTCCAAATACATTATAACTTGTGACGCCCTCCTTAAGAGGTTTTTTTTTTTTTTTTTTTTTTTTTCATTTTTTGGGTCTGCCAGATTTACTGTTTTTTGGTCATAGGGTATGCTAGATGAAATCCTGGACTTTGGAGCTCTTATACAAGGAGCTTTAGCAGGACCCTAAAGGGTCCATCTTGAAACCCCCCATAAAGAGTGTGCTTAGTTGGACTTTTAAGGATAATTTTTGGGAAAATGTAAAAGATTCCGTTAAATGAATTTTTCAAAATACAAGTTGTGTTTGGTAAATTGTCATCTAAAAACCTATTGTGAAGTACATTTGAGCAAAATAATATTTAGAGAAATTATGTTGACAAAGGACTTTTGTCGTTAAAAAAAGAAAAAGAAAAATAGCTAGCGGGCAAAGGGCTGGTGACTACTGGCAATCAAAATCTGTCGTCAGCGGTCATCATCTGAGGTTGCAAGACCTTAGGTGGCCCTTGAAGACCACCAGACGAGGGTTGCACGACCCTTTCGACCCCTCACGAAGGTCACTCGACCTCAACAAGGTTGAGGTTGCCGCAACGCAGATCGCGCAGCTCATTGCTGAGGTCGAGACAACCCAAATCGCACGGCCCCTCATGGAGGTCACTGCGACCCTAATCGCATAGAGGTCGCGCCACTCCCCAGTGACAATTGCCTGTGTCACCATAATCACGCTAGGCCCTCACGGAGGTCAAGGCCGTAGTGACCCAAATCGCACAATCCCTCACGAAGGTCGTTGCGAACTTGATCATGCGGAGGTTGCGTGATCCCCGGTGATGGTCGCCTGGGTCACCGTAACTACACCGGCCTCTCTCTAGCCTTTCACTGGCTCTCGCAACCACGTCAACCGACCTCAACAGAGAAGAAGATAAACATTCATATATGAGGGTAAAATCGAAAAAATAAAATGTCAATGAGGATGATTTTGGAATAAATTTTTCGTATTAAATCTTTCTTAGCGAGAATGCTGAAATGCCCAAGGTAACATTATACCTATTTTGGACTTTCAACCTTCCAAAAACCTACTTTCCCTCAATGATTTTTACAAAATTTCTTTTCAAATATCCATTTTTAGCTCAAGGGGTTTCGGACGTCCAAAGTGATTTGGAAAAATCATTTCCAAACGCACCAACCCTTCAAATCCAAAGGAGGGGAGTTTCAAAGTCTCCACCTCTCCGTTCCTAGAACTTGAAAGTCAAGTCAAGTGTCGTGCGGTCCATCCTGTTGCCGAGGGGCATGTGCCATGTGCAGCTGCTATCGAAAGGACAGAATTAGCTGAATATGGAGCACGACACGGGAATCAAAAACACATCCTCGTTCACACGATTTAAGTTTCCCATGATCACGCCCATCAAAGCGCAAAAACGTAATTTAATGTCAATATTTAAAGTGCTAAATGATAATCAATTCCTGATTTCCTGATTAATCTAATCAGATGTCTATGAAAAAACTCGAGCGTCGCTGAATTCCTAAAAGCATTAAAGATAATTAAACAGAATATGAAATTTTAATCCCCGTGTAACCTGCTTTGTTTGATTGTTGTTTTGTTAAATCTGTGCTAGATGGGTATCCTTGACTGCTAATCTAGATATACATATTCTAAAATGTAAAATTGGAAAGATCACTTGAATAATCGTTTTCATAAAATAGAGAAAGCAACCAATTTCGCAATAGACAATTATAATATAATTAAGTCTCCGAATTCACAAATTTCTGGCTTGTAGCAGGCAGGCTCCGGTATCTTACTCAGCTTCTTATTGATGCATGATGGGTTAGTTGTGACTCCTCGGCTTACCGTCAAATGTATAATTACAATTAAAAAATCAAGTTGGCTCGAGCCCCTGCCAACTCAAGCGTTGTCTCATAATTCTTGCCCATTGGTGTTCTGTCAAACTCTCTTGGGGATTGCACCTCCAGAGGGTCACGACAATGCCGTGGGATACTAATAGAGGAAGTTACCAAAAAAAATTCTTAAATTTATTATAATTGCATTAATTTAATTTTGATTTTTTTGGTTAATTCAATCAATCCGTCTAATTTTGTCCAATCCGTGCTCATGTGGATACCAGCTGACGTTGAGATAGCAATTTTTTAATAATATTTTATTTTTCAAAATTTTATTTATTTTTTTTTTTTCTTCCTCCTTTGGCTTATTTTTGCCTATAGTGACCGAAATCCGAAAATAAAATATTATTAAAAATTTGTCAAGTCAACGTGGACGAATGACCGATCAAAATTAACCGAGTGTAATGAATTGATACAATTACGAAAATGTTTAGGACTGAATTTGACAAAAATAATTTTAAAACTGAATTGATATAATTGTAATAAGTTTGGAATTTTTTTTTTAAACATTTTTCAGATACTAATCCATTCTACGTGTAACTAAATCACCAGACCCAAGAGCTCTATTTTTTGTAGACTTCTTTCCTTCAAACATGCATTGTGATTAGCTGACTTTTCCATCACAGCCCGTGCTTTAAACCGGTCGGTGGCGACTCTAGTCCGATGTGTAACCTCGTGATAATGTTTGCCGCTCGTAAATTACCCGAACATAGTATTTGGGAAGATCTTCGGAAAAGAGATGCTGCTAGCTAACGACCGCAGTTTGCAAAATTCGAACGGCTACAAAGCCAAGCCATGAAAATCATAGCCTTTTGGATATTTACAAGTCCATTATAAATTAATTTGATAAATCCTTTTAATAGTATTAGCATATATTATAGTTAAATTTTGATCTTACGATCCGCTTTTGTGTACCTTTTGTCTGATTCCAATGTTACATACGATTTTCTTATATCTAGTTGATTTTGATTAGGGTTAATTAGTATTTTAATTTCGCAAGAATTATTTTGTTCCACTTCATGTTTTTCTTGTCTCATTAGTTTACTATTTCAATGCAATACATCGAAGGATTTGAGATTGGTTTTTTTTCCCTTTTAATGTGTATTTCTCTCATTCCACTGTTGAACGCATTCCGCTGTTGAACGCAATCTTTGAATATTTAATTGTTTTGAGTAGGGTTATTTGTTGTTGTACTTACATAAAGGTGTCTCTTTGTCTCTTTTCTGCATTAACTTTCTTATTTCATTAGTTCAATAATTCCATCAAATAACAAGTGAAAAAATTGTTCAAAAAATCTTGAAATTATTACACTTTTACTAATTAAATCATAAATATTTCAATCTTACAAATTGAGTCGTAAGCATTTTCTTCTTTTGCAAGTTGAGTACATTTGACCAAAAAAATTGTTGATGTTGATATTTTTAAATAACATTTTAATAATTTTTTTCCTTTTTTTGGTAATTTTTGTAATTAGGGCCGACGGCGAGGGTTGCTAGCCAACCCTTGCGCAACTCCGGGTGAGGGCTCTGCGCCCTCACTTTGGCCAACGAGTCATCGTAGCCCTCACCCGGAGCTGGCAAGGGTTGTGATGCCCTTGCTCAGAGTTGGCACAGATTGGCCAATCATCCTCGTTGACCTTAACTCCAAAATTAGGAAAAAAAAAAAAAAAAAAAGAAGAAAAAATCATTAAAAAATGCAAATATTATAAAAAAAAATCGTGTCACGTAGAACAGTCGGTCTCCACACCAACAATCTTCTAACAAAATTGGCATGATGAATTTAATTGGCAAAAACTAAAAATGTTTAGTATTAAATTGACAAAATTGAAAAGTTTAGAATGAATTGATAGATTTAAGATTTTTTTAGACAATTTTCCTAATAATAAGCTCAACTAAGGGATTCGAGATAAGTGTTTTTATTGGGTATTGTTTCTCTAAAGTTTGTTTGGCAACCGACCAATTCTTGGCTATTTATGCTCTTTTATTTCTCAGCCAAAAAAAAAAAAAAAAAAAAACAGTTTGGTTTTGTCAATTAATTTTTCTACTCATCGAATAGTTGAAGCCTTACCAGCCATCCACCAGGCTCAACATCGTGACGGTTGGGCGAGGTCAAGGTGAGGCTCGACCTCACCTAGCCACCATGAGGTTACCTTTGCTAGACTATAGTGAGGCGACGAGACTCTCTCGAGATTAGCGACTGGCAAGAGAAAGAATAATAAAATTAAAATAAATTTTAATATCATATAAAATGTATTTCTATTTTGAGAATAGAAATTTTGCAATTAGAAAACGCTTTTGAATATTTTGGAACTCTTTAGGAATAAAATAAAAGAAATAATTTATGAACAGAGACTGTCAAGGGACGGTTGTGAAATGGGCCTAGTCTCAAATGCAGTCTCTGAATCTGCAGTTAATTACAGCTTGCATGACAATGACGGGCATGACAGCTGCCATAAGCAACGTCATTGTCATGCCAGCTTGCCTTTATGTGAAGTGATAGCTGCCCCCGTTCATTTCACGTGGTCGGCCCCATCAAAGCGCAGGAAGGAACAAATTTCTTCTTAATTTTTATGTCAGTAAGCAAAGAGATAAATCATAATTGATTCCAGATCTCTTATGAATCTAATCATATGTCTATTATAAAATCAACGGCATTGCTGAATTCCTAGTAGTATTAAAGACAATTAAACATAACATGAAATTGCAATCGTGATAATTAATTTTCCAATAATATCTGCTGGCAATAGGCTCCTAAAGAGTCGATTACTGTTCAACGGTGATATCATTTGGCCATATGATACCTTCTCCTTATTCGAAAGATTCATTAGATCTCGTGCTCTTAAAAATCATCAGTGAGCCATCTAATTAAACTCTCTTTCAAAATGATAAAAAGGAATCATCTGGGCATTTCAACGGGCACATGTGAAGGCAAAAACCAGTGTGTACTCCAAGTTCAAACTTTGAAAATTTGGGCAGTACAAAAGTAATAAGTCAAAACAGCTGTATCGCATGATCTAGATGCATGAGGAAAAGGACGAGACTCATAGGATTCCCTATCAAGGCTCGTTAGTCAGAACAGCTGCATCACATGATCTTCCCTATTTATTCTTATTTGATCTTCTTCTTGTCCCTAGAGAGAAGCGAGCCCTTCACAAAAAACAACTAAGGAAGCTGTGTCATCTTGTACAAAATGAAAATAAGTTAATTGTATGGATTGGTATTCCATCTAAACCGTTAAATTCGAGGCCCCCTGAGTTAAGCATGAAAATAACCATAACCAAGAGTGTTGATGCATGCTCTTAATCATCTTATGATGCCATGTAAAAGGAACGGTTGTTTAAGTTATTGGTGGTGATGTTGACGACTCTAATATGATATTTAGGATGGAAAGAAAAGTCCATCATATTGTCCTTGCAATGGCCAATCCAGCCATATTGATGTGATCGATTTTCGAGCAAATGGGTTTTCAACTTTTTAATCGGAACCGACCTGTGGCTCCCGTAGATGTTGGGCCAACATGTAATGGTGGGGGGCATTAATAAAACATCGGTCTCTCCTGTTAGAATTTTCCTATTATGTGGACTAAATTAATTGACATTGTTATTTATTGTTTAATGTTTGTCGTTTTACAAGGTTTGGTCTAAGGTGAGATAGAATGTTTCTTAATTAGTCGAATATGGGACTGGCTAGTGTGGGCCGAGTTGAGCCTGACCCGTAATAAGGGGGACTGGCTGGAAATTCTATAAATAGTGCTCAAGTCTCTCCTCTAACCCTGATCTCACATATCCTCACCTAAGGGACGTTATTTTAACGTCAATCGTGAGGGGCCGCCTCATTGAGCTAGTGACTCAAAGGGCAATAGAGGAGATGGATTTGATGCGTGGATAAATCCCTTGAGTATGGGCAATCCCTTTCTGCTTCCGCTTTCAAGAACAAGATCCTAAAACATGTGCGTTAATATTCTACTCTTGGGTGTGTGTTCTTGTTCTAGTTATGGAGATCTTGGGGTTGCATAATTTGCGTCCTACATGTGGTATCAGAGCCTTGATAACTCTAGAACTTGAACCCTAATTGATTTTGCCCTAATTATACTGATTTGCCCTGATCAGTATGAATCTGACCTAATTTGTGATTTTTGAAATTTTTTATTCATTAAAAAAAATAAAATTAAATCACAAATTTGGACTGGGCGAGATGAGACGGGGGTGATTTGTGTAGTTGCATGTGCATGCCAGGGGCATGCTTGCACGTCTGTGTGTGTGGGCATAGGCTTTGTGTGCAAGCTCAAGCTTGTTAGATTCGATATGCTGCAGTGATTATTGATTTTGCTTCTTGGATCTTCAATTGATGTCAATTGATTGCATCAGAGGAACCTCATTAGGGAGTTATCAGTTTTTTATTTTGTGGATATGTTGTGGACATTTGAAATCGAGCAAAGAAGATCCAAAGATCAAATCCTCAAAATTTGAATCTGCGTTGGAGAGTATGACCTCTAAAATAGGAAAGTCCAACTTTCACTAGGACTTGGATTTTGTTTAAAATATATAGAGATATGTTTTGGATAAAATCGCTTAAGATAGGAAATGGAATCCTATGAGAAGCTGGCTTAATGAGATACAATCATTATGAGATAGTTATTGAACTATATCTTGAGATAATGAGAAAAACTTTTGTTGCTCATGCATATTCTTTTTAACCTTTGAATGATGGATGTCTTAAGAATCTGTGATCAAATTGATGCCGAATGTGGATAATGCATGTCAGTTAAGTCATTGTGCATTGTACTACAGAAAATCATCTGGTCACTAGTTAATATCCATCAAATTGAATATTTTTATGGTTAAGGAGTATGGCAATATTTGTGCAGAGCAATAGTATCTACTGTTATAGTTCAGATATGTTGTTTTGTAGCTTGACTCAATTTATAGGCCACTGGTTGAAGTAATGATATTTGTTACTTAAAATTGACTAATAAATTAGTTGTTGGCCTTGGAGTCATGTTTTGCCTTATGAAACTCATGAGCTACAATAAAACAACCGTCAGGCTTCTCGATCTGGTGTACCATGTATTGCTATTGATGTTGATTGGTGATAGATTCTCTAGATCAACATTAAAGAGAATCAATGGAATCTGTAATTTTGGTGCACAAGAGAAGTTTCCTGTATTGTTATGATTGGTGATCTCATTGGAATCTATCTTTCAGATTCTCTATATATATTTAGATATATAATTAATTTTATTAATGAATAAGGCAATGTAATTAGCATAATATGTGATTTGAATGATATGTGCCCCTATCACTGAAGTTCGAATCACATGTATATGGTTTATGTGAGGTATAAATATATCCCTGGTATAAGAGAGTTTCAAGGATTCAATTGAGTAGTGACTGCCAAAGTGGCACGCTTGATTAGGTTTAAGAAATTTCGGTCTCGTACGCTGATTGGGATGTCTCCTGGTCTAATGCATGGTCATACTCCCAAAGGAGGTGATTGTGTATTAGTTCATGGAGGGATACATGATGGTGTGGTGGAGGAGTGATCAGTCCTAGTGGTTCATCTGCCCAAAGGTGATGAATTCACGAAGATTGGAACATATTCTCATGACCACTATCATGTGGGGAGTGTACAATTGCATGTCATGTATTCTGCCCAAAGGTGATTATATGATTATGCGTGTAACTCTCTGGATGTGTACTTGTACCTCAAGTTACACGGTGCTCACATGATGCTGATTATATACATTGTTTGTTTTTCAGTCACCTTTCTATAATTAACAACTCCACTATTATTGAAGTTTTTACTGCTTCAAATTTTAAGTTGTGAACATATGATTTATTGCTTGAGAATAGAGCAATAGAATGTGCTTATTGTCCATGAAGTGTTTCATTCTGGAACACTTGAAAAGTGGTTTACCTACTAACTGCACTGCTAAGAGATGATGGAAGCCTTAGTGGCTTGTAATTATGTCTTGTCTAATACCGAAATTAGGACACATATGCAAAAATTGCGTTTAAGTCCTAATGACATATACATCTAGTATATGGTTAAAAGGTTGTTAGGCTTAATAGTGGCTGTGAGTATTTTGGCAAGTATGACAATGCAAAATAGCTTAAAGGGTCATTTGTCAAATATTTGGTAGATTCTGGGGTGGTAACTTAATTACTATACTTGTAAATCCTGACAAAAGATTTGGCTGAAAGGCATAATTGCACCGTAATTGACGAGGATAGATGCTCTCAGACTATTAAGGATAATAGTACAATGGAAAATCACTGCGTCTTTATCTTTGTCTAAATAGACAATTGTGGAATCTCCTGTACCATAGACTAAACTTGATGAGGTTCAAAGTACTATTCTTGATATAGTTTATAATGAAATTTTCCTCTCAAGTATAGAATGAAGTGGTTGTAGATTTACTCGGGAGATTTGTTAGAGAAAGACGATCAGTTATTTCATTAGCCTATGTAGTCTATTTGTGAGAGCATGACCACAATATCCACTACATGGTTAATTTAGCGACATAAGTAATGTTGTTTCTTATCCTCAAATAAGTATGTGATTAGATGCCATAAAAGGCGATATGTAATCTATGAAACATGTTTGGAAACTTACTGACTTGTCTAAAGATCACAAGTTCTTTAGTTGCAAATTGGCGTACAAAACTAAAAGGATTTCAAAGAAAGAAATATGGAGTTTAAAGCTAAACTTGTCGATAAAGTTTTCACTCTAAAAAAGGGGTGGTTAGTTAATAGTGAAGAAATAATTATTTCTTGGCATTTATTTTGGTTTGGAGTTACGCCAAATAGATACAAATCTATATAGTGCAATTGGAGGATTTTGCAACAAATTTAAGTAAATTTGTGTGTAGACTAAAAGTCTTATTAATAGTTTTATGCAAGTTTCCAGACAATATTAATAAAGTTTCATAGTGTAGTAATTTAATATACTATAAGGTCAATGGGAGGAAATTTATTTTTTCTCATATTCTATGTACATGATACACATTTATGTAAGCAGGAAGTGCAGTGCAGTGAATAAAGTTATATGTCTACTATATAAGTAGAGTTTGTAACTTTATTTTAGGCTGTTAATTGAGCTATTATGCTTCGGAACCTTATGAAGGAGTTGACCGTTTTGACTTTATGGATAGACCCATATGGTTGTATTGAGACAATAAATTTGTTGTATTTTTATTAATAACAAATGTTTCAAGGGGTCTAAATATATGGCGGTCAAATATTTTTGACCATAAAGAAACGGTACAGAAATGTGACGTTAACATATTTTCACAGATGATGTGATTGCAGATCCACTAACTAAAGACCTACGCCCATGTGTATTTGAGTGACATGTCATTAGCATGGGCCTAGGAGTATTTTCGGATACCGTTGTTTAGTGGGAGCTATTTTGGCTTTAGTCTGATAAAGTTTATATCTGTGGTTCGTTACATTTAGTAACGGTTTGATATGTATCAACTTTTGCATTCAATAAGATATTTTTGAATGTGTTGTTATGTTGAATACATATTGATAAAGTCTCCAGATATTACCTTGAGTGAAGGCTAAGGGGCATTTTGGTTATTAGCCTTATGCATATATCTTATTATACATAAAGAAAGGTTAACCATAAGGACAAGACATATGTGGGTTCATTAGAACCATAATTTCATTCTCTTGTGGCACAAATTTTTGTGTTGCCTAAGTAAGAAAATAGTGACTGACAAATGGATCTCTCTATGAGAAATGTTAGCCATTTGCCACACTACCATATTTGATCCATATCAATAAAGTTGAAAACACTTGTGACCATAGAAGGCTTTGTGTGTATACATGCAGTTACCGCCATGATTCGGTGTTGGAGACTCTATGGGATAGGATTGACTATTAAGAATTATCTCTAGACCAATGTGCGCACATACAATACAATTTCAATTAATATAGTCCAAGTGGGAGAATGTTAGAATTTTCCTAATATGTGGACTAAATTAATTGACATTGTTATTTATTGTTTATCGTTTACCGTTTTACGGGGTTTGGTCTAAGGTGAGATAGAAGGTTTCTTAATTAGTCGAATATGGGACTGGCTAGTGTGGGCCGAGTTGAGCCTGACCCGTAATGAGGAGGACTGGCTGGAAACTCTATAAATAGTGCTCAAGTCCCTCCTCTAACCCTGATCTCACATATCCTCACCTAAGGGACGTTATTCTAACGTCAAATCGTGAGGGGCCGCCTCATTGAGCCAGTGACTCAAAGGTTATAGAGGAGAAGGATTTGATGCATGGATAAACCCCTTGAGTGTGGGCAATCCCTTTCTGCTTCCACTTTCAAGAACGAGATCCTAAAACAGGTGCGTTAATCTTCTACTCTTGGGTGTGTGTTCTTGTTCTAATTATGGAGATCTTGGGGTTGCACAATTTGCGTCCTACATCTCCCTCTCTTTTTCTGAAATTGGACGTCACTTACAATAAAGGGGGAAGGTAAATGTCCCAAAAAAAAAAAAAAAAATTTGTTCCTACTAAAAGATAAATATCTTTGGACTGTTTGGTGCAAAGCAGATAAAACGACAAATCATCGTGCCAATAGATGCCCTACCCATTTTTTCTTCCGGCGGGTGTATGTGCGGTGTAACCATTCTCATTGTGGAGCCCATCCAAACTCCACAAATAATTGTCTAACTTGTGCCTAAAGTCCAAAGTTTTCAACCAATGTTCCTAATTTGAACATTTCATTAATGATAACAATTCTTATTTTGGACTAAGGGATTCGAGATAAGTGTTTTTATTGGGTATTGTTTGTCTAAAGCCTGTTTGGTAACCGGCCAATTCTGAGCTATTTATGATCTTTTATTTCTCAAAAAAAAAAAAATAGTTTGGTTTCGTTAGTTAATTTTTCTACTTAAATAGATTCAGAATGGAATTAAAAAGTAGAAAAAAGGAAAAAGAGAAAAGAAAAAAGAAGAAAAGGAAAAATAAATAAGAAAATAAGAAAAATAAGAAAGAAAATAGAAAAAATAAAATAAAAATATTAAAAATTTAGAATAAATAAACAAATTATACAAATTTACCAAACGTGTTTCTATTCTTTTTATATTTCTGAAACAGATTTACCAAACGCATTTTTTTGTTCAAAAATTGTTCCCTGAAGTAGAAATACTTTTTTCTATTTCTATTCCCATAAACAATTTTTAAAAAGAAATGTTACCAAACGCATCCTTACTCATTTGTTCTTAGTTACAATTCTATAATCAAGCCCAAGTCATTTTTTTGCCCTCTTTTATTTTCTTCTTCTTCTTCTTCCTCTAGCTGGTGACATCGTTGGCAACCGGCTAGGGACAAGATCTAGCTGACCTTGTCGGAGCCTTACTAGCCATTTGCAAGGCTCGACATTGTGATGGTTGGGTGAGGCCAAGGTGAGGCTCGACCTCACCCAGCCACTATGAGGTCAGCTTTACTTGACTATGGCGAGGTGGCAAGGCTCTCTCGAGATTAGTGACCGGTTAGAGAAAGAAGAAAAAAATAAGGGAAAAAAAAAAAGAAAAAAGAAAAATTTCATAAAACTATTTTAAAATTAAAAGAAATTTTACGTTACAAAAAATTTTGAAAATTGAATCAAACATATCTCAATAATAGAAATTTTATATAATTATCAAACACTTTCAAATATTTAAAAATTTCTTAATGGATAAAATAAAAGAAATAATTTATGAACTGTCATCGGGAACGGACGATTGCAAAATGGGCCTAGTCTCAAATATTGATTGCAGTGTCCGAATCTACAGTTAATTATAGCTGGCATGGCAGTTGCCATAAGCATCGTCATTGTCATGCCAACTTGCCTTTATGTGAAGTCACAGCTACCCCCGTTCATTTCACGTGGTCAGGCCCATCAAAGCGCAGGAAGGAACAAATTTCTTCTTAATTTTCATGTCAGTAAGCAAAGAGATAAATTATAATTGATTCCAGGTCTCTTATGAATCTAATCAGATGTCTATTTTAAAATCAACAGCATTGCTGAATTCCTAGTAGCATTAAAGACAATAAAACATAATATGAAATTTCAATCGCGATAATTAATTTTCCACTAATATCACGTTGGCAAGAGGCTCCTAAAGAGTCGATTACTGTTCAAAGGTGATATCATTTGGCCATATGATACCTTCTCCTTATTCGAAAGATTCATTAGATATCGTGCTCTTAGAAATCATCACTGAGCCATCTAATTAAACTCTCTTTCAAAATGATAAAAGGAAATCATTTGGGCATTTCTACAGGCACATGGGAAGGCAAAAACCAGTGTACTCCAAGTTCAAACTTTGAAAATTTGGGCAGTACAAAAGTAGTCAGTCAAAACAGCTGTATCGCATGATTTAGATGCACAAGGAAAAGGACGAGACTCCTAGGATTCCCTATCAAGGCTCGTAGATGACAAACCCGTCGATCAGAACAGCTGCATCACATGATCTTCCCTATTTATTCTTATTTGATCTTCTTCTTGTCCCTAGAGACAAGCGAGCCCTTCACAAAAACCAACCAAGGAAACCGTGTCATCTTGTACAAAATGAAAAGAAATTAGTTGTGCAGATTAGCGTTCCATCTGAACCGTTCAATTTGAAGGCCCCTGAGTTAAGCATGAAAATAACCATAACCAAGTGTGTTGACACATACTCTTAATCATCTTATGATGCCATGTAGGATGAACGGCTGTTTAAGTTATTAGTGGCGATGGTGACGACTCTAATATGATATTTAGGACAGAAGGAAAAGTCCATCATATCGTCCTTGTAGTGGCCAATCCAATGATATTGATGTGATCGATTTTCGGGCGAATGGGTTTTCAACTTGAAATCGGAAACCGACCGGTGGCTCCCGTAGATGGCGGGCCAACATCTAATGGTGGGGGCATTAAAAAAACGTCGGTCTCTCCCTCTCTTTTTCTGAAATTGGACGTCACTAACAATAGAGGATGGTAAATGTCCAAAAAAAAAATTGTTCCTATTGAAAGATAAATATCTTTGGACTATTTCAATGCTAAACAGATAAAAGGACAAATCATGGTGCCCATAGATGCCCTACCCATTTTTCCTTCCGAGGGCGTACGTGCAGTGTAACCATTATCATGTGGGGCCCATCCGAACTCCACAAATAATTGTTTGGCCTAGGGGTGAGCATGGTCCGGTTGGTCCAGGCCACGCCCTAACCCCAGGATCAATTCGTACAGTATCGGTCCTAAAAAAGGACCAACCCTATTAAGTCTGGAACCAAGGATCGGACCGACCCAATGGGTTCGGTTCGGTTCCAGGGTCAATCCGGGATCGATCGATAATTTTTTTTCTTATTTTTTATACTCTCTAAAAAAGCAAACCCACAAATTCAAATTACACATTCATCGACAATGCGGTATTGTGTAACTAAACTATAAATATCAATACATATTTAGCAAATTTAAGATGACACAATAGAAATTTTGTACCTGCTAACCGCTCATCGAGATATGGGACAAGATGAAAAGTTCTTGTAATAATCTATCTTTAATATTCATAACACCATATGCAAAAGCATTTTCCTACATTTGATCATGTAGAGTCCACTCAACCAAAAAATAAGCTTCACACCACTTGACTAGCAAATCACTTTAGTAACTGCAGTACTACTCTACAAAAACTTCTACCATTTGACACAAATTAAAAAGCAAAGTATAGCTGAAATTCATTAGTAAAATACAATTAAACCATAAAAAGTTCAAAATACTTAATATAAATCATGAATATATAACTTCACATCTTGTTAATTCACTTGAACTTCTAAACACCTGAAAACAAAACAAACGACACATAATTAATATTCAACAAAAGTTTTAAATTGAAATTATTATTATTAGTGCTATTGATAGAACATCTCAATATAATATAATATAACAAACATTTTACTTAGGTTTGAATAATAAAAGAATTATAATATAATATAATATAATATAATATATGAGGTTAGTCTATGATTGAACCAACCCAAAACTCTTAGGATTGAGGATTAATCTACACAGTATTGGTTCTAGAATTTCAGGACCAAGGACCGACCCAATCTCATTGGGAATCAAACCAGGACCGGCAGGGTTGGGCCAGTCTAGGGTTGGTCCAGGGTCGACTCTAGACCACTGCTCACCCCCTGACCTGTGCCTAAGGTCCAAAGTTTTCAACTAATGTTTCCTAAGTTGAACATTTCATTAAATAAAACGATTCTTCTTGTTTTGTTTATTTTGGTATCATGTTAATGACTAATGCTTGAAAAATCAATCAAGACTTTACTTGAAAAGTCCAATAAAAATGGTAATAGATGTGGTGAGAATCACGCAGCTGTAATAAAGTTTTTGCTCGCATGCCTAGACCAAGATCGAGCAATATCTATTGCGCACACTTGTCATGGTGGGACCCCATCATTGACATGGAGTCGTCCATTACATATAGGATACATGCTATTATACGTGAAAAGGAGGCATCAATACATTCATGTTTTTTATTTTTTTTTATCGAAAAAGTCATCATTTCAATTTCAAGTAATAAAATTAGAGGAACAACCCAAATGTGCTTTAGAACAATGAACATTCAAAAGAGATTGAGGGGGACTAGAGACCCAATTGGACTAGAGACCCAATTCCGAGGTAGAGATTGATAGAGCTTGGCTTTGGCAACTCAATCGGAGGTTTTATTTAGATCTCTCGCTACATGGATCAATTTTAATCCAGGAAATGGAGCTAGAGCAGCCGGGCCCGTTTGGACTTATTTCGTTGACTTCCCAATGGGGCGTATCTTACCCCCAAAATCGTCTATATAGCAGTCAGACTCAATAGCAGCCCCTCGTGACCCTTTTTCCTTTCCCATTTCACAGTGTTCCAAGCCTTCGCATATCGCTAGGGTTTCTAGATTCAAGGGAGATTATGCCTTCACCATGCGAGCAAAACCGCCGAGCAGCACCCCATTCTCATCCCTGCACACCCCCGCTACTGATCCGTCGTTAGTTCCTGGTGTGAAGGCTCTGTCGACGTTAATTTTCACCCATCCTGGCTCCGGCGGTCTCCATCTTACAGGTACTTCGGTAGCTTTGCTGATGTTTCGCTGCTGTGATGAAGCTGGATCTTTGAATTTTTGTTTTGACGCGAGCAGATCAGCCACCACGCCCTGCGGATCTGGCATCCTTGCTCGAGAAACTGCTGCATTCCTCTGTTTCCAGATGAGCCAGAGAGCTTCGGCTACTATTTCGGGTTCAGGAGCTTGAGGAAGGTGGCTTTTATACTCCATAAACCAGCGGTCTATACTCGTTAGTCAAACAGCCAAGAATCAATTTCCTCCACCGTTTTAGCCCATTCCCTCCCTCGAAATGATATGGCAGAATCATTCCTTTCCGGCATTGCGGAAGGGGTGCTTGGGAAGATTGCCTCCCTGGCCGTCCAAGAAGCCGTCGCGATTTATGGTTTTGAGAACCAGCTTAGCGCGCTTGAAGAGACGGTGACTGCTATCAAGGCAGTCTTGTTAGATGCGGAGGAGCAATAGGCGAAGAACCACAGTATGCAACTGTGGCTAGATCGGCTTCAAGATGTATTGTACGATGCGGAGGACGTGCTCGATGAATTCGAGTGCGAAGCCTTAAGGAAGCAGGTGATAAGTCGTTACGGGGGTGTCAAGGAGAAGGTACGCCGCTCCTTTTCCTTCTCTAATCCCCTAATTCTCCGTGCAAAACTCAGCAATAAGATCAAGGAGATACGGGAGAGATTATCCAGAATTTCCACTGAGAAAGATCAATTAAAACTTGCTGCAAGGAGTGCTAACAATGATGTGGCACATTATCGAGGACGACCGATGACTTACTCGTTCGTAAACAAGTTGCATACCGTTGGAAGAGATATTGATAAAGAAAAGATTATTAAGATGTTGATGCAGTCGGTAGATGATGAAAATATCTCAGTAATTCCCATTGTTGGAATAGGAGTTATGGGCAAGACGACCCTAGCAAAATTGGTTTACAACGATGACAGAGTGGAAGAGCAATTCAAGTTGAAAAAATGGGTATGTGTACCCGAGGACTTTGATTTAAGCAAAATTATCGGAAGAATCATCAAAGATGCAACCGGTCCAAGCTTGGGTAACCTTGATATTGAGCAATTGCAAACGCATTTGCAAGAAACCATCAAGGACAAGAAATACCTACTTGTCTTGGATGACATATGGAAAAATGACCGCAATAAATGGGATGAGTTAAAAAATTTGCTAAGCCAAGGAGCTAGTGGAAGTAAGATAATTGTGACAACACGCAATTCAGAAATCGCTCATATGATGGGAACCCATCCAACGCATCATCTGAAAGGTCTTGCTTATGGAGACTCGATGGTTTTGTTCCAAAAATTTGCATTTGATGAGAAGGAAGGGGAGCCTTGTCCTAAACTCCTTGCAATTGGAAATCATATTGTTGAAAAATCACATGGAGTGCCTCTCCTTGTGAAAACTTTGGGGTGCCTACTTTACACAAAGCACGAAGAACAGTATTGGGTAGGTATAAGAGATAGCGAAACATGGAATTTAGCGGAAGCAAAACAAGACATTGTGCCAGTACTTAAGCTTAACTATGATTATTTACCATCCAACTTAAAACGTTGTTTCGCTGCATTGTCACTTGTGAGAAAGGATGGTAAATTTCAAAGAACTCAGGTCACTTGTCGGTGGATGGCTTTAGGACTCATCAGTTCAACAAGGGAAAAACAAGCACCAGAAGATGTGATTAGTGAGTATGTCAAAGAGCTAGAGAAGAGATCTTTGCTCCAAGAAGTTATGCAGTTGGGATCGCAGTTAACTTTTGAAATGCACGATCTGGTCTATTATCTTGCATCGATTGTGGCGAAAAATGATTATTCTATGGTTGGCTTAGATACTGTAGATATTTCAAAAGGAGTACGACATGTTTGGTTCTCTATAGAGGTGTTAAGTGGGTTGTGCAACCCATTTATGGACCCATTTATGGTTAAATGGATCATTAATGGGTCAAGCTTTATTGCATAAAGCACCCATAATGGGTTTTAATGGGTCAAGACTAAGATATATGGGTTTTAAATGGGTCAGCTCTTTGACCCGTTCATGACCCATTTATCAACCCATTAAAAATGAACTTATTTATTTTCACTCAAAACCTCACCATCTCTCTCTCCTCTCTTTAACTTTACAAAATTTTTTTATAAAAACCGAAATTATAATTATTTTTTTCTTTTTTCTTTTTTCTTTCTTCTTTTTTTATTCTTTCTTCTTCCTCTTGTTGCTGGCACGGTGATGGCCGGTGACCGGACAGGCGAGCCTCGAGCTCGCTGGATCCGGCGAGGCGAAGGCCTCGCTGACGCCCGGCGAGGCTCAAGCCTCGCCGATCTGACGAGACTCGAGCTCACCGGCGTCGGGCGAGGCTCGAGCCTCGCCAGATCCAACGAGGGGCAAGCTCGAGCTCGCCCGACGCCGGCGAGCCTCGCCAGATTTGGCAAGGGGCGAGCACGACATGAACGTGTTCAATTACATGGGCCAAGACCCGAGATTCTCAACGACCTGCACAACAAGTCGGTGAGGACCGTGTCGGCGATTTACATGCCCAAGATCACTCAGCATTATAGTGGGTTTTCAGAGGCGAAGACGGTCGTCGATGTGGGCGGTGGCATTGGCGAGACCCTGAAAACCATACTCTCCAAGAATCCCCACATCCATGCGATCAACTACGACTCGCCTCATGTGATCGCAACTGCTCCTCCCATTCCTGGTAAAATCGATCCCAATGATGTCGAAGGTTTTGTGTGCATACGAACCATAATGAGAGCTCGCTCAACTTCATGTTTCACGCTACCTTAATAAAAATATAAATAATTAAAATTCAATTTTTAAAATAATTATTTTAAAAATTATAAAAATTGTCCAATGTACAAAACTATTTTAGTTTTTAAATATATATAAGAAATAATTTTTTTGAAAAATTATAAAAAATTGAAAAATTATTGATTTGATTTATATTGCTTTGAAGTTTTTTAGTAATATAATCTTTAAAAAAAAACGTAAGAATAAGTTTTCCTAAATTTGGTTAAATATGAAAATATTTTATTAATATGGGTTGGGTATGGGTCGGGTATGGGTTGGGTCGGATATGGGTCGAAAAATTTACATTAAACATAAATGGGTCATAAATGGATTAATGGGTCAATTTGGGTCAACCCATTAATGACCCGACCCAAACCCAACCTGACCCACCCGTTTAACAGCTCTAGTTCTCTCGCATTCTGTCAGAGGGAATCTTGAATTTTGATGGAGTGCCCCTTTTCTGAGAAAGCCAACTTCAAAGAGACTGCGTGCAATTGCATTTCATTGCGAAGTTGATGAAATTATTACTAGAGAGTTTGTTAGAACGTGCCTCTCCAAGTGTAAACATTTACGGATTCTACAATTGCAAAATGGTAGTTTTGAGGAGCTGCCAAGATCCATTGGCAACTTGAAGCAATTGAGATTGTTACATCTCCATGATAACAAGCAATTGAAGAAGCTTCCAGATTCCATTTGTGAGCTGCAAAATTTACTAGCATTAAGCCTTGATGGTTGCTTAAAGCTAGGTAATTTACCCAAAAATATGAACAGGCTTGTTAGTCTTAGATATCTATGGGTATCGACAAAGGAAAAAAGTCTGCAACAAAGTGGTATACAATACCTAGAAAATCTGCGTACTTTGCATATCAAGGGCTGCGAAAATCTCCAAATTTTATTTGAAGGCACTCGCAAGTTGACTAACCTTAAGAACTTAGAGATTGAAAATTGTGGGAGTCCAATTTCTATGCATTTTGAGAAATTAATCGCCCTTCACACCTTGTATGTTAAAGATTGCAAGCTCACGTGGATTGAAGAGAATAAGTCCAACTTTCCATCAAATCTTAAAATTCTGGAAATGGACAAGTTCGAACAAGTGATGGAGTTGCTCCAATGTCTCGTTGAATCTTGCACTTTGGAATCCTTACGCATTGATGATTGCCCAAACTTCACAGCTGTACCTGAATGGCTACCAAATCATACACACCTCAAACGTATTCAGTTCTTCGATTGTTCCAACTTGTCATTTTTGCTGCAAGGAGTCCAATCACTCACTGCCCTTAAAGAATTGCATGTCGCGGATTGTGGCGAACTGAGCAAGAGATGTCAACATACAACGGGCGAGGATTGGCCCAAAATTGCTCACATTCCTCGAATTAGAGTTGATTATAGGGATGTGCAAAGGACTGAAGATTAGGTATGCATCAGTTTGCCTCTCCTTTAATTTCTTCTTCGTTCTTAGATGTGATATAGCCGTATATAGTGAGATTCACTTCTTATATATTTTTTCCTGACATCCTCACTTGATCCGACTTGTTTACGAATGCATCATGCACATTCATCACATTGAAAGTACAATTTGATTTTCCTGTGATGCAATCTCGTTTTCTCCTTTAACTTGAAAACTGCAATGTGACGTAATGTTTTCAATGCGTACTTCTTTTGATGATTATTATTGCAGAAGGTTACTGCAATGAATCAATTGGCACTTTTATTCTGCTTATATGGAGTTGAAGAACATCATACATTCATACTCAATCAGTTGTTATCTTCAAGCATAATAATAATTGAAAAATGATTTCAAACAAAAGTATTCATGTCAAGTTATACTTAAACTCACTTGGTGATCACCTATCCTGATTTATTTATCAAATTGTTCTTGGGAAATTTCATTTTTCTGATACATTAGATAGCTCGTCTAGCTTAAGTTGGTCGATATAAATTATCAAATGAATCGTTTGCAAGTGTCCAAAAGGACCAGTTAAGTTCTCTAACCATATCAAAAGGCAGTTGTGAAATAGGCAGACAAATATTGAAGAAAATGCACTTACTAGAAAAGCCACATATATAAGAAACTTTACAACTCCTTTTACTTCAGAAAAAATTTTATTTTCCATTTTTATTTTTTTAGTAGAAGGGGAAGCAGAAACAAGTTTTAAAAGTTTAAGCAAAAATAAAGGTTTTCTTTATGAGTGCGACTTCGAATTAAAATATGGAGAATACTGAAAGGTTTATGTTGAGTCTATACATTTAGTTCAA
Source organism: Eucalyptus erythrocorys (assembly GCA_014182555.1). Classification (NCBI taxonomy): domain Eukaryota; kingdom Viridiplantae; phylum Streptophyta; class Magnoliopsida; order Myrtales; family Myrtaceae; genus Eucalyptus; species Eucalyptus erythrocorys. The sequence goes on along the minus strand of CM024607.1, from coordinate 21,788,691 downwards.
AAACATTTTCCCTCACTTTAATTTGACAATTATTTTTAAAAAATTAAATGCATTTTCATGATGTTTCTTCATTCTTAAATGGAAACGCAAACAAAAAATTTTGTAAACTTTGAGGAACCAAATAAATTTTCAAAGCGCAGTCAGCGAAGTCCTAGAAGTACTTAGGGGCACTTTTCAATTTCTTTTTTCCTGATAACTAAACCTTGTCATCTTCACCCAATATGATTAGTATAGAGTAACTTAAAGCATTCCAGCTACTCATCCAGGCATTGCAGGTTCTCATCCAAACTTTTAAGACTTGTTTGTTTCTAAGTAAGCAAAGTGGAAAAGTACCTTTTTCTTTATCACCAAAATTTACAATGTTATTTGAATTTCATAAATTTATTAAAATATTATATGCGAATCTACTTGCGTATATTTACTTTTATAATTAGCCAAAATTTCAGGTATATTTTATAAACAAAAAGCCCATGTTTCTGTGCCATAGGTTTTTAGATCGGGACAATATGTAGACTCCCCATTTTGATATAACCTAACAATAGTAAATTAAGATTCATTATTCGAGTATCGTTAGCATGCTGTTCAAAACAAATGTGAACCATCAAACGGGTAAGCGCTTACCCATAGTGTGCACACAGCACATAAAAAGTTATGGTTTCCACGTGTCATTTTGGATACTCGTCCTTTGGAGTTATGATATTATTTTCTTTTAAAAAAGAATTTCAAAAACACTGATAAGAGCACCAAAGTTTCCACATGTTTTTATACTAGACTGCAACTACTACATGAACTTTTATAGAAACAAATCGGACACCCATTTGGAATTTAATTTGGCTAAACAAATGAAAAAGCATCTTGGTAAAGAGATTATATAAGAGCGACAAATTTGCATGGCACCATAATAAATGCCATAATACTATGTTATAGATACTCCAATTATAGATACTCCAAGCTTATTTCTTTTTTTTTTTTCTTTTTTCTTATGAGTGTAGGTGAACTCCCATGATCTATTTGCCATGCCATGCGGCTCTCCACAAAGATTTGGACGCACACTCAATTAATCCTTCATCAATCTCCTTCATTTTCAGGGATTAAAGCCATGGCCGTTGATATTGTACTTTTCTCTTTCCTTGAATTAGTGTTTTTTATGATTTGCTTGTGTTTGTATTATAAATTCCTCTATGGAGAAAGTACCTTATTCGTATTGTAAACTAACTGGAGCATTATCTATATTTGAACTTCCTTAGAACAATTTTTGTCTATCATTCATGGATAGTGTATGAAATCACGATGCATCTCCATATCTTATTTTTGGTAAATTAGAGTCTTTTATTTTATCTTTTTCTCTAGACTCTTAAAGAGTTTCCTCAAAACAATGTCTTTAAAAAACCACATTGATTTTTCTAAATATGAGGATTATTTTTTTTCCGCTTTTGTTGTAAAGATTGGATCTTATGAAAAATTAATTCACTGCCAGCTCGGATCTCATGCCCTCCCATAATTAGAATGGGATCTTAAGGTAAAACCGGACTCGTTGAATTCGTGTATAACCACAAAAAGGTTTTGAGTCTGCATTTCGATATATAAATATGCATATCCGATGATTTGGATCTAAAAGAGCTCTTGAAAATGTTTGGAGAGACGCTATCAGTCAAGGCTTGATCATAATTCTAGCTGCTATCAGGTAGCTTGGACATTGAGCAACTGCTGGCTCATCTAAATAATTAGTAAACGTTGAGAAGCCTTGTCTCGTGTTGATGATGGATAGGACAACAGTTGTACTCTTGGAAAGTGGAACGAGATGAGAGATTTGTTTACGGAACGCGCTAAGGGAAGTTTTCTAGCTGCGACAACCTGCAGACACGAAGCCGTTTCCTAATGCATTTGTATTAGCATTCAAGTTAAAAGCCCTTCTTCTTCTTGGGACACTCTTTCGCCTTTCCTCAGATGGGCATTCGACCGCAAGCAAGAAAATCCAGGTTTGGAGACTGCAATCAAAATCGCCTACTAATGCAGACTAGTTCCTCTTCCTGTGAAATCTCTCGGGGGCTTACTTCATATGCTAAAAGCGACCGCTCAACGATAATGGGCATCGATAAGAGAGAATAGCAGCACTCGGGAATCGGTAACAAAGACAAGACGACGTCCTTCCTGCACTCGAATTAATCGGTAACATGGAAACCTTGTTTCTCATTTTGTATCATGTTTCACAAAGATTATTAGCACCCCTGCTTTCTTTTGAGTTTTGAGTAATTTTGGAGCACATGTTGATTAATACGCCTGTGGAGCGAAAAGCAAGCACAGGAAGAAGCTGGCAAAGATTATGTCAAAAGGAAGCCGAGTCTTTGCTTGCTATTGAAAATGCATGATCGAATGCAGAATCTTGCTTAATCAGTTTCATAAAGTGAGTATTTGACAGTAAATTCGAACGTTAAAGCCTCATTTTAGTTCGATGACAAAGAATCCACCAACGGATTTAACATTCCAAGCAATCGCATTTCATGAGATTGCACTCCCTGTCTACTGTTTGGATGAAAATTTGTAAAGTTTAGGTCTTTTTATGAAAACACATCACAATCAATGGTTGAGTCGGGGTATAATTTTCCTTTTTTGCAATCTTTTTCTGTTTCCGCATCTTCCTGTCCTGACCAAGGCTGCATAGATCTGCCCCTCACCTACCACCACGTCACCATCCGACCATCGCCACCATGAAGCCTTGCCTTCGCTTCTCCATCCGCATAGTTTGATGTCTAAACATTTTCAGCGATGAAAATATTTTTTCCATTCACTTTTGCCAGTGATATAAACGATCTTTTTTAGCAAAAGATTTTTTAAATTATTTACTTTTCGCGAAACAAACAGAGCAATTATGCTGCTTTATGATGGTGTAGCCTCTTAAAACTCAGTCTATTCATGAATTTTCAATTCTTCCCAGGTAATAAAACCCTTAATTCTCTTTACTTAAAAAATAGAGGAAAAGACAATAGTTAGGCCAAATTCGATTCAATTCATTTTGCTACAATCTACCTCACATAAAAGAGGGAAACTGAAAGTGTCTTGCCTTTCCTCTCCTTTCAATTCCCCCTAACCTTAATTGCCACAAGATGCAAAAGCATTATGCAATATACAAATTCAAAAAGTGCTTCTCCATTTCATCCATGTGGGTTAATTCGTGCGGGTGTGAAAATTATCAGTATCTCCACCCTTGCGCTGTAATAAAAATTTAAAGGGTTAACTTGATATATACTAGAAAACATAAACATACTGCAAAATATAAATACCTCAGTCCACCAGTTCACCCTACTCATCATGATGCATCACTTAATTTGCATCAATGTTAGTTGCACGAGAATAAAATCATTTTCCTCAATTCACTGCTTACATAAATTCTGTTCTATGTGACAAAAAATTGATTGATAAGGAATGAAGGTAAACCCTGGAGAACTCCTATTACCATCCTTTTTATTGATGATTGGAATTATAAAAATAAAAAATAATAAAAAGGAAACCAAAAAGAGAATTATTGATTTCACAATCAACCATTTTTTGGTGGTCATGTCATTTTAACCATGAGAATGAGCAATTAAACATTGCCATCTCCATCGTAAGCCTCAAAACAATGCCAGACTTCTCTTCACTCTAGAACAGGCAGTGCAACACAAGAATAGGACGGTTAAAGAGGAAGCAGGCACGGAGAACACCCCCTTCCCCCTTTTCCCACCCCCTTTTCCTTCTCTTTCCATATCTACTAGAATTAGTATGAGCTTCTCCATATGTACCATCAAGATTCTAAATTTAAGAAATAGAAAACAGAGAATGACAAACATTGGTTTTCTTGGTTCATCAACAACAAAATCAGAAGCTACATTATTGTTGCTGCTCTATATAGTAAGAGGTCCCCATTCTAGGATAACGATGGCAAAATTTGTGCAGAAATGAAGATCACTTACTGAATCACCTCCCTCAGACGGCGGACGAAATTTTATTGGAGGTACAACAACAGTCCCCAAGAAAAACATAGAGTGAGTTGCACTATTCCCAGAACCCTGCTGCTGTATGTCACTGATAAATGAGCATAGTCATGCTTCATTCTCCCACAGAAGTTTCATAATTTCTTTAACCTATGAAAAAAGGTAGGCTACATTAACAAAAATGAAGAATCCATGCATATGTGGACAATCAAAAATTCTTATACAGACAGACAATAGCGAAGCCATATCAATGGTAGAAGTTAGCATACCTCTGATAGTAATAAAGGTCCTGAGAAAAATTTCTTCTGCTTGATATACTCATCAGACAAACTTTGGCCCTTTCTTCTGTGCCCTTTTTTGGCAATGCCAATACTGTCAGGAGATGCAAAAGTGGACGATTGAGTTTCAGCTTCATTTCCACCATCATCTTGGAGGAAGGCGCCTTCAAGACTTTCCATCTCGCCATCTCCATCAAGAAATGGCCCATCCATCTTGTTCCCTCTAATAATGTTTCCTCTAGTTTGAGCTCCAGTCATGCCACTCTACTGGTCAACCCAAAAGTAAAAATTACTCATCCAGGGAAATTTTTAATGCAGTCATAATATGAGAAACAGTAAGATAGCAATTTGAGCCGAACGCAACAATGTAAGCAATACAAATCAAGCAGTCATGCATACCCAGTCAAAAGTTGGCATTCACTTAAGAAAGAAGTTGAAATTCACATAATATATTAGAACATAAAAAAAGAGATAGCAGATTAGGCTCATTTTAAAAGTGCAAGCAATTGAAACTATGCAGCCATGCGGCCCATGCCCTACCCAGACTGAAATTGGCCTTCACTTAGATATGAACTCCAAAATTCATGCAGATAAGAACAACGTTCAGATTAGGCTATGTTAAATGTGTCATCAAAGGGCAATAGACATGGCATACAGAAGTTGCTCAATGAGGATGTCTAAGACTAAGATGAAAACCATCAAACTTCAGCTGCTTAATGATCAAAGTTATTGGTAGCCTCCTATGCCACTCAGATTCAAGTAGTGGTGCCAAGTACGAATATGGATCTTGGTGTCTGATTTGTCTATTTATCATGATGTCGGACATGTTGACCATTGGACATGGACTTGCCATATAAACATGTAAAACTCAAATGACGCATGTTTTAAAATCTTTGTTCATGTCATTTTCAGGGAGGTTTAGATTTTTAATAATTTTTTGCAGTAATACATGAACTTACGAGTGTGGAGTTCACAATATTATGTTCCAATATGCACACCGCACTAATGTCAAATCCTATAAGCATCAGTGCATCACCGACATAGAAAAGTCAGAGTGACAGAGGTAGCCTCAAAAGTTAAAACCTTTTCTCCAAGCGTCTTTGGTTCAATGAAATTTTTTGACAGTCAAGGTTCCAAATTTCTAGAAGCCTCCCTCACTAATGTATTTTCCATACTATATTTCAACTCACCTTCTGGAGATTCTCAAACGACTTTAAAAATCACTGAAGGAAAAACAAGATACACTACAATCACTCACTTCTGCTCGTAGATTCATGGATGGAGACCATACAAAAACTCGAGCCACCAAAGTAATGTGCTTTTGGGGTGACAGATCACTTTCTTCTTCTCAGACTATTTAAAAACTTCCAAGTATCTACACCCTACTTGAGTTAGCATTGAAGACCAAGCCCCGCTTCATATATTCATTCCTTTTCACTAGGGTTTATGCTTTCTCATATGTTAACCGTCAGCATTTATTCTTGATTAAAAATGGAAATCTTATAGTAGCAATAAGTCCACTCACAGTCCAGCATATCATACATAAACACCAGCTAGTCCAGGCTCCAAAAGTGAGAGCATGGAATCATCAAACCACAATGAACCCATGATAATGACAGATGAATCAAAATGATCGTAACCCACAAATATAAAAAATAAATAAATAAATAAAGCACATATATAAAGGACTTTCCTCATCAAGCATTCTCAAAAGGCATATTTCAACAGCCATAATATGTGGAACCAGCCAAAAGTAGGTTTACTGATCGCAGGATTTTTAGCTTTGCAGTTCTTACACTCCTTATATGTTAGCTTCAAAAACTTATTCAAAACTGACATTGCTTCGTTGAACTGAAGTGAGGTCCGTTCTCCTTACTTCTGATGCACAGGACTGTCATGCTGCGAATCAGATCTCACAGTCGAACATGATATGTCACCCCCATTACTAGCCTCTCGCAGTGAAGAATTGGTAGCCCACTTGGAATCCAGTTCTTTTGCAATGAGCTCCAATTTGGAAACACATGCATCAACCTTTTTCGTACAAAACAGCAGCATCAAGAAGCAAGTCACGGTGTCCAGAGGAAAAGAACATTTAAGGAGCTATAATGTAAATCAAAACAAACCGTAGGCCCTAATCCCTAAACACCCTGGCCGGCCGGGCCGGCCGGCCATCCTGTTTGAGGTTGTTACACCTCAAGCAGGCCCTTTCATTTCCCTGTACCACGCCCCAACCAATGCTGGGGGAAGGCATCGCGGGGATCCAGGTTGGTTCCCACCCTTTCGGGTTGGCCGGGAGACCCAATGGGGAAGGCATGTTTGTCTTGCCCCTCCCTGGCAATACGCCCAATTGGGGACTCTCACCCCTGCCAGTCTCACAGTCGAACATGATATGTCACCCCCATTACTAGCCTCTCGCAGTGAAGAATTGGTAGCCCACTTGGAATCCAGTTCTTTTGCAATGAGCTCCAATTTGGAAACACATGCATCAACCTTTTTCGTACAAAACAGCAGCATCAAGAAGCAAGTCACGGTGTCCAGAGGAAAAGAACATTTAAGGAGCTATAATGTAAATCAAAACAAACCGTAGGCCCTAATCCCTAAACACCCTCAACCCCTCACCCCTAAACCAAAAACCAAAAACCAAATTAACAAGCAGCAATGCTAATCATGAACTCTTTTCCCGTGATTTGGAGTAAAAGCAAGACTCACGCAACGTGCCATGAATTACCTGGCTCCTACTTTCCCGGAAGTGGAAGCAAAAGAAGCAAGTCTTTTTCAGAAGATTATAGAACGTATTGAAGAGCAGTGGGTTATAGAACGTATTGAGAAACTAGGTCGATATGACCGCAATGACCGGGGCAATTGAACGACCGCTGGCCACAAGATTTACAACTGCAAAAAGAGGAAAGCCAGTCCGAACATCAACCACCCCACCACTCGAATACCACCAGTACACCGCGCACGCAGCCCCGGTGCACCACGCAACGTCACTAGCGCAGTTCCCATCCAAAAAAAAAGAAAAAAGAGAAAGTAAACAAAAGCAGCAGAGTACTCTACTCACGCCGTTGTGTCGTTCAGCGTCCCCATCGCCGGATCATAGAGCCCGCCGGCCACCGGCCTTTCCACATTGTCGAGCAAGACCGTGTTGGTGACCTTCACGCAGCTCTGCTTCCTCACCTCGTCGTCCGTCAGGAAACCGAACCTCACCGACTCGACGAACTCCGACACCCCCTGCAAAACAACACCCGAAGAGAGATTCAACGACGCCGTCGACGCACGAAGCTAATCAAGCAAGAAAAAAGCTCGAAATCCCGCAGCAGCAGCAGCAGCGTCGCTGGGGCGCGGCGGAACAAGCGGGGAGGGAGGGAAGAGAGAGCGCGTGACCTCTGCTGTCGCCATGGCGGTGGGGATTCTTGACGGAGAGCTCCTGCGCGTGAGGGTTTAAGGGGAACGCTCTGGCTTTTGGCTTTTGGGGTTTACGCTCCTTTAGGCTTGCGGGCGGCACTGATGGAGAAGACGGCGATCGTGGGCCGGGCCGGAGCAACTTGAGGCACACAGTATGTTATATTTCGGGAAACCTATGAATTTGCCTCTTATTTTGCTTTTATTTCGGATTTAAGCTTGACATGATAGGAAATTTGACTTGTCCAAAAATTTACATAATTTTCTTTTATTATCCCAGTACTTTCCTCTCCATCTCCCAAGTGTATGAAGATTTGACAATATGGTTATGAGGAAAATGAACATTAAAGGGTTTGATTACACTGACAATACTAACATCTAATCTTTTGGAGTTAAACTAAAGGAGCACAAATTATTAATCATTTGGGACAAATACTGCTTAACTTTTCCAACACGTTTTTATCTGTATAGAAAATAATAATAAAAACAATGAAAATAAAATAAAAAATGACTTGATATATAGCACTTTTTCGATGTGTTCAAGAAAGATCGTAGAATTTAGTAACTAAATTATATGAGTTCAAGAACTTGATTGAATAATTTGAAAAAAAGCACAAGAACCCAGGGTATCTTTTTTTTTTTTTTTTTTTGATGACCCAAGGAACCCGCACGGCTGGATGCCGGGAGTAAACCACTAGGAGCAACACGTGCTAGCCACCACACACGTGCCACCAGGTAAGTCACCCTGCGATGCGCTGGGGTTTCGAACCCCTCCCCTTCGTGAGGGGGAGGAGTCCCAAAGCCCCTTCGTCCCAAAGCCAACTGCGCCACCCAGATGGGTGGTAGAACCCAGGGTATATTTATACCTTAAGAAAACGTCATTTTGTCTCCCTTAAATGTTGACATAGTTTTTTATGTGGCTTTAAAAATGGACTTAAAAATGAGGAATATTAAAAAAAAAATAGATATTAGGAAAAAGAAAAAGGAACTTTGAGGAAAAAAAAAAAAATCATGCCATAGTTATGTGACCCAAGGCCAAGTCTGACCAGGGCTTGGTGACCCATCGATGCCTGGCCAAGCACGGCCCCGCACGGCCCCTATGATGGACGACTTGGATTTTTGGTCGAACAGAAAGGCATGATTTGAGGATCCAATTGCACAAAATAATAGTTCAAAAACCTGATTGAACAATTCGAAAAAGAAAATTTAACAACCAGCGGTATCTTTTTGCCAAAAATAAATCACAATAGTCACTATTTTCACGAACATGATGGTTATTTTAGCTGTGGTGCAAAGCGCAAGTGTGTGCAAGGGTTAGTGCTTATTATTAACTCTAACATGTTGGATTAATTAAATCCGTTGCAATTTCCACTACTTCCTTGAATAATCGCCCAAAAACATCTCCACTTATTTTCAATTTTTAAACCCATGTTTCTTTCTCTTAAAGTAACTTCCTTCTTGCTTCATTATCCCATCGAAGTTATTTATTTCGTCATCTTCTGAATCAAAGATTCAGCTATTTGGTGTGAGTTCTAAGGAAACAGCACATAATTTTGATGACATCGAAGCTAACATCTAAATCTTTTAAAATTAAATTAAAAGACCCCAACTTATTAAATCATTTGGGACAAGTATTACCCTTAACTTTTGGATCGCTTGTCTATTTGTATAAAGGAAAAGACAAAAACAAAGAGAATATAGAAAACACCCTATCCTATAACAATTTCCAGTGTAATTAAAAGAATAAATCACAAAAAGGTGACTTTTTTACAGTACGAGCATCAACATTGTTTTACTTTTGGTGCAAAAACGATAGCGCATTGCACAACGATAGCGCATTGCACACGCATATCTCGAATTGGAGGTCTTCAAGGCTCAATAAGCCAAGGAGATAGGCCCGGATAACTAAGCAAGCCCAAAACCTCTAAGACTACATATGGTTGTCCAGATTTCTAATCACTATAGGACTAGATAAGATAGATTATGAAATCCATAAGATTTTGATATATTGTTTGATGATTACTATAATAAAGTCGGATATATTTATATCATGTTATGTATATTATTTGATATAAATGCTACATAAGTAAAAATGAACAAAAATTTTTACAAACAAAGATACTAAAAATCTCTCATGACACTCTTGCTTATTTTATTTTATTTTATTTTATTATTTATTTATTTTCCTTCTTTTTTATTAATTAAAATTTCCCCTCACATTATTCTCTAATAAAAATTTATTAAATAGTAAACTGTACTAATGCAACAAAAATGCTAAAATACCTAAAATATAATATAAATATATTATATATTGAAATTATTTTATAAACAATAATTAAATTCGAATATATAAAAATAAAACTAAGATTAAGTTAAAATAACTAAATTGTTATCATTTTGTTATTTTGAATTTTTATATTAAAATTCAAATATTATTTATATTGATATATAATTTTAATTTTGCTAATTTAAAAATACTAAAATACCCTAATATATAGTAAATATATATTTATTTCATATATTGAAATTATTTTATAAAAATAATTAAATTCGAAAATATAAAAACTAAGATTGAATTAAAATAAAATAACTAAATTGTTTTTTTGTTATTTTGAATTTCTTATATTAGAATTCAAATATTATTTATATTAAGATATAATTTTAACTTTGTTAATCTAAAAAATTATCTTTCGAGAAAAATAAATATATCTCGCGTCACTTTTACTTACTTTATTTTGTTTGCTTTTTATTTTATTTTCCTCTCTTTTATTAATTAATTTCTTTTTTTTTAATTTTTTCCCTTCCCACTTTGTTCTCTAATAAAATTTTATTAAATACTAGATAGTATTAATATACCTAGAATACTAAAAAACCTAAAATATATAATGAAAATAAATATATATTTAAATTTATATATCAAAATTGTTTTATAAAATATAATTACATTCAAATACATAAATAAAAATAAGATTAAATTAATAGCTAAAATTTTTTATTATTTTGAATTTCTTATATTAGAATTCAAATGTTATTTATATTGAGATATAATTCTAATTTTTAATTTAAAAGTTCGTCATTCAAGGAAAATAACTTTCTTATTATGAATATTAGAAATCTTATCCACATTTATCTCACCTTCTCATAGGATAATTTTATCCAGTTTATATCTCCCTTTGTTTTGTTTGGAACATGTACCAAACGCTGGATAAAATAAATTTTTTCTATCTCAAATTTTATCCTAATTGCTAAACCTAGCCTAATGGTCTAGAGTTTCTTGAGGAATTTCGAATGCTTTTAAGGGCAATATAGGAATTGTATACTTATATTCTAAATATCTCTTGTATTTGAGGGGATAGTTGATAGATGTGGCAAGCAATCAATGGTTATAAATAGATAGCCTATGCATAAATAAAGTGTTCTCCCCTCGTTTAACCATTCAATAATTAAGCAATAGTGTACCTTCTCCCTTAAAACATCTCTCTAAACACTTGCCTAAGTATTGCATGGTCTAATCTTAAGTGTTGGCCCTTGTCAAGTGGTACAAAGATTTTAAAAATCTGCATGATAACATTTCTATTGCTCCAGATTTCTATTCTTTTGTTCTTTTGAACCAAAAATAAATAAATAAATAAATAAATAGAAATTCGTTTAGTAACGTCAACTTATTATTCTATTTCTTGGAATAGAAAAATAACCAGCTGTCGACGAGTAGCGGTGGCGACGGGCGAGTAAGAAGAAAAAACGAAAAAAATACAAAAATTTTATAGATCGTACCAAACGCATTTCTATTATTTTCTATTCCGAGAATAGAAATTTTGTATATTTGCCAAATGCATTGTTTTACTCAAAAATTGTTGCAAGGAGTAGAAATAGAAAAGAATTATTTATGTAAAGAAATTGTTTCTTGAAATAGAAACATTACCATACGCCCTAAGCAATTGGCTTTTGTTTCTAAGTCCTAGACGTGGAACCTTAGATATTTCAAATTCCAAAATTAGTAGTCTTAGGCATTTTAAGTTTCAGGTGAGAAACCTTAGGCATTTCAAAGTTTGAGATGATAAATCTTTGGCATCTTAAGTTAAGATTGGGCATTTCAAATTCTGAGACAAGGAATCTTAAACTTTTTGAATCCTAGGTGTGGAACTTAAGCATTTCAAGAACTAAGTGGGCAACTTAATGTTGACGCTTAAAATGCCGTTTATCTAAACACCCATTTTTGTAAAAATATGAAAGATAGAAAGCAAAAGTACAAAAATAACACAATAATAAGGAGCATGAGCATATAAATAAATTCCAAAAAAAAAAAAAAAACATATAGATAGATGGGGGCACGGACATAAAAAATAATAAGAACTTTTTGAGAAAACTTACATGAAGGACTTTCCATTGTCCAGCAGTCTCAAAAGGCATATCTCGACACCATACCATGTAAAACAAGCCAAAATGGATTTTTAGGAAGTGAACTGAGTTGCGGCCGATGAGGAGGAACCGTGACGGTGAATCGCCAGAGGCGACAGCGACCAAAGAATGAACGGCCACGGAACCAGAGCGCACAAGAGAGATGGGCTAGGCCTTGTGGGCTTGTTCTTACCAAGCTGGCTTTCGAAAACTTATTCACAAGTGAAGTCTTCTCTTGCTTTTGACGCATAGGTTGTCATGCTGCAAGTCAGAGCTAGCGGTGGAAGAATTAGGGCATGTTTGGTAACGTTTTGTTCCCATAAACAATTTCTGATCAAAAATGATTTTTTTTATTCTGTTCTCAAGAACATTTTCTAAGCATTTTAAGCCATTTAGTAAATGTTCAATTTCAATTCCCAAATAGAATTGCGTTTGATATCGTTCTGAAAATTTCTAATCAAAATCATTTTTTTAATAATTTTATTACTTTTTTTTTTTTTTTTTTTTTCTTTTCTTTTTATCTTTTCTTTTTCTTCTTCTTCTTCTTCTTCTTCTTCTTCTTCTTCAACGTTTGTCGGTCACCGGCCTTAGGATGATCAGCAATCGGCTAGACAAGGGCTAGTGACCTCACTGGAGCATCACCGGCCCTCGACGAGGCCACGTCTCATCGGCTAAGCCGCTGGCAGTTGGGTGAGGCTTGCCGGTGGCCAGGGGAGGCCCGGGTGAGGCCCACTTGGCCACTAGCGAGCTAGCCAGGCCTTGTCGGACCTTGCCCTGGCCTGGCGAGCCTCTAACGAGTTCAGCAATGGATGGCGGTGGCGAGCGGCAGCGGGCGGTAGACAGCAATGGCAATGACGGCAGCAGCACTTGAAGAGCAAGAGAGAGGGAAGAAGAACAAGAAGAAAGAAGAGAGAGAGAGAAAAAAAAAGGAAAAGTAGGTTGATTTGATTATAGAATTGTTTCCGAGAATAAAGAATTCTAGAATTGTGTTCGGGAACAAAGAATCAACATTTTTCTACTTCTCGATTCCATTCCAAATTTACTTCCGAGAACAAAAAAATAGAAATTTGTTTCCGGAAACAGAATTTTACCAAACGGATTTCTATTTCAAATCTTCTCCTAGGAACAAAAAAAAAAATAGAAATTTTCACTATGTGGTCAGTTACCAAACAGGGCCTCAGTAGCCAGTTGAAATCTAGTTCTTTTGCATGAGCAATAATGTAAATCAGAACAAACCCTAAACCCTAACAGCCAACCCCCAAACCAAAAAATGGAATTGAAAAGCAGCAATGCTAAACATGCACTCTTTTCCTGTAATCATCTTCACGTCCCAACTCGAGCCTCATAGATCTACCGCTCACCCGCCACCGCGTTTCCACCCGACCATCGCCACCACAAGACCGTGACTTCACATCTCCATCCGCATAGTTTGATATATAAACATTTCCATAAATGATGAATATATATAGTAAGTAATCTAAGCGGTTATTTTTAGGAGGAGATTTTTTGAATTATTCATTTTTCATGAAAGAAGCGGAGCATTTATATTGCTTTCTTGATTCTGAATCTTTCGAAGCCAAGCAAACGATATAATTCTTGCAGCTGCTTTACATCAACATCGAAACCTTTATTAGTGTTTTTTCTCCTTAATGTCCAGGATTTCTCGATTTTGTAGTTTGGGCAATTTATCAGTTGCTAGATAAATGCTAGATTTAACTTGTTTTTGGGTCAGGTAATTGCTAGAATGGTAATATGGTGGTCTTTTCTTTTTCTATTCTTTTTTACGCTTATTTTGGGCATTGGCTCCCTTAGTTTTTGTTTTTGTTTTTATTTTTATTTTGGTGGGGTGGTTAACGGCTGAGAAGTGGAGCAGGTAATTACCGAAAGAACATGGATCAGCGATAAAAGATTGGCAATATATGATACACATTCTTGACCGTTGAACATCTATAATATCAGTTGACCATGAATAATTAGCAACCTACCCGGTATTATATTCGGGTCGTTGCCTTTTTGACGTTCGCCTTCTTTGTCATGTAGAGATGTTTTGACGTCTTTCTTTTGTCGTTTTCAGAATGACTGTCCCGTTTCAAGAACCCTTCAATTTATATGAGACTAATGTTAATATGAAATGTAGACATTGAGAAATTCTTGTTTAGACCATCAAATTTTACAAGTTAAGGCGCATTTGGTAATCATTATGCTCCTGGGAATAATTTCTGATTAAAAATAATTCTTTTTTATTTTGTTTCCGAAAATAATTTTAAGCATTTTAAGCTGTTTGGTAACTGTCCAAAATTTTCATTCTTGGAATAGAAGTGCGTTTGATACTGTTTTAAAATTTTTTAATCCAAATCATTTTCTTTTAATTTTTTAAATAATTTTATTTCTTCTTTTCTTCTTTTCTTTTCTTTCTCTTCTTCTTCTCCAAGGGTTGTCGGTCACTGGCCTTGGGAAGACCAGTGACCTTGCTAGAGCGTTGCCAGCCTTTGGTGAGGCTGCTCCTCGTCGGCCGAGTCTTGGTTATGTGAGCGGTCTTGCCCAAATCTGGTGAGATCGAGCTCACTCCATTAGCAGCTAGGCGAGCTCGGCCTTGCTAGATCTGGGTGAGGTCAAGCCTTGCCCAGCCACGGCTTGGCCAACCCTCGCCTAGTTAGGCGAGGCTCGCAAATGGCTGGGGGAGAATTGTTCTCGAAAACAAATAATCAACTTTCTTTTACTTCTCGATTCTATTCCAAATCTACTTCCGAGAAAAAAAAAATAGAATATTTGTTTCTGAGAACAAAAATTTTATCAAATGAATTTTTATTCCAAATCTATTTCAGGGAACAAAAGAACAGAAATTGTTACTATTTGGTAAATTGCCAAACGCAGCATAAATAGCGGGGAATCAATTTCCCCCACCGTTTTAGCCCATTCCCTCCTCGGAAACCCATGGCGGAATCACTCCTTTTTAGCATCGTAGAGGGGTTGCTCGCACACCCTTGAAGAAGCCGTGGTGATTTATGGCTTCAAGAGCCAGATCAACGGACTCAGAGAGATGTTGACTGCGATTAAGGTAGTGTTGTTAGGTGCGGAGGAGTAGCAAGCGAAGAACCACCGTCTGCAAGTGTGGTTAGATTGGCTTCAAGTTGTATTTCATGATGCGGAAGACGTACTTGATAAGCTCAAGTGTGAAGCTTTAAGAAAGCAAGTGTTAAGTTGCTATGGGGTCATCTACGGGAAGGTACGCTGCTTCTTTTCCCTCTCTAATCCAACCATGTTCTGTGTGAAAATCAGTCATAAAATCAAGGAGATAAGGGAGACACTACCCAGAATTTCTATCGATAAAGACCAATTTGGACTTAATGTGCAGAGTGCTAACAATGGTGTGCCACATACGCAATCATGAGAGATGACTTACTCATTCATAAACAAGTTAGATATCTTTGTAAGAGATCTTGATAGGAAAAAGATAATCGAGTTTTTGTTGTAGCTAGTAAATGAAAAAAATCTCTCGGTGAATCCCATTGTTGGAATAGGAGGTTTGGGCAAGACGATTGTGGGTAAATTAGTCTACAATAATGAAAATGTGAAAGAGCAATTTGAGTTGTAAATATCGGTGTGTGTGCGCGAAGACTTTGATTTAAAGAAAACTATTGATGGAATCACTAAAGATGCAACTAGTCAATGTTTGGGCAACTTTGATATTCGGGAGTTGTGAACTCATTTGCAAAACACCATCAAAGACAAGAAATATTTACATCTTAGATGATCTATGGAGTAAAGCCACTGTAAATGGAATGAATTGAGAGCTTTGCTTAGTGTAGGAGCTAGTGAAAGCAAGATCATTGTGACAACATGTGATTTTGAAGTCGCTTCTATGATGGGTACCCATCTGGCGCATAATCTGAAAGGTCTTTTCACGAAGACTCTATGGCCTTGTTCAAAAAATGGGCATTTGACAAAAAGGAAAAGGAGCTTTATCCTAAACTCATTGAAATTGGAAATGAAATTGTTAAAAAGTCCCAAGGAGTGCCTCTCCTTGAGAAAGAGTCTACATTATACAAAGGACGAAGAACGATATTGGAAACATATAAGGGATAATAAAACATGGAGCTAGTGGTAGTGAAAAAGGACATGTTGCCGGCACTTAAGCTTAGCTATGACCGTTTAACATCCCGCTTAAAATGATGTTTTTCTATTTTACCACTTTACCCTAGAGGACATAAAATCAAGACCACTAATTTTGCTGATTTATGGATGGCTTTTGGCCTTATTAGTTCAACAAGGAACAAACTAGCATTGGAAGATGTCGGTGTTGAGTACATCAAAGAGTTGTGAATGAGATCATTGATCCAAGAAGTTGAGGCGCATGAAACAATCTTAGCATTTAAAGTGCATGATCTAGTCCATTCTTTGCCAATGAGTGTGGCACAAAATGATTGTTCTATTGTTGACTTAGATATTGCAGAGATTTCAGAAGGAATTTGGTACGTTTCACTCTCAAGCAACTCATTAAAGGGAATCTCAAATTTCAGTGGGGTTCCACCTGAAAAATCCAACTTCAAAGGCACTGCATGCAATCAAATTTCAATTTAAAGTTGTTGATGGAGTTATTACGAAAGAGTTCTCGAAAATATGCATCTCAAAGTGTGACTCCCTAAGGTATCTAGATTTGCCATTTTGTAGTTTTGAGGATCTGCCAAGTTCCATATGCAACTTGAAGCAATTGCGAATGTTCTCTCCAGTATAATAAGCAATTGAAGAAGCTTCCAAATACCATTTGTGAGTTGTAGAGTTTGCTATACTTATCTCTAGTTGGTTGCTCAAAACTAGGCCATTTGCTCAAAAATATGAAAAAGCTTACTAGTCTTAGATATCTATACGTAACAACAAAGCAGAAGAGTTTGCAACAAAGTGGAATGCAATACCTCGAAAATTTGTACATTTTGGGACTCGAAGTATGCGAAAATCTTGAAGTTTTGTTTGAAGGTACTTGTCGACTAACTCACCTTCAAAAGTTGGAAATTTTGGATTGTGGGAGACCAATATATGTGCCTTTAGGGAATTAACTGCCTTAGAGTGCTTGACAATTACTAAATGCCAGCTCATGTTGACTAGGAAGACTAGTAGAGGTGGCAAATGGGTGGGTCGGGTCGGGTATGGGTCGGGTCGAAAATGGATCGACCCATATTCGACCCATTTAACCCGTTTTGACCCATATTCTTGTAGTGTAAATATAGTGACCCATACCCGACCTGACCCATATTGCTAAAACCTACTAATATTCTAAAAAAATACCCACGCTTACTTTAAAAGCTATATAATATTCTAAAAAAAACCTCAAATTAAATTAAAAAATAGTAAATAAAATAAAAATTGTTATAAAAACCTAAAAAAATAAATTAAAAAATAGTAAATAAAATAAAAATTGTTAAAAAACCTAAAAAATTAAATTAAAAAAATAGTAAATAAAATAAAAATTGTTAAAAAACCTAAAAAATTAAATTAAAAAATAGTAAATAAAATAAAATTTGTTAAAAAACCTATAAAATTAAATTAAAAAATAGTAAATAAAAGCCTTGCAGTGTCAACAAGAAATTATTTCCTTACTCAAAAAAATCCTCATTCAAATCATCAAGAATTAACCACGAGAACTAAAAAATATTTTAGGAAGAACAAAGGAGTAATGTGAGAACTTCAATAATCATCTCCATGAACATCACAATCATCGAGAAAAATTAAGTTCATTGGATAAATATAGGTTTAACAACCCAGCCTGAATCAATGTACATGTGTTTTACACTTAAACCAGAATAATAAGATAGTGAAGCCAACAGTAGCACTTTTTTTGACAAAAACAACATTAATCACAGAAGCCATATAAATTTAACAATAAAAACTGAAGCCATAAAGCTGTAAAATGAACATGCACAACCATGTTACTCTCCCAGATCTCACCCAGTCAGCCTCATTCATCATTTTACATTGTCACAGAAATAATAAATCCACAAAATACCCATGGAACTCTATCAGAGATCAATAACTCTGACCTAACGGCAGGAATCGTAACTTTAACTTCCTTCGTGCCTTCAACAACCCCTGATCCTCCGCATGAAATGCATTGCTCCTACACAAAGTTACCAGGGCAGATAAATCAGACGCTTGAAAGAGGAAATTTGGGATTAAGAAAATGGACTGGAATATGAACATGACAAATTTCAATTATCTATCAAGAAAGCACGTATGAGGCTACACACTATAGGAAGACTTTTAGCAAACCATAAGATACCTCCAGTCTACTCTCAAAGCAACCATCGCCCTGTCCTACGAGAATCTTTATTTGCTCACTCGACACAAACACTTTGTCTACAACAAAAATACCTCAATTATCAGTCAAACAATCGTTTGGTAACAAATAGAGCCAGTATATTCAGACTGAGTGTGTCAGAGAGAACCTCCAGTTCATTTGATTTTAGCGTTAGGTTATCCAGCTCAGAGCAAGATTTTCCAGTAAATTCTTTGTACTTAACAACTTCAGCTGATAGAGCCTCCACTTGCCCTCGATATCTATCGCATTCATCTCTAACTTGCTACAAGTCCCCTCTCAAACATACTACCTCATTCGACAAAACCTCTTTCTGTGTCATAGCCTCATTTTGAGAAATCTGACAATATTGCCAAGTAGGTTAGCATTTTAAACCCAAAAAAGGGAGTTAGCCTAAGCAAATTAGCATTAAACCTACATTTAGATAGACAGGTTTGCTACCTTAAAAAAAAAAAAAAGTAACAAAAGATGGTCTAAAACTACCATGATATAAGTAAGAGCTCATGCATAACGCTTCTGTTTTAAACATTCATCCAAAAGGTGATTACGATGAAAATCGATGGGTGTCAAGAAAATATCAAAAAAATTATGATAGTTATTTCAAATCCCAATGAAGCCACCGATCTCCATACATATTTTAGACCTGGATCATAATCAGCAAAACTCTCAGTGGCCAAAAAGTACTTTACAGCATAGTGGCCATCAATTCAAGGGATATAAACAATGAGCTGATCTGTCTTTAGCTGTTTTAAACAGGAGCATTTTATAGCATGAAAACGATATCGATTCATAGTAAGTAACTCCTCACTTTTACTTGAAGCAAACCTGCTCCTTCAGCGAGTTATGATGACCTCTTAAAGCGCTGAGTTCCTCCACAAATGTTGCTTTATCTTTCTCACTTTTCTTCAGACTCTTGCTAGCAGTACTGAGATCTGACTGAAGTTTACAATTGTACTGCTGTAAGCTAACAATCCACACGCATCCCCTCATGAAGCATGGTCAGCTTAAATTAAATGCACTCTTCTCTTTGCTTAAACAACTAGTTCTTACCAAAGAAATGTTAAAAGAACAATCCAAAAGATGGTTGTTTCCTGATTTTCTATTACAAAGATGAGCATTCAGAGCATGAGGAACCATCATTACGGAAATTTTACTTAATAGGGCCAACATTTCCATATCTAACACAGCAAATTGTGCCCAGATAATGTGACGAAAGATAAAAAAAATATACACAGATGAAACAGTAAAAGAAGAAGCAAGCATGAAGCCACTATAAGCTCTTGAATGTGTGAATAAACAAGAATGCCCTAAAAACCACCAATCAGACTTTCATCTTGCAGATAGCTCGCTAAAACTAGAGCTATAATCTCCATGAGAAATCTATTCAGCAGAACAGAACAGGCATTGCAACCATCGAAGGGACAGTACCAATGAAACAAATCGGAATCAGCTCATGATCAACCACGACCAGGAAACCTTATAAACGATCAGAAAGCAAAATGCCTAAGAAACGAAGAGATACTGATGTTTCTTTATGAATCCGTAAATACCAGCCAAACTGCAAATCGCTAAGCACTAATGCACCAATTAATAATGGAAAAGCTAGCCTAGCCTAGTCAATCAAACAACGGAAAACCTAGGGCTCAATCTGGAGCATCATGAAAGCCTCACAACACTCCCCAGATTATCACCTCACGCTTCTCGCGAACGCACACACTGCTAAACGCCAGCACAAGCGGCATTGCAGCCGCAACAGAGAAACGCACAAAGCAACAACCAGGTACAGGCGACCGAAGAGAGAAGCACCGAGATAGAGGATCGACTGGTCGCGAAATATCCGACCAGTATCTGATCATCGTCCTCAACGAGGAATCTCATCCTCCTTTGCATCGGCAAAAGTTGCATCGACTCCACTTCCAGCAGACGCGCACCGACAGACACGGTGAACGGACTGAAAATGGAGAGAAAGAAGCTGCTCGTTGGAGTTACCTGAAATGATCAGGCGAAGCGGCGGCGACGGAAGGCGCAGACGCCGGGATCACCACGCTTCGTCATCTCCGATCGTCGAGGCGGTTCGACGTCCTTTGAAACTCGCGAGATCCTCTGCGCTAGGGCTTCTCACTTCTCCACAGAGAGAGAGAGAGAGAGAGAGAGAGAGGGGATGGGAGAACGATGGATGGGTGGAAAATGGGTTTCCACCTTTGGGCCAAAGGTGGAAAATGGGTCGAAAATGGGTCCGAGAGTCTGACCCATTTTCGACCCATATAAAACAAACAAAAAAGTGGGTCGAATGTGGGTTAATAGTTGTAATGGGCTATTAACCCATATTCGACCCATATGTTAAAAATTTGGGCGCAAAATGGGTCATGATGGTAGTCTCACAAGTACGTTCGTTTGAACTCATGCAGTTCCTCATAAGTTCAGCACCTCCTTAACTGATTTGATAACTACACTAGAGAGTGAGGTTGAGGGGTTCAGTCCTTAATTTTAGCCAAGTTGGGATCTTTCGAAGCTGAAATCATTTTTCGGCCTGAGAGTAGGAAACAAAAAGATGGCCATTAACATATATGGACTGAAAGACCTGATGGTTGACTCACACCATATTAAAACCTTAATATTCCGTCAATTGCTTATAAAATAGAATGATCTGGAACGTTTCTACTATAGCCATTGTGTATCACCTACCAATTACAAGATCATGTTGGCATTCGTCATCTGCGGTTCATGAGCTCTCTCGATACCTCCTGCTGTTTTTCCAATGGTAGGTGAAAAAAAAAAAATGACCAAATGATACTTTTGACATTGCAGAGGGTACTGAGCCCGCTTGGATGGCATGACCTCCCATAATCGGGATAGGATGTCAAGGCAAAAGCCGTGCTCGCTAAGTTTATGGACAACAACAAAAGAGTCATAAGAGTATGCATTCCGAAATATGGAAATGCATTTTCCGATGATTTTGATGTAAAGAAAACTCTTGCAAAAGCCTTGAGAAACGCTATTAGTCAAGGCTTGGTCAGAGTTCAGACGATACCTTGAACATTGAGCAATTGCAGACCCACTTAATATTCTCGGTGAACCGCGAGAAACTTTTCCTTGTGCTAGATGATGTATAGGGCAGCATTTGCCCTCGTAGCACGTCGAATGAGATGAGAGATTTGCTCATGGAAGGCGCTAAGGGAAGTTTTATAGTTGAAACCTCTTGCAGTCACGAAATCGCTTATCTGATGGTATTTGAGTTAGCATTCAAGCTAAAGGCCCTTCTTCTGAGGACACTCTCTTGCTTTTCAGCAGATGGGCATTGACTGCAAGCGAGAAAATGAACGTTGGGCGATTGTAGTCAAAATCATCAACAAATGCAAAGAAGTTCCCCTTGCTGTGAAATCTCTTGGGGGCTAACTTCATGCTAAAAGCATCGATAAGAGACAATAGCAGAGTGTGGGAATCGGTGCGAAGACGACAGGACATCCTTCCTGCACTCAACGTAGTGTCAACAATTTGCCGCACCAAATGAAAAGATTTTTGCATTTTGATTCATCTTTTCCAAAGATTATTGGCACGGCTGCTCTCTTTTGAGCAATCTTCTGAACACGTGTGGACTAATAAGTCCGTTGAGCGAAGACCAAGCACCAGAAGAAGTTGGCAAAGATCATGACAAAAAGAAGCTGAGGAGTTCGTCGAGTCTTTGCTATTCAAATTGCACGATCTAGTGTACACTCTTGCTTTATCAGTGGCGCGGAGTGAGTATTTGACAGTAAATTAAAACATTAACGCCTCGTTTAGTTCAATGGACAAGGAATCCATCAAAGGATTTTCATTCCAAGTAGTCTCATTCCATGAGATTACAACAATTGAACGCTAGATGGTTGACAGAGACGTTTGTCACAGTGCTCGGTCGTACAAAGAGGAAAAGCAGTGACAATGGCGGTGGGGCGGCGGCGGCAGTGGCTGCAGCAGTCGTGGTTGCGACGGCAGCAATGCAATGAGCACGGTGCAGATCTTTTTGTTTTATTATTGGAAATTCTCATTCATACCGCAGGGAGTATGTCACCTTACTTTAATCAGAAAATTTGGTGTAGGATGTGGGGAATTGAGCCGGCGGCATTAGCCTGAAGATGGCGAGGAGTGGCCCATCGTCTCTCACCTCCCGGTGATTGAACTCGATGGCCGGAGCTGTTAGGCTGAATGATTATTACGTGCGATATCAATTTTATTCAATCTCAACTGCATTGTGATATGTCATGTGTTGATAGTTTGTTTATAAAACAAATGAAGAGGTGCCTTGTCCCGCATCGAAAAAATGTGAGTGCACATGTAAACTAGATTTGGCATTAACCAACGATGATTATTTTTTTATTGAAAAAATTCGGATTTATTTCTATAAAAAATTAACTATAAAGTCTTTTTGAAAAATACGACTATTTATAAAAAATTATGATTATTATTTATTATTTATTTAATTTCGAATTTTTTTATGCCTTTATAACGTAACATTTGAAATGTACTTATTCATTTTATAACTTTTCCCGAAAAGTTGCCTTATTCTTTTTTGCAACCTTTTGAAGAGTTGCCTCTATTCGAAAGACAAAGATAAGTAACATTGTTTTGAGATCAAACAATCATCTTCTTCCATTTTTGTCTTCTTTCAAAAGATTATACAACCATTGTTTTCAATTGTTTCCCATCAGAGACCCTGAAGAAATACTAAAATTACTATCTAATATTATCATTTTTGAGACTTTGTTATATCATGGAGGATATTTGTTGGTGACCATTAGCAACTTTGTGGGGCAAATAAATCTTTAAAGAAAGTGATATCAGGCCTTAAAGTTCGACTTAATTACTCTAAAGATCCTATTTCATTGTTCTACCCAATTCAAAGCCGTATTTTTTCAACATCATGTATCTCCTACCGCTCATAAGGAGATGACTGATTCAGATAAAGAATTCTCCATGTAGTTATGACCCTATGCTGTGCGCAGACAAGTCTCTTATAAGAAGCAATTACATTTTGGAGATTACTAGCTCGAAATCTGATCCAATCTGGTCGATGGATGACGAGTCTTCATTTCCATTTTATCTCTTGAAGCATTTTCCCGGCCTTCTTCGTTGGATGCTCAAAAAGAGATGGGACATCTTGGGCTTGCCAACTAAACTGGGTCGAGTAAGGTAGAACACGATTTTGTACTACTTCCTTGAATAAAATGCTAAAAAATCTCTCCACTTATTTCCAATTTTCGATCCCACATGTCTCCTTCTCTTAAAATAACTTCCTTCTTGCTCCATTATCCCATCAAAAGTTGTTTACTTCATCAAAAGATTCAATAGATGGTAGTGAGTACTTAGGAAAATGAACATCAAAGATGTTGATTAGGTGGACGAAGTTTCCATAGCTTGTCTATTTGTTTAAAAGAGGATGAAGTAGAAAACGAAAAGAATCCAGGAAATGCCCTGACCTCTAAAACTCGTCCAAGCATGATCATTGCTTCAGTTTTGGTGCAAGAGTGCATGGGGGCTCATCTTTCTCAAGCCGAAACGCTCTTTTGCCGCTTTTTACAATTTGTTCATATTGTGTTAAACTCTCGGAAGAAAGAGATGGGACATCTTGGGCTTGTTTTCTAAAATGGGGATTAGTGAGCAACAGCCTTAAAATATTAGCCACCATAATAGAACTAAAAAATATATTTTTAAAAAATAATATACACAAATTAAATAAAAATAATATATATGTAACGATCACAAATAAAAACGATATCGTACTCATTCTGCTTTGAATTTCAAATTTATCTTCCCAATCATATTTTCCTGTAACATGTCAACTAGAACTCACGTACCAAACATCACACGATTACATAGGAAAGTCTGCAACCTCGTCTCACGTGTCTACCTTCACATGGTAAGGAAAAGGTGCAAGGGCACTTGCCATGGTTCAACCCATTATTTCCATAAATAGTTTCATAGTAGTGATTTTGAAAATAGATAAAATAATCAAATCATTATAATATAAAGGAAGGTGGACCAGACTATAAAAGAATCACACCACTGAGAAAGAGCTTCAAAAAATAATTATGCCTCGAATTTTAGTTTCAGCTAGAATATTTCAAATGAGAAAGTGGGAGTTTGAATCCAAGCATGAATATTAGTTAGTAAGCAAATTCGAATGAGTACAAAATGTCAATTAATCTAAAAGACAAATCAAAGTATAAGAAAGTGCACATGATTAAATAATCTAGAGGCCCTGAAACCTAAATTTCATGTTACAACCTCAGTATGAAAATGGATGAGCAAGTAGCTTTTCTTCTTGAACAGGAAAAAATATTTGTTTTTACATTGCTCTTTCTAATCGAACAAACGAGCAGGATGAAATGGCCGACCCGACATTTGATAGTGGGGGGCTTTGGAAAAACGTCGGGCTCTCTCTCCCTCTCTCTCGAATTGGACACCACAAAGCGATATAAGGTGAAAAGGAATAACATACACATTACTTTTTTGACTATAGGCAAAACTTTAGCTCAAAAAAAGAGCACAGGACAGCATTATTGTGCTAATAGACGCCCTACCCACTTTTGTTCTTGATGAACGCGTATGCAGTGAAACCATTTCCATCTGCAGCGGCCCATCCAAATTCCAGGAATAATTATTGGACCTGTGCCTAAAGTCCAAATTTTTTCGACCATTGCGTCCTAATTTAATATATTTTTTTTAATGACTATGATCGTTCTTTTTGCTTGGAATCGTGTTTGGCTTTTTTCATTCTTTATTTTGCTTCCTTTGGTTCTATTTAGACGATTGTTGTTTGAACAGTTCAATGGCAATAGGGCGGGAGTTACGCAGATTAAGCAATTTCTATTGCTTGCACTTCTAATGATGGGGCACCATCATTGATGTGAGTCGTTCATTACGCATAGGACAAACATAGATATCGAGACATTCTTGTAAATACCATCAAATTCTCAAACCAAATAGGCAAGAATCAATTTCCTCCACCTTCATAGTCCATTCCCTCTCTTAGGAAAATTATCCAAATTATTACGTGGCGATATGTTACATAAGACGGTCGACAATAACCGGATCGCTATATTATCCAAAGCGAAATAATTATGTATCATGTCTTGTTCAATCATGGAAAATAGGCCGATAATCAACCATGCGTTTGTCATGGATAATCATTATCAGCAATGTTTACACCGTCGGTATTAATGGAAACTAGAAATGTGCACCAAAAGAAAAAAGAAAAGCAAGGAAATATGTTCTCTGATGTTCTCTGACGTAAAAGCAGGGAATGATCTTCTCTGATGTTCTCTGACGTATGTGTAGTGTACAATCTAGCTAGAGCGTACGTGAGTTTCCACCTGTTGTAACTTTCAAGAGAGTTAAATCAACAGGGACACGCAATTTAGGTTAAACGTAAACAAAATAATTTGGAATAAAGTTGTACTTGAAAAGAATATATAGGAGGGAAAATTTCAAATAAGAATTCAAATGAGAAATTTCTTGAATGCTTAGATTGAATTTTATTTTAAATAAAGTTTGAAGTCAACAAATCACTTTTAAATAAGGGCTTCACCTCATCGGCCGACTAGCAAGTAATTTTTTTGACAATCAGAAAGTGGGCACTTCTATTAAAAAAAAAAAAATCTGAAAAAAAAATGATTCCTAAAGTAAAAAAAAAAAAAAAAAAAAAAAAAAAATACTTGTTTTTCTTCTTTTCTGTCCCTCTTCTTCCTTACATTGAAGACAACCCATGTCCGCCTCTACCATACGCATGGGCTCATTCACCATCGCCGCTGGATCTCTCCAGGTAGTTGCCACAGAAGAGGTTGCTGAAGTGCAACTGAACTCTCCTTTAGCCTCCTTAGCACCTTCGCACACGAGACCCTCGCTGCCCTCACTGGACTTTTCCGGTCTTCAAGGACGTGCAGATGGCGACTACTCTATTTTTAAACGTCCTCAAATTTACTTTTGCGACTTTCACTCATTTCTCGGCACACAACATTACTGTCGGTGATGAGTGATTTAGATCCCTGCACCTAACGGGGTCTTCAAATCTAATCATCTTGTTATCATTCCAACATGTCATCGTATTTCTCAATGATAGAGCATATAGATGTGGTAAGTGGGAAAGATGTTAAATCTCTAGCAAATTTATCTTTGAAATCAAAATTTATGGATTTGAATGGTAACGGCAAAATAACAATTTTACAGGTTTCCTCGGAAATAGAAATTTGGTCTTTTCACTAATTGGTAGTATGGATGAAACTGAATTGGACTAAGAAATAAGCCTGGGAATAGCTATTGGTGCAGAAACACAGTCATCTCCTTCCTCTTAGAAAAGGGTAAACTCAAATCAGGCTACTTTGATCCTGCGGTTTCAAAAGTCTAGTTCTTCTTGAGCGTGGCACATGCATTCTTCCGCAGAAAACAAATCAAACCACGTCTAGAGACTGGCACAAGGTTAAACACTATGCAGCATTTCATTTTTATCTGTCGCTAAGAAAACTCTAAAACGAGTTAACTGCAGAAGCCATCAGCTCAAAGGTGCTTCGTTCACTGTTTTGCCGCGTGGATAGATTGTTTCCAAATGAGAGGGCAAAAGATCATGTACTGTTCGCAAGCCACGAGGATTGCCCGAGGAGGAGTTCAGCAGAGCCAGACGTCAAAGACGTCGCAGACCGCACTTGACCAGGCATTTGCCGAAATTTATCTAAATAAAAAATGGCGCCATTCGTCAGCTGCGGGCCTGTGCAAATTGGCTATCTTCAGTTCATTTCTTATCTGCTAAATTCCTTTGTCAGTTTCCGGATTCCCAAGTACATTTGTTTGAACTCTTGAGTATGTCTGCTATAGTTCCTCAATCATAAGTTGAGCATCTCCTAAATTGATTTGATGACTACACTACAACTGCCCAAATTGGACAACCTAAAGCTACCACCATTTTGAAACCCTTCAATGTCGGCAATCCTCTCATAAGCTCTCAGTTTCAAGAAACTATGAGCTTGCTTTGCTCTGTTTTTCTTTTCAAGACTTTGATATTTTGCTTTCTCTCCCGAAATCTCTTTAGGCCTTGTAAAGCGTATTTTTCCAATCATCTTTATTACTTTTTTTGGCTCATTATGGTGAATAAATCTACTTGCGGTTAAAAACCAGTAAGAACATCATCATCAGCCCAGCCAACAGGATGCTCAGTATGTGGTTGAATGACTTCCCCGAGATT
Source organism: Eucalyptus erythrocorys (assembly GCA_014182555.1). NCBI lineage: Eukaryota > Viridiplantae > Streptophyta > Magnoliopsida > Myrtales > Myrtaceae > Eucalyptus > Eucalyptus erythrocorys. The sequence continues at coordinate 21,761,121 of CM024607.1, read as the reverse complement.
TGGTATCCTAATTTAGGTTAGATCTATCATCATCAGCCCAGCCAACAGGATGCTCACTATGTGGTTGAATGACTTCCCCGAGATTTGGTATCCTAGTTTAGGTTAGATCTAAATTTGAGAGCTTATCTCTCCCAATCTAAGTCCAAATTTGGATGTTTCTCAAAGATATTTAATCTGTGGTGGTTCGATATATTATTTTCTTCATGTAGTGATAGTATTAAAGATGCTGAACCTAGGTTCACATTGCAAATTATATTTTTTAGAGAAGAAGATCTCGCCATGAAGCTGTCTTTATATTTTTACATAAAAAAATGAGAATGTAAACCAAAAAAAAAAAAAAAAAAAAAAAAAGGGAACGCATTGCCGATGACTTTGATCAAAAGAAAACTTTTGAAAAAGTCTTGAGATACGGAATCAATCAAGGCCCAATCAGATAACCAGCCAGTCAATTAGATACCTTTGGATCATGGCCAATAATTATCGGGTCGCTGTCTAATTCGGTGGGAATTCGCAAAAGCAGTTCCACCACCGGATTATATTTTCGGAGAAGCATCATATAGTGAGTGGGATGCGTCCCGTGCAAGCGCGTGTCACGTGGTGGGCCTGAAGTGAACGGAAAGCCGTGGGAAAGGCAGAAATGACCACCAAATCGGTAAATTAAAGTTACTTTAATTTATGCCTTTGCCTTTTATGGCTGATAATGTAGTTTAATCAATCAACCACCCCCGAAACCCCACCAAAAACAAAAGGAAAAAAAAAAAAAAAAAGAGTTCGTAGGTGTTAAACTATTATCAATTTTTTCTTGCAAGAGTTTCCTAGATTTTTCTAAAAACTACAATTATCTAGAAGTTACTAGTTGAACTCTTGCGGTAGTTAGGATTAGGAACGAATACTGATGGAAAAATATGTCTCCTTCCCTCCTTAGAACTCTCTTGGTTATCATTCATTATTGTTTTCCAGATGACTACTTTTGAAGATTGGGGAGTGAATCACACGACGTATAGTAACTTTAAGTGCGATCGAGTCGAGGCTTTGATTTTTTGCACTGTTGTCGTGGCAATGCGTTAGATGTCTAATAAATGAATAATTATGCCAGCATATTGTGATATTGCTGTGGAACTGGTTCTTTTGTGCACTATGGAAATGATGTTTACTTTAGATTAGTCCCCAATATTTCTTGTCTACTGCCTTGAGAGACTTTCCAATTATGTTTTACATAAGTAATCGCTCCATTGTATAATGTACAGTGATGCTTGATCCTCAAGCTTGTTTTTTGATGATGTCAACGATTTTGTTGGTGTCTATCCTCTTTCTTACTATAGGCTGTACATAATTGTGTGTTCAGGTGCTTGCTCATGTTTCTCAAGTCCAATGAGGTTGAGCTTCTTCAAAAATTAGTCGACCACAAAAGTCTAACACTTGATCTGGTATAAAGAACGTTAAATAAAAGGTCTCCGTTTAACTTTGATATTGCAATTCAATTCCATTATTGCAGAGCTCCTTGATAGATATTTAACGTAAAAATCAAGGAGTTGCTACTATATGTATGTGAACACTTGAGCTTAGTCATCTAGACCTGTCAAACATGTTTAGTCAATTCGATCTTTAGGCAGGTTGGAAATAGACCCAATGTAAATTAACTCATGTTTTATGCAATAATATTTGACGACTCATACTCAAATAGCTCTCTGCTAAACATATTTGCCAAGATTGTAACCCATAATTTCCATAAGTAGTTTCATATTGTTACTTTTGAAGATAAAAAAAAAAATCAATACATAGTATCAAAGGACATGCACTAGACCCCAAAGAATCACACCAAAGAAAGAGCTTAAAAAAATAATTATACCTTGAATTTTAGTTTGAATTAGAACAATTCAAGTAAGAAAGTAGAAGTTTGATTCTTTAATTACTAATTAAGTTTGAATAATTGCAAAGTGTCAAATGATCTAAGAGAAAAATCAAAGTACAAGAAATTGTACGTCTTTAATTAATCCAAAGTTCCCTGAAATGTAAATTTCATACCATAGCCTCAATAAGAAACGGGATTAGCAAGTGGCAATTTTCTTCTTAAACAGGATCTAATCGTGATTTTTTATTGCATTTTTCTAATCAAATGAACCGGTGCCCTAAAATCCGAAGTTTTCAACCAGTGTTTCCTAATTTTACATCGAGTAATATCTACTGCCACTCCTCGTGGTGGGCCCCCATCATTGACGTGGAGTCGTCCATTACATATAGGATACATGCTATTTTATGTGAAACAGAGGCATCAGGACATTTGTGTTTTATTTTTTTATCGAAAAAGTTCTCATTTCATTTCTAATGGTAAAATTAGAGGAACAATCCAAATGGGTTTCAGAATAAAGAACATCCAAAAGAGATTGAGGGGAACTAGAGACCCAAATCTGAGATAGAGATTGACTGAGCAGGGATTTGGCAACTCAATCGGCGGTTTTATTTAGATCTCTCGGTCTCTTAGTCAATTTTCATCCAGGAAATGAAGCTAGAGCAGCGCGGCCCGTATGGACTATTTCGCTGACTTCCCAAGGGGTGCATCTAACCCCAAAATCGTCTGAACTGCTGTGTAGCAATCAGACTCAACAGCAGCCCCTTGTGACCCTTTTTCCTCTCCTCATTTCACAGCGTTCCAAGCCTTCGCATATCACTAGGGTTTCTAGATTCAAGGGAGATTGTGCCTTCACCGTGCGAGCAAAACCGCTGAGCAGCACCCCATTCTCGTCCCCGTACACCCCTGCTACTGATCCGTCGTTAGTTCCTGGTGTGAAGGCTCCGTCGACGTTAATTTTCACCCATCCGGGCTCCAGCGGTCTCCATCTTACAGGTACTTCGGTAGCTTTGCTGATGTTTTGCTGCTGTGATGAAGCTGGATCTTTGAATTTTTGTTTTGACGCGAGCAGATCAGCCACCACGCCCTGCTAATCTGGCATCCTTGCTCTAAAAACTGCTGCATTCCTCTGTTTCCAGATGAGTCAGAGAGCTTCGGCTACTATTTCGGGTTTGGGAACTTGAGGAAGGTGGCTTTTATACTCCATAAATCAGCGGTCTATACTCGTTAGTCAAACAGCCAAGAATCAATTTCCTCCACCGTTTTAGCCCATTCCCTCCCTCGGAATGATATGGCAGAATCACTCCTTGCCGGCATCGCGGAAGGGGTGCTTGGGAAGATTGCCTCCCTGGCCGTCCAAGAAGTCGTCGGGATTTATGGTCTTGAGAACCAGCTTAGCGAGCTTAAAGAGACGGTGATTGCCATCAAGGCAGTCTTGTTAGATGCGGAGGAGCAGCAGGCGAAGAACCACAGTCTGCAAGTGTGGTTAGATCGGCTTCAAGATGTGTTGTATGATGTGGAGGACGTGCTTGATGAATTCGAGTGCGAAGCCTTAAGGAAGCAGGTGATAAGTCGTTACGGGGGCATCAAAGAGAAGGTACGCCGCTTCTTTTCCGTCTCTAATCCACTAATATTCCGTGCAAAACTCAGTGATAAGATCAAGGAGATACGGGAGAGATTATCCATAATTTCCGTTGAGAAAGATCAATTCGGTCTTATTGCACGGAGTGTTAACAATGATGCGGCACATACTCGATCACGAGAGATGACTTACTCATATGTAAACAAGTTGGAAGTTGTTGGAAGAGATATTGATAAAGAAAAGATAATCGAGATGTTGATACAGCCAGTAGATAACAAAAATATCTCAGTGATTCCCATTGTTGGAATGGGAGGTTTAGGCAAGACGACACTAGCGAAATTGGTTTACAACGACGGCAATGTGAAAGAGCAGTTCAAGTTGAGAATATGGGTATGTGTACCTCAGGACTTTGATTTAGGGAAAATTATCGAAGGAATCATCAAAGATGCAACCCGTCAAAGCTTGGGTAACTTTGATATTCAGCAATTGCAAACGCTTTTGCAAGAAACCATCAAAGACTAGAAATATCTACTTGTCTTAGATGACGTATGGAGCAATGACCGCAATAGATGGAATGAATTGAGAAATTTGCTAAGCCAAGGAGATAGTGGAAGTAAGATAATTGTGACAACACGCAATTTAGAAGTCGCTCGTATGATGGGAACCCGTCCAACGCATAATCTGAAAAGTCTTTCTCATGAAGACTCAATGGTTTTGTTCAAAAAATGTGCATTTGATGAGAAGGAAAGGGAGCCTTGTCCTAAACTCGTTGAGATTGGAAATCATATTGTTGAAAAATCACATGGAGTGCCTCTCCTTGTGAAAACTCTGGGGTGCCTACTTTACACAAAGCATGAAGAATGGTATTGGGCACGTATAAGAGATAGTGAAACATGGAATTTAGCAGAAGTAGAAAAGGACATTGTGCCAGTACTTAAGCTTAGCTATGATTATTTGCCATCCAACTTAAAACGTTGTTTCGCCGCATTGTCACTTTTGAGAAAGGATCATGAATTTATTAGCATTGAGTTCACTCATTATTGGATGGCTTTAGGACTCATTAGTTCAGAAGACGTAATTGTTGAGTATATCAAAGAGTTGTGGAATAGATCTTTGATCCAAGAAGTTATGCAATTTGGATCGACGTTAACTTTTGAAATGCATGATCTGGTCCAAGATCTTGCATCGATTGTGGCAAAAAAGGAATATTCTATGGTTGGCTTAGATACTGCAGAGATTTCAAAAGGAGTACGACATGTTTCATTCTCTAGCTTTCTGTTTGAGGGAATCTCGAATTCTGATGGAGTACCCCTTTTTATGAGACAGCCAACTTCAAAGAGGTTGCGTGCGATTACACTTTGTGGCAAAGTTGATGAGTTTATTACGAGAGAGTTCATTAGAACGTGCCTCTCCAAGTGTAAGCAGTTACGAATTCTGGACTTGCAAAAAGGTAGTTTTGAGGAGCTGCCAAGTTCCATTGGCAACTTGAAGCAATTGAGATCATTAGGTCTCGATGATAACGTGCAATTGAAGAAGCTTCCAGATTCCATTTGTGAGCTGCAAAGTTTACTAATATTATCCCTTACTGGTTGCTCAGAGCTAGGTAATTTACCCAAAAATATGAATAGGCTTGTTAGTCTAAGATATCTATTCGTAACAACAAAGCAAAAGAGTTTGCAAGAAAGTGGTATACAATACCTAGAAAGTCTGCGACTTTTGTATGTTGATGGCTGTGAAAATCTCCATGTTTTATTTGAAGGCACTTGCCAGTTGACTCGCCTTGAGCACCTAGCGATTGAAAATTGTGGGAGACCAATTTTTGTGCATTTTGAGAAATTAATCGCCCTTCAGAACTTGTATATTGAAGATTGCAAGCTCACGTTGACTCAAGAGAATAAGTCCAGCTTTCCGTTAAATCTTAAAATTCTGGTTATAACAGAGTTTGAACAAGTGATGGAGTTGCTCCAATGTCTCGTGGGATCTTGCACTTTGGAATACTTACGCATTGGTGATTGCCCAAACTTCACAGCTGTACCTGAATGGCTACCAAATCATATGCATCTCAAATGTATTCACTTCTTCGATTGTTCCAACTTGTCATTTTTGCCGCAAGGAGTCCGATCACTCACCGCCCTCAAAGAATTGCATGTCGCGGATTGTGGCGAACTGAGCAAGAGATGTCAACATACAACGGGCGAGGATTGGCCCAAAATTGCTCACATTCCTCGAATTGAACTTGATTATAGGAAGGTACAATGGACTGAAGATTAGGTACGCATCAGTTTGCCTCTCCTTTCATTTCTTCTTCGTTCTTAGATGTGATATAGCCGTATATAGTGAGAGTCACTTCTTATATATTTTTTCCTGACATCCTCACTTGATCCGACTTGTTTACGAATGCATCATGCACATTCATCACATTGAAAGTACAATTTTATTTTCCTATGATGCAATCTCGTTTTCTACTTTAACTTGAAAACTGCAATGTGACGTAATGTTTTCAATGTGTACTTCTTTTGATGATTATTATTGCAGAAGGCTACAGCAATGAATCAATTGGCACTTTTATTCTGCTTACATAAAGTTGAAGAACATCATACATTCATACTCAATCAGTTGTTATCTTCAAGCATAATAATAATTTAAAAATGATTTCAAACGAAAGTATTCATGTCAAGTTATACTTAAACTCACTTGATGATCACCTATCTTGATTTATTTATCAAATTGCTCTTGAGGAATTTCATTTTTCCGATACATCAGATAGCTCGTCTAGCTTAAGTTGTTCTATATAAATTATTAAATGAATCGTTTGCAAGTGTCCAAAAGGACTAGTTAGTTCTCTAACTATATCAAAAGGCAGTGTGAAATAGTCGGACAAATATTGAAGAAAATGCACTTACTAGAAAAGCCACATATATAAGAAACATTACAACTTCTTTTACTTCAGAAAAATTTTCATTTTCATTTTCATTTTTTAGTAAAAGGGGAAGCAGAAACAGGTTCAAAAAGTTTAACCAAAAATAAAGGTTTTCTTTCTGAGTGCGACTTCGAATTAAAATATGGAGAATACTGAAAGGTTTATGTTAAGTCTATATGTTTAATTCGAAAACATTTTCCCTCACTTTAATTTGGCAATTATTTTTAAAAAATTAAATGCATTTTCACGATGTTTTTTCATTCTTAAATGGAAACGCAAACAAAAAATTTTGTAAACTTTGAGGAACCAAATAAGACTTTAAATTTTCGAAGCGCATTCAGCGAAGTTCTATAAGTACTTAGGGGCACTTTTCAATTTATTTTTTCCTGATAAATAAACCATGTCATGTTCACCCAATATGATTAGTATGTAGTAACTTAAAAGCATTACAGCTACTCCTCCAGGCATTGCAGGTTCTTATCCAAACTTTTAAGACTTGTTTGTTTCTAAGTAAGCAAAGATGGAAAAGTACTATTTTCTTTTTCACCAAAATTTAAAATGTTATTTGAATTTCATAAATTTATTAAAATATTATATGCGAATCTACTTGCGTAGATTTATTTTTATAATTTGTCAAAATTTCAGGTATATTTTATAAACAAAAAGCCCAAGTTTCTGTGCCATACGTTTTTAGATTGGGGCTATATGTGGACTCCTGATTTTGATGTAACCTAACAATAGTAAATTAAGATTGATTATTCGAGTATCATTAGCACACTGTTCAAAACTAATGTGAACCATCAAATGGGTAAGCGCTTACCCATAGTGTGCATACGGCACATAAAAAGTATGGTTTCCACATGTTATTTCGGATACTTGTCCCTTGGAGTTATGATATTATTTTCTTTTAAAAAAGAATTTCAAAAATACTGATAAGAGCACTAAAATTTCCACATTTTTTTATGCTAGACTAAAACTACTACATGGACTTTTATAGGGACAAATCGGACACCCATTTAGAATTTAATTTAGCTAAACAAATGAAAAAGCATCTTGGTAAATAGATTATACAAGAGTGACAAATTTGCACGGCACCACAATAAATGCCATAATACTATGTTATAGATACTCCAAGCTTATTTGGTTTTTTTTTTCTTATGAGTGTAGGTGAACTCCCATGATCTATTTGCCATGCCATAGGGCTATCCGCAAAGATTTGGACACGCACTCAATTTATCCTTCGTCAGTCTCTTTCACTTTCAGGGATTAAAGCCATGGCCGTTGATATCGTACTTTTCTCTTTCCTTGAATCAGTGTTGTTCTTTATGATTTGCTAGTGTTTGTATTACAAATTCGTCTATGGAGAAAGTACCTTATTTGTATTGTATAAAACTAACTGGAGCATTATCTATATTTGAACTTCCTTAGAACAATGTTTGTCTATCATTCATTGATAGTGTATGAAATCACGATGCATCTCCAGATCTTATTTTTGGAAAATTAGAGTCTTTTATTTGATCTTTTTCTCTAGACTCTTAAAGAGTTTCCTCAAAACAATATCTTTAAAAAACCACACTGATTTTTCTAAATAGGAGGATTATTTTTTTCCGCTTTTGCTATAAAGACTGGATCTTATGAAAAATTAATTCACTGCCAGCTCGGATCTCATGCCCTTCCATAATTAGAATGGGATCTTAAGGAAAATCCGCGCTCGTTGCATTCGTGTATAACCACAAAAAGGTTTTGAGTATGCATTTCGGTATATGGATATGCATATCCTGGTGATTTGGATCTAAAAGTGCTCTTGAAAATGTCGGGAGAGACGCTGTCAGTCAAGGCTTGATCATAGTTCTTAGCTGCTATCAGATACCTTGGACATTGAGCAACTGAAGGCTCATCTAAATAATTAGTAAACGTTGAGAAGCTTTTCCTCGTACTGGAAGATGGATGGGACAACAGTTGTACTTTTAGAAAGTGGAACGAGATGAGAGACTTGTTCTCGGAAGGCGCTAAGGGAAGTTTTCTAGCTGCGACAACCTGCAGACACGAAGCCGTTTCCTAATGCATTTGTATTAGCATTCGAGTTAAAAGCCCTTCTTCCTCTCGGGACACTCTCTTGCCTTTCCTCAGATGGGTATTCGACCGCAAGCAAGAAAATCCAGGTTTGGAGACTGCAATCAAAATCGCCTACAAATGCAAACTAGTTCCTCTTCCTGTGAAATTTCCCGGGAGCTTACTTTATATGCTAAAAGCGACCGGTCAACAATAATGGGCATCGATAAGAGAGAATAGCAGCACCCGGGAATCGGTAACAAAGACAAAACGACGTCCTTCCTGCACTCGAATTAATCGGTAACATGGAAACCTTGTTTCGCATTTTGTATCATGTTTCGCAAAGATTATTGGCACCCCTGCTTTCGTTTGAGTTTTGAGCAATTTTGGAGCACATGTTGATTAATACGCCTGTCGAGCGAAAATCAAGCACAGAAAGAAGCTGGCAAATATTATGTCAAAAGGAAGCCGAGTCTTTGCTTGCTATTCAAAATGCATGATCTAGTGCAGAATCTTGCTTAATCAGTTTCACAAAGTGAGTATTTGACAGTAAATTCGAACGTTAAAGCCTCATTTTAGTTCAATTGATAAAGAATCCACCAATGGATTTAACATTCGGAGCAATCGCATTTCATGAGATTGCACTCTCTGTCTACCGTTTGGATGAAAATTTGTGAAGTTTAGGTCTTTTGATGAAAACACATCACAATCAATGGTTGAGTTTTTCTGTTTCCGCATCTTCCCGTCCTGACCAAGGCTGCAAAGATCTGCAATTCACCCGCCACCATGTCGCCATCCGACCATCGCCACCATGAGGCCTTGGCTTCGCATCTCCATCGGCATAGTTTGATGTCTAAACATTTTCATCAACGATGAAAATATTTTTTTATTCATTTTTGTAGGAGATATAAGCGATCAATTTTAGCAAAAAAATTTTTAAATTATTTACTTTTCACGAAACAAATAGAGCATTTATGCTGCTTTGTTAATTTTGAATTTTTTGCCAAGCAAACATTATAATTTTTGCTGCTGCTTTACATCAAAATCTCAACCTTTATTAGTGGTTTTTTTTTTCCGTCAATGTCCAGGATTTTTTGATTTTGTAGTCTGGGTAATTTATCTGTTGCCAGATGATTGCTAGATTTAATTTGTTTTTGGGTCAGGTAATTGCTAGAATGGTAATAAGGTGGTCTTTTCTCTTTTTATTTTACGCTTATTTTGGGCATTGGCTCTCTTATTTATTTATTTATTTTTGGTGGGTGGAGGCGGTTGATGGCTGAGTAGTGGAGCAGGTAATTCCCTTAAGAACATGGATCAGCAATAAACTACTAGCAATATATAATACAATTACTTGACCATTGAACATCTATAATATCCGTTGACCATGAATAATTAGCAACCTGCCCGGTATTATATTCAGGTCGTTGACGTTTGCCTTCTTTGTCATATAGAGATGTCTCGACGTCTTTCTTTTTCTCGTTTTCAAAATGACTGTCCCATTCCAGGAATCCTTCATTATATGAGGGACAAATGCTAGTGTGAAACGTGGACACTGAGACATTCTTGTTTAGACCATCAAATTTTACGAGAGAAACAGCCAGAAATCAATTTTCCCCCACCGTTTTAGCCCATTCCCTCCCCGGAAAAACATGGCAGAATCACTCCTTTTTAGCATCGCGGAGGGGGTGCTTTGGAAGATAGCCTCCCGCACCCTCCAAGAAGCCGCAGCGATTTATGGCATCGAGAACCAGATCAGCGAGCTCAGAGAGACGTTGACTGTCATTAAGGCAGTGCTGTTAGATGCGGAGGAGCAGCAGGCGAAGAACCACCTTCTGCAAGTGTGGTTAGATCGGCTTCAAGATGTATTTTATGATGCGGAAGACGTACTGGATGAGCTCGAGTGCGAAGCTTTAAGAAAGCAGGTGTTAAGCCGGTATGGGGGCATCTATGGGAAGCTATGCCGATTCTTTTCCCTCTCTAATCCAATCATGTTCCGTGCAAAAATCAGTCATAAAATCAAGGAGATAAGGGAGAGACTATCCAGAATTTCTACCGATAAAGATCAATTCGGTCTTAACGTGCCGAGTGCTGACAATGGTGTGACACATATGCGATCACGAGATATGACTTACTCGTTTATAAACAAGTCAGATGTCTTCGGAAGAGATCTTGATAGGAAAAAGATAATTGAGTTGTTGCAGCCAACTTATGACAAAAACCTCTCCGTGATTCCCATTGTTGGAATAGGAGGTTTGGGCAAGACAACCGTGGCTAAATTAGTCTACAATGATGACAGCGTGAAAGAGCAATTTGAGTTGCACATATGGGTGTGCGTGCCTAAGGACTTTGATTGAAAGAAAACTATTGAAGGAATCATTGAAGATGCAACTGGTCAAAGTTTAGGCAACTTTAATATTCAGCAGTTACAAACTCATTTGCAAAACATTGTCAAAGACAAGGAATATCTACTTGTCTTGGATGACGTATGGAGCAACGACCGTCGTAAATGGGATGAATTGAGAGCTTTGCAGGAGCTAGTGAAAGCAAGATCATTGTGACAACACGCAATTCTGAAGTTGCTTCTGTAATGGATACCCATCTAGCGCATAATCTAAAATGTCTTTCTCATGAGGACTCTATGGCCTTGTTCAAAAAATGGGCATTTGATGAAAAGGAAAAGGAGCTTTGTCCTAAACTCATTGAAATTGGAAATGATATTGTTGAAAAATCTCAAGGAGTGCCTCTCCTTGTGAAAATTTTGGGGGTCTACTCTACACAAAGGATGAAGAACAATATTGGAAATATATAAGGGATATCGAAACATGGGAGCTAGTGGAAGCGAAAAAGGACATTTTGCCAGCACTTAAGCTTAGCTATGATCATTTACCATCCCACTCAAAACGATGTTTTTCTATTTTATCACTTTACCCAAGAGGACATAAAATCAAGAGCACGAATTTGGCTGATTTATGGATGGCTTTTTGGACTCATTAGTTCAACAAGGAATAAACTAGCATTGGAAGATGTCGGTGTTGAGTACATCAAAGAGTTGTGGAAGAGATCATTGATCCAAGAAGTTGAGGAGCATGAATCAATCTTAGCATTTAAAGTTCATGATATTGTCCATTCTCTTGCAATGAGTGTGGCACAAAATGATTGTTCTATTGTTGGCTTAGATACCATGGAGATTTTAGAACGAACTCGGTACGTTTCGCTCTCAAGCAGTTCGTTAAAGGGAATCTCAAATTTCAATGGGGTTTCACCTTTTTTGAAAAAATCCAACTTCGAAGAGGCTACGTGCAATCAAACTTCAGTTCAAAGTTACTGATGGAGTTATTACTGAAGAGTTCTCGAAAATATGCATCTCAAAGTGTAATTCTTTAAGGTATTTGGATTTGCCATTTGGTAGTTTTGAAGAGCTACCAAGTTCCATATGCAACTTGAAGTAATTGAGAATGTTATCTCTCCAACATAATAAGCGATTGAAGAAGCTTCCAAATACCATTTGTGAGTTGCAGAGTTTGCTATACTTATCTCTCGTTGGTTGCTCAGAGCTAGGCCACTTGCCGAAAAATATGAAAAGGCTCATCAGTCTTAGATATCTATACATAACAACAAAGCAAAAGAGTCTGCAATAAAGTGGAATACAATACCTTGAAAATCTACGCCTTGTAGGACTCGAAGGGTGCAAAAATCTTGAAGTTTTGTTTGAAGGTACTTGTTGACTGACTTGCCTTCAAAAGTTGGAAATTTTAGATTGTGGGAGACCAATATATGGGCCTTTTGGGGAATTAATTGCCTTAGAGTGCTTGACAATTACTAAATGCCAGCTCATGTTGACCCAAGAGAGTAGGTCCAATTTTTCGTTGAATCTTCGTACACTAGTAATTCAAAAGTTCGAACAAGTAATGGAGCTGCTTCAATGTCTCAAAGGATTGGCCTGCACTTTGGAGACCTTTTTTGTCTATGATTGCCCAAGCTTGACTGCTGTACCTGAATGGCTACCAAATCACACATGTCTCAGATTAATTTGCTTGATTCGACGTCCCAACTTATCATCCATGCCACAAGGAATCCGGTGCCTTACTACCCTAAAAGAATTGCGCATCGTACATTGTGGTGAATTGAGCAAAAGATGTGAGCCTCAAACTGGCAAGGATTGGCACAAAATCGCTCATGTTCCTCGAATCAAAGTTGATTGGAAACGAGTACAATGGACGGATGACTAGGTACACATCTATTTGCACCTCCCTTCATTTCTCCTTCATTCTTAAATGTAAGAATAGCCATATATATTCACTTAAAAAAAATTAGGATGAGAGAATAATGCAGTATGCTCACTCATAATATTGACGACTTTGACTGTATATTTTGACAACTCTTGACAAATTTGTATTTCACATTGAAAATAAAACTTGAGTCCCTTCGATGGAAACTCATAGTCTCCTTTTACTTGGAAAGTGATTATTATTGCAGAAGGCTGAATCTATAAATTAATTAGAGATTTTTTTTCTGCCGTATATGAAGTTGAAGGACATCATGCATTCATGCTCAATCATGATAACGCTATCAGCGGTCGTTGTTCAAGTTTCAATTGAACTAACTTAACGGTCATCTAGTTTCATTTTTCAATGCATAAAAAAGCTGCTCTAGCTAAACTTGACAGTTTGAATATAATTTATCAAATGAAACAGTTGCAAGTGTCCTAAAAGGACTAGTTTGGTTCACCGACCATATCGAAAAGAAATCATGAAATACTTGGATGCACTCGAGCACGTACCTATTTTCCACCAAAATTGTAAAATGGGTAGTCTTCAAAACCTCCATCTTTCATTTGGAATGAAAGCACGGAGAAGATCTAAAAGATATTTTGAGTCTATACCTTTAATTCGAAAACAGTTTCCTTCATTTTAATTTGATGATTGTTTTTAAAAAATCAAATGCATTTTATAATTTTTCATTCTTAAATGGAAACACAAACAAAGAAAATCTTGGAAACTTTGAGGCACCGGATAAGGCCTTAAGTTATCGAAACGCATTCATAGAAGCTCTGTCAGTACTAAGGGGCACTTTTTAGTATATTTTTCCTTATAAATAATATTAATATATAGTAAATTGAAAGCTTTTCCAGTCCTCATTGCAGGCTCAACTTTTAGGACTTGTTGGTTTCCGCTAAGCAAAAGTAAAACTAAGTTTTTATTATTTTCACTTTTAAAATATCATTCAAATTTCAGAAAATTATGATAATATTATATGTGAATTTATTTGCTGACATTTTGTACTTTATGAAATTTTCAGGTGTTTTATATTAACAAAAAGCCTTACTATTTGTGTCGTAGGTTTTTAGATTAGGGCTATATGTGGACTCTTTGTTTTGATGTAACCTAATAATAGTAAATTAAGATTCGTTATTCAAGTACCATTATCACACTGTTCAAATAGAATGTGAACCATCAAACAGGTAAGTGCTTATTTACATACACAACATATAAAAAGTATGGTTTCCACATGTTATTTTGGGTACCTCCCCCTTTGAGTAATGATATTATATTTTTTTTTTAAAAAAATTCAAAGCAAAACAATAACTTCTAGATCAGTTTTCAGTGAAAGCAATTGTACACCCATATAAAAAATTGATTTTGCTGAACAAATGAAAGGTATCTTGATAAATAGAATATCAGAGAATGACAAATTCACATGGTACCACAGTAAATGCCATGATACTATGTCATATATACTCCAAGCTCATTTTCTTTTTTTCTTCTTGTGAGCGCAGGGAAACTCCCATGATCTATATGCCATGTCACGTGGATCTCTAGAGAGAATTGGAAGTGCATTCAACCATCGATCTCTTTCATTTTTATGGATGAAACCACGGCCATTGCTATTGTACTCTTTTCTTTCCTTGAATTTTGTGTTGTTACTTATGATTTGCTTGTGTTTGTATTATAAATTTCTGTACGGAGATAATACCATGTTCGTATTGTATAAGACCAATTGAGCATTATCAATAATTAAATTTCCTTAGAACCATTATTTATCTTTCATTCATGAATCATGTATGACATCATGAGGCATCACCGATTCTTATTTTTGGTAAATTATAGTCAGTTAATCTTTTTATAAATTTCCTCTAGACCATTAAAGAGTTTCTCGAAGCAATGCAATTGAAAAACCACATTGATCTTTCCTTTTTTATTTGTTTTACTTCACTTCTAAATAGGAGGATTGTTTTTCCCTTTTTGCTGTTGAGATTGGATCTTACGAAAAATTAATGCACAAATTGCATGAAGAATAATAAGTTTATGTTATCTGCTCCGAGCCTTTGGCAGTTTTAGTCTCCCAAGTACATTCGTTTGAAATCAATGTTACATATGCTATAGTTTCTCATAAGTTCAACACCTCCTGAATCGATTTGATAAATACACTAGAGCGCACGGAATTGTTTGAATTGGATATCATGAAGAAGAGAATGAGATCGAGGGGGTTCAGTCTGAAATTTTAGCCCAAGTCGGGATCATTCGAAGATGAAATCATCTTTCAGACTGAGAGCGGGAACAAAAAGATAACAGAAGAACCACAGGTCGACTCGCACCATATTAAAACCTTAATGTTCTGTCATTTGCTTATCAAATAGATTTTTTTTTTTTTTTGGTGACCCAGGGAACCCCGCACGGCCGGTAGCCGGGAGTAAACCACTGGGGGCGACACGTGCTAGCCACCACACACGTGCCACCAGGTAAGTCACCCTGCGACGCGCTGAAGTTTCGAACCCCTCCCCTTCGTGAGGGGGAGGAAACCCAAAGCCAACTGCGCCACCCAGGTGGGTGGTGCTTATCAAATAGATTGATCCTTTTAGTTGGAACAATTTTTTTTAGTATAGCCGTTATGATCGCCTGCCAAAGGCAGGACTATGCTGGTATTCGTTGTCTCAGTTTATGATGTTCTCTTGATAACCCCTACTGTTTTTTCTATGGCAAGTCTAATTTCATCTCTCAAGAGCCCCTATTTCAGTTGCAAAAGCACTAGCACTCCCTACGTTTTTGGACATACCGGGTATCCAATTTCCACGATGATCTCTCAGGACTCGTCCGCCCCCGACATATCAATTTTCCTAACGTCTGCGAAAAACTCTTCTGCCTTAGACAGACAAAGAGACTTTTTTTTTTTTTTTTTTTGGTCTGTAAAGTGAAGTATATTCAACTTAATAATGTATTACAACCTGCCAGTATAGCGTCAACACATATTAGATTCATAAGCTGAAAGGGAGTAAAAATAGTCCAACTACGAAATGAAGACCCTCCTAAATGGGCTTTGCAAGCCCAATCAGCCACAGTGTTAGCTTCCCTTCTGCAGAACCCTAAGGACAAGTGAGAAAAGGAATCGAGCAAGGACGCCGCTTCAGCAAAAAGCACACGATCCCTCCAAGGCGGATGCTTTCGAAAGTTCAGCATCTCTACCAAGCAAAGATTGTCCGATTCAACAAGGATCTGAGCGTGCTGGAGTCCCTGTGAAAGCAGATGCTGAAGAGCCGCAGAGAATGCCTGAATTTCGGTCTGCAAAGCTGAACTCACAGTCACAACCCTAGAAAACCCATCGGTAAGAGATCCGCAGTAATCCCTGTAAATACACGCGATTCTGCCTTCTTTGCTGCCTAATTCATAAGATCCATTAATATTAACCTTGATTGCACCAGGATGAGGGGGTTTCCAAAACAGATCGTGTAACCTAATCTGCTTTTTCTTTGTACCACAGGGGAGAGCAGCTAACTGGTCGACACGAGCATGGATTAGAGCACTCTCAGCAACCAGAAAAGGATTAAGAGGAGTCTTTCTGAACAGGTATCCATTTCTTGCCTTCCAAATCTGCCGCAAAACATTTGAGATGAGCAACAGTCTATCTGATCGATTATTATGGCCAATTGTAGATAACAGCCAAGCATCCACACGCTAAACATTGTTGGGGGAGATAGATATGCCAATCTTAGAATGCGACCAGACCGTCCGAGTCCACTCACAAAGCATAAAGATATGTTCCACAGTCTCTGGTATGTTTTGATTGCATATAGGACAGTAAGGGTTACTAATAATTTTCCTACAATGTAGGTTGTCCCTGGTAGCCAGAGAGTTAGTGCAAACTGACCAAAGAAAGCTGTGGAGCTTCGGAGCCGATGACATCTTCCATAGTAATCGCCATAACAAGGTAGGTGTTTGATATGAAGAAGAAGCTCTGTTGTTTTGCTGGTCTGTTGAAGTTTGTCGAATGTGATGATAAGCTGATTTCACCGTGTAAATTCCCTGAGAGTTTGCTGTCCATATGATTTCATCTTTAGAGCAAGTAGGTCTAATCTGAATAGCACAGATCTGTTGGATAGTCTGCAGATCAAAATATTGATGCAATAAATTTGTTTTCCAAGAGCTTGTAGATTGGTCAAGAAGATCAGCTACGAGTAAAGGTTCGTCTTGGGCCCTTGGTCCACAAATGATACCAATGGGGAGCCATCGATCCTCCCTTATTTTGATTGATGCACCATCACCCACTGACCAACACACATGATCAATAATAGCATCTCTCCCACACAATAGACTCTGCCAGCCCCAAGATGGGCGAGAGCCTTTAACAGCCATAAAAAGAGACGAGGAATGAAAATACAATCCTTTAAAGAGTTTCCCCCAAAGAGAATCAGGCTGCTTAAATAGACGCCATGCTTGCTTCCCAAGCATTGCTTTGTTAAAACAACCAGATCCTTAAAACCAAGACCACCTACTTCTTTTCTATTCTGCATAATCTTCCAACTCTGCCAATGAATACCTACCTTGCTCGAATCATTTCTCCACCAGAACCTTGCCATGTGTTTCTCCACAGTTTTGCATAAAGATATGGGAATTTTAAATACAGACATTGCATAATGCGGAATAGCTTGAATCACAGATTTCAGCAAAGTTTCCTTTCCAGCTTTCGAAATCATCTTCTCCTTCCACCCTTCTAATCTGAACTGGATTTTACTCAGGAGCCATGAAAACATATCCTTTTTTGAACGACCCCATTCGACACGATCATAGGCTTTCCTCATATCAAGTTTGAAAATAGCTTGAAAATGGCTTTTTCTTCTTCTTGATTTAAGCTGATGAATTACTTCCTGCACCACCAAAATGTTATCCTGGATTTGACGACCTGCCACAAAAACACACTGCTCCTCAGAAATTAACATAGGCAGAATAGGCTTCAGCCTATTAGCAAGCACCTTTGATATGATCTTATAGGCATAAGTGCATAAACTAATAGGATGGTAATGGTCTAGATTTTCAGGATCAGGAATTTTGGGAATTAGAGTAATTGCCGTTCTGTTCAACTGGTGTGGGAGGGCTCCAGACTGAAAAAATTGCTGTACTGTTTTGACAATATCCCCTTTTATAATGTCCCAATGCGATTGATAGAACAACCCGTTTAATCCATCGGGTCCCGGGGCTTTAGACACTCCTAATTGAAAAGTAGCTTCCTTGATTTCTTCCATAGTTACAGGCGCGATAAGATTTGCATTCATAACTGGAGTGATTACTTGTGGACATTGCTGTAATACCTGATGGTAGTTTCTAGGGCCCGAAGTAGTGTAGATTTGAGCAAAGTGAGAAGTAGCCATCTCTTTCAGCCTGTCAGGATCCCGAACCCATTCTCCATTCTCATCTCGTAAAAAATTAATTCTGTTGCGTTGTCGTCGTTGCACTGTGGTGGCATGAAAGAACTTGGTATTGTGATCCCCCCACTTTAACCAGTTTATCCGCGACCGCATCGCCCAAAATTGCTCCTCTCTTAGCCAAGCTTGCTGTATTTGCTCTTTCAAAGCATGTATTTGAGAGTAATGCTCTAACATATTATCCTGATTCAGTAAATCTTGCAGTTGCTGCTCTAGTTCATTGACCCTGTTTCTGTGGTGCACAAACTTTCAACGGCTCCAAAGGGATAAAGCAGAAGTCACTACCTGCAATTTAACCAAGAGTGGGGAGTTGCACACTGAGGGAGAATTCCAAGCATCTGCAATGACTGATCGGCATTCCGCATCCTCATTCCAGAACGCTTCAAAGGTAAACTGCCTTTTTCCTTCGAGTCCCCACTACATTTGAATCAAGGATTAACGGACTATGATCGGAACCTATTGCAGGAAGCACAAAGACTTGTGCATTTGGGAAAACTATTCACCACTCAACATTACAGAAAGCTCTGTCTAGGCGCTCCTGCACTAGGGCCTCCCCTTCCCGATGATTTGACCATGACTGCTTAGGATATTGGGGACCGCCGAATCATGCCAGAATGTCCTTTGCTGCAATGGAGCAAACTACACACAAGTGGCAGCAACATTCAAACCTCTGTCGAAGCGAGGATGTGATTCACTGCTATGCTATTATGCAAACATTCCCGCAGCAAATGCATAAGCTGAGTGTAAAAGAAAATGGATTTTTCATCTTCAGGGTGGACTTCTATAGGTCCGATTTTTATAATTTTTAGCATTATTGAAAGGAAGCCAACGATTGAAAACCCATAAAGCAATTTTTGGGTAATAATTAATCTAATTCAACTGGGCCAAGGCGAGAAGCGTTTCGGTGAGGAACTTGATGCCAAGCGTCGTGATTGTTGAGGCGGCCTTGCAGCCAGCGACGAGTAGAGCCACCAGGAAGTCCACGACCTCCTCGCCGGAGAATCCGTCGTCCCGATCATCAGAGCCCCCAACGTCCTCTATTTTCTTTTCTTAGATTGTGTAACAAATTTTGACAAAATAAATAATACGATAATTTCTTATCCGATGATAAAATCAGTTTCATTAAGCAAGTATTTGTATTAATTAATTCGATATATATCTTTAATGGCATTAATGGGAGATCATTAATAAAACCATATATATTTTTAATGATTGGAAAATCATGAGTATTAGAATCTTTATAATTCTTTATGCGGAAATTTCTAAATTTTTTTTTTTATCGAAAAAACATGTAGGGAAATTTTTAAATTAAGGAATGTTAGATCTTCATAATTTTTTCACAACAGACATACATTTTTCCATAGTATTGACTTTAAGAAAGATGATTGCTACAAAAATGGGAGAAACGAAAAGATATGATTTCTCTCCCTCAACCCACTTCAATCTTAATGTTTTTTTTTTTTTATGGATAATGCAATGCGACTTTTTGGTCTATGGTACAAAGAGGACTCGAGGCTTTATATAAGCTATTAATATTCTATATTTTCGATCAAAAAAATTATTAAACCATAATTTAATAATATCATGTGGGCCACAATTATTTTTAGGTCCTCCTCATGCGCAAGATGGCATGATACCAAATACATAAATTGTTGTCATGGACTGAGGCATTGATCGGACGAGTTCCCCTAGGATCAAAGCATAATGCACTTATTGGAATTGTATGGGCTTTGAATTATGATATAACAACTCCAGAAACAAAATCCTTGATTACAACCTGCAATTGCCAATAGTTTTTTGGCTTGGATGAATCTCAAAATCTGCATTTGTAATGATCATCAAATATCTAAAAACAAGCGATTTGTAACTGATTAGAAAAATATTCTACAACAATAATATATCAAATCATTCATAGCAAAATCTATTCACTTCAACATAACTTTGCCACCGGAGAAAAATTATTTTCTTAATCTTACTATAAGAATGTCAAAACAGCTTGAATTAATTTGTTAAATCAAACTAGTTGCACATATCTATATGTTCATGATTGATGAAGGTGACTTTGACTTCTTGTGACTAATTCTAATATGTTTTTCAACATAACCGCTCTTTCTTAATAAATAATTTTTTACTTTCCACAATCGAATAAAATGCATAACTCTCACGATGCAATACATGAAAGTGAAAAGTTATCAACAATAGTCTTTTAAAATGTACTAGCATAATGGCTCAAAAGAAGCGTGTGGATGAAGCGAGGACCATAAAAATTCTTTTCAAGCTGCAAAGCACAATGCACTCTAGAATGATTACTTCTTCGCTATGAAGTTTTTTAAAAGAAAATGAGATTAAGGTATAATATAGTTATATGTTGTAATTGCTTACCCAGTATGTGCACAACATATAAATTATACGGCTCCCACTTATTATAATTTAAAAAAAAAAAAATTGGAAAAACTTATAAGAACAAAATCTTTACATCTTTTGTTATACAAAAAAAAAAATGTACATCAGTTTTTATTGAAAGAAATCTTACATCCATAAAAAAACTAATTTAGCTAACTAATGAAAAATAACTTGGTAAATAGAATATCAAAAAATGAGAAATTTGTAGGACACAACAATAAAAACCGTAATACCATAGCATAGATGCTCTTAAGCTCATTTCCTTCTCTCTTTTTTCCTTTTGCACTGATAAATTTCCATGATCTATTTGTCATTCTCTATGGATCTCCGCAAAGATTTGATCGTGAACTCTGTTAATCCCTTCGTCAATCTCTTTCTTTTTCAATGATGAAAATGATGGCCACTAATGTTGTAATTTTTTTCCTTTTTATCTTGAATGGGTGTTGTTCTTTAGTATTTGCTTGCATTAGTATTGCAAATTTCTCTACAGAGAATGTCATACTTGCGCATTATATGAGTTTGAAGTCTTTTTGAACGAGGTTTATCTTTCATTTATGGACAATGTATGTAATCATTATGCACCATCGAATCTTGCTTTGGTAAATTAGTGTCAATCACTTGATCGTTATAGACTATTTAAAGGATTTAATCGAAAAATGTACATAGAGAACCGCATTAATTTTTTCCGTTTGTAATTACTTCATTTCTACATGGGAAGATTATGTCATTCCCCCTACTGCTCCTAAGACTATATCTTATGAATATGAATGCACAAAGGCTAATTGCATGAACAATATAAGTTTCCGTTATCTGCTCAAAGCCTTCTCAACTTTAGTCTTAGTCTCCCGAGTACATTTGTTCGAATTCGTGATTATGAAAAGTTTGGCAATGACCAATCATGTACATTTCTCTCTATTACTCCAAAATTGGTGCATTCATTCCAAGAATAGTTTGCAGTGAGTTTATAAGGATGATGAACCCCTATCAAGTACTTTTGTCTCCTCCAATTGCTGGCGAACGCTAATTTTAAAAAAAGATCAAACGAAATAAACCCTGATCTTTAGCGACCTTTTGTTTGACAAATTTTTTGTTGCAAGTCTTTACATTATGAGATTTGAAAATTCAACTTTTTTTATGTCCCCATTATTTTTTTATTGCTATATCGAAGGAAAAATTTATACCCATTGTTGATGTATGTATTTCTTATTTCCAAAGGATTGTTTATTACAAATTGAATGGATAGGAACAAGATGATGTGCCCACAAGTTAATATCGATATTCTTTTTTCATTTATATGAAAAGTCGTCCATTGAAATCGTGACTCAATCAATCCATGTGCAATACGTATGTTACAAATACTATATAACTTGAAAGCTGGTAAACCATCAACAGGTTACTTAAAAATCAAATTACTTTTCACGCTATTTTTACCAACGGTATCAGAAATTTTCCAATAACTTCAAAAATCAATCAACTAAAGCAAATTTTCTAGATTTTCCCTTGAGAGGACCCTAGACTCGTTGATTTCCCAAACATTGGCACCCCAGCTGTCTTTTGAGTAATCTTTGGAGCGCATGTGGACTCATACGTCCGGCGAATGAAGACCAATCCCTCGTATAAGTTGGCAGAAATTATGTCAAAGATTAATCGTCGAGATCCTTCTTCCAAGAAGCTGAGGAGTTCGGCGAGGTTTTGCTATTCGAAAATGCATGTGCAAGATCTAGCTTCATCAAACTGGAATTTTGAGCGCTAACAGAATTCCATAGCGCAGCAGATATATTTCATTCTCAGAGACTTTGGTACAAAAAGCATTTGAATGACGATGAGATCTCGAGATCCACGAAAAACCTAAACTGAAGCAGGTCGTGCACGATGCATGCAAGGTTTGCCAATCTATAATTTAAGGGAAAATTTGCTAGTGTGTGCCTCTCAAAGTGTAAGTATCAAATGGTTCTCGACCTGCACCATTCAAGCTTTGAGGAGTTGCCTACTTCCATAGGCGACATAATGCAGCTGCGATATCTTGACTCGCGAGAAAATTGCCAAGTGAAGAAACTACCACGTTCTGTTTGTAAGCTTCGGAGTTCGCAGTTCTTTGATGTCTCAGTGATGTCTCAGGATGCACTGAACTCAGGAAATCGCCCGGAGAGATCTATGGGATGATTATCACAGGTACCAGTCCTTAAACGATGAGACAAAAGAGACTAGGAGAGAGTGGCGTGCCGTTCTCGGGTTCTCTTAGAGTTGGACGTCGGAGACAATGGGAAATCTGGAAACTTCGATCGACGGTAGTGCTGCAGCAACTGCTGCTGCTGCTTATCTCACCCTACACATTTAGCGGCTTCTTGTTATAATAGGCTAACTTCATTGCCGTCGGGTGACTTAGAAATGTCACGGACCTCGGCAATTGAAGCTCGTGATAGCATTACATTCACCACAAACGAGAGTCAGGTATGGTAGGATATGGAGAATTGAGTCGGCAATGTCAGCCTGAAGCTGGCGAAGATTGGCCCAAGACTGCTCAATACTAGTAATTGAACTAAATGGTGACCGACCAAAAAAAAAAAAAAACACTAAATGGTGAAATACTTCTTTTGAATTGAAAAATCGGGACGAAAATAACATTTTTGCATCTTAAATCCAATGCCTCCCATGAAAAGCGCTCGGAGTTCAACTCAGAATAAGCTAATAACCCTCTTCAAGGTCAGAAAACTCCCATTGAAGTGTAGATATGATTTGTATAATAGCAAAGAACTCAACACAGTTCCAACTAGAGAACATCAAAATTACATTTGGAGGCCCACTATAAAATAAGAAGCTCAGTAAAACTGATGCCTTCTAGGCAATTTTTTTTCCCACTACTGGTGAATGTTATCAACATGAGCTCCAAACCTGATCAAATCTCGTCGATGGATGATGAGCATTGCAGTGAACTTGCCATGTCCCTCAAAGAATGACATTTTCCAGCAGATGCATTGTGCGTCCACCGGTTACAATCTTCTAGGCCCTGAAGATTACCAATTCTGAACCGTAGATCCAATGGCATTAGAAGTATGAGATGATCAGTTCTGCTTCACCTCTTGAAGCATTTCCACAACCTTCTTCATTTTTGGGCGTTTCGCTGGGATGCCATCGGTGCAGAGCAATGCAATCTTCAAAGCGGCCAGCATCTCCTTTCTCCACGTAAAACTGACCGTGCTGAGCCTCGCATCGAGAATTTGCTCCGGGGTCTCCCCTCTTGCCGGAGCACTGTGAACCCACTTCACCAAATCCACCCCTTCATCAAAGACCTCATCCACTGGCATCCTTGTCGTAAGGATCTCAAGCAAAATTACACCAAAACTATACACATTTCCAGGTGCAGTGACTTGCATCGTATATGCATACTCTGAGCATTGTAGTGAAAAGTCAGCAGATAAAACATGGAGACAGTTCAAAAAAGGGGGCTAAACAACACATGCCTCACGGGCAAGAAATATATATTCAGAAGGAAAAAGCAAACATCATTAGTGTTTTAAGAGAAACATACCTGGAGGAATATACCCAAAGGATCCCGCCACTGCACTAATACTTGCAGTGCCTCGAGATGGATCTAAGAGCTTAGATATCTCAACCTCCCCAACCACGGCATTGAAATTTGCATCTAAGAATACATTTCCGGAAGATATATCGAGGTGAATCACTGCAACATGATGAAGGAAAGCCAAACCCTCAGCTACCCCTATAGCAATTGATAGTCTTTGAGGCCAGTCGGGTTCATACTCGGGTTTCTTGGTATATTCATGCAGTAACTGCCCTAAAGTCCCATTTGGTAAGTAGTGATGCAGCAAAAGGGCAACATCTTCGTAAATCACAAACCCAATAGGCTGCATTAGGTTATCATGACAGAGTCTGCTAAGCCTTTCTAGCTCTCTAATCATCTTGTTTTGATGATGAATTATGGATCGATCGACAGATTTCAGTCTCTTCACCAACAGAATCAGCCCCGAAGGCATAATTGCCTTATAAACTGTGCTGAAAGTACCACAACTGAGCTTATTGGCATCTTTCATTGTGGCTTTGACGACGGCATCAAGATCTATGGCCTGTTTGAGGTTATCGACAAAGACATTCCCTGCCACTATTGTTGGGAGATCACTGGTTTCATTCTCTGGAACCCCTGCAGCTTTAGCCACCTTTTCTTGCCTCTCCCTCATCATAAATAAAAGAACAACTATAGTAACGGACACGAAAACTGCCAAACCAGAGCCAACAACGGCTAGTATGACCCTGTAAGAAACCCTGTGACGGTAACCTTCATGGTCAGGCCCACTAGAGCTTCCACATGAGAAGGTCAATGGCTCTCCGCAGAGCCCTTTGTTTCCAAGAAAGCTCGAATTGGCACTCTTCTGGAAAGGCCCGAAAGTAGGTACTGGGCCAGTGAGAAGATTATTAGAGAAATTTACCTCTATCAAGCTCAACATTCCCCTAAATTCAGGTGGGATAGCACCAGAAAGTTGATTGTTGGAGACATCTAGAGAGACAAGCTTATCCAGTTTCCCTAACTCAGGGGGAAGTGGTCCATGAAGACGATTAAAGCTTAAATTCAGAGATATCTGTAGGTTCTTGAGGTGACCGATCTCTGGAGGAATGCTGCCAGTCAAATAATTGCTACCAATATGCAACTGTAGTAGCTTCACGCAATTTCCAATCTCGTGAGGTATCTCCCCCTTTAGAGAATTCTGACCTAGAAGTAAGTACTGCAACCTTGACACGTTGCAAATTTCCATAGGAATGGTGCCATTAAATCTATTGTTACTAAGATCAAGTTTGTTGAGGTTCTTGCATGCAAGAATCGACAAGGGAATATCACCAAAGAGATAGTTACTGGAAAGAATCAATTCCTGCAAATTCCCAAGAATCCCAAGCTCCGCGGGGACTGATCCTGTAAAACCATTAGAAGCTAAATTTAGGAGGGTAAGATTTTTGCATAGAGCAAAGTCGGAAACAATCTTGCCAGATAGATTGTTGTTGTCTGCTTCAAAATAAGTAAGGCTGCTCGCATTTCCAATCGCCCACGGAATGTCTCCTGTGAGATTGTTATTCCCAATCCGAACATTTGACAAGCTTTTGCAGTTACCAATCTCTTCAGGAATATCCCCACTCAGTTGGTTTTGGGTGAGAATTAGAACTTCCAACTTCCCCATCGCAAATATGCCTTTGGGAATTGATCCTTCAAGCTGGTTCGAGTGAAGGTTCAGCAATCGAAGTTCACAGACCGTACCAAGATTATCCGGAATCTTTCCTCCTAATTCGTTCTCATAAGCCGAGAAAACCCTCAAACTGCTCAAGTTACCAACCCAATACGGTATGGAACCATTCAACTGATTACTTGACACCTGAAGATCCTGGAGCTTCACCAAGCGCTCTAGCTCATCAGGTATTTCCCCAGTGAGCAAGTTATTGGAGAGGTTTAGCGCTCTAAGATTCCTGAGACCACCCAACTCCTTCGGAATCGACCCACCAAACTTATTCGTGGACAAATCAAGAAATTCAAGCTCAGACAAATTACCGAGACCGGGAGGGATGAAACCATGGAAGTTATTGCTGGAAAGGTCAAGCCTTTTGAGTGCTCTCAGATCAGAGATGAGAGTAAAGTTACCTCTGAGAAATCGACGAGAGAGGTCAAGCTTTTCCACGGTGGAATTGCTCAGGTCACAGCCAATGCCGGGCCAAGAGCAGAAATCAGTGCCGTTGATGCCCCATCCAGGTATCCCAAACTCCTCATTGATGGCCAAGAGTGTAGCTTCATCACTGAGCCGAGCACACCCCACAAGCTCCAAATTTGACAACACCCCTGCTATTAAAAGAGTGAGAAGGCACAACGTTGCCATTTTAGCCTATCGCCCCCTCTTCACTTGCATTTCCTCCAAAAGCAACCCTTATATCATCAGAAACGGAACCCTCTTCTGCTTTCTCTTCCCTTCTCGACAAGAACACTCACATTTTCATAAATCCACCGGAAACGACGAAACCCATTTCAAGATTTCTTCACTAGGAGCGACCATGTCCCCCCAGTGCCCGTCCCGATTAGTTCTCGACTTCAACTCTGTCGAGACCGGACTTGTCAAGAGGGAAAAGTTGCCGACGACAAGATTCGAACTTGATGTGAAACAGACGGACCCATTTAGATGCAGAACAGCAATAATACCGAGCGCTAGAGAACAAGGACGAGCGAACGAAGAACTAAGGTTAGAGAGACCCAAAAAGGAGCAGGGCAGAGCTCACAGAACGTGGGCTGTGGGCAGGGGAGCGCCCATCCCTGCTTTCCTCTCAAATCAGCGCACGGAATCGAGCGAGAAAACGACTTCGAGATTGAGACTCGCTCACCAGGAGCGCAAACGTGGAGGTAGAGGCGAGGGGGAAGTGAAAAGGCACAGAGCACACTGGACTACAGAGGACAATCGTTTCACGGGCCAGGTGTTTCTCTGTCTCTCCCCCTAGAGAGAGAGAGAGAGTTTGGTGTTATGCTCGCGTCCTGTCACGAGAAATGCGGAGCCTGCGTGACTCCTCTCTCCTGTTTTGGCTTTAACAAAACGAGGCACGAGAAAACCCAGCAAATTTAACTTGGGAAAGAGGAAGGTACAACGTCGGGGGGCTGGCTTTGCTTTTGCTGTTCCAAGACGGGGGGATTCATGTGTTAATTAATGTTTGGTTTTTGCTTTTGCTTTTGTTTATTGAATCATTCTGTTCTCCACATTGAGCTCGCAGTGGTTTTTTTATCGGGTTCTTCCTCCCGAGATAACATTGAAAACTCTTCTCTCGAGTGCTGCAGGAGAATTGGTATATACCAATGTCTGTCAACATCAAAGGAGTATGCATCAGCTGAGATTATGACCATTGAGATGATGCTCAAAAGCCTTGCTTCTCGCTGTGGCTTGTTTTATGCGATCTGCACCATATTTTCAATCTATCTTTTACTTTTCGAATGAGTTTGTGCTTCGATTCGATTAAAAGTAAGTTACAGATCTTCTAATCCTGACTCCTATGTCTCAGTTCTCAAAAGACACGAACGAGCCAAACTCTGACTTAAAAGCCTCCCTAATGCTTTTGAGAAACAGACATGTCTTAACAAGCTCTAGATTAAAACTGTAGTCTTTGAAAATCTATTTTTCTTCTTTTCCGGCTTATCATTATGCAGGGCTCTTGCACCATAGTCTTCATTGCATTTATCGGGCATATTTTTACAACATGTGCGATTTTTGCATGCCTGCTGAAGATATTTTGAGTCAACTTTTACATACCAAATTATATTTTTCTTTTTAGTCTAAGGTAACGCTCTCCACTCAAGCATTTGGGAATTCACAAAGAGCTGTTCTCTTATGACGGGACATGTTGTCAGGAGTAATGATGAAAACAAAAAACTAAATGGAACTTAAAACCTCACACCTTTTCTTTTATTTTATTTTCTTTTTTTGCATGTTTTACTTGAAAGTGAGTACCCTTTTTTTTACATTATTCTACTAAGTTTCCCTTATTGCATTAAAAAAAAAAAAAAAAAAAACTCAAAAGCTCCTCAATTTGAGATCTTCTATAACTTACTACCATGTGTAGCGTTTTCATTCCAATAAAGCCTTGTTATTAGGAGTGGTACATTAGATTTAAGATCTTATGAATGAAGCAACATCTTGACAAGGCAAATGAGGGCAAAAGTGTAAAGCTCTATATCATCGTGCCGCACGGGCATGGGATGTTATGGCCTGGATCGTCAAGCTAGCCACGGATAGAGGAGGACAGGACTCACACACAACGTCAATGGCTGTGTAGGAGGCCAGGATAAATGAGCCCTATCCCATTTCATTGCCACATGCTACTAGAAAAGTGAGAGTAAAGAAGCAAATTAAAGCATTGTCTAAATTATCAACTCGATAATTGAGAATGTCATTACTACTTATCTCAATCGAATGAAAATGATGGATATAATAACTCGCGAGAATCATTAGCATTCCAATCCCTAGCTCTCCCAAAAGTAGGTTTCACTTTGGTAATTATGGCCAAAGTTCATCTCAATCTTTTTAATCACGAGTATACTCTAAAATTTGTCATGAAAAGGGTAGCCTTTCTTCTTCCCCTTGGTCTACTTTCAAAAAATATATATATTTAAATGGGCAAGACAATAAAAAAATAAACAAACAAACATCTCCATGCAAAAACAATAACGCAAACCTAGGATCCTCTCAGGTGGGTCTGCCATGGTCATTATTCCCCCAGTGGACGCTTGCCTTAGCGGTCTTTTGAACAACACAAAATATCTCCCTCTCTCTCTCTCTCAATTTTCGCCATCGTAAATACCTCAAACTATATATGATACAAAAAGAAAAAAACCTAAACTTATACTAGTGTGAAATATTTACTCTTTATCAAAATTTTATAAATAAACACAATTAAAATCTACTTACGTAAATAATGAAAGGTAAATAATGTTGATATGGCACTCACATAACTAAAGCAAGATAAAAATAATATTATTTTGATTGGAAAGTTATTTGATGAAATTTTAACAAAGAATAAGTGTGTCATGTAAGTATAAGTTTAAGATTTTTTATGTCACAAGAAAAAAATCTATGATAATTGTGTTATAATAGACATAGTTTTGGTTTTTTATATTATAAAAAAAAGGTTTATGATAAATGTGTTACAATGAGTATAATTTGAGATTTTTTTGTGGATTTTCTCTCTTAAATAATTACTGAATAAGATTTTTTTCTTCATTATTGTCCAATAAGTATCCAACAACAATTTATCACGTTACTTTAGTATTATGCAAATTAATTAATGCGACAAATCAGCCACAATTCCCTCCTTCAAAGTTGCCACGTACAAAAATCGAACTCGAAATTCCAGACAATGACGAGATGTGGTCCCCTCTCAGCAATGCAAATTTACTATGGCCAGTCCTTCTCCAGACTATATAAATTCGCTGAGAAATAATAAACCATGTAGTTCATGGAAAAAAAAAAAGAAATTGTCCTAAGAAAAAGAAATTACATTCGGCGCACATGACTGGTGGAAACAGAACCAAGTAAGAGGCCATGCGTCACAAAAAAAATCACCAAATTGATTTTTGTTTCTTATTTTGTCTTTTTAACTCTGAATATTCTCCGTAGACTAAAGTCTCCTTTTTCTCTCTTTTTTTTTTATATATTTCTCCTGTACGGGCATTTCGATGGAGAATATTATATTTCTCTGTACCATTTAATATATTCATCGCCGAAAGACAAAATCCCCCCACCCATGAAAAAGATAATTTGTGCACATAATTGCCGTGAATCATTTCATGTGGACCGTGGGCCCCTTTGCCCAATTTCTTTTCAGATACCATATACTAAAAAGATAAATAAATTTTTTGACTATACGCGAAAACTTAAGTACAAGAAAAACGGGGCATGGACAGCATCATTCTGCCAATAGATGCCCTAGCAACTTTTTGCTCATGATAAGCGGATATGCAGCGTCAACATATGCGGCAATTTTCCACGTGGACCGCTGGCCTAAAGTCCAAACTTTTCAATCAACGTTTTCCTAACTTTATATTTCATTAAATTATAAAGACAGTTTTTTAAAAGTTTTTATTATTATTTTGGTGTCGTGTTTAATGATTAATGTTTGAATGAGCAATCGAGACTTTACTCGAAAAGTTGCAATGGCAATGGTCGTGGCTAGTGGCGGGAATTTCGCAAGCTATTATGGAACTTCGGCTCGCGTGCCGAGACAGCAATTTCTATTGCTCGCGCTATTATTGGCGGGCCCCCCCCTTATGAAACCCATCCTAATTTTTATAATAAATGCATTTAATGGAGCCTTAATTAATTCGATGTGACGTGATGTATTTTGAATTGGGGAGCGATCAATTGCGTAGAAAGAGGCTCCGAGCTTTGGCAGGAGGCGAAATTTAGAAATCTTTTAATCGGATTTTCATGGATGTATGAGACTCCTCGTTTGATTTTAGCTAGATTACCTAAGAATCCGCAGTGGAGTGACTAATCTGTTTTCCTTCTTATTTGGTTGGCAAGCGGACAACGAACTAAATTAATAATTGAGAATGTCCCCGCATTAGACTCCACACTTTGCATGAAGTTACACATCCATCGAAACCCGAGTCTCGACCTTTCTATCTCCTCTTTGTATGCGCGATGTTATTGCGGCGGCGGCGGCATGGAGGTGCGGCACCAGTGACGAAACCAGAGGTTGGTCACTGATGCTACAACCTATGCCGTTCCATCTTCGTCGATTGTGGCTAAACAAGCAAGAATTGGAGAGATGGTAAGAGGAGGGAAGCAGTGCCAACAAAAATGGCGACTACGGTCAAAGCAGTTGTCGTGGCAGAATAGCAATGATTGGATATTTAAGTTAAGGTTTTTTGTTGCTTTAGGAACGAGGGTTTACTATGGTATTGGTAGAAACAGATTATTAGATATCATTTATCTTGAAAAATATCATCACTCATCTAATTAATCTAATTATAAGTTATAAATTATCATAAAATTTACCCTTTCAAAATTATCGACTTATCTATGTTGTTGGATTAAACTTCGTAAGCAACACATCTAATATATTAGGGTGCAATAAATGATGCACGAAAGAAGGATGTTGATTTTATAAATAGATACCCATTGAGTTTTTATCCATGCTGTAAAATACGTCCACAATAACCTATAGTTCTAAATTAGATGTGACAATACGGAATTAATGGCTCTCAAATCAACCATGTACAACTTCAAAAAAAAGGAACAGTTTAAAATCTCTGAACAAGTGAGTGTGTTATTCTTTTTCTAAGTGCAACATTAAAATTTGTATCTAATTCATAAGGCAAATTTCAAGTTATTATTCAAATAGGAGGTCATATGTAAGCATTCACTAAGAGTATGCAACTCATTTTGTACATCAATCTTATCATCTCTAGCCCAATATAAAACGGTTTGGCCTGATCTATATGCAAGCCTTTAATATGAGTGCTCAGTTGTGATCACTCAAGACGCCCTTTCTAATTGGAACAAGAAATTGAGATATAGCAAACTTTGCATTGACATTGCCATAGTGTTGGCGGCTATCTCCGGCAATGCTCTTTCTCATTTGATGCATGGTTTAGTCAATTTTGTCCACCCTTGCCATCCTATAAGCCAATTAGGAGTTGCATTTTGTACGGTTCTCTCGCCCAATAACCACTCTCTTCCCTCATCGGGTGAGCATGGACTTAGTCCATCCACAAATCACACGTCTACTAAAAGATGTCCTCCTTTGATGCCAATCTTTATAACCCAATTTGTTCCTATAAGTATTCAAGCATGACCATTATGCGCCAGTAAATAATTATTTGAGGTGAATTTTACTTATAAATTATTCAAGAAAGTCTTTACCATTGGATGCGGGATTTTAGATGCCATGTTACATCAATATATGTGAGAAAGAAAGACCTCTGGAGATTTTAAGATGAATCTGCCTTTTAATATGGTTAAGATTAATGGCAACGGCAACCCTTCTTTTTCATGTACCTGCCTCCTCTTCATGGAACGAAGATATGTCTCATTCTCTCACTACCACAAAATTACTATAAAAGGAAAAGCAATCAAGATTAGAGTTGAGCCATAAAACAGAACATGTATCACAATCTCACATCAAATAGAAAAGGGCTTACCATGCTATTTATAAACCCCTGCCAAATGATAACCACTTTAGAACTGCTCCTTGAGGGCTTGGCTTACCTAAATCAGGTCGGTTGATGATAGATGGTATCATAAGCAGGATCCTCTCGGTAGACATTTGGTTTGAGGACATCTGAGATTCTTAGTTGATCTGACAAGGGTAGAAAATGATCGTTGAATGAGAGAACTTGAATAAAGTGCAACTACTTATAGATTATTGGGATGGCGGAGGATGGTGATGAACTAAACCACGATGAATATTGCTGAGAAAGTTTGTCAAACAACGAGCGCGACATCAACTCCGCAAGGGCATGACCCACGTGGATCCTCTAAGTCGTTACACTATTATCTTTGAAGTAGAATGGCATGCATATCTGCCATAAATATCAAATGACTAGAATTTGTTGTCTTTCGTAACATCTCCTTTAGCCCATTTATGAACTTCCTTCTTTTCTTGCCTTAGATTTCTACAACACTTTGCCCACGGATGATGCATTTCGGATTCCAACAATCTAAGGTTTCATTGCCATTAGTCTTCGCGCCAGGGGAGAGTTCAACTACAAAATATCATACGCATCGTATTCAAACAGTTCTGAAAATTTATAATTATTGAACCCTTAACTCATGCCCGGGAAGTATTAAACTACAAATCATCATATGCATTGCACTCGAACAGTTCTAGAAGTTCATAATCATCAAACCCTTAAAGGACACTGTTTTCTCTGTTAGTTTGCAAGAGGTGTATTTGGCTCCATGCGTTTCCGTCTCCCTCTCCCTCTAAAATGTCCAATCATACATGGGCTGATAATTTTCATTGAATGCGTGTTTGCTTTTGTCTAGTAAATCCTCCAGCCCATGCGTGATGCTTCATGCCAAACTTAGTGCACCTTCAAGAGCTTTGATCGAACCAAATGGTAGTAAATCCAATTAAAGTTACGAATCTCCCCAGTCACCCTAGGGTTAAAATTTTATTAAAAAATTGGGAAAAAAAAAAAAAAGAGAAACAACGAAAAGGAGCTCCTTCTTTGTACCAGGAACAGCTAAAAAGGGACAAAGCCCCCCCACCTCCCCAACCAAAATCTTTTCACTTCACTTTCTAACAGACATGACTCCACTGTCCACCCCTTGTGCCAATGGCATGTGCTCGAGTGATGGTGTGGGGAACCCACTTTTGGATGGTTGTCCTCCATATGGAACCACGCAAAACCAGAAGAGAGAGAGAGAGAGAGAGGGAGGAAAAAACAACAAAGCAAAAGGTGGTATGGCGATTGGACCTGCTGGGGGAGATGAGAATCTTGATTGATTGGGATTGGGCTCTCCCTTTAGTAGACATGCATCATGACCCCCCCTTGCATCATGGCCTGTCTCTCCTGTCCATGGCATCAAAGGGTCCCCCCTTTCTCTCTCTCTCTCTCCCCCACACACACAACTTGGATGTTTTGGGTAATTTGGGGGTGTCCCGACTTTGGAAAAATCCTACAGATTTAGGTCGGGATTAAGACTCATTTAGCGGGCCCTTGAAACCTAAACCGACTCGACACTACATCGATATGCTCTTATCTTTGGGGATAGTAATTGATCATGACATGTGGCTTGTCACTAATAATGTATAGAAAAATTGACATTCAATATAGTTTCAAAGAAAACTTTCCCTTCCCTTCAACCAAAAGCTTCGGTGATTTGGTTTCGTTGGGCTTGTAATTTCGATACATTATTAGCTAATTGTCAATTCATGTAATTTCTATTATTTCACCTCTCTCAATCCGATCACATTTTTTAGCTTTTTTAGTCCCATGTCCTAGTTACTTTTTTTTTCTTTATTTTGGGTTGATGTCCGCAGTATAGTTTAAAGTTAGTGAATTTCATAGTCTCTCCTTTCCCATATTTGATTTGAAAGTCACTCATAAATAAATCCAGCTTCTTCATTCTAATTAAGAACATAGAAAATACTATCTCATTCTTTAAACAAAAAAATTGCTCTCTGTTTTCAATTAAATGAAAAACGTGGGAGGTTGCGCATTGGCGATTTTGCAGTTTTTTCAACTTTTTTTTTTTCTTTTGGGTCCATACAAATTGAAATAAATATTTTTTCCCACAAATGGTCAGGTTTGCCTTAATGATTTCTCCAATGATTAGGCCCATGGACCAGACCCAAGAGATGGAAAATGCCTTTGAAAATATGGGCTTTTTGCATTCCTACTTCGAATTTCATATTGGGCCAATGTAATATCAAGCATGCAAATCAACATATCAACAATGAAAAGAGCTCAACAATTTCAGATCCATTTGGAAAGTTTTGGATTTCGGCCCCTGACCATCATCCTTCTTTGGCCCCGATCGCGTCGACACTAACGGTATATTTCCGCGCAGTGCTATGCCAACTTAAACTTATCTGGACCAAACAGATCGGTGCTCAACTTCGTATCCCGGAGGTCCCTCTCTAACCCGCCTATAAGCTCGCTTCTTTATGTGCCTTGGGCTTTACTAATACCTTGCCCGGCCTCACGTATTAGACTCCACCCGCAAGACCTTTGTCATCAAATCGACCTCGATGTGAGGGACATGTTTAAGAGACAAGATACATTTTGCACCGTAATTTAACAGCATAAGCTTTTGGAGCAGATGGCTTGATACTTGATCTTAATTGATCAAAAGAAAGTACCAGTAGGGGAGTTCTTTATTGAGGGAGGTGGTGTGTTTCTCCACTAGATTAATACAAAATCCTAGGATTAGGGGGAAATATGACTTTAGGACACTGGTAGTGCTGTGTTTAGTTTATACAAAATCCTAGGATTAGGGGATAATATGACTTTAGGACACTGGTAATGCTGTGTTTAGTTTGTTTGGAGTTATAAAAAATGTTTTTTTTTCTTGTGTCGAGTTCTTGCGGTGCATCAAAATACTCTACTCGACCCACTTTCAATGTCCTGAAAAAGTAGACCATACTATATAACACTGTGACATCCCTCCAATAAATATCTCTAAAGCAACCATTTGGAAAATTAGTGAGGATATGTGAAGATAAAGTTCTTGTCTGAATTATGCACACCTTTTTCCATTTTGCTCACCTTAGATCTAGCGGCAAAAAGCCACACCCGAAGTCTGCATTGTACCCACGTATCAAATACCATCCCACTTTTGAGATCTCCAATTTACATCTTATATTTTGTCATTTCGTATAGATTTGCATCTTGACATCCGCACTTACTTATGAGAAAAGTACTAAAAAAATCATAAATTTATGGTATTAATATCAATTCAGTTGTAAACATTTTAATTAAATCAATTCGATCTTAAACTTTTTCACATTAATACTAATTTAGTCTTAAACTTTTCAATTGAACTAATTTAATTTTAAATCTTTACGTATTACTATCAATTCAATTCATCCAACCAATTTTGGCTAGTTAGTGCTGATGTGGATGCTAGCCATTCAGCCAACACTAACATGGCAATTATTAATAATTTCTTTATTTTTTAAAAATTTTTCTTTTGCTTTTTCTTTTTATTTTTGTTTTCTTTTTTCTCTTCTTTCTCCTTGGAGTCCTTATAATGGTTGGCGAGCCTTTGGTGAGGGCTTTGTGGCCCTAGCCTGGTAGGCAAGGCGGCTTTGCTGAGATCTGGGCAAGGCCACCTTCGCCAGTTGTGGTGAGGCCAAGGTGAGGCCGACCTCGCCTAGATTTAGGTAAATCTAGCTCGTCCATGACCCTGGGCAAGGCTAGGCATGACCCTAGGCAAGGCGGCTTCGTTGAGATTTGGGCAAGGCCACCTTCGCCAGTTGTGGTGAGGCCAAGGCGAGATTGACCTCACCTAGATCTAGGCAAAACTACCTCATTCGCGGCCCTAGGCAATGCTAGGCGGGGTCGCGAAGCCCTTGCCCCTCGTTGGCGACCCTTGCTCGGCCAATGAGCCGCCGGAGGCTTTTCAACCCAAGCAAAAGTTGTCATGGCCTCCCCAGTTGTAGGTGAGGTTGCTTTTGCTAGCCATAGCGAGGCCAAGGTGAGGCTAGCCTCACCCATGACCCTCGCCTAATGGCTAGCAAGCCACTAGCGGCTTGCCAACCGCTTTTGGAGAAGAAGGGCTACGGAAAAAGAAAAAGAAAAAGAAGTAAAAAGAAAAAATTACTAGAAAATTTGAAATAAATAATAATAAAATTAAAGATTGCCACATCAGCGTTTGTCAGGTAGCCGATGTCTACGTTAGCATTGGTTAGCTAAATTTAGCTAGATGTATCAATGTGAAAAGATTTAAAACTTAATTTATCCAATTGAAATTTTTAAGATTGAATTAGTACAAATATGAAAACGTTTAGCATTGAATTAGTTCAATTTAAATGTTTATGACTAAATTGGTATCAATACCATAAGTTTAAGACTTTTTCGATAGTTTTCTCTTATTTACAAACATGATCCGTTTTACTTCCCAAACTACTTTGCCCTCAAAATAACCCACCAATCCTAAACCTAAACTTCTTCCTCATCCACCGTCTCTCTCCTGCCTCATCACTGATCAGTTGCCAATTCCCAACCTAGCCCCCTGGCGTCGCCGACCGTGCCAACCTCGAACGCTACCCCCTTGATTTGGACTAGATCGTGATATAGTCGCCCATGGTCATGCTAGAGCTATGGGCTGACGTGAGCCTTGCCTTGTCGAGTTGAGCTCGACGGCCTATGACCGAGAGCCGCGAGCTTCAGGGCGGCGGCAGCGGTGCGGGTGCCGGCTACTGCTTTTATTTGATGAGAGGTCAAGATTCTTTTCACTTTAATTTCGTGCCTAACCAAAATAGATAAAATAAACGGGAAACCTTGGACAACGACCAGACACCAATACATGGTCAAATAAAGTTATTGCCGGATCCCTCCGTTTCCATCGCATATTTTTCTTTTCAAGGATCTTTAGTTCGAAAATTTTCTTTTCTAACCGTTGGATTAGATTACTCATCACCAGCAAACCAAAATGGGTTTTAAACTGGAAAAAACCAACAAATGACAAATCTACAGTTATGAGTGCAAAAGATCTATTCAACAAATATTTAAAAGAAATTTATCGATGAGTGCTGCAAAGCCATAGAGACACCTGATATGCAATTAAGCAATGAAACCTCGCGGTTTTACAATGCATTGAGCCGTCTAAATGTTACGCACAATCATCGCTTTGGAAAGTGAATTATTTTCTATTTAGCTTATTTATCAAGTACCTACCCTTTGAGTACTTGTTGGCATAACCTATATAAAAATACACTTGACTCCTAAAATATAATCAAAGCCATACAATTTCTTAAGTGTGGGATCATGACCTAAACTCAGGTCGTATATTAATTTCTCGCATATTTGTAATTAAACCCTGAGTTAATGAAACTACCGGGACTCTCATTTTTTTTGTTATTATATCTGAGGGGATCTACATTTCATAATAATAAAAAAAAAACAGGTTGTCAATAACTTTCTGCGATATATTTTCTATTTTCCCTTACATTTTCCTCGCCCGTCGATAATTCAGTCGTCCATCACTTTCCTCAATGTCTGTTCTCCAGACGAAAAGTAAAAGGCGAATGGCCCATGTCTTTTTCTCTTTCTGGGAAGTAAAAGCTATGGCCCATCCTTGGCCAAGCAAGCAACGTGCACAGTAGGGAGTAGATAGAGAGCACCGTCTAGCAGTCCACATGCAATGTCCGTCTGGCCGCTGAGCTTACAGATACGACGTGTGCGAAGACATAAAAGACCAGCGGCCATGATGAAAAAAGACTGATCTGAATACGAGGGAGGAGCAGCTTTGAGTTGGAGCTTTCTGGTGGGTCATCGCCACACCATCTACATCTAATAACTGCATCACCCGCTAGCCTCGTCAGGTAGACAAGCTAAAGCATAATCACAACTTTTTTTCTTGCATTTTTTCATTTCATAAGTGAATATACACATACACATGTACATGTGGCACGGTCTAGCAGTTCACATGTGATGTCCGTCCGGCCATTGAGCTTACGGATTCAACATGTGCAAAGACATGAAGACCAATGACCATGATGAGAAAAGACTGACCTGAATACGAGGGAGGAGCTTTGAGTTGGAGCTTTTTAGGTTGCGTTTGGCAACTTGCCAAGCAGTAGAAATTTATGTTCTTTTGTTCCTAAAAGTAGATTTGGAATATAAATCTATTTGGTAAAATTTTTGTTTCAAGCAATAAATTTGAAACAAAATTAATGAGTAGAAAAAAGTTGATTTTTTTATTCCCGAAACAATTCCAGAATCAAGGCAACCCATTTTATTTTATTTCTCTTTTCTCTTTTTTTCTTCTTGTTCTTCTTCCTTCTCTCTTCTTCTTTAATTGCCGTAATCATCAGTCGTCACTGTCCACCATTGCTGATCATTGGTGACCAATTGGGTGACGTCCAATGAGCTTGCCAAAGGCTCATTGGTGGCCAAGCGAGCCTTGCTTGGGCCTCCCCTAGCCACCGGCGAGCCTCGCCTTGCCAGGCGAGGCTTGGCCGACAAGGAGCGGCCTTGTTGAGGGTCGGCGATGCTCCATCGATGTTGTCAACCCTCCTTTGGTCGGTTGCTAGTCATCCCAAGGCCGGTGACCGGCAAAGCTTAAAGAAGAAGAAGGGAAATAAAAGAAAAAAAAAAAGAAAAGAAGAAAAGCTCGCTGTGCCTTTTTTCGGGTGGTTGTACTTTTACATCTCGACACCCTTCCACCCATAATGTCTTGTCATTTTGAGTATAAGTTTTTAGTGCCGTGATCACTTTTGTATAGTTTGGTAAAGCTCAATATATTTCTTAATTTTCACCAAAAAAAAAAGAAAAGAAGAAAATAGAAAAAAAGAAAAAGAAATGAAATTATTAAACAAATTTAAAAAATGATTTGGATTAGAAATTTTTAGAATGGTATCAAATGTAATTTTATTAGGGAATAGAAATTTTGAATAGTTACAAAATATCTTAAAATACTTAGAAATTGTTCTTGAGAACAAAATCAAAATGTATTATTTTTTATTAGAAATTATTCTTGAGAATAGAATGGTTATCAAATGCACTGTTAGTGGGTTATGACCACATTACTTGTATGCCTTGTAATCTGAAATTGGATTGATTTTCCAATTTTTAGTTCTACTTTGAAACTATTCTAACCTCCATTTTCAATATCTTGAAAACATGGACCATTCTATATACAATGTAGCATCTCTTCATTAAATGCCACTAAAGTAGCTGTTAAGAAATCCAGTGAGGTTAGATCAACGTAAGGTCTCTGTCCGAAATATGCACACCTTTTTCCCTTTTGCTCACTTTGGGTATGATGAAGATAAATACGGAAAAACCACCTGTAAATTACACCATGCCCACGTATCAAATATCATATCTACTTTTGAAACCCACAATTTACATCTTATGTTTTGTCATTGTGTATCAACTTGCATCTTGACATCTGCATTTATTTACAAATATGGTCCGTCTAGCCATTGAGCTTACAGATGCGACGTGTGGCGAAGGCATTACGACAAGTGACCACGATGAGAAAAGACTGATGTGAATACGAGGGAGGAACAGCTTCAAGTTGGAGCTTTTTGGTGGGTCATCGCCCACACCATCTTCTCCTCCTAATCATGGAGAGGGTTGTTAGAACGTCACTGCAGGGTTCACTTCCGAGACTTAACCTTGGATGTCTGAGGAACGATCACATCATGGATCGAACCGATTCGAAAGTATTTTAGGTGGGCTTGATTGTAGTAGAAGCAGGGTTTTGCCCGGTTTTGGTTGGTTGCTGAGGATGGGGAAGAACAGGTAATTGCTAAGTGGGGAAGCAAACTGGGAGCACCTCACCCGAGCGAGTTTATCAGTAGAATCAGAACAAACCCATTTCGTCGCATGTCAGAACAAAAGCATTTATGACTCCATTTCTCGTGCATTTTCCTCTCCTTGTTATTCTAGTTTAGGTATGCGGTCGATGTTAACCTCGGAAAGCCTACAAAATATTGTATAGGCTCGTTCTATTGTCGACGTAAAGGGAAAGCCAATGTATATGCACGAAACATGTGGAGTCAGTTCTCTTTTAAGCAAGGCTCATGCTAATCCCACCAAATATCACAATATGATGGACTAGATATTCCAAGCAATATTTAGTACATGGACGTGCATGGTGTATGCTCAATATTCATTCATTGGTCGTTCAATTACCACAATAAACTAATGACAGAACTTCCATGAAAGAATATTTTTCCAGCATCCATCATACTAGATCAAGCCAATCATATATTAAGAGATAACAGAATTGGTAATGGATCTCATAGAAGACTTTTATTCTAATATGACTCTTATGTGATTGATTATGTTTGTTATATCTAGACTTTGTGTCCAGCCCATATCTAAAAGAAACTAAAACATCCTTAAGATTTTCATGATTATATAACAACCATATATAGATTTAAAATTCGATTCATTTGAGTGGTTTTTTTGGTGGGTAGTTACCTCCACAGAAACCACTTTGTTTGTATCATATCTCTACCCTAGGACGCACAATCGGCATTGACATAAATAATTTTTTTATGAAAATATTTTAAAAAAAATTCTTAACTTTTTATAAAAGTTTTAACAATTTTTTTTTCATTTTTTTTCTTTTTATTGTGGATGGTGAGGGTCACAGGTTAGGGCCATAAGTGGAAAAAAAAATAAGAAAATAAAGAGGAAACAAATATATATGTATATATAAGAAATTTATATGTTTTTAAATTACAAAATCTAATTAGCATAGGCTATGCCACTTAAAATGACTGCTGTCCATATTAGTTATTTCTGGCTAAAATTAGTTGAAGTGACTATATTGATAAATTGTCAAAAGATTTATAATTAAATTTGCCAAATCAAAAGATTGATGACCGATTAGCATTTGTAGAATAGATTTTTGACATTTTTTTTGATAATTATTCCTCAAATTGTATACACACTCATACCACTTGCCTCGGCTCTATAAAATGAATCATCCCATGTTTTTCTTTCCAAAACCCTACATACACTGACGGCCAAACAAGCATGAAATTTGCACAAAGTAAGTAGTCATAAAATATGAGCAAAAGATTGATCTTAGTTACTAAAAGAGTACATGGAAGAATATATATACACAAAAGATCTAAAATGAACTATGGAGTTATGTTTTGCACATAGTATGAGGAACAAATTAGGAAGCAAATTATACATATTGCAAACCCTAAAATATATGTTGCATTTTCCCTAAAACTCAAAGTGGTAATGAATTGCAAAGTTCACGGTTGAAAATGCAAGAAAGACAGTCTTTCTAACGATGTTGAGAATATGATAGAGAATCGGTCGATACCAATTCAATAACATCTTCGAAAGGTGTTGCCGCGACAAAATAAAAGTCTATCTCAATATTAATATATTTCATTCGCTCATGAATACATCATTGTAATTAGTATGGGCTACGTTTTA
This sequence comes from Eucalyptus erythrocorys, assembly GCA_014182555.1. Taxonomy (NCBI): domain Eukaryota; kingdom Viridiplantae; phylum Streptophyta; class Magnoliopsida; order Myrtales; family Myrtaceae; genus Eucalyptus; species Eucalyptus erythrocorys. Next base: position 21,719,503 of record CM024607.1, on the reverse strand, counting down.
ATGATCACGAGAAAGGAAAAATTATCTAAAAAGTCTTAAACCTAATGAACTTTTGCCAATTCAATATTAAATTTTTTAATTTTGCCAATTAAATTATAAATATTTTCACATTTTACCAATTGAGTTCATTTGAACAATTTTAACTAGAAATCACTGACATGAACGCCAACAATTCTAGATGGCATGAATGGTGCTAACATTAACAATTTTTAATAATATTTTTATATTTTTCAAATTTGTATATTTTTCCTCTATTTTACCTTCTTTCTTTAGTTAGTAGTTGGGCTTTAACGACGGCCAGAGGTGAGGGTTGGCAAGATCGACCTTGCCTAGCGACAATGAGGTCAAGCCTTGCTAGGGGGCAGGCAAGGCTTCCTCGAGGCTAGCAATCGATCAGAGAAAGAAAAAAAGAAATAAAAGAAAAAAAATTATTAAAAATTGTGAATATCAATATTGACCGTGCCGTATAGGATAATTGAAATTTACATCAGCAACTTTTAGCAATTGATAAAATGCAAAAAAATGTTTAGGACTCACTTGGTAAAACTAAAAGATTTATGTACATATAAATAAACAAATAAAAAAAATTTAAAAAACACAAAAATAGAAAAGAAACGTGCAAAGACTTTTCTCCTGGGCCACGTTGGAAAATGAAATCCATTTAAACAACGGCCCATCTTAGCAAGGCAAAAAGAAAAAAAAAAAAAAAAAAAGGCAAAAGGCAAAAAGCCGACAGCTGGCTGGTGCCACGTCACCGGATCTTTGCCCTAACACGGGGGACTCGGTGTCTGGCTCGGGCCCCACGCGCTCTCACAGGCACACGCACAGTCTCTCTCTCTCTCTCTCTCTCCCCTCAAATTCCTCCCCTTCTTTTCCATCCATTTCCCCCCTATTTTTCTTTTATTTCATTCGCTTTTTAAATGCGACCATGTGAAATTCATAATTCGCTCCTACAAAAAAATTCTCGATTAAAAAAAAAAGGAAAAAAAGGAGGGAAAAAAAAAAGGAGAAATGTTGACACGCCCTGCCACGGCAATAATTCACTTTTCATTTTCCAGCTAGTCTACCCCATCTCCCCTGTCCATCCTTCCTCTCTCTCTCTCTCCTCCAAATTCTACATTGCCAGCTCTCTCTCTCTCTCTCTCTCTCTCTCTCTTCGTTCGTTCTCTCTCATCATCGTCGTCGCCGTGATCATCATCACCACCGTCCGCCGGGGAGATCCGTCAGGTACGTCCAGCTGCTTCTGCGATCAATCCCCTCCCTCGCCTTCCTGCGTTCTGATCAGTTTGGAGTGTATACGTGTTGACGGGATTAGATCGTCGCCGGCGCGTTTGATCCGTCATTTTTTTTCCCTTCGTGATCCCGTCGCGTGGCGGCGATTCGCGCTAGTGTCGCGTGGTTGCTGATTGCTCTCTCTCCCCGTGCCTTCTCTCTCTCTCGTCGTAAGCGTCTTCGGCTTTTGTCTGGTCGGTCGAGGTGGCGATCTAATCCTCGCGCGGATCGCGTGCATGTGCTGCCGGGGCAATGTTGCCGTGTCCTTGGGCGGATTGCGTGGGCTGGGATCGCGGAACGATTTGGGTTCGTGTCCGTGGATTGGAGTGATGTCTTGTTTTTTTGTCGCCCGATCGGGCTGATTATATTCGGGGGGTCATTACTTGCGGTACTAGCGTTAGTTTCCTGCTTGAAAGTTTCGGCTTGAATGAGAACTTCTATCTGCTCGGCTCCCAGCTATAGCCATTCACCGGTATCAGTGAATGCATCTGGAATTGTTTCTATTCTATTGGGTTAGTTTTCTATGGCGATGTGCTGAAGAGCTTGGCTTTGTTATGCCCGCCTTGCTTTTGAAAATAGTGGACAAGTAACTGCTGATTGAGTTTTATGTATTCGGATGATTGATTCTAATACATCTTGAGACTGTCTTGGGAGGGAATGTGTGTGGTGAGCTGGTTGCAGTTTTGAGGCAAGGGACTTGGTAGTGACTTTGATGGAAAAAAAATGGTTGGGCCAAAAGTCTGAAATGCTACATATTTAAGTTGATTATGTGTGTTTGGCAGTACAAATTTCGAAAATGGAAAGATTGCCAATCTGGAGAAAGCATGGTTGTTTAGATGAAATAACGAGCCACAAACTCTCAAGAAGAGCTTCTATATTCGAATAATTCTTAACAAGTGACAAGATTCTTCAGATGGTCAAATGTTTATCAATTGAGGTTTACGTCAGCGAACATGATTCTCAAAGCAGGAATTAATGGCCATTGAATGGGGAATTGTGGAACTCTTAATGTGCTCAATTTCTCCGTGTTTGGATCAGTACCTACATAACATTCCTAAGAGAAGATTATAACAGGAATCAGAATAAAAGTGGTCATGCTAGAGTTCCTGTTTTGAGAAGACTGATGCCAACAAGATGAAAAGCAAGGTTAATTAGATTATAAAGATAGATGTACATAAGTATGTCATTATTTTTCGGGATATCCTGTGACACGTAAGTGAACTTTGGTGAAAGAGTTAGTTTGAGAAATTTGGAGAACAAAAGCCATAAAAAGAAAATCTTCCTAATGGAGATACAGATAGGCAGTAGCTTTGGAGTATCCCATTAGACATAGACACTAATCCTGTTAGAAGGTAACTGCCAAAATATAAGTCTAGATAGACTGGCTATTGCGATTGGTTGTTATTAGGATTTTTGCATGTTTATGGTTGTTCTTGCCATGTGGGTTTGTAATTTGGGTGTGCTGGTTTGGAGTATGGAAATGCTCTACGTTCTTGTGTACTCATATTGGTTACAATGAATTTCTCTTCTTCTTTAGTGCATCTTTACTCTTCTATGGTGGTGTTCATTTGTCATAGCTTTTGATTGAAGCGGTAGTCAACATTGGAAAATGGAACTACTAAAGCTCGCATCAAAATTGATTTTAGAAGGCAGTCATTGGAGTTAAAAGCAACATAAATGCTAAAAATACCAGAGAGGTTTGAGAAAGGCAGCAGGTGGAGAAGTACTACATGAGTCCTTCATGTCCAAGGCTGACAAGACATACTCTTTAGTGCATCCTATTGAAGCGCAAGCATTGGTAGCATAGTTCATTTGTCATTGAGAACTGTGATTGAGATATGTTGGGCTGGCAAAAAGAGCCGCCAAATGTTTCGTGTTAGTCTTTCTCTATGGGATGAAGACAAGGAACTGAGTCAACATGTTTCCTGACAATTTAAGCTCAACGTTTTAGGAGCAACTGTTCTTCAATATGATATCGGAGCTTCAAGTCAAGGGTCCAATCCTTGACACTCCTGTTGTTACCATTTTGTCTATTACTCATGTTTTCCTTCCAATTGTTGTTTGAAGCAGTTAAGTCCCCATCCCATGTTTTACTTGTAACGTCCAACTCATGTGCGAGGGGGTTGATTTAACATTTATGTTTAATAGACATTGTTGGCATTTTAACTAGCAGCTTGAGTTTAAGTTTTGGGGAAAACAGCTGTTCAACATTTATGAAATGCTTTGCAGGAGCCTTCTCTTTTTGCTTGTGTCGTGGGGTAGGTGGGCAGTTCAAATTGAGATATTGATTCATAGGAGGTTTGTTATGATATAGTTTTTTAATGATATTAACAGATGCATTTCTACAAAGGTATAGGTTTGGTATAGTGAACCTTATATACATTTGTATCTGTATATACACCTTTGAAGTGAAAAAATGCGAGCAAAAAGTTCTGATTATACTTTAGCTTATCTACTTGATAAGGTTAGTGGGCGATGCAGTTACTTGAGGTAGGTAGAGTGGGTAACTCATATTCTTATGCAAGCTTGACTGGCTAGATTTTGTGAAGCTCTCAAATGGGATAAAGAACACCTAGGATCCGTTAAGTTTGACTGATTTTGCAGTTTGGTCCGTGATCTTAGAAAATTGAGGTTTTTATTCCTTTAATGTCTTTTTGAGCAGTTTTGGTCCCTGACCATCATTTGCATGGAATCTAAATCACAATTGTTGAACGTGATGTAGTTTACTAAAACATAATTAAATATTCAACAAAGAGAATCCATAAATGACCAAGAAGAGCCTTGGAGGTTTAATCTTGTGATAGAATCATGACCCAACCTCTAAGCAAATGACACTCAAAGATTATAACATTTGCTGTTTCCTTTTAGATTGCATTTTTTAGCAGATTCTCTACAAGATCATTTTCTGCTTCTGCAGTGGATTCTTGCTGAATTATCAGACGCCAGAATCCGGCGCTTGAAGGATATCTACCATCCAGAAGAAAGTAAGAACATAAATATCAGGTGATGTCTAGCACTGCAAAGGTTTTGGATCCTGCGTTTCAGGGTGCTGGCCAGAGGATGTATCCTGGATTTTTTAAATTAATTGCTATTGATTTTACTGCATTACCTATTGTTTGATTTCTTAATTAACATTCAATTTCCTAGTTCGTGGATGTCTGCAAATGAATACCTAGAATAAAGATTATATATATGTACTGTATAAAGTGGTAGTCTCCGTGCTGCTATTTTGAATCTTAAGCATGTTTGAGCTTAACAGCTTGTAGTGGGACTGAAATTTGGCGGATTGAGGATTTTCAGCCAGTTCCACTGCCCAAGTCCGAACATGGGAAATTCTACATGGGCGATTCCTACATTGTATTACAGGTGAAAATAGTTCTTACTCCTCCGTATGACAGTGACCTGGCAAGGCGAGTACTTCTGTTGACTTATGTAATAAAAATTTTGCAGACTATCGTCGATTTTTCTTTATTTTGCAATAACTAAGTATCTGCTAGTGACAAATCATCCCTCTAGAATTTTGGTTCTAATTTAAAGCCTCTTTGGTGTTACTTCAACTGCATTTTCTAGCATGATGAGCATGACTGATCATGCTGTTTGTACTTTTGGTTCATTTCACAATTTTCGAGTTGTTGCTGGACTTAATTTAGATGTTTGCATTGTCCTTTTCTTGAATGGAACACTACTGGCAGGATCTACTATTACCAACCTCACGAGACCAAATGCTGTTATATCGACTTGTTATTGGTTGTCATCTTATAGGAATAAGTAGGACATTCAGTGTTGATACATTTGTGGTATACTATTGTGAAAATCTGTTTGACTCTTAAATTATGATGGTCGAATTTATAGTCAAATTAAAATCAATGGAGTTTATGATTATTTACTGAGAGTTTAACGCTAAATAAACTATATAAAACATATATAGTGATCGTGTCAAAGTGCAATATATACAGATAAAAAACAGAACTTTTTTTTTTAATCAATATAAAGTGTATGAAATACAATGCTATCTGTCCTCTATGAGTTTATGTTATAATGTTTATCTCCACTGATTAATATTCAACTAAACTCCTGTAGACAACGCCTGGCAAGGGAGGTGCTTATTTGTATGACATACACTTTTGGATTGGAAAAGACACAAGTCAGGTATTCTTTGATGGATATGTTCTACCTTTGAGATGTTGGAGTTGCCTTACCTATGACTTAAGTCATGGCATGGTCTCACCCCAACATATTTTTTTTCATAGGATGAAGCTGGAACAGCAGCAATTAAGACTGTTGAACTTGATGCGGCCCTTGGAGGACGTGCTGTACAGCACAGGGAACTTCAAGGCCATGAATCTGACAAATTCTTATCCTACTTCAAACCTTGTATAATACCGTTGGAAGGCGGTGTAGCATCTGGATTCAAAAAACCCGAGGAAGAGGAGTTTGAGACGCGTTTATATGTCTGTCGTGGAAAAAGAGTTGTTAGGTTGAAGCAGGTACTGGAGATTTCTGCTTTGAGTGGTTATTGTTTGATCCCTGTGTTCCTTGACATATCAGTCTTCTGCTAGGCATGTAACTCAATTTTTTTTTTTTTATTTTTAACTCATGCAGGTCCCGTTTGCTCGGTCTTCATTGAATCATGATGATGTATTTATCCTAGACACTCAGCAGAAAATCTATCAGTTCAATGGTGCAAATTCAAATATCCAGGAAAGGGCCAAGGCTTTGGAAGTCATTCAGTTCTTGAAAGAGAAGTACCATGAGGGAACGTGTGATGTCGCAATTGTTGGTAGGCTCTTGCCTCATTCATTAGTGTTTTGCATATATAATTTGTATTATTTACTCCTTTTAAATCATTTATGCTGCTATCTCTGCTTATTCGTTCATATGTGGCCATTCATGCCAGATGATGGGAAGTTAGATACTGAATCAGACTCTGGTGAGTTCTGGGTCCTCCTTGGTGGTTTTGCTCCCATTGGCAAGAAAGTTTCAAGTGAGGATGATGTGATTCTAGAAGCAACTCCTGCCAAGCTCTATAGGTACCATTACTTTGTAGGAGGTTGGGTTTCTACTATTTTAAACTAATGGAGGACTGCCAGTGCTTCTGGTCTGCAGTGTGCATCTTGTACATATGAAATTTGGCAGCTTTTGTTATTTTCTGATCAAATAACTATTTTGGCCTGGAAAGAAGAGCTTTGTTTATGAATGACTAGAAATTAGCGCCCGTGACACTTAAAGATGGGAAAAGAGGGCAAAGATTATTGCATCCTAACTCCTAGAAGACTCCTTAGAAGGGAACATACATATTACTCTGCCAAAAGTTTGCCAGCAGCTTGAGACATGCTTATTTTTAATTGGGCCTTGAAGTATTTTAGTCGTTTTCTCATAATATGAGCAATTAATATTTGTGAAAGAGGAATGTGTACATGGAGAATTACATGAATATTCCGAAAGATCAGCCAAATTTTTAAAATATGGGCTTGACTTGTATATGGCTTTCCCATATAATGTTGTGTAGCTGTTGTCATGGCAATAAATAGTACAGAAACTATGTTGAATTCTTGGAATGCAGATAGTGACTGCAAGCTGAGAGAATTGCTTTGGCAAGCATGTCTACCTGACTCTTAATTTTCATATTTTACCCTATAAATTTTGATGTTTAAATATGTAGAGGTACTCCTAAGATATGACCCTATGGTGACTGGAACAGCTGCTAGTGGTTATTTGCTTATGTCTGTCCTTGTTGTCTTCACACTTGCCATTTCTTGTGAATTATAGTACTTCTGGGGCTTACACAATCGTATCTCTAGTGGTAAATTTCTTTCATTTATTAAGCTATAAGATAAACATAGGCGACCATCGCTGCCGTTCATGGGGTAACCATCACTGTTCAAGAAAGTGGGCCTTTACCTGTTCTGGGTGCTCATTCAAGTTGCTTTTCTATGTAGCATTGTTGATGGTCAGCTGAAGCTTGTGGAAGGTGAATTATCCAAGGGCATGTTAGAAAACAACACATGTTACTTACTGGATTGTGGCGCTGAGGTCTTTGTTTGGGTTGGTCGAGTTACGCAAGTGGATGAAAGAAAGGCGGCCATCCAAGCAGCCGAGGTAGAGTGTAGAGGTTTATCTTTATTCTGTCCTAACTGGATAAATTATATCTAAAACCTAACTTGTCTGCAGGACTTTATCAGTAGCCAGAACAGACCAAAATCAACGCGCATAACCAGAGTTATTCAGGGTTATGAGACTCACTCATTTAAATCCAAATTTGACACATGGCCGTCTGGTTCTGCAGCTCCTCCTTCTGAGGAAGGGAGAGGAAAAGTAGCAGGTGATGTTTCATGTTCTCATTTGTACTCTGAATGGGCGGAGTTTTTCACTTAGCATAATCACTATTGATCATTGGTTTGTACTTTTTTCCAGCTTTACTTAAACAACAAGGAATGGGTGTAAAGGGAATGGCAAAAGGTCCTTCTGTGAATGAAGAAGTCCCACCTTTACTGGAAGGAGGTGGAAAATTGGAGGTCTAGCTTTTATTTCCATCTCATATGTTTTCTTTTAAGGACAATTGGGACTCTATTTCTCAAAGTACCGATTGAATTGGTAGGTTTGGTGCATTAATGGCAGTGCCAAGACTCCATTGTCCAATGAGGATATTGGTAAGTTTTATAGTGGAGATTGCTACATCATTCTTTACACCTACCACTCTGGGGAGAGGAAAGAAGATTATTTCCTGAGCTGCTGGATTGGAAAGAATAGCGTTGAGGTAAATATCTCTTAAGTACAGGATGTGTTGAATGATTGTGGAATGGCTTTTTTGTATTTTAACTAATCTGGATTCATGTTAAAGCAAGGTATTGTAGAGCATAGGAAGACAGTTAAATTGCTTATTTAACATGCCTTTAAAATAATTTTACCAATTCTTAGGAGACACTGACTATTGCCTCATATTCCTTCTTGATTATAGGCATGCCCTTGTGGCCAAAAAATGTATCTATGGATCTTGCCCTTAGTTTGTCATAGAAATGAGTTCAGAGGAAGAGAAAGGAGAAAATGAGGAAGTGGATGGCCGAAAGAGTTCAAAAACCTGTAGTTTATCTTCTAGACCTATAGTAGATAAATAACTTCTTATAATTAGCCAATGTTTGGGAAAATGGACTGGATTGGCTGATTCAGTTGGACCCAGGGTCAGAGTCTGTTGTCTGGTTTGGTCAGCCCTCTGAAACTGGACTGGTCTAAAACTGGATTGGATTGGTATTGATCACAGTCGAACCACGTAAAACATTGGACTGCTCCATCGCGCTGGGACATTGCGTGAGGAGACATGTGCAGTGTGTGTTTATCTGGCTCTTTCAGGCTCCAGCATGCATGCAACACCATTCCACCGCAATGCTTCATTTGTCATTATCGTCCACACTATATATCTTAAAGAGTGGTAGAAGCTTTGGCTCTAAACAAAGCAATAAGACTCCAGGCCAAGTAGTCCATGCTATGCTTCACATGCATGTAAATAGAGTTTAGTCACTACTGCCATTAGTGTAGATGCAATATTCATTGAAAAATAAGATACAAGCCTGGTGAGATTGTGATCTGAACATGGTATTTTCAATTATGACAAAACGATAAAACACCGAGCCAAAATTTTCATTATACGAGGTAATATCGGTAACCATACTTAACATAATCTGAACGGGGGTTCCATTGATTGAACTAGTTGAACCACGAACCTGTCAGTTAGCTGGTTTATCGACTGGTTTGGTCATTAAAGCACTGTGATTACCAGATTATGAGAGAAGAGGAGACTTACAACTTATTCTTCATTTCAGGAAGAACAAAAGATGGCTGCTCGGTTGTCTAACACAATTTTCAACTCGTTAAAGGGGAGACCTGTTCAGGTATGGTTTTCTGGGTCTTCTCCAGTTGGGCAATGGAAATGACATATCACATTTTTTTAATCAATTTTCCTATAGGGTCGTATTTTTCAAGGGAAAGAGCCAGCGCAATTCATTGCGCTTTTTCAGCCTATGGTGATCCTCAAGGTATCTTCTGTACTTCTTCAAGATGATGCAATAGTTCAAAATGCAGCAGGATTGGAATATGTAATTTGGATTATGAGGCTCATTTTCTATCTGAAATCTTTCCTAGGGAGGTTTAAGCTCAGGTTACAAGAAGCTAATAGCAGAAAAAGGTTTAACGGATGATACTTACACGCAAGAATCGGTGGCACTAATATGTATATCTGGGACTTCCATTCACAACAATAAGGCAGTCCAAGTGGATGCGGTATGTGCTATTGAGTTTCATTTTGTTTTGCTGACTACTAATATATAGATGGCTTGATATTAATTTCTGCCACCAGATTGATATCTGACGTTTAGGCTGTTTATGAACATGTGCCTTTAACTTTTGTGGAACTACATGCCTGAATCAATTGGAAAAATATGGAGCAATTGTTCATGGTTAGACAAGAGTGTTTGTTGTTCCTCTTCTGTTGTTAATTTGCCCTTTAGATTTTCTGAATACTTCTCTCCTCGTTTTGATAGGTTCCACAACTTGTTTGAGCTGTGATTGGTGATATTTTGATCAGTACAAAACTTGAACATATGTTTATTTATTTATTATTTTTTATTTTTGTTCAAGTCAAGAATTTAAGAAGTGAATAGTGTAGTAGCAAATGAGAGGATCTCATACCTGTAATGCTTCTTAATTGTGAATAACAGAGATCATCTCCATATTTTTGTGTGAAGAATGTTGCCAAGCATTCATTGTTGAATCTTGACCATAAAATAGTTCAATTCATTGTTGGTCATTAGCCATTGAGCTAATTGTTAGTTAGATGGTTGTCCCTGTCGTTGAAGTTGTTGTGCATAGTTAGCCATTTGAGCAATGAAGTGTGCTTCATTTATATCTTTTGATGATAGTGGAGGGTTGAAAACTTTGACATTCTTAATGAAAACTGTACTTATAGAGCATGATACTCATAGGAATAGTTCATTTACACATGTCTGATCCTAAAACAAGATCGAGTTTCAAGTTTTGACATAGCTTGTTGAGAAAAAATTCAGATATGGATGAAAAGTTTATTTAGAGTTTATTAAAAGTGGAAAGCCAAAGTGCCAAGCAAGGCCCATGTTAAAAATTTAATGAGCCAAAACAATTGAAAGGGATTATTGTCCCACAAAATGCTAGTGAGCCTGTGTCTCTTATATCTTTTCATTTGGACTTTGTCTTCCTACAATTGGGCATGTGACAAAGTTCAATCACTGTAATCGCTTTTAAAAGTGAGAACAACATAAGATCTGATTGTATCTATGGTTTAATTAATGTCCCAATTGCGCCTCCTAGTTTGGGGTATCCACATTTACTCTCTGTCCTCTTGTTCTTGCTTTTTAGAAAATCTTATTTTCATTCTACTTCCCCCAATTTTTGTTTATTGATTTGTTGTATAGGTGCTTCTTTCGTCTTATTAACCGCTAAATTCTATAGCTGATGAGGACTGTGGATGTATTTGTCACAGAAACGAGTAGATTCTGAACATGGCTGATTTTTAAGTCAACTATTAATTGATTGTGCATACTTCAGAAGAGACTGTTTGCTATCGACATCGGGCAGCACATACAGTCGGTCACTGAAATTCTCAGGGAATATTATTGGTAAAAATAGGAGATTAGTTTACTCTTGATAATTTTGGAAATTGCTAAGTCACAGGCAAAATGTATCTTGGAATGGACATTCCATTTTATGGATTGCTGGCAATCCAGCACGCCAAATCAGGTTCTCCAAGTGATGGCAAAAATCAAGTCAGAATGAAAGAGATTTGACACGCCATTGAATTCATTATGTTTGGTTGAGCCAATTGACTTACCAAATATCAATTGTTTAAATCCATTTTGCTAACTATGAAAATATGTGGAAGGTTTTTCAAGCTACTAAACCTGTGAAAAGGATGAAGCTTGTGCGGAATGCAATTATCTTGGTCTTTCAGTTGAAAATGCAGAGTTCATCTAATGTAGCAATTAACTTGATGAAAAGAAAAAAAAAGAATTATGCACTTGGTCGACGACAGAGTTCTGTTTAAAGCAAACGCAATGGCATTGTTATTTCCTCTGATGACACCTTTTCTCGAGTGCATCCTCAATAATCAGTAGCCACATTGGAGATGATATAAAAGCGGCACCTATGCTAAATAATCTTCCCTCGGCATACATGGCCAGATGAGAGAAGAGTCCCATTTAAATAAGATATGATTTGGAGACTCCCTCCTCTGGAAAGGAACCAACCCTCTGTTCTTTTTGAGTAAATTGGTTGGTAAGTCTTAATCTCCTGGACTGCAATTGCGAAAATCTCTAGGAAAATATATGGGATACACCAAAAGTAAAATATGAACAGATGATGGGTAGCCCGATTTACTCCATACTGGGGAGCAAAGTAATTGTTAGCTTAAAGAATGGCTTTTGCATACTTCACTAGAGCCAATGGTAAAGGCAGAGGCCTTTCCTTTAGGTGCCTACAGCCTTTCAAGTCCATTTAGCATGAACAGAAGAATACCAGTCAACAGGGGGCCACTGCTAGTTTCTCAGTGTAACAAAATAGGAGGCTGATAACCAAAGAGTGAAGTTAAATGATATTACAGGAACAGTTCTTGTGTTGTGCGACTGTTACCGAATCTCTTTCATTCCTGCCTACATAATTGCGAGTTAGCTTAAAGGTAAAATAAATCCGCAATTGCTGTAGTTTTTGCCTCTTTTCTGATCATGTTCTTCTTATTCATCCTCAGGTCTTCTGTCTATATGCCAATAGATTTTAACTAATGGTGCTTTGATTATAATTTCTTACTAAACATTGCCTGCGTCGGTCATTGCTAAATCATGCCAGTCCATGTTAATTCTTTATTGTTCAGGTGGCAACATCACTGGATTCTGCCAAGTGTTTCCTTCTGCAATCTGGAGCTTCTGTTTTCACCTGGCATGGAAACCAGAGCACCTTTGAGCAGCAACAGCTGGCTGCAAAAGTTGCTGAGTTCTTGAAGGTGAGATGTGACCTGTTTGAAATTATGCCAAGATCAAATTTATCCATGATGACAGCATAATTTTGATGTCTAGCTTCTCATAATTATCTGCGGATAGCTAAACTAATATCGGGTCTTTAAAATTCAAAAGTAATTCTTCCATCTCATTATCAACTATTATTAGATGTACCATGTTGGTTATTTGAATTTAAATATGTATATCGACGATTTAGGTACATTTTCCTGTGAAGAGCATCCTCATTTAATAGGAGGATCAATATGTGTGCATATCATTGTCATTACAGCACTAAGACCATGATAACGATTGAACTGCTCAGTTGAGATTTTACTTGGTCCATGGTATATAATAAGCTAATCGAGGCATGTTAGTCTCAGTGCTCTAGTTGTCCTTTGTGCATGTTTTAGGTACATGCAGAAGTTCACCAAGAATGGTACTTGTGATTACTTCAGTGCAGGCTGCTCTCTACAACAGCTGTTTGTTCAGTTGTCGGAGCATTATCGCCATTGCTAGAATAGTACTGCTTGTCGTATATGTTCTCTGGGCATGACATCATCACATATACTGAGTGTAGCTTACCTACAAGTGTATATGCGTTATCCTCCCAGCAAATGTAGTAGCTTGGAACCTAATTCACTTAAAAGTGCATTCTGTAGTCTTTGCTACTTAACATTGTGAGCTGCTTAGACTATACTTGAAGTTGGTTACTACTGGGACCGATTGTGTTGTGCCTTGTCATTGCAGCCTGGAGTAGCTTTAAAACATGCTAAAGAAGGAACTGAAAGCTCAAGTTTCTGGTTTGCACTGGGAGGAAAACAAAGTTACACCAGCAAAAAAGTTTCTCTGGAGACTGCCAGAGATCCACACTTGTTCACATTTTCATTCAATAAAGGTTAAACTTCATATATAGTTCAGCAGAAGCTAACTTTTTTCTTGTACTTTGTTCTCCAATCGATATATGATGGCTTCTAGAGTGGAGGTGCTTTGTGAATCTTTCATGTTATTCTTGTGGCCATGAGTTCTGACAGTATTCTTTTTTCTTTTTACCATGTGGGTGATGCAGGAAAGTTTGAGGTAAGTTGCATCCACGAATATCAGCATTTCTTGACATGTTTTGACATTAGCATGCTATATCTAACAATAAGTACTTGTTGTAGGTCGAGGAGGTATATAACTTCTCACAAGATGATCTTTTGACTGAGGATATCTTAGTACTTGATACGCAAGCAGAGGTATTCGTTTGGGTTGGTCAGTGTGTAGACTCCAAAGAAAAGCAAAATGCTTTTGAAATTGGTCAGGTATGGCCTAAATTTGTTTTTCCATGTTGGTTCCTTTGTTGAATGATTACATTATTCACCATAAAAATTGTTGGCAGAAATACATAGAAATGGCGGCATCTCTAGAAAATCTGGCCCCTACAGTTCCACTTTACAGAGTCACTGAAGGAAATGAACCATGCTTCTTCACCACTTATTTCTCATGGGATCCTGCAAAAGCCAATGTAAGTCCTGTGGTGACAGGCACTGCCTTTTCTGCCTTGGTGTATATACCCATTTCTGCGATAATTGAATAAATGTTTTGGATGGCCAGTTATCCTAGGTGAAATATACTTGGAAGATGTGCAGAAATCTATTTAGGACACTAATAGTTGAGCAGGTTTGTGTGAAGAACTAATGTTGCATCCTATCTTGAGCCATGAAATAATTGTGATGGAGGATTTCTGTAGTGATTAAGACTAGTCAAATGCACAGCAGTAAGATAATGGAGTAAAAAAGTGGATCTCTCATCAACTTATATTTTGTTATCTGCCATCTTCCTCTCTATCTTCTTTTTTCATGCTTATCTTGGGGTGCAAGGCCACTTCAACTTCCTGCTGCCTTTTTATGGATTGTCCATGGATTTTGTTACTCTGCTTCTGTGTGATGGAATTGTGCTCCAATTTTGCCAATCGGTATATTTGAAAGCTTTAAAATGGTCCTCTGTTTAGGGCATTTTACATGCATATGATACCATTCTCAACATTTAGTTCTTTATCTTATTGAATATTCAGAAAAGCTTAATGAAATTATGCTAAAGAGCAATAAGTCACTATCTTTTATCATTGCTTATCATAGTTCTCATTCAACCAGGTCCAGGGAAATTCGTTCCAGAAGAAGGTGGCATTATTGTTTGGCTTAGGTCATGCTGTGGAGGTAAGTGCTTTGTCTGGTTGACAATGCTGCAGCTTAACCTGTTGTTGTAGGTATATGTGATAGACTTCGTATATGGGAAACTCCAATTATTGCTTGTGTTCCTTTTGATTCACAAATTTGCATCGATGACATATAATCTGCCATACTTTGCGTTAAAATACGTCTCTAATCTTCCATGAGCCTTATATTCACTTACTTGCTCAAGGTTTAAGTTTTTCAATTGGACATTCTAATTATTGTATGTCTCTCTGAACTGGTTCCATAGTAGAAGTTCTATTCCAAATAGATATTCTTCACATGGATGGCTTGATTGGGTTGCCTTGTGGAGACCAATTTGGAAATAACTAGAGTATAAATTGTTTTTCCTTCTTTGGCAATTGGTCTTATTGCAACTGATCTATCTCTTTCTTTTCGTTTTCTTTCTCAACAGCAGCTGCACTTTTGCTGGTCAAATTCATAGAATTGTTTTGAGAGGCATCTTGTGTTTCTATATGTTTTCTGTTCATGATCTATTGAAACTAATTTGCAATAGTGAGGTATTTGGGTTTGCCACCATTATCATCATCATCATCATCATCATCATCATCATCATCATGATGGTGGTGATGTTGGTGTTGGTGATAATGTTGATGATGATATGCTTAGGCATCCTGTTCTTGTGGAACTCGTAACTTGACCGAGGAGTATCCTATTGAATGATGTATTGAATAAATAGAAAGGAAAACTATGTTCGTGACTAATGCTTTTGATTTACATAATGTTCGCCAAAATTGGTTAGTGCCATGTCAATTATCTTTGTCAATTGACTCAATTATTTCTTGATTGAATTAAGACCTTTCTGAGCTTGTGATTTATCTTTGCCCTGTGGTATTGCTGTATGGCAATTCATGCTGTTGCAGAACCAGGATAGGTCCAATGGCAATCAAGGAGGACCAACACAGAGGGCTTCAGCTTTGGCTGCGTTATCTTCTGCATTTAATCCGTCCTCTGGGAAGTCATCCTATTCAGTATGTGTCTTTTCACCTACACTGTTCTTATCTATTTCACCTCATTTTTCAGGTTTGTAATGTCATTGTGATCACTTCTTATAAGTAAAACGGCAACTGGTGTTAGTGCAGTACAAAGAAGACAGCTGTAGGCACTTTTGTACTCTGAAATTGTGCAAGCTTCTGTCTGCATAAGTAATATACCCCTGGTAACTCAGATGAGCGTTGGTTCACTTTCAGTATATAATGAAGTCTTTAGTTGTTGACTTGCATTTAACTCAGCCTCCCTGTTTGAGAGCCGTCAACTCCCTGCTTAAGATATACACTTTCAAATTGGGAGACAGACCTAGCACGGCTTGTCTTCCACAATAGTTTTGCAGAAGTTGCTTGCATTTTTAAGAATCAAGAACAGCAGTAGTGGTTGTTGATAATCTCGGTATTAGTGAATGTAGGGAATTCCACGTGCCACAACTAAGATATTGATGCAACAGGCTTCGTTGATCTACTAACCTTGAGTTATACAGTGGTCTTTTTATCATTTGACCATGTATTAGAGAAATGATTCTCAGTACTCTGAGAGAGGGAAAATAGTCTTCATACTGAGAATGGAGACATCCATGGACTCAGTTGAGAAAGTATATATAGTGCTATCAGTTTAGTTCATTCCACCTATTAAAGGCTGAGCATATTCAGTCTAGAGAAGATTGAGACAGTTGCTACAGTTGAGAAGTTGTAGAATTGATTTTGGTTCTTCTGTTTTTTTTTTTTTTTTTAATTATATATGAAAGCAGGAGAAAATTTTCATAGTGAGGCTTCAGTTGGAGATGTTCCAAAACCTGTTGAGTCCAAAACTTTGAACCAAACATTTTATTCTAATTCTTCAAGGTCCAACATATTTTTGGGTAAAAGTATTTCTTCAAATTTGTTTTAGGTTTTAGTTTGCTAGAGTTTATAAAATAAGAAACTTATATATTATGGTGGAGCTGGGTGCAGCCCTGCATACTTCTCTCTGCCATAATGAAAACCTCAGGCCTTCACCCATCCTGTAACAAGTTCTCACGATCTCAAGCTTTGCACTCTCAACCCTCTCGCTTTTGTTTCTTGTTTTTTATCTTTTAGTGCTCAGATTGTCATTTTCTTATATAAGCTTACCTTTTCCTTATGTTGTATCCAGAAAATACAGATAAGCTTGACTGATGACCCAGGCCAAACGGATTGTCATTGATTCTTATCTAAGCTTACCTTTTCTTTTATAGCCTTGTTCAGATTCTTGATTCTTAGTTGGTTTCATCGGTTCAATATTAAAAAACTTCAGACCAAAGTTCAAACTGAAGCCAAACCCAACTGGTCTATTTTTACCTGTGGTGACAGGGGATTCACTATAGAGAATGCTTATGCTAATACCATATCAAACTTTGAACGAATATAAAAAAAATTCTGTAACCAGAAACATAGTAATCTCCCATATAGTAATTTATTGTGTTCCTTTAAATCATTGTATTCCTTTTCTCCAAAAATCTGAGGGTCCTAACACTCAATCTAGCCAAACAATTGCTGAGAGATGGAGCAAATGCTCATCCCTGCCCAGTTCCAAAGTTCTTCCTTGACTGGGCTCCCTCCAGCCTCTGCAACAAAAAACTGCCAATAGTCTATCGACAATGTCTCTAATAGAGCGTATTATTAACATTATTAGCTTCACTTCTTGTATAGAAGCATCGATAAACCTGATTCCATCTCATTGGTAACTTCTCTAAAGTTGGAATACTTGTCTGTACTGCTTG
Source organism: Eucalyptus erythrocorys (assembly GCA_014182555.1). NCBI lineage: Eukaryota > Viridiplantae > Streptophyta > Magnoliopsida > Myrtales > Myrtaceae > Eucalyptus > Eucalyptus erythrocorys. The sequence continues at coordinate 21,702,254 of CM024607.1, read as the reverse complement.
TCAGGAAGAGAATGTGCCATTGCTGTAGGTTTAAACTGCCAACTTAGCCTCCAATTGAAGTTGGTACCTTCCTAGCCGCAGTTTTGGATGAAAGAGTGATCAGTGGCTATCTGCTCTCTGCCCATCATCAAGTTCCATTTGTCTTGTTTTCAATGTGTCACAGAGTCAACTGTTTATGGAAAACCAAAATTATTCTAAAGGCGCTCTACCTTGCAGTCGCAGTTCTTTAGTCCTCTCGCACTTTATTAAAACAAAAGATAAGACATTTCAATCGGTTGAAAATTCATTTGTCATAAGAAAGGAAGTGACCACCTTCCCACTTTGTTGCCATTTGACATTCTAAAAAATGATCCTGAAGATCATTTTAAAGGTGCCGCTGCACATCATTTATCACTATTAGAGGAGATAAAATTTTTAGTTTCCTTTTTAGATTTGATTGCATAAGATCCAGCAGATCATTCAAAGGTGCCTCTTCACATCATTTATCACCACCGGAGGTGATGAAATTCTCACTCTCCTTTAATTCGGCATTTGAAAGTGTATTTTGTCTCAGTAAACATCGTTTCTTCATCTATTTTCTATGCATGGATTCAGATTATTCAAGCTTATTGATGTTTTAATATGATCTTATTTTTATTAGTTTTGGGCTTAAATTAACCAAATTGTGAAATCGAAATTTAATTTATGATGCTTTTTCTAATATGTATGTTTGTCTTAGGGTGTTGACAAATCCAATGGCTCAGACAGTAGCGGACCCAGGCAACGAGCTGAAGCATTAGCTGCCTTATCCTCTGCTTTTAATTCCTCTTCACCGTCAAAACCCTCTGCCCAAAGGCCATCAGGAATTGGTCAGGGATCACAAAGAGCAGCAGCCGTGGCAGCTCTTTCTTCTGTTCTAACTGCTGAGAAGTCACCAGATAACTCCCCCACTCGGTCCAGTGGAGCTGCTCCAGAAAGTAGCCCACCCGGTAAAATTTATTAAACTCAGTAGGAATTTTCTCCACATTAGATCTTTTATTTAGCATGTACTTGCTATGCTAAGGATTTAACTGCCATGCGTGATCATGACAGAGACAAACTGTCTTTTCCTCCTTTGCTTGTTAGTTAATTTTACCACTTGAGCCTTGCAGTGCTTTGACAAACCTTTTTAAGGTTGAAACCTATCTTTGACTATTGGAAAATTATTTTAACTCACTTTGTTCCAAGTATTTAGCACTCTTTTGCATCCATTTTCTGCATGAACAAATGGGGGCAATAAGTATGTTAAAATTAACTGTCTGCAGTGGACACAAAAGGTGAAAAACCCCTTTCCCGAGTGGATGATCTGGTGGAAGCCTCAGAAGACAATGAGACAGAGGGATCTACGACTGTCTCCGAGAATAATGAGGAGCAATCAGAAGCCAAGCAAGAGCCACTCCAGGATGTTAACACCAGTGAAAATATGGTAACAGTGTTCAGTTATGATCAACTGAAGGCTAGATCAGACAATCCAGTGACTGGAATTGACTTTAAAAGGAGAGAGGTCAGTAAACATTGTGAGCCTTGGTCTTTTTTTTAGCTGATTAATATTTTGGATGGTTATTCATGTCACTCTTTTTTACATGCTAGGCTTATCTGTCGGACGAGGAATTTCAGGCTGTCCTAGGGATGACAAAGGATGCATTTTACAAGTTGCCAAAATGGAAGCAGGACATGCACAAGAAGAAAGTTGATTTGTTTTAGTAAAAATTGGTCCTGTGCTGCTGCCGTGTTCCATTTTTTAAGAGTTCCTTGTTCACAATATTGAATGTGTTCTCTGCCAGAGAGTTGTGAGTTCATTGGTGCACTTCAATCTGGACTGCTGTCTGGCATTTTGCCCCTTGATGAGTTTGTAGCTGTCGGTAGACCGGTATGGGTTGTGCCGCCATTGGAAGAGTGTTATTTTTTCAAATGCTCCTTTCTAGAAGCTGCTGTCTCTTGTCGGTCGGGGATAGTAGTTTGAAATATGGTAGGCAAGCTACAATTCTTTGATTTGGTCGTGTGTATCCCCAATCGTGATTTGTTCATTTCTTTTTGTGCCTCTTTCCATTTGATTTGTGTAAATGGGGTGTATATGTAATGCATGAATGTTATATAGTCTCAATGTAAGACATGAAGATCAGCATTGTTTGTACCGCTGTGTTTGCTGTTACCTACAGACTTTTTGGCTTTGCCTGCCCCTTTTCTTCCGTTAGTGGCAGATAATACTCAAACTATGTCACTGATTTCAGTCCTCATGTAAATAGTGCTATGCATATCTGATCTCTCAGACGTGAAATAGTTTGAATTTGAAATCTTTTGAGTGATTTTCAGGGTGCTTTCACTTTTGTGGTCCTGCCATTCGTTTATTGATGATATTCAAGTACTTTTCCTGCTCCTCTCTCTATTCTTGGGCAGCAACATCAGACGGCTTACGCTGCCTAGCCAAATTGTTGTGACGGCTAGCTCCACCCAGCCAAGAAGCGATTTTGGCTTAATTTGGAGCGAAGTAGGCGCGACATCAGAACTTCACTTTTTTCTCCTTCAAATTTATTGCAATGATTCTTCATTTGCTCGACCAAAAAAAGAAAACGACTCTTCATGTGCGAATTCAGATGTAAATGAGGCTAAGACCACTCGAGCAGAAAAGGGATTTGGTTGTGACTCATTCAAACCAAGCTCCGTTCAAGGTTTCCCCTCCAATTACCAAAAAATAAGAAAGCTTCAAATGACATTCACAATATGATTGTCTTTTATGGAAGAGGTTATATTACTTGAGTGGTGGCCATTTTATTTTTTGGATTTTATTCCTTTTTACATACGTAAGGGCATTATGGTCATGCATAGTTTATATTTAATATAAATATGTGATAGATGTAGGACTTTAGTAACACAAAAATCAAGAGTCCCCCGTTGACTTTTGCTATCTATATTTTTTTCTCTATTTCTCCTATCTTCCTCTTTCATGGCTATTTATTGTAAGTTCTCTAATTAGTTATGTGACATGGTATCAAAGCAAATGTAAATATTTGATTCCTTGATCCCATTGCTAGTTTGAGAGTTCTTTATTAACTTTTTTCATTTTTTGGTGTGAGTCACCCAAAGTTGTGAGTTATACCCATTTTCTCTCCTAGTCTCAATACATAAAAGACTAGGAGAAATCATATTGCAGTTGTAAATTAAAACATTTATTGATCCGTGGATTCAAGTATCAAAATATTTTGTTAATTATGATTGATTGATGTTGCAAGATTTCCTTCGGAAATATAATTAATTGAATCATGAATTTTTTTTTGGTCAAATATTTTCTTTTATACAACAGCCTAAATTTATGAGATTTCAGCATTCCCTTTGTAAAATTGATGGAGTCAATTGTGTCTGATCATATGTCGGTATTGATTATATAGAGCCAAGGGAGATTTTATTTCTTGCATTGAAGTTTCAGTGTTCTTGAGATGTGGTAGATGTATTTATATTGAGATTATCATTATGAGTGACGCTAAGTCTTTTACAAACAATGTCAATGTTCATGTTACCACCATTAAATTAAATGGGGCCCCCGATTATCGTTTTTTTTTTTTGGTTAGTTCTACTCTATACCTAATCTACACTCACTCTTAGACTTTTGCCCTGCCTCTTGCAGGGCGTGGGAGTCGAAACCCACTCCTGAAACTTGCGCGTCCCTATCCCATCCCTTCCTGAGAAGGTGGGGGTTTGAACCCCTCACCTCCCCCTTCCATGTTGGAAAGGTGGCCACTGGGGCGAATCCCAGTGGTTAGGGCCCCCGATTATCGTTATGGGCTCAAGTTGTCAAGGTCTTTATTAATACCAACAGGAAACTCAAGAATGGTGACAGGATGAAAGAGAATGATATAATTTTGGTGTGGTTTAAGGGACATCATGGAACCACCCATGGTTGTTAATGTTATGTTCCACGTAATTGCCAAGGGAGTGTGAGATGATCTTATGTAAAGCTCCTCACAAGACAAAAACGTGTCTTAGAGTTCATGAATTATATGAGAAGATCTTTAATTTTAAGGCATAAGTACAATAGAAGTTCTAAAGAGCATGGTGACTGGATGAAAGAGAATGATATAATTTTGGTGTGGTTTAAGGGACATCATGGAACCACCCGTGGTCGTTAATGTTATGTTCCACGTAATTGCCAAGGGAGTGTGAGATGATCTTATGTAAAGCTACTCACAAGACAAAAACATGTCTTAGAGTTCATGAACTATATGAGAAGATCTTTAATTTTAAGGCATAAGTACAATAGAAGTCCTAAAACTTGTAATGAAAATGTAATTGAGTCCTAAAACTTGTAAAAAGCGCAATTAAGTTTTAAAACTCGTCAAATTGGTTTTATCGAGTTTTAAAGTTAACACCGTCTAACTTTTTAACAGAAAATGTTGATGTGGCATTTAAAATGATTTTTTTATTTTCCATGTGGCTTTTTAACATTATTTTTTTATTCAAATTAGATTTAAAAACTAGAAAAGAAAAGCTAAAATTTATTTGAAAAACAAAAACAGTTCAAAAAAAAAAAAAAAAAAAAAGAAAATGGCCGCCACCCTGCTCGCCGCCACCCATTGCCGGAGGGGCTAGCGATGGTCACTGGCCCTAGGCGGGGTGGGCGAGGTCTTGCCGACCCCAGGCGAGGACCGGCGACCTTCGCCAAGCTCGGGCGAGGGTGCCCAGATTTGGGCTCATTGGCCCTTGCGAGGGGCTCGCAATCGTCGCAGCCCCGGGCGAGTTGTCGTTGACCCTCACGGGGGGCTGGCGAGGCTCGCCAAATTTGGGCGAGCCCCGTGAGGGCTAGTGATGACTTGCCTAGGGTGGGCGATGGTCGCCGCCCCCTCGTGAGAGCTAGCGTGCCTAGATCTGGGCACCCTTGCTTGAGCTTGGTAAGGGCCGGCCACCCTTGCCCCTCCGGCGATAGGCGGCGGCAAAGGAAGCGCCTGGCATTTTTTTTTTTGAACTGTTTTGTTTTTAAATAAATTTTAACTTTTCTTTTCTAGTTTTTAAATCTAATCTAAAATATAAAATAATCTTAAAAAGCCACATGGAAAATGAAATTCATTCTAAATGCCACATCTGCGCCACTCGGCATTTTTCGTTAAAAAGGTTAACGGTGTTAATTTTAGGACTTGATTAAACCAATTTGACAAGTTTTAGAATTTGATTGCACTTTTTATAAGTTTTAGGACATAATTACATTTTCATTACAAGTTTTAGGACTTCTATTACACTTATCCATAATTTTAAAGAGGGGGATAAGTCTCTTGGAGAGTCATAGTGCTTTGATAGGCATGTGGGAAGAACTTAATCTTATCAGCCCATCACTATCGATCTTGAGAATTAAAGGCCTAGTGAGCTAAATTTCAAGTGGTCAAGTTATTTTATTTTATTTGATATTTTATTTGGGCTAAATACAGACTTGCAGCTTGTTAGAGCCAACTTCTTACTTGAGAGAAAGCTCTTTTTATGAATGAAGTATTTTGTTGGATTTATTGCATTATCTCTCCATCTTCTATATCATCTAAAGATAGTTAAGCACTTGTGGCTAGTAGTGGGGGTTGTGATCGTGGTGGATGTTTTCAAAGAGGCCATGGTTCATGGGGAAGGCTGTGGTCGTGGTGGTGGATGTTAGGGATAAATTTTTGATCAAGACAATCGTTGATGTACATATTATGGCAAACCTAGTCATGATGTGGACACTTGTTAGGCCAATCATGGCAAGCATAAGTGGGATCAACAATTAGTTACTACAAATGCTGTTGTGTCTGAAGGGAGTGCTGGGAAATGTGTCTTTTGGCAAAACGAAGCCATCTATCTCAGTTGCAGGTGTTGAAGAAAAATCCCTTGGAGTTTTAAAGTTGACAAAACAGCCTCTACAGTATGGTCTGAAGATTCCAAGACTCAGTCGGTTTCGTCTGAAGATTTCAAAGTCTAAAGGTTTTCCGTCTAAAGACAGTTAGATCCAGAAGTTTGGTCTGAACTTTTTCCGTCTGAAAACAGTCAAGACTCAGTTTCAGTCTGAAGACCTTCAAGACCCAAATCTAAGTCTGAAGACAATTTGCAATTTTGACAGGCTGGCTACAGGTTATTTTTATGGTTAAGGAAAGTAAGATATTGGATTTTATATTTCCTTATCTTATCCATGGAATATCTCTGGCTGTGATCAAGCTTATTTTTGGAAGAATCTAATTTCGGGAACTCAAGATCCTGATTGTATGGGCGAACAGGATTGACAAGCTGCGGTCTACTTACATTTTCGGCGACAAGGAGATCACTTAAATTGATTCAGTCCAACGGGTTGATTGGATGAATTTTTGGAAAGTGCCAACGGCTATGGAGGTGCGGAGGCTATTTAAGGTGGATCGATGTTGCTCGGAAATAAGGAGAGACTTGGTAGAAAAATCTCGATGTTAGAATCTCCAAAATTCTCTTGATCTCTAAAATCTTTCATGTTCAATTTGTGTATCAAAGAGAGTTACATATAGTGCGAAAACAGCAGGAAGCTGTAGGAGAGACTGTCTATTGAAGAAGTCTAGTTCGTGAACTGTAACAGCTCTCATTTGCTACATAGTGAATACAGCCAATTGGCTGCCAGCGTGAAGAGTGGACGTAGGCTTGGAACAAGCCGAACCACTATAATCCTTGTGTCAAATCTTCTTTACCCTACTCTATTTATTTTATGAATACGTGTTTAATTTGTTATTGATACATATTTGAAATTAACGTATTCTACCGCAAAAGATTCCAAAATAATTCTGCATCAACCTATTCATCCCTCTCTAGGTTGATTCACTAGCCCATTTCAATTGGTATCAGAACTTGGTTGCTTATTTATTAGAAGTGTTATTATTTCTAAAGCTAAAGATCTATGGCTAGTATTTTGGCTCTAGGATTAATTGAAGGTCAAAACAATACCAGACCTCCCTACTTTGATGGCAAGGAGTACAACGTATGGAAAAACAAGATAAAGGCATTCCTAAGATCCAAAGATCCTTTGAAATGGGATGTAGTGGAAAATGGAATTGCTCCTAATGTTGCATCACTTACAGGGAAAGAATTACCTGATGGAGTGGGAATGTCACGAACTGATATTTCAAAGAGACAAGCTCTTGATGCAAATGCTATCTACTCTTTATATTGTGCTTTATCCCCTACTGAGTATAATAGAATTTCATCTTGTGAAATAGCCAAAGAAGTTTGGGACAGATTGCACGTCACCTATGAAGGAACAGACGAGTCAAAGAAACCAAGATCAACATCCTTCTTGTACAATATGAAGCCTTCAAAATGAAGTCAGGGGAATCCATCTCGGATATGTTCAGTTGATTTACAGAAATTGTGAATGGCTTGGCATACCAAGGACAACCAATCTCAGGACCTATGAAGGTCAATAAACTGTTGAGAGGACTCTCCAAAGATTAGAATCACGTCAAGACATCTATAAGAGAAACACAAAGGATCGCGCCTCTTTCAGTAGATGAATTGGTTGGCACACTTCAATCTTATGAAGTCGAGCAATTCAATGAGGAATTTGACACAAAAGGTAAGAAGTCAATTGCTTTAAAATTTAATGATGATTCTGATGTTACAGATTCAGAAGAAGACTTGGATGATGAAGAATTGGCACTTCTGATTAAGAAATTCAGAAGGTTAAATAGAAAAGGCAGAAGGTTTGTTGGAAAGAGACAAAACAATCAAAGATCTCAAAAGAGATCAAATGAAGAAGAAGATATCAGCAAATAAGTTGTTTGCTTTGAATGCAAAAAGAAGGGACACATTAGACCCAATTGCCGCTTATTGAAGAAAAAGAAAGAGAAACCTGAAAAGTTCAAAAAGGCACTCAAAGCTGAAACTTGGAGTGACACTGAATGTGAGGAGAGTGATGAAGAGTATGCAAACATTTGTCTTATGGCAAACTCAGACTCAGACTCAGACTCAGACTCAGACTCAGATTCAAACAGTGGTATCAAGGTTAGAAATTTAAAAATTCCTACCAAAATATCAAAATATATTGATGAACTTTGTCTCGTCTTAAAGGCTCTCTTAAAAGGATTTCGAACGAAAAGGGAGAATTCCAAACTGAAACAACAGGAAAAAATTTTGTTTGAAAATGTTGAAAGTCTAAACAAGGCTCTTGATGTTTCAAAGGAAAAAGAAAATGCACTTTTGAAAGAAAATGCTTGCTTGAAAGAAGATTTATTGAAAGTCACAAAGAAGTTTTTGATGGGTTCTGAAAAGTTAGATAAAATTCTTTCTATTCAAAGACCTTACTTTAATAAATCTGGTCTAGGAATGATACATGAATTCGTTCCTTTGATTGATTTCCCAAAGGTAAAGGAAATAATTAGGAATAGGCAAACAAAAACTTTTTATAAAAATCATTTCCAAAAGGTTTTTATAAAGCCTGTTGGTAGAAATGCTCTTACATGTTCAAAATGCAAAAGTGTAGAACATTTTGAAAAGGATTGTCCCAAAGTTTGGAGACCTGTTAAGAAGAGCTGAGCAAAGATTGTTTATGCTACTAACAGTGATGGACCCAAGAAAGTCTGGGTACCAAAGAAGACATGAGTCTTTCTTTTTATGCAGGTCACTATCAAGAAGAAAATCAAGTGGTATTTGGACAGTGGCTGCTCAAGACACATGACGGGAGACTCAAATTGTTTTACAAAACTCTATCATGTAAAAGGAGGAAATGTTTCTTTTGGTGGCAACAACAAAGGAAAAATTGTTGGTCAAGGAACTGTGAAGATTGAAAATCTCACAATCACCAGTGTGTCTCTTGTTGAAGGATTGAACTACAATCTATTGAGTATTAGTCAACTATGCGATTCTGAATACAAAATCAACTTTCAGGAAGATACATGTTCTGGAACAAGCAAAGATCTCTCACAATCCTTTATTGGACGAAGACATGGAAATATTTATTTGCTAGATGTAAGGTCTGACAGTCCACAATGGTTGATATCGATTCAAGATGAAGTTACTCTCTGGCATAGGAAGCTTGGACATGTCAACCTGAAGCAAATCGCAAAAATGTCATCCAAAAAGTTTGTTCAAGGACTTCCTAATCTCAAGTATCAAAAGCATGAATTATGCACTCCTTGTGTTCTTGGAAAACAGGTTAGAAATTCTTATAAATCTATAAATAAGGTATCCACTAATCGTGTTTTGCAGCTATTACACATGGATTTGTTCAGGCCAACAAGAATTCAAAGTATTGGAGGTAAAAGATATTGTTTGGTTATTGTAGATGATTATTCTCGTTTTACTTGGGTATTCTTTCTTGCACATAAATATGATGCATTATCTTATTTTACTAAGTTTGCAAAGAAAATCCAAATTGAGAAAGGTTATGCAATTTCAAGTATTAGAACTGATCATGGTGGAGAATTTGAGAATCATGATTTTGCTAAATATTGTGATGACAATGGTATTCAACATAATTTTTCATCCCCATACACTCCACAACAAATGGAGTTGTAGAAAGGAAAAATCGCTCTTTGCAAGAAATGGCAAGAACTCTTTTGATTGAAAGTAATCTACTTCTACTGCTTGCTATATTATAAATAGAATCTTTCTAAGACCTATTTTAGAAAAGACACCCTATGAACTGCTCAAAGGTAAGAAACCAATTGTTTCATATTTTCATATATTCAGTTGCAAATGTTTTATCCTAAAGAATTCCAGTGATCGAATTGGTAAGTTTGAAGAAAAATCGGATGAAGGAATCTTCCTTGGTTACTCTATGACAAGCAAAGCCTTCAGAGTCTTCAACAAACGAACTCAGACTGTGGAAGAATCCATGAATGTGAAGTTTGAAGACTCAGTGCAAAATTAGACTCAACCTGAAGATTATGAGTCTAGCCAAGTGTCTACAAATTTTCTTATAGAAAATCAAGCATCAGACACTCAGCCACAAACTAATTTAGTAGTTCCAACTGAAGAAGAGCTTCATCAAATTGACAAGCCAACTACAAATTGGAAGCAGAAATCGAGTCACCCTCCAGACCTCATCATTGGCAATATTAATGAAGGAGTTCGTACAAGATCAAAAAGGCGTGAAGCTTCTAGTGCTCTTGCACTCGTTTCTAAGATCGAACCGAAAAACATTGAAGATGCATTGAAAGATGAAAGCTGGATTGAAGCAATGCAAGAAGAATTTAACCAATTCAAAATCAACAATGTTTGGGAGCTAGTTCCTAAACCAAAAGGTAAATCAATTATTGGTACCAAATGGGTTTTCAGGAACAAGCTTGATCAACAAGGAAAAGTTGTAAGGAACAAAGCAAGACTTGTTGCAAAAGGCTACACACAAGAAGAAGGGATCGACTATGATGAAACCTATGCTCCGGTAGCAAGGTTAGAAGCTATAAGATTACTTCTTGCTTTTGCTTGCTTTAAAAATTTCAGGTTATTCCAAATGGACGTGAAAAGTGCCTTCCTAAATGGAATTATCCAAGAAGAAGTCTATGTGGAACAACCACTAGGATTTGAAGATCCTAAAAGACCAAACCTTGTTTTCAAGCTGAAGAAAGCCTTATATGGATTAAAACAAACACCTCGAGCATGGTATGAAAGGCTAAATAATTTCTTACTTCAAAATAATTTCTCTAAAGGTAAAATATATACTACTTTATTTATCAAAAGAGAAGGGAAGGATTTCATACTTGTTCAAATTTATGTTGATGATATTATATTTGGTTCTTCTAACGAAAAGCTTTGCAAGAATTTTTCAAAGTGTATGCAGAATGAATTTGAGATGAGCATGATGGGAGAATTGAACTTTTTTTTTGGGACTTCAAGTCAAACAATCAAGTGAAGGAACTTTTATTCATCAAGAGAAGTATGCAAAAGACCTTTTCAAGAAGTTTGAAATGGAGGATTGCAAGAAAACAGAAACTCCTATGTCAAGCTCATCAAAGCTGGATAAAGATGAAGAAGGAAAGAGTGTAGACCAAAAATTATACAGAAGTATAATCGGGTTACTTCTTTACCTTACAGCATCTAGACCTGATATTCTATTTAGTGTTTGCATATGTGCTAGATTTCAATCTAATCCTAAAGAATCTCATATGATTGTTGTGAAACGTATTATCAAATATGTTGCAACTACATCTAAGCTAGGTCTGTGGTATTCCAAACAAGGAGATTTTACTCTCATTGGATATTCTGATGCTGACCTTACTGGTTGTAAAGTGGATAGAAAAAGCACTACAGGTACATGTCAACTATTGTGAAACAGGATGATGTCTTAGTTCTCAAGAAAACAGGGTACCGTGGCTCTTTCAACCGCTGAAGCAGAATACATAGCTCTTGGAAGTTGCTGCTCTCAAATCCTATGGATGCAACAACAATTAAGGGACTTTGGAGTTGATGAATCAAATACAGAAATCAAATATGACAACACAAGCGCAATCAACCTCACAAAGAATCCAATACTCCATTCAAGAGCAAAGTACATTGAAATCAAGCATCATTTCATTCGAGACCATGTTCAAAGTGGTGAAATTGTGATTCAGCATGTAGATTTAAAGAATCAATTAGCAGATATATTCACAAAGCCCCTAGAAAAGGCTCACTTTGAATCAATTCGCTCAAGACTAAGTATCGTAAGTTTTGAAGACGTTCAGACTCAAAATTAAAGTCTTGAAGAAGTTCAGACTCAACGCTAGGTCTGAAGGCGGTTCAAACTCTATGTAAAGTCTGATGGTGCTTAGACGCAAAGGTAAAGTCTGAAAAGAGTTCAGACTCAGGTAAAGTCTGAATATCTATCAGACTCTTTTTATTTTTAGTCTTTTTACGTATTTCAATTTCCTCGTATTCTCTATTTTATTTTATTTTTGGAAATTACTTTTCGAATTTTCAAAATCTTTTCTTGCTCTTTTTCTGACACGTAATTATGGCAGTTTACGTTTTCAAAAAGGCAGTTTTCTTTTTGAAAAATTACGGTTATTTTTAGCAGTTTTTATCTTTACTTTTTGGCAATGATTCGTATTCCCATAATATTCTCACTATTTATTCAAATCGTCACCTTCATTCGCCTCTACCCGTTTGAAGATTTCACACTCACTCTCTTTCACTTTCGAAACCCTAAAAGTTCCATTTTGCCGTTCCTGTTTCATCCTTCTTTCGGCACAAAGATTCCATATTTTCGAACAATCAAGTTGAATCCTTGCTTGCTCTTCAAGTATGTCGTCCCGCAAGTCTTCTCGTATTGCCAGCAGGGGACCACAAAGACATCCAGAGGGTCCTACAAGGGTGGACCTCACGGAAGAAGATTCACCGTAAAGGGAAGAAGAAAGTCCACATGTTGAGGAAGTGATCATAAAAGCACAACCGGTAAGAACTCTCAAACCGAATGTTGCTTATGATCTTTATAAAAGGATGAAGGATGGAAAGGTAAGCCTTAAAACGATTGAGGAATATTTGAAGGAGAGAGGGTTTAAAAGCGAGTATATGTTTTTGAGGGAAATGGAAAAACTGAAGGTTGTTGGTGAAGGAACAGCACAGAGGGCGCTGGAGAATATTTCGAGTAATCCTGTTGAAAATACTCCTGCTGAGACCCTAGATGACGATGAGAGACTTTTCTCTCACTTTCAGCCTCGGTATGGTATGGCTGCTAATTCTGTTTGTCCTTCGGGAAGCCTGTTTCAGTCAAATGAGCATGAGCAAGTGTATGTGAAGTTGTTAAAGAGGGGTATAGTCAATCCGAGGAGTGTGGATTTTGATTTCCCAGATTCGTTGAAGATTAATTTAAGAGGGAAGTTTGCTAGGTTACAATTGGAAAGTTTCTGCACGGATATGACTGTGACCCACTCTGAACTCACAGCATACTTTTATTCGAACCTGTCGTTTTTGGATGCAAATCAATTGTCCTTTTCTTTCATGGACAAAAGTTATATAGTTGATGTTGATTTGCTGGCTGATATTATTGGGGTGGAAAGAATGAGTTTCCAACCAATCAAAGTATCTACAGCCTATGCAACTCTGAATGTTGTGCGTGATAGAACTGTTGAATGAAAGATATCCTATTCTAGGATGAATCCCACAAATATCTTGTTGCACAAAATTGTCATCAACTGCATCCGGCCAAATACGATTTCGAAGACCGATGTCTCGAAAACAGAAGCAAAGCTGATGTTTGCTATCAACCAAGGCAGACCCTTTTCTCTGTCCCATGTAATTCTTTTCCACATGTACAGGATAGTGGTTAAGGATAATGGTCAGCTGCCTTATTCATCGATCATCACCAAGCTGTTTAGGCATTTCAATATCCAGATCCTTGCATCTCTATGCTTGACCACTTTAAGCCTGATGCTTGTTGGTCATAAGATGGTGTTGAAGATGAAAATTCCAGAGCTGAATGCTGCACTGGAAAGGTTGAGAAAAGAGACATCTTCCAAGGAGATCCCCACTACTTCATCAAAAAAGAAGGGCAAGGAGCCCATCGCTGAAAAGAAACGTCGAAAAATCATCCTGCAAGATGAAGAGGATGAAGAAGATGCCATGACCTTGTCAGCTCTCTCCAAGTTGAGGAGCTCTGTTAGTTTGAGAACAGAGGCTAGAGAGATGGCGAGAAAAGAAGTAGAGGAGAAGGAAGCCGAGAAACAGAGGAAAGAAGAAGAAAGAAAGAGAAGGGAGGAAGAGAGAAAAAGAAGAGAAGAGGAAGAGAGAAGAAGAGAAGAGGAACAGAAAGAAGAAGAAGAGAGACAGAGGAGAGCTGAAGAAGAAGAAGAAAGAAGGAAAGAAGAGGAAGAATTGAGAAGAGAAGAAGAAGAAAGAAGGAGGAAGGATGAGGAAGAAAGCAAATTTCAGGAGGATATGGCTGCTGGATTAGAGCCATCATTTGCTGGGGAAGAGACCGAGAAACATCCAAGTGCTGATATGGATGTTGGCGATGTTTATTTTACTCCACCCACTGGCATTAATACATGGGGAGTTGCTGCAGAACATGGGACTTTATTGCCACTACACTTTAGTGATGTGAGTAGGTCTGATGCTGACCCTGAGGAGGTTTATGCATCTCATTTCCCAGAGCATGAAGAATCCTCACCTATTGAGAAGGAAATGGCTGAGCAGGAAGCTCCTAGTTTCCAAACTCATTCTGCTGGTCCAAGTGGAAGTAATGCAAATTCAACAGCCTTCACATAGCTGTTGGATATCATGTTGGACTTGAAAAAGCAGGTTTTTGGGATGGACTTCGAGCTGAGAGATTTGAAAAAGGCACTGCTGAGTACTTCAGTGATCATGCAAGACCAGATCAAAGCACTGAGAGCTCAAGTAGAATCGAATCAGACCAGTGCAGAGTTAGCTTCAGTGAAGGAAAACCTTGCCCAACTCGAGAAGTCAGTATAGGAGCTTAGCAAGTTTCAACTTGTTCGTTTCCCTGCAGGCCCATGAATCTTTGAAAAATCTTTCCACATTCACTCTACCTCTTTGATGGGATAAAAAGGGGGAGAGTTTGCAAATTTGCAGCTTCAAGATTTGCAAATTTGAAGTTTTTTTTTTTTAAAGCTTTGAATTTTTATTTGAAGTTTATTTCGTTTTCGTTTAATTAGACTGTTTTTGATTTAGATTTGACTTTGGATTTTGGTTTGGGTTGTTTAAATTTGAACTTCTATGACTCTATGCTGATTTAATGTTTGGATCTAGACTTGTGAATTTGCAGGATCATTATATTTGTGAGGATAATTGTTATTTGACTAACACTCTGTTTTGCAGAAATAATCCTCAAAGTATGTATGAGTTTTCCTTGTAGGTTTTTTAAATTCGCAAATCTGTCGAGGGTTTTGTCACCATCAAAAAGGGGGAGATTGTTGAAGAAAAATCCCTTGGAGTTTTGAAGTTGACAAAATAGCCTCTACAGTATGGTCTGAAGATTCCAAGACTCAGTCGGTTTCGTCTGAAGATTTCAAAGTCTAAAGGTTTTCCGTTTGAAGATAGTCAGATCCAGAAGTTTGGTCTGAAGTTTTTCCGTCTGAAGACAGTCAAGACTCAGTTTCAATCTGAAGACCTTCAAGACCCAAATCTAAGTCTGAAGACAGTTTGCTATTTTGACAGGCTAGCTACATGTTATTTTTATGGTTAAGAAAAGCAAGATATTGGATTTTATATTTCCTTATCTTATCCATGGAATATTTCTGGCTGTGATCATGAGCTTGGAAGATTTATTCTTCGGATTTTATTCGTTGAAGATCAAGCTTATTTTTGGAAAAATCTAATTTTGGGAACTCAAGATCCTGATTGTATGGGCGAACAGGATTGACGAGCTGCTGTCTACTTACATTTTCGGCGACAAGGAGATCACTTAAATTGATTCAGTCCAACGGGTTGATTGGATGAATTTTTGGAAAGTGCCAACGGCTATGGAGGCACGGAGGCTATTTAAGGTGGATTGATGTTGCTCGGAAACAAGGAGAGACTTGGTAGAAAAATCTCGATGTTAGAATCTCCAAAATTTTCTTGATCTCTAAAATCTTTCATGTTCAATTTGTGTATCAAAGAGAATTACATATAGTGCGAAAACAGCAGGAAGCTGTAGGAGAGACTGTCTATTGAAGAAGTCTAGTTCGTGAACTGTAACAACTCTCGTTTGCTACATAGTGAATACAGCTAGTTGGCTACCAGCGTGGAGAGTGGACGTAGGCTTGGAATAAGCCGAACCACTATAATCCTTGTGTCAAATCTTCTTTACCCTACTCTATTTATTTTATGAATACTTGTTTTATTTGTTATTGATACATATTTGAAATTAACGTATTCTACTACAAAAGATTCCAAAATAATTCCGCATCAACCTATTTACCCCCCTCTAGGTTGATTCACTAGCCCATTTCAGCAGGTAGTTCTTTTAACTTTGCATCATGGGATGATTTGGTTACACAACTTTTCAGAGTGTCTAGTAACTAGAGGTTTCCAATTTCTCATTCACTCCCACTCTTGTACATATAGGTGACATGGCCTTTTTCTCTACTTTGTCCCTTAGCACTTGATAATTGACTAGGGAGCTTCTAGTCATATAATAGGTAAGTAAGAATTATTCTCTTCCCATTATAACTCTGGTTTTTCAACTCAAGTTATTTTAGCTAATGGTTAATCTACTCAGGTGGTTGGATGACGGGTTGTTTCACTTATACATTCTTGATCTTTAAACTCTTGTCTTACATGTTCTCCAACATCCTATGAATTTGTTGTTTGTTAGTTAACTTAAGCACTTCGTTGTTTTGTTACATTTTACCCATTTTCTTGCATTTTTCAAGACCTTCTAATGTAGAACAATTTGCAAATGCTTATATAGAAACCTTCGAGTGTCATAAGAGCAGGCAAGTCCCACTTATGCCATAAATGATGGGTCAATTTGAAATGGTTATAACTTTCGATCTAGGGGGAGTTATGACACATCCATCATATAAAATCAAAGAGGATTGCAAGAATTTTAGAGATGCAAATGGAATATGCTTTTTGGGTAATGTTTGATCTCCAAATTCATGAGTTTTCATTTATTTTCAGGCCTTCAAAGATTTCCGAGGTGTTTTGGAGATTTTTGAGGTGTGTTTAAAGACTTCCCCTTTATCATTATTTTCCTTAATTATGTCATTTGATTTTAATTATTTGATTGTTTCCTAGAGGGTGACCTCCTTATAAATATGCATCTAAGAAATTGTAAACGGTACTTCATTATTCTTAATAAATATTATCCTTTGGAATTCTTTTCTAAGTATATCTTTCTCTGCATCATTTAGTATAAGAGCAATTCTCTTCTATGATGATGACTAATAATGTCAATGTCAATCCACCTGTAGTTTTTTTTTTTTTTTTGATCAGTGTCGCCATCTAGCGTTTGTCCACCAACTCCATACCTAATAATCTTCTAGCCGAATGTGCCTACTCGAGTTTCGGTAATAGCTATGAAACACGAGCCAAATCCCCAAAAGAGGCAACAAATCTATGTTAAGGACTCCAAAGATAAAGAAAACGAGTTCCTGGATGGGCTTGTTTGTGTTGGCCATCGGAACAGGGGGTAAAGACAAGGCCTTGAGCAATATCAACAGAAGGTTGACCTACCAAACTTCATTAGCAACTTTAATATCGAAGACATTCTGGATTGACTTTAGTAGGTTGAGAAATTTTTTGATGCCATGGAGATCAAAGAGGACTATTAAGTAAAACTGGTGGCATACAAGGTGAAAGGTGGCCTCTCCACTTGGTCAGAGTAGAGATAGTTGACCCAACGTTGACAAGGAAAAGCTTCCATTCGAACATGGAATCGAATGAAAAAAAAATGTTAAAGGTTAGGTGCTTCCCAATCAATCATCGGCAATTCTAGAATTGTAAGTAGCTAAACTGATCAATCCAAGCCTACATGGAGGAGTTTCTTCAACTCTCTAGCCGCAATAACCTAGCCGAGTTTGAGGCACAATAGACCACTAGGTATATCAATAGCTTGTAACTTAGCATTCTAGATTGTATTTCACTACATTGTTTGTTCTTTGTTAAGGATGCGTTAAAAATGGTCCAAAAGGTCTAGATGTAATTGGAGAGAATTAGCCAGACTAATTGGGCTAATAATTATTTTGTCCGTTGATCGATTGGAAGGGGGAGACAACAAGATGTTCTAAAATCCTCTAACTAGCAAACTAGTAATATGAACCGAGTTTCGGGGAGTACTATTAAGGTGCCAAAGGAACTGTTTAGCAACCGTGACATCAATAAGAATGCCTAGGACCCATATGCTAAGCCACAACCAATCAAATACCACAAATGTAATGAACCAGGCGATCATTCAAGTGACTACCCATGGCGAAAGATGGCCAATGTTGTTAAGTATAATGACGACATATACGAAAATGATTAGGTGGATGAAGAAAAAGTGGAGGACGAAGAGGGCGAGCATGTTACCTACGTCATTAGGTGATTGTTGCTTGCTCTGCGAAGAGAGGACACCCAATGGAATGATATTTTCCATGCTCATTTGCATTGTTAATGACGAAGTCTGGGATGTCATTATTGATAGTTGTAGTTGTGAGAACTTAGTGTGTAAGGCCCTAAAGGACCATTTATAACTAAAGACAAAGTACCCTTCCCTTATATAATCGGGTGGATATGTAAAGGGGTTTGAACTCAAGGGAAAGCATTTATGTCATTTACCTATTTCAATTGAGAAGTCCTATAAGAACACCTTTATTTGTGATGTGGTGGAAATGGATGCATGGCATGTCCTACTAGGACGAATATGGCAGTACAATGTTAATATCACACATAAGGCTTGAGAGACAATTAACGGTTTGAGAGAACAATTACTCTTCCGAGTGGAAAAAAAGGTAGAAATTCTTTTAAAATCAAAGAGTAACACTCCCCAGACCCTGAAGAAGTAGAGTGCATGTATTATGCTAAACGTTCATAAACATGAAGGATCTACATAATTGTGGAGAAAGGTGATCACTAAACAATTATTTCCAACCCTAAGGCTCTTTAGCCCTTGTTGAAAGCATTTAGCGACGTCATTCCGAATGATCTACCTGTCGGATTTCCTCCTTTGAGGGATATTCAACGTGAAATTAACTTTCTTCCAATTGCAATCTCTAACTTGTCGCACTACTGGATGAACCCAAAAGAGAACAAGATCTTAGAAGACCGAGTGGGTGAACTCCTTCGAAAAGGCTTCTTGTGTGAGAGCATGAGCCCTTGTGCAGTTCTTGCACTCTTCACACCAAAGAAAGATGGGAGCATGTGCTTGTGTCTTGATAGCTTGGCAACTAATTGGATTACCATCAAAAAATGATTCCTAATCCCCCATGTAGATGACATGCTCGATTGGCTTGTTGGATGAAAATTCTTTACAAAAATCGATATGCGTAGCGAATACCACCAAGTCTACACCCATGTTGGCAATAAATGAAGGACAACCTTTTGAAACAAGTGAAGGGATGTGCAAATGGCTTGTCGTATCGTATGGTCTCCCTAACGTACCCAACACCTTATTGCATTAGATGACTCAGGTCCTTAACTTTTCATTGGCAAGTTTGTTATGGTCTACTTCGATGACATCTTCATGTACAGTCCAGATGACTGACAGCATGTAGAGCATCTAAGGGATGTCTTGTCGGCCTTGCATATGAACCAATTGTACATTTATTTGAAGAAATGTAGTTTTATCACATACCGACTCCTCTTCTTAAGGTATATTGTTGGAGCGGAAGGCATTTAAGTTGATGCAAAGAAAATAGTTGCCATTTGCAACTGGCTAGCTCCATAAAGGATTAGGGAGACGCTTAGCTTCCATGAGCTTACAACATTCTAACTATGCTTTATTTGAAATTTCAATACCATTATGGCCTCGACCACCGAGTGCTTGAATAAGGGAAAGTTTTATTATAGTGATAAGCATAAGCTAGCTTTGCTTTCATAAAAAGAAAAACTTTCCATGGCACCAGTATTGATGCTCCCAGATTTTTAAAAGATATTTGAACTAGGCTGTGATACCTATAGTGTATGCATTGCCATTGTTGTCCCCTAAGAAGGTAAGCCTATTGCTTATTTTAGTGAGAAATTTAATGATGTCCATAGGCGATAGTCTACGTATAAGTAGGATCACTTTACTATAGTACAAGCCATCAAGCAATGGCAGCCTTATCTTTATCAGCATGAGTTTATCCTTAGCATGACCATTAGGCACTCAAGTATATCAAGAGTCGGAAGCATCTAAATTGAACACTTGAATGTTAGGTCTCCTTTTAGATCAATTCAAATTTGTGCTTCGATATAAAGTGAATCATTTGAACAAAGTTGCTGATGTACTTAGTCATTATGCTGCAACACTCGTCACCATGCACGCCCATGTTGTGGGCTTTCACCCTTTCTATGTCCTTTATGCCAAGGATGATGACTTTCAAGATATTTGGAACAAGTGTTCTGCAGCAAGTTCCCATGGAGAAATGATTATTTAAGACAAATCATTGTTCTCTGGCACAAGGGTTGTGCATCCTTCGTAGTTCTTTATGGGAGCAATTTATTCAAGAGCTCCATGGTGGCACCCTCGGAGGATATTTTAGGCAAGACAAAGCTATTGCCTTGGTTAAAGAATAATACTATTGGCCTCAATTGAAACTGGACATTGGGTGATTTGTAAAAAAGTGCAACATCTATCAAACTACCAAAGGCGATTCTCAGAATACTAATCTTTACACCCCTCTACCTTTTCTTTCATATCCTTGGGTAGACATTTGAGTGGATTTCGTGTTGGGCCTTCCTCGAACCCAATGAGGTATGGACTTTGTTTTTGTGGTGGTGGATAGGTTCATAAAGATGACACTCTTCATTCCTTGCAAAGAGACTTCTAATGCTTCCAATGTGGCGAGCCTATTATTTTGGGAAGTAGTCTGTTAAAAACAATCGCCTTTAATTGTCACTTGAAGTTCCTTAGTCATTTTTGGAGGACCTTGCGACACTTATTTGGTATGGATTTACAGCATAGTAGTTCATTCCATCCTTAATTTGATGGTCAAATCTGAAGTCATCAATTGAATTATGTGAGTAACATTCGGTGCCTTTATAGTGACATGTCAAAGAAATGGGATTGGTATCTTGCTCCTACTGTGTTCACCTTCAACAACACCATCAACTGCTCCACTGTCAAGTCCACATTTGAGGTCATTTATGGGTGAACTCCACAACAAACACTGGACCTTGTGCCTATGCCAAAAGTCCCCGGATATAGTGTTACATTGAGAACTTAACAACAAAATTGTAGGAGATATAAAAGATATTACATCATTATTTACAAAGCTACTGCAGATGAACACCGTTGCCTCAAAATATTTGCTAAGTGTGACAAATTGATAGTTTACCTCTGCAAAGAACGCTTCCCTTTTTGTACATATAATAAGTTGAAGCACAAGAAAATTGACCCGTGTCAAATCATGATGAAAATTAATAACAATGCCTTCACTATTGATCTTTTGGATGACCTCAACATCTCCCTAAGAGTCATTATGGTAGACCTGTTTGATTATTATTCTCCATATATTCCCCTTTATCCTATCAATAACTAGGGTTCAAGTTCTTCTGAGGTGGAGGAGATTGATGCAGAATAGCTGGCAAAACCTTCAAGTATTATAAGAGTGAGCAGTCCCACTTACACCATAAATGACCGGTCAATTTCAAATGGTGACGCATATAGCATATCAAATCGAACAGGATTGCAAGATATTTGAAGATGCAATTGGGCTATGTCATTTTGGCAATGTTTGATCTCCAAATTCATGCATTTTTCTTTATTTTGTGGGCCCATAAACATTTTGAATGTGTTTTGAAGACTTTCCCTCTTATCAAATATTTTTCCTAAATTCTGTTATTTGATATTAATTATTTGATTGTTTCCCAAAGAGTGACATCTTTATAATTAGGTGCCTAAGATATTGCGAGTGGTACTTCATTACTTATAATAAACATTATCCATTGAAATCCTTTTCCAAGTATATCTTACTTTGCATCACCTTTAGACAAAGAAGACGATTGTGGAGGGCATGAATGCGATGGGCTCTACTATGTGGATTGTGTCTTTATTGTTGATGCCAATGGTCTAGCTGCTAGTTCTACCGTCAATATTGTGGCGTCTCATTTAGGACATTTGTCTTTATTTAAATTATAACAAATAACTCCCGAGTGTAGATGAGTTTCTATTCCTAAGTGTTAGGCTCGTGAACTTGTAAAAATCATTATAGTTCTTTTCCCAATTATAGTGACTCTTGTGAATCTACTTTACTTAAACTTGTTCATTTGGACATTTGAGGACCTTTGTGTATTACTCGTGGAAATGATTTTAAGTACTTTATTAATTTTGTCGAATATTATTTTCATCTCACATGGTTTTATATGCTTCATGACCATTTTGAAATTCTACTTTTCAATCACTTCATCATGAAGTTATTAAAGGTGTGAATGATAACTATTTTGTTTCTTCATCTCTTTATTCTAGGAACATATTTGGGACAAAAAATTCATTTAGTAACGCAATTTCATTTTTTTATTTTGGGGATAAATTTTTAACACAGAAATAGGTTTGGAATAGAAATGAGAAGTAGAAATTTTTTACCTTTTATTTTTGGAATAGAAATGAGAAATAAAAACTCTTTTCATTGCTCACCCTTGTTGCCAATTGCTTGCCTGTCGTCGCCCTCAATCCATCGGTTGGTTGCCTTAGAAGGAGATATTTAAGAAGGTCTATCAAACGATTTTTGTTCCCAAACTGAATTTCATGTTTTTATTAAACACATTTTTTGTTCAGAAACTCTTTTAGAGAATAGAAATAGAAAAATCTAATTTTAGCTATAAATAGGGCTTAGGAATAGAATGGTTATCATTTGCACCCTAATTAGTTTAATACATCTCCTAAAATTTTGTGAACTAATAATGCTCTTGAATACTCACAAAAATCAATTGCTTTGTTTTGTTCTAATCTTGGCATTATATATGAAACAAGTTGTGCTTAATACTATAACTACTCGATTCAAAGAGGGTGGGGAGTTGTCACTAGGATTGGAGGGCTTGGACAAAGAGTGACTCTTGGCAAATTTCTATGATGGTAAAGGGAGGTAGAAATGAACTATACTATGGATTGAACAGGGTGAGAGCGATTTTGAGATATATCAGTGAAAATTGGAATTAAATCATAGATGCGACTTTTGAAATAATGACAATACTTATTTTCAAAACTTCAAAATTAAGCCTATCTGGGTGGGAACACGCTTAGGATGGGTTGACCTCCTAGGATGGTGCCCACTTGTATGTTACAGGACAAAACCGCAAAGCTTGATATAGGATGGGCCAAAGTGGACAATACTTTAAGTGAGTTAAATTATGGACATCACAATGTCATGTTAGTGCGGGACCCCCTTTAGTAGGTGTATGGTTTGGGGATGAATCACACAGAAGCTAGTGGGCTTATAACGGTCTAGTCCTACAAGGACGGGAAGTAGTTGTTGGGGCTAAAGAGCTTAGATAAGAAGCGTCTCCTAGCAAGTTTTTGGGATGTTAATGGGGCAGGAATGAACCTAATTGTGCACTGAACAGGGGAAGGGCAATTTTGAGATATATGTATAAAAATTGCAATTAACTTATGGAAATGCCATTTGACGTAGCAATAATACTTTGTTTTAAAACTTCGAAGTTAAGCATGCTCAAGTGGGAGCACTCTCAAGACAACCTATGAAGGTGCCCACCTATACGTCAAAAAACAAAGTTGTGAGACTTGGTATGCAACGGGCCAAAGCGGACAACATCTCAAGTGATTAAATCAAGGCATCACATATACCCTTAATGAAATGGTGTGGCTACGAAAAAAACTATCATAGTCAAAAAATTTTGTGTTGTTTGTATACATGCCCAAAAATCATTTTGAAGTGATGCTGTCCTTAGTGCTCATTACCTCATAAATCGTACTCCTTCCATTGTCTTCAATAATTAGTCATCCGTCCGTGTTATGTTCCTTGACAAGCAGTTATTCCCTCTTACCCTCCATGTCTTTTGGAGTGTTTGTTTTGTCCAAAACATTCCGGTGTCGATAAACTATCCCCTCGTCTCGAGTATTCACGTACTAAAAATGGATATCATCGTATGACTTGTACCTAATATGTAAATGCTAATGTTACTTCATTTGAAGGCACATTGTATTATTCTATTGAAGGTAAAGAGTTTCCAATTGATATTATGGTTGATCTGTCTATCTCACAACTTATTCTCTTAGACTCTATTAGTCATTCTCATGTCTTCTCCCTTAAAGGTGCATCGGCAACGAAAGTAATCTATGGCACCACCAGTCTCCACCTCTTCCATGCCCTATGTCCAATCTTCCTTTTGTCTCCTGTTCCAAACAATGTTCCGGTTATAATTTGCAAAGGCGCTTGTTCTTGTACACAAAAATCTTTTTTTGCTCATCCTATCAAGCGTTATGGGTCTCTCTCACATCTTCCTTCCTTATTACATGACTTTGCTCTATCATTGCATACTTACATAATTCCCACCTCTACCATGGAGGCCTTGTCTTGTCTTAGGTGGAATAAAGCTATGGATGTGGAAATGCAAACTATGATATCCCGCCAGACGTGATCTTTGGTTGATCTTCCTCCCGAGAAAGATGTGATGAAGTGATGTTGGGTGTAAATTATTAAGTATAACCCGAATGGCTTTGTCGAGTGTCTTAATGCTCGGATTGTTGTTAAAGGTTTTACTCATACTTATGGGTGTGCTATTTTGAGACATTTTCCCCTATGACATGTCTCAATTTTGTTGGTGTTATTATTTCGATTGCTATGTATTGTGAGTGGTCATTACATCAATTGGATGCAAATAATGCTTTCTTTATGGTGATTTATTTGAGGAAGTATATATGGAGCAACCTTCGGGGTATATTGCTTAAGGGGAGAATCATAGTAAAGTATGCTGATTGCATAAGGCCATTTATAGATTAAAATAGCCTACAGGAGCGTGGTTTAAGAAATCAGTTCAACGATTTGAGGTGTTGTTTCCATTAGTGTTATTCTAATGTTTTGTTTTTGTTCACAAGGAGTCAAGGGTGGTCATTCTTGTTATATACATGATGATACAATTGTCCCTAGTAGTGATGTGACTGGTATTTCTAAGGTCCAGTCTTTCTTTAGCAGTAGATTTAGAATAAAGGCTTGGGAACTCTTAGGTTTTTATTTTTTATTTTCTAGGTATTGAAATTTTACAAAGTAAGAAATCTTTTAATTTGTCTCAATGAAAATATATTCTTGATCATTTCTTTGAGACTAGTACACTAGCTTTCAAGTTAGTTAGGTTTGGAGTTGATAAGGGAGATGATACTGATGATAAGCATCAAGGATATTGATGATATTCAAGGCAATTAGTTAATTTATCTCATTGTTACACATCCATATATTTCCTTTGTTGTTGGTGTGATGAGTCAATTTAAGGAATTACCAAAGAAGGCTTGTTGGGACGTTGTTTGTCGCATCAAAGGCTCTCTTGCTAAAAGACTAATTTATAAACCGAATGGTTCTTCTACTCTAATTGGCTATTCTAATGTTAATTGGGCTAGGTTAGCGTGTGATCACGGGTCTACAACTAGGTATTACACTTTCCTTGGTGGTAATTTGGCTACTTGGAGAAGCAAGAAATAGACTACCATTGCTAAGTCTAGTGCGGAGGCCTAATATTGTGCTATAACACACATTGTAACTGTATTGTTGTTGTTGAAATCCCTTATATTAATCAACCTATGATATGAAGTGTGAAATTAGGCAACTATTTATATTGTTGGGATCCTGTTTTTCATGAGTGAGCTATGTATATAGAAGTTGACTGTCACTTTATTCATGATGTTGTGAAGCAGAGGTTACTACTCCTTACGTTGCTTCTAGAGATTAATTTGTTGATATGTTTATTAAAGCATTCTTTTGTCTTGTCTTTGTTGTTGGTTGTTCTAAGTTGGGTATGGGTGACCTATATGCTCTAGTTTAAGGGGAGTGTTACGTTATTTGAGTGGTGTCGGTTTTACTTTCTAAGTTTTATTTCTTTTTACATACATAAGGGCATTATGGTCATGTATAATTTATCTTCAATGTAAATATATTGCAATAGGTATAGGGTTTCAGTAACATAGAAATGAAGCACCCCTTGTTGGCTTTTAGGATCCGTTTCTTTCTCTTCTTCTTCTCTCTATCTCTCATCTCTTTCGTCCTCTCTCTTGGCTATTTACCGCAGGTTCTCTAATCAACTTTGTGAGAGAATATAAAGTTTCCTATCCTTTTCTATCCTTTCTTGCATATCATTAAAAAGGAAAGGTGATTGATTCCCGGGTTGGGCCGATTCCACTTTGGAACTAGAAACTAGACCAATTCCTAGGTTAGACCGGTTCGGTTTAGGGTTTTGGCAATTTCCTTTTCTTTACTCTTTAAAAGAAGAGGATAGTTATAAAAAAACAAAAAAGAACATATCGTCCAAGCAATTTGATTCTTGTATGGAATTAGGAATTGGTTTGATTATTCCTATTCCAAAAATTTGGAATTGAGAATAACCAAAACTAGTTGATCTGTTGCAGTCCCGTGCATACTCCTATTAAAAAGCCATGCTTTGTTTCCTCCAAAAAGAATCTTGTGATGTCATTTCTTATCACAATAATAAGCCATCTTCATATGTTAGTTTTACTAGTTTGTTTTTCATATCACTAGAATTCCTTTCGAGAATGCTTTAGCACACCTAGGATGAAATTGAAAATGGAAAACTTCCCCTTGAATTCTTAACACCTTTTAATTATTAAAAAAAAGAAAATAATAATGATCAAAAGGAAAAGATCAAAAATACGACTTTTGCTCCATAAATTTGATTTGCCCCCAAATTACATCAATTGTGATATAAATACCTTCAACTTCTTTTTTATGTCATCAAAAACCCTAAATTTGTCCCTCACAACACAAATACCTCAATTTTTTTGTATCACGAAAAAATCCAAATTTTTACATGTATAACATATGTATATATGCTTTATTTATTTATTTCAGTTCCATCCATAATATATTTGTTACATTGATATAATTTCGGGGGTTTTTTGTGACATAAAAAAAAAGTTAAGAGTATATATGTCATAAAAAAATGAATTCAGGATCTTTAGTGATACAAAAAAGATTCAAGATACTTGCGATACAGTGTGTATAATTTGAGATTTTTTGTGAGATTAATCTTTTATATTTTCTTGAAAGTTGAGTTACATAATAGGAATCGGGGACAAGGCAAACATAATCAAGGTAATAAATAAAGGTTCTTTGTGAAGCAACATAGATCAAATGCGAAGAAAATAAGGACCCCCTGAGTTTTAGTTATCGTAAAAATATGAGAAAACATGGATTAAGCATCAAAGGCGAGTTTCTTACCCATAAACCCTACAACAGCATTTTGGCCACAAGTGAAGATGTAACAACACGGAATCAAGAAGGCAGGGTAGTTTCGTCAACTCATAAGGCGTGGCTTTAGCCAAAAGGGACGTTTAAATAGCCTCTTCTTAACTTCCTATTTTAAGAGATAGGAAAAATATATAAAAATTTTCTTAAACCCTTCTCCTTCTCCACGCCCCCCTCATAAACCCCGAAACATTCCACCGCCCGGCGCCGCCGCCGCCGCCGCCATGAAGCCGCAGAAGCACAGACAACGGAAACAGGAAGAGCGACCCTCGTTGCTTCAACAGGATCAACAGATGGAGCACGACCACGCCGACGAACCGCTGCGAGACGGCGCCGACATCTGCCAACAGCTCATGGACCGCTACGCCAAATCCTCCGCCCCTCAGCATCGCCACCTCCTCGCCACCGCCGCCGCCATGCGCGCCATCCTCGATGCCGAGTCCCTCCCCCTCACGCCCGCCTCTTACTTCGGCGCCGCCATGTCCGCCGTCGAGACCACATCCTCGTTGCAGGCCCTGGACTCCACGGAGGTCGCGGCGCTCATGTCGTTCCTCGTGATCGTGCTGCCCGCGGTGCCGCCGCAGGGGATCGCGCCTGCGAGGGCGAGGGAGGCGGCGGAGGTGCTGGCCGAGGTGTTGGCGAGGGAGGAGGAGAACCTGGCCGTGTCCAGCGTGAGGTCCGCGGTGAAGTGTTTGGGGGTTTTGCTTGGGTTTTGCGACTTGGAGGATTGGAATTCGGTGAAATTCGGGTTGAAGACTCTTTTGAAGTTCTCCCTGGCCAAGCGTCCTAAGGTATAATGTCGCAAATCATGCATATTGCTGTATCCAGTTCTGCTCTTTGAAGCTCTTTGGGTTTTTTTTTTTAGGTTAGACTTTGCAACATGTAATTGTCACCTTTTTTGGGTCAGTATTCTTCCCCTTATGGCCTTGTTGATCGTAATTAGGCTTTGAAAGGTGGAAATGTGTTCCTTTTCTTTTGCATATTGTAAGAAATTAGTAGCAATTGAAGATATGTTTTGTTGTTTTCTCAGGTTCGGCGATGTGCACAAGAATGTCTTGAAAAGGTTTTTAAATGCTTTAAGTCCTCTAGTGTTGTTAGGAAAGCAAGCAAGCTGGTACTGTCTTCTTTTGAAAGTTGCATTTCTTCAGCAGATTGGTCAAGGACTACGAGTCCTGAGGATGGATCTAAAGATGATAAACTGTTGAAATCCGAGAATATAGGATTCTTACATATGCTTAATGTGCTGGTATCTGTTTGTCCGTATCTGTCGGCCAAAGTAAGCGTTCAGATTCTTTCAGAATTAGACAAGCTTATGAGTCTCGGGTTCTCAGCGCTTACAACACTGATTCTTAAAATCATCGAGGCATTATTGGAAACTCTAGCAGTGGGAGATACTGTTCAAGAGATAGAAAATATCATCACTTCTCTTGCTTCTTATGTTTCTTCAAAAGAGAACTCGGTGGACACTGTCATGACTGCTGCAAACTTGTTAAGAGTTGCTCTGAATAAATTCCACACTGGAGGATCAAGCTTGTGGATTAAGAACCTTCCTATAGTTTGGGAGTCTCTAGCAGGTATGCTTCTTAACTTTCTTGGGGCAGGAGGTGCTTCAACTGCTTTGTTTTGGTAGTTTCTTAGCTAATTTTGCGATCTTCGTTCTAAATCATGTCATGCTTCCCCATACTTCTCTACATTTCAAATCAGGCCAAAATGCTCCTACTCTTTGCCTTACATGGTGAGTTTCGAAAAGAATGGAATAGGGGACAATTCTCATATCTTAAATCTTCTCTTGATTCTGTTTTTGCTGATTTTAATAAGTAGGGTTCATGCTCTAATCATTTCTTGAATTACTATTCCTGTCGTTATTTTGAGCAGATTTCTCAATTAAAAGACCTTTTTTTTTTTTCTCGTGAAAATTACTGTCCTGTATCCTACGGTGGATTCCTTTGTTGGTGAGAATTTCCTTGTCACATTTTGTGTTAACTTCAACAGGTGCCTTTAGTAACTTTTCGATTCTTGGGACCAATTTATGTGTAGAAATAGTTTTTTCCATTTCTATTTTTGAGAACAAAGAAATAGATTTATTTTACTTATTGATTTTGTTCCAAATCTATTCCCTGGCCACTTTTCTATTCCCAATGGAAAAATTAACTGACGTTACCAAATGGATTTCTATTTTGTTTCTGCTCCAGGGAGCAAAAGAATAGAAAAATATAAAAATAGGATGGTAATTAAACAGGCCCTAAATTTCCAACATTGGCAGTATCAATCTTTATCATTGATTGACTTTGTCGATTGCAGCTTTACCTTTTGTGGTGTAAAGTGGTGCGTGGAAGGAGGTGCATCATTTTTAAATTGTGTATCTTGCTTGTCACTATACTCTACAAAGTTATTCAAATGTCATTGATGTTTTGGAATTATGACAACACACTTGGAAGAATTGCAAAGGGCAGTAGTTAATGGCCATGACGCAAATTGAAGTTCGATGGTTGAACAGACAATGCATCAAAGTCAAACCATCTGTATATTACCAAAAAAAATGTGATCTTTATGTTAATCAAAGGATGTTCTCCCTTTAGTTTAATCTATGGCACCTTGTTCATTGATTATTTAGTTTAATCTATGGCACCTTGTTCATTGATTAACTTTCCTAAATATAGTCAAACCTAAGTCGCATATTTTATTTTTTGTTTTCTCTGCTGTCAACATCTTTCATAATTTTGCTCTTGTTATTTTTTAAATCATTACTGCAATCTTTTCTGTCTTGGTAGAACGGAGGAGTTATGATAGAAACAAAATCTTACGTATGGTGTTATGAAGGAGTTATGATAGAAAAAATAGTGGCTCAAATGGGTATCATCCCTCTTACGAGAAATTTCATGCAACTGCAGCACATCAAAGAGTCTAAGACATCATTTTTGACATAGTGGAAGTATGGGATTATCCCTTGACTGATAAACAAATGAACCTCTACCACTCGGGAGCCTAGGTCGATGTACTTGGAAGCTTACTTTCAAGGACTCTACTTTTATCTTTCGTTAATTTTAGTTACTGGAAATGAGATTGTGGATGGTTCACTTGATCTTTTGATATTGTTAATCCCAGTGTTTGCTTTCTGATGCACTTGGTTATACTAATTTAGGACTTCTTGTTGGTGAGGCTGATGCTGCATCGCAGGCCTCGAGTATTTTGAAGGACTTGATCAATGAACAAGTAAATGAAGAGACTTTCCATATGGAGAGCCAACCAAGTGATGACGTAAATGAGGAGAGTCTGGAAACAATTGCAATAAGGAGAATATGTATTGCTTTGGAAAGTGCCCTCAGTGCCCATGGCGAAACTCCAAATCAGCATGCACTTTCCGTAATCTCTCTTTTGTACCTCAAACTTGGTATGCATACATCTTGATTTCTCTTATGCTATAGAAGATCTTCATTTCTTGCCATTCGTCAATTGCAAATACATGTATTAACCCTTTGCTTTGTCATGAAATAACTCAAGCTCAATATATGATTGGCATGATTAAGTTCTACCAGACATTGATCAAGGACTACAATATGTTAATTTCTGAATTCGATTATGAAAGAAATGGCTTATACTTGCGTCTGAACCCATATTAATTCTCTATGTTTCTCCATCTTGACTTCTTGGCAACTACTTTCTGCAGTTCTTACTTTCAATTCTATTTGTTGTGGGCTTGCTGATAATGTTCAACATTGTAGAGGCTTATGAGCTTTGCTGTGGCTGTATTTTTGGTTTGTTTTTCAACGACTATATAAGCTGGAAGGCATTCTTCCTCTTTCATTGGGACTTCATATTTATTTTGCATTAACAGAGAAGAAATGTCAAACTTTAGCAAAGAAATATATATTAGTGCCATACCTTGCTATAAATTACTCAGATCTGGACTTCTACTTGAATTGAGTTTTGACCTTTGCATGAGGTTTACAGTTTCAACTTGTCAAAAGTACTTTGTCTTGCATGTTGGAAGTCAAACAGGATATGATCAGCAATTTTGATGATTTTTCACTGTAAAAGTTCTAAAGTCCTGGGTGTTGCTATTTGATCTTCATAAGGTGTCAGTTTGAACTTGACCTTAGTGATTAAGCTGCAATTTTTTTTGGAGAGTGTTCCTGTACAGACATGTTACAAATTATTTAAAGTTTAGACTTAGAATGTCCTGAATCATGAGTACTGGATTTACCGTGGATTTTGCCCATTTCTTTCATCAGTCTGTTCTTCTGAACTAGCTAGGCGTACATACCTGCTTCATTTTCCTATTCCTTGAAAAAGAAGATTGTTTTCTCTTGGAAGTTCATTTGAATTATGGAATGGCAGTTTTTTTTTTTTTAATGCCACATTGGTTGTGGGTTACAGTGTTTTTCTCTGTTAGTATAGAATGACGTGTGAGATTGTTTAGGATTTATTTCACATGCACTATTCTTAAAGTGTATAAAGACTATTTTTTCTCATTTGATTATCTTTGTTAATATGACCACAAACTGATTTCCACAGTCCTCTCCTCTCATCTCTAAATGTTTTGTAGGAAAAACTTCTTACATCTATATGAGGAGTATCCTGCTCAAACTTGTTCTCTTAATGACCTCAGCTGAAAGGGGCCCATCTATCACAGGCCATGTACGTATTTGTATGCTTCAGAAATTTATTGGCATGAGAAATGTCATTGGTGTGAAAGCTGTTATTTCTGTAGGATCATCTTTAGCTTCTTTTTAAGTTCGTGCAGTGTGCAAGTTTGCATTACAGTATTCTTGTCATATTCTGGCAAAGAGCATCCGAAAATGTCCATTATCATCTGTAGTTAAGAGTGTGATGGCCCAATTCGCCTCTGGTTCAGCTCTCTACAGGGCATGTCAGTGCAGTGGTGTTCCTTCTGTCATTAAAATTGCTGCTGAAATTATGAGTGTTATGAATGGATAAAGTTCTCGAATAAAGTAACTGTATTGCTCTTTGAAGCAACAAAAGTACTTAATTATGTGATGACGTTTTCATTCATAGCGAGGCTGGTTACTCATGGAAGAAGGCAATATGTTTTGTCCTTGTTTTTTGTCAATGTTCTTATGGAAGTGGAAATGCGACTTGAAAACATGCATGTCGATGTAGATGCATTTATTGTCATTATTGATGAATTGAGCTTTTTTTTGGTTCTTGATATCTCTTGGTACTTGGGTTTGCACCTCCTTGCTGCCTTGTTATTGATTTAATTTCATGTATAAAGGAAAAAGAGAATGATGTAAAGGGAATTGATTTGTCTTGATCTCGAAGTTGATTTTCAAGAGAATGATGTAAAGGCTATTACTTGATCTTGCTCTCCAAAATTTGATTTTTCAAGTCATCTTTGCTTCATATGTTTATCCTGTTGAAGTGTGCAAAGAAGAAGATGGGGTTCATAGCAAACTCCAAATCGGCTTGTCGTCATGAATTTTGTTAGAGTTAGATTGAATTGTTGATTGGAGCATTAACAGCAGCTTATTGTTTTTACTTACATATAAGGATTAACAAAAGCTTCTTTTACTAAATTGGGTAGATGACAAGTTAACAGAGCTTTGAGCATAGTACTTTGCCATTGACTGATGAAACAAATAATTGACTGTCTAGCTTTATAAAACAAATACTTGTGTAGTTTGAAGATTGTTTGAATGGTAACTCATCAATGTTTAATTTACTGTGATTCACAGCTTCAGAGATGTATTGGTTCTGCTGTAATTGCTATGGGCCCAGAAAAGATGCTTTCTGTTGTGCCTATTTCACTGCATCCCGACAATTTTAGTTCTAGTAATGTTTGGTTGGTGCCCATTCTAAGAGACTATGTGGTTGGTTCATCACTTGAGTATTACATGGATTATATTGTGCCCCTCGCAAAATCTTTCAAGCGTGCTAGTTCTGGAGGTATGTCATCATTCTACATGACTTTTGTTTCCGTGATTTTATTTTTCAGATATCATATTTGACGTCATAATAAGTGTGGAGATCCTTGGCTGTTTGGCACAGATTCACCACTGGTTGTGCATAACTTATGAGTTATCAATTAAAAGCAACCCAGAATCTCCATCTTTAAATCCCTATTCAGATTCAAATCAGTTTAAGCAGGGTAAAAGTCCTGCTTTTTGCAAAGGCACCACTAAATGTTCTTTGACAGGAGACACATTTTATAAGGAATGAGCGCACAAAGTTCCGTGTGTTTAACCAAAACTCAATACAAAAACCTTTTTTGTCCATCATAAGCTCCTCGCAATAGATCATCATCATGTGAGATCATTTTTGCATGTTCACAATCTATGCTAGAAGGAGCTTTAGTCTTCAATAAGAGTCTCCATAGACTTATCAAGCTGGGTAATTCAACCTGCTTGTAAGCTGTGCTGAAAGCTTGTCTGAAACATTATAACAGAACTGTCAACTTCTTGATCTTTTATTTTTAATTTTTTTATTATTAGATATGTTGATCCCATTTGATTGGTACCATCCCAAAGCATTGACCTCCCCTTACTTGGCTTATGATATCCATTGAATTATGCATATAAATATTTTCTTATTGCAACTGTTCATCTCAAGGTATGTTTTTTTGCATTCTGTAGATATTTGATAGGAGGGACAGGTCTGGGGAGCAAAATATTGTTTATGCAATTTTATTCTTCATCTGCCTCTGTGACATTAACTTTTCCTTCCTTGATGCATGTTTTTTAGCGTGAGCTTTGGTTGAATGCCAATCGTTCATGTATGTAGTGGAGTCCTTAATCAGCATTACGTGATTTGAGTTTTGTTCAGTTCATCATTAACATTTTAGTGACATCGGGGATTTGATCGTGCTTCTGTTTATCTTTTCTCCAGTTAAGAAATCAGTACTTGGTAAGGAGCTGCTGGGTCATGCTCATGACCTTTGGAAACTGTTACCAGCCTTTTGCCGGGTTCAAGTGATACAGACAAACAGTTTAGACGTTTGGCAGTATTATTGACTGATTTTCTTAAAAAATATTCTTTTATGCATGAAAGTGTGGCTCTTGCTTTAAAGGTGATCTTCTTGCCACATTGGTGACATTTGGCTCACACTTGTTCTTTAGCTGGGAAGAGGTTGTTATACTATTTTCATATCTCCTGATAGTACTGTTCTAATTCTGCAGATCCTTGTGAATCAGAATACAAGTGTACTCAGCTCTAGAGTAGTTAAAGATTTAGACACCTGTAATGTGCAAGCATCCGGATTAGAATTGCAAACTCTACCGATTTACTCGAAGAAAACTGCAAGCAGAAATATCAAGGCTTTAAATTCATGCTCTACTGAGTTGCTTCAACTTTTATTGGACATATTTGTCGATTCCATTCCTGCAACAAGGTCATACTTGAAGGTTCTCGCTCAATCACTAAAGTCTTTTTCGGCTCTATACTAAATTTCTTACTAGTTATTGCACAATTGTTTTCTCCTCTCCCCTTTCATATTCATAATTTTCCACTTACTTTGGTTGTCTGAACTTTTTCTCCAATTTTTTAGGCATATGCCTCATCTCAAGGATGCTAATAGGACTCATGTGCACTATAAGATAATAATAGGATACTAATTGTGAGATTTTGTGGGACCACTATCAACTGTTCTAAAAGCTTAAGTTGATAGATGAAGGCGTGGTTTATTATTTAAATATTCTAACACTCCCCCTCACGCTTAGTCTGGTCTTTTTGCCTAGTACTAAGCGTGGAAATTTAATTGGGGAGACAAATAGGGGCCTGGAAGATTCGATCTCAGGACCTCCTAGCTCTGATACCATGTGAGATTTTGTGGGACCACTACCAACTGTTCTAAAAGCTTAAGCTGATAGATGAAGGCGTGGTTTATTATTTAAATATTCTAACACTAATACTCTATGATAATCCAAGCTCCATCTCCCTCCTCAGTCCTGTCCAGATTGAAAATAGTATAACTAGTAGGAGCTCTTTCTGCCAATGTTAATTGCTGGAAGAAGTAGAGAGGAATTCGAAGGTTTCTGTTTAGTATGAGGCAGTTGACATGCTAAATTTGATTGTTGGGTTGGTCAGATTCAGACCTGCCTAATCTCCTTCCTAGTGAGGCCGCATGATTCTTATAAGTGCTGCAGAAAGGATTGTGGAGACAGTTCATGTAGATGGGGTTGGCTGCATGGACATATATTAGGTCATTATGTGCTGTTTGATATCCTATGGAAGCTTAATACATTTTGGGATTCTAGCTAGAAGTTTCTGTCATGTTTTTAGACCTCCCTCCAGCCCTTTTTGACTTGTAAATTTTCCTTATGTACAATTAATACTTCTGATTGCATCATTCAAGGCACTTTTTGAATTGCACGCACTAGTGGTTGCCATTGGGAGGAGCAGGCCAGGAATTTTGTTCCCATTCCCTGCCCTATGGGAAAAATATTGTTCCATCCCTGCTTTGCATGAGAGAATAGTTCCCAAGTGTGTCCCACCAGACAACAGCAGCTTTTAAAAAGTCAGAAAATTAAGAGAAAAACCTTCACTCGGAATAGTTATATACTTTTGACTCCCTAGAATGAAGTGTGAATTTAAGATGCAGTGATCCTAAAATTATACAACTTACTTGGAATCCTCTACTTGGCATGATTGTCTTTCCTTTTCACATGCCATTGACAATATCGAATCTTCAGATGAAAAATTATGTATATGGAGAAAAGCATTAGGTGGAGAATCGGCTGAGTAGGTTTGAAATAATGCAATATTCCATTACTGTTGAAAGTAAGTTTGGTTGGTATAAAGAGGTTAATGCAACTTTTTTTGGCATGATTAATTAGGGTGATTCTATGGGACAATGTGGTCCTGTCACTTCAGGAAGCTATAGTTGAACTGATTTGAGAAAATATAATTTTGACTATCAATTTATATTCAACTTGAACTTTTTCATGTCCTTTTCTTTTAAATTTGTAAAATATTATAAGCAAGTTGAAATTTTGTGTTAACATGCACAAAAACAAGTTCATATCATTAAAATTTGGATTAGATAATATTATTTTACTTGATTAGTTATTTTTCTATATTTGTTGGTTGTAATTTTATATTTTAATGTAAAATGGTGAAGGAAAATAATGGTATTGCTTTTGTGTGGTAGAAAGATATGTTAGAAGCATGATAGCCATGCATAAGCTAGAATTTTTATGGTTTTTTATTATATTCTTACTGACAACAAATTATTCTTTTAGAAATGGATCAAAAAAAAAAAAAAAAAAAAAAAAAAAAAAAAAAGTCCAAGTTATGTGAGGTTGGGTTGGCATTGAAACAATGGATCGCATACTTGTTATTAGAAAACCTCAAAGGAAAAGTTAAAAAGAGTTAAAGCCATGAGAAGTGAAGTGGCATCAATGTTGTGTACCGAGCGTCTACCCTCCCTGAACTCACCATGGAACACCAAAATACTTTGAAGTACTAGATTCGCTCAGATAGATTAGGTTGGTCATTGTGGAAGGGATCGTCATGCATGTGAGTTATAGAACTTTGTGGATGCTTTGTTAATTGGATCAAACTTCTGGGCGCTATAAAGCGTTCAATAATTTTGCGAATAATTTTTTGAAGGAGAGGATTGAGTCCTGTGGATTGCATTGAATTAGCAAAAGGAAGCTGTATTGAGTAGCTGTCTTAAAGAACTTTAACTCTGAGATATATATTCAGTCAATGCTCACGGATTACCTTTTACTTTTCCCATTGCTTGGTAATTGACATACATAATATGAGTTAGATTATCATGCTCAGTTTTGATTTCTCAGGATCCTATTGGTTGCTTAGCTTCTATCACGGATTCTTCTGCAACCAGAGAAATTTTTGTGTCATTTCTCAAAAGATTTGGCATTCTAAATAAGAGAGATGAGTTCGAGAGGGGAAGAGATGAAATGGATGCATCAATGGACAAAGAACCAGGAAATGAGCATGCCATTTATGTAAATGCTAGAAGGTAATGGGGAGAGAATGCTTGTGGATAGAATTGTTAGCAAGCTATATTAATGATTAAAATGAAAGATTCATATATGTTCACATACGCATATACACTTGACTGCTGATGATACACTTGATAAAGGGGGAGTCCTTTAGGTCACATTTGACAATTCATTGTAACAGATGTCTGATTATCAACAGACCAACTCTATTTGTGAGCATCCAGAACTTTTTTCTACTGTTAGCAATTGCAGAGATTACTAGGTTGTGTCCATATGCATAGATTCTATATTCTGCTAGCAGAATTTTGAGCTACCGTGTTATGGAAATTGGGCACTGCTGTTTCTTCTTCTTGATGACATTTAGTCATCTGACATGTTCTATGCAAGTACAGTAACATCACGAGGATGCATCCAATAATAGATCCACTCCTGTCATGTTCTATGCAAGGTCCCCCCACACCCCCCAAAAAAAAAAAAAAAAAAAGAAAAGAAAAGTACGAAGAAAAGAAAGAGCACCCTGACACCCCTTCATATAGAGTGATGAATCCACTCCTGTTATAATACTAAGAGAATGCAGTTTCACCCAGGTGCTTGTTACTGGAGATATCCTCGTTTCTTATCGAAGGAGCACAGAAGGATCTCATTGATTTGGTGTTTAGCTTTGTTAAAGACACTTTTCAGGTGTGCATTGACTTTAAGAATAGTAGCTTTGTTTTCTTGATTTAATGGATGAGTTTAGTGATTTCTATAGCCTAAATCATTCATGAATTTTCTTCCACAAGGAAAGCAATGACCATGGCCATGTTGAAGCCTATAATGCTTTGAGCAAAATTTTGGAGGTATGTTTGTGTGGTATCTCCATTCAAGATATATTCTTACTGGAAGTGATTGTTTTTCTGTCATTTCTATTATGCAGGTGCATCCCTGGATTTGTTCATCTCAATATTCGCAGTTGATTGATTTACTAATTGGCCTAAGGACTCCATCTGATATTGCAACTCTGAGAAGCCGCTTTGCCTGTTTCCATGTTCTGATAGTTCATGCATTAAAGGTCAGAATGTTTCTTGTGGCAATGCAGTACTTGTTTTCTTTTGTACGTTTGGTGTCTACTATTCTTGTGAAAAAAGTGCAGAATTTTATGTCCTTCATTTTTAGTGTATATGTCACATTTTGACGTAAATAGAAGCCATTTCTTGTTCTTTTCGTAAACTGAATATGAGCTATGTCCTGGGCTGGTTGTCTTGGAATAAGAGTGCAATGAGCCTTTAAGAAATGTCTTAATCCTGTGTTGTGAAAACAGCTCAAGATTAGTCCCACTGAAAAGCAAAGTATACAACATTTATTCAAGAAGAAATTGCATTTCTTCTTCATAATAAATTTCTCCTCGTGTTTCATGGTTTTATATTCTTGATGTGCTAGAACAGTTATTTTAGCAGTTCTTTGAGTTTGGCTTTTGTTCTATTTCTGTTACCTAGATTGTATGCTGCAGGTTAGCAGCTATATCACAATCCTTAAATTAAATACTATTCCATTTTTTGTTCTGGCCCCACAATATGTTCACATGGCCTCCTACTTGGGCAATTCCCTCCATCTCAAAGGAATTTCTTAAAATGTTTCATGGATCTCCTTCAGTTGAAGTTTGCCTTTGGAAATTTGACATTAAGACTTGATCTAAGAGCGGGCCTTTCCCTTCCTAGAGGAAATTCGAATTTCACCCTCACAGCAGGTGTAACGTCTGTATAACGTGCCTGTATTTGTGAATATGAAGACTCTTAAACTTTTTTCACTTTTCCAAACTCCTAAATGTATGGATGGCTAACAGCTTCTTGTACATAGCTAAGCATGGAGTATTTCATCACCCTTTTGTTTTTTATTGAACTTTATGGAAATTAAAAAAATTAAAACTGATTATATAACTTTACCAAAAAAAAAAAAAAAAAAACTGATTATATAAGTGGTATTTTGCTTAAAGAACCTAACAGATCAGTTTTTGCCAATCTAAAAATTTTTAAATTTCTAATAACCTGATCCTACTATCATCAGTCACCCATCTTCCCTTAATTCGTTAAAATAATATTGAATGTCATGAATGGCTTTTCTGCTTTTAAGGCCAAAAACTTCTTTTTTTATTTTGGGTCATGTCTCAACATGGAAGGAATCATATATGTACTTCTTGCGAACGGATTCTTAAGCTTTTGGTTGTGGTGTATTTGCAATTGTAGCTCAAAATTAAGTAATATAAACACCTCTATTGTTGATGTTATATGCTGTTCTATTTGACATGTCAAGTTGATTCTTCATGCAGATAAACTCTGTGGAGGAGCAGCAGGAGGAGGAGGAGAAAGAAGATTCAAAAGCTTTTTTCATCCTCAATGAGATTATACTTGTCTTAAAGGATGTAAGAACCTCCATTACAGTGTGGGGGTGATGATCTACTTTCAGCACTAATCACTGTCGTGACATGAAATTTGCAGGCTAAAGAGGAATCTAGGAAGGAAGCTTATGATGTTCTCATCAACATAAGTTCCAGCTTGAGAAGCATTTCGCCAGTTAGTTCAGTTGCACCTTGTCAGAAACTGATTAACATGGTACGGTATTCCTCATTATGGGACGTATTTGTGTAGCTTTGGTGGAAATTACTGCTTATATTTTAAGACATGTTTGATACTACATACATTCTAGAACATCAGGAACATGCAAGGAAAACAAAAATAGAACTTTGAAAGAATGGGAACATGAGGCATAGGCAGTTGAAAGTAACAACAATGGAAGAGGTTGAAGCAGATCCTTTTATCTTGTCTTACGTACGTATTTTACAATGGTAGATCCTATGTAAGTTGTCATCTGGAGGGGCTTTCGTGTTGTAAATAATTGGTTTCTGCTCTGCCTCATGTAACATCCATAGATGGGGGAAAAGTTGAAGGAGAATGTAGTTTATTTAAATTCCTCTTCTTTGGCCATGTTGTTGTTCCTGCAAAATTGGGAAACAGTGGACTGAAGTCCTCATGGTCTTGTGTATACTGCTTCATGGTATTGGTTAAAATCTTTATAAGTATGTGCATTGTATTTGGAGATTGTAAGCCTGGTATGGCTACGGATTGATTCAGAGGCCTTAAAACATATTTCTCTTCTAAAAGAATAAAGCTAATTTTGTGGCTGCAGTATGGTTGAGTCACGGCATATTCCTTCATTTATTCATGTCTAGCTGCTTCTGCCAAGGGATTAGGCTTTGCGGTTGCAGCCAGAGGAGAAGATAATTAATGCCCTCTAACCAGTAGAAAAACGAAGAACCAAAATACAAGTGGCAAAATTTAAAATCATCTGGTTTGTATCTTGTGGATGCCTTGTTGGCCCCTAAGCCTATTCAATCGAAATTTTGCATTTGTTTCATCCGATGAAAAATTGAGAAATTTTAAGAAGCCAAATTGGTTAATCAAGGGGTAGTGGAGTCCCTTTCTCATGTGTTATTATTAAAGCTTGGGTTCCTCGTGTAAATGGTTGCCCAAAGAAGTTTTATATGCACTGCACAGATGAACACTTTAAAGTGTCTTGTGAACATGGGGGAATTTTATTTGCTTACAGGAATTTTTGTCTGATGATCGGGAGAGCATACTTATGTAGAAATTGTCTAACCTAATCTGCAATTTTCCTTTCTGCTTGTAGTTCTTAACAGTGATTTATTACTGGACAATTGCAATTCTCGGGATTGTAATTTTATTCAAGTACTAGTGTTTTGATTCTAAATAACGTGCTTTCAGATAGTGGGCTATCTTTCTGGTTCATCATCTCAAATTACAAGTGGAGCTGTTTCTGCATTGTCCGTACTAGTTTACAAGGATACAGATATCTGTCTATCAATTCGTGATCTTATTCCTTCTGTTCTTTCTCTGCTACAAAGCAAAGCGGTGGAAGTGATAAAAGTGAGTATACCATTACCAAAGTAGATTCTTGCCCCAATTGGCATGGCTTGAGAGTTACTTCGTACACATTTTGCAGGCTGTTCTAGGTTTTGTGAAAGTAGTAGTGTCTTGCTTACAAAATGAAGACCTTCAGAGTTTACTTTCAGACATTGTTGATGGCGTTATTTCATGGTCATCTGTCTCCAGGCATCACTTCAGATCAAAGGCATGTGAAATTTACTGGGAGTTTGCTGAGTTTTTTTGTGATAATTCCATGCCTACATCCTTCCAAGGGCCTCTTTTTTGCTATCTTGTAATGAATGTCCATTATCACTGTATATGCAGGTCACAGTCATTCTTGAGATAATGACTAGGAAGTGTGGTTTTGCTGCTGTTCAGCTTGTTACCCCAGAGAAGTACAAGGGTTTTCTTAAGACAGTTATGGAGGTAATGAATTCAACAACGCTTGGATGTGTATCCTACAGAAATATTATTTAGCAGTCCATGATTTCTGGAGGTCGTAATATTGTTTTGTAAAATGATCGCATGTTTGACCTTTTAGAATCGGCGAAACAAAACCTCAAATGAAGGCGGGATAGAGAACAAGGAAGCTTCCGCAAATCAGAAAGATGTCAGGGGACGAGGATACAAAAGGAGATTGAAGAACAAAGATGGCTTCCCCCCCTCAGGAGAATATGTAACTTCTCTTACTGCTGATGGCAGATTAGAAGGTTCTAAAAAGGATGGTGATTTGGCTGCAGGGAAATTTTCTAAGAAACAATCCAACGAATCTGGAAAGAAAAGGAAGAGGACCTTTCAGAAACTTAAAAGCGGGGAAAAGAGAAAGATGGAACTAAAAGGTAGCATGAGCATGGAAACCTCAATGAGAAATCATAAAGCATCCAAAGCACGCAATGGCAATAATGCTGTGCGGAAAAAACAGAAGAAATAAGTGGGAAGGTTGAGGATACCGGTTTTTCTTGCAAAGCATCTTAAAGTTATGATGATTTTGTTTATCCTTGGCGCCTCAAAAGTTGGGCATTCGAGGACAAGTACACTTTCTTGGCTTTTACATATTTGGCCCTTTCGGTTTTGGGGGAAAAGAGAGATCTGAATATTCCACCTGGGTCTGCTTCACAGCCATGGATTAGATTTGGAGGTCATGGGTATGATAAGCTTGGTGTCCAAATGTTTGGTGCGCCATAAGGGGACAGAGAGGCTGTTCAAAGACACTGTACACTTTGCCTCCCCTTTTTTTTTTTTTTTTTTTTTAATTTATTTATCTTTTATCTTTTTGTAAATGAGTGCAAGCTATATCTGACTCTTGTACAACCCTTGAATTGCTTGATCTTTATTTTCAATATAAGTTATAACTCATTGCGTGACATATGTTTTGCTTGTAATCAATGTACTTTATTATCCACTACATCGAATCTTGCAGTAGCTTGTAGCAGAGAGAGAGAGAGAGAGAGAGAGAGGGAGAGAGAGGCACTAAACGGGCCGTCTGTCCAAAGCCGTATGTCCAAATTTTGTGCTTTGTAAGAGGTTTATAATCTACATTAATTACAAAGAGGAAGGGGTGGATCTCAGGCCGAGAATTAGATCTAAATTTTGTCACGTTACGAATACCAATATCAAATTAGTCATAACATTGAAGTGGAAAGGTGAATTGCATTTAGAACTTGCGACAACTAGAGACATATGCATCATTTAAATAACCATGGTGCATTAGTTGCCGACAAGGTAAGTATGTTCTGGAAACATAATGGATGCTAGCTACTATTTGGCACCGAAATCATCTGTCATGACACCTTTTTGAGTAACACTTGTGATGACAGCTGTAATTGGAGCGCTATTCTCTTCTTGTACCTAAGCACTAACAAGAGTACTACTTTGTAAACAAACAGTTGAAACAGAAGCACAGCTACATCCCACCACTTGGAATGATCCAGTGATATGCCGAAAGTTGTTTTGAGGATCATCTCGCCTTTCAGTTTTGGTTCTCCTGGCTCTGCTGAATCAAACTCAAGATCGGTCATGACATTTTTGTATTGACCCTGCAAGGCGTGTGAATGATTTGTATGAGTGACTTGTAATTCATGAAATATTTGGGAGAACTCAAAGTCACTGATCCAAA
This sequence comes from Eucalyptus erythrocorys, assembly GCA_014182555.1. Classification (NCBI taxonomy): domain Eukaryota; kingdom Viridiplantae; phylum Streptophyta; class Magnoliopsida; order Myrtales; family Myrtaceae; genus Eucalyptus; species Eucalyptus erythrocorys. The sequence continues at coordinate 21,659,341 of CM024607.1, read as the reverse complement.
TCATATGCTTGCATTGTTGACTGCCATGGCTAGTTGCAAAACTATTTCTGAGAAGCCTTGTTTATCTGAAGCGCTAGTTTGAGTAAAGAGACGGAGTGAAACATGTGGTGAAGTCTTGTGGTGTTCTGATCAATTTATGAAAGAGACTGATAACAGAATCTTCATAGTATTACATTATTACATTGGTTAAGCCTAACCTCTAGCATGTGGAAGAGTGGGTCAACAATCCGAAAAGGAAGAAGGGAGTGGCGGAACTGTCTGACCATTCAACCCATTTCTTCACATCAAAATAGAAGGCGTCTTACTTTATGTTGTTTTGAGATTTCCTTCTCATAAATATACCTCAAGCGGAAGATGAGAATTTTTACTCCAATGAGTTTAAATATGCAATGCAAGCAGTAGCGCATGCTCCTGGTGTGGTTTTACTAGTCAGACGATATTATTGAAACTTAAGATAAATATCTTCCATGTCATGGCTCTATGCATAAATATGTTGATAAATTTTCAAGGTTGATTTTGGAAAAATAGCAAATCATTGTATACTAACTACCTCAACTGCCCACTTGGCAAAACTAATGAAGGACAAAGGGTACCGCCAAAAGAACTTGGGAAGATCAGCGAGAAGTCTAAAGATTTGTGATGCCGTCATCATTAGAACCTGAATCCACAAAAATTAGCTATGAACGACAACGTAATTTATAAGGATTATAGGAAGGGAAGTTTAAGAGAGAAAATTTGCTTACATTGACACTAATTGCAGTTACTACAGCCATCGAGGCGTTGGGGACACATGAGTTCACAACCATCATGCAACTTTCAATAATGGTGGTGCAGCAGAAGAAGTTAATGCAGAAATAACCATAGTGAGAGAAGCCTGGATGAAGCTTCACCATGTAGAATATCGTCATTCCTGAAAGCAGAGAATTCGCCACCGAGAAAGGGAGTGAAGAAAGGGAATTCGCAAGCACAAATAGGGTCTCGCCATAATGCCCATTGAGTCTCTCGGCATAAAATACCCGAGATAGACAAGAAAAGGATGTCATACGCCGCCAAGATTTCTCCTTTTTTTATGTAATTAATGTATATTCTTGCTTTGATGATGAGATCGATCCCATATGAATAATCTTAAGCATCCCTTGAAAAAACTTAGTTGATTTAGCTTTGATCTCTCCAGCTAATTGTGCAATACTCACATTCCCCTGTGACTATGAGTTAGAGTAGGCCATCAACTAAAAGTTCTTTAGTTAGATTTGTGTTATTTACAGCGTCTTAGGCTTCAACATGCAACTTCACACCTATCATGGTGGACCTTGTCTGTCCTGAAGAGGAAACTTAATTCTAGTCCTAGCGACAAATCATTCTAATATCACCTCAAGTATGAAAATACTGCTGATATATAATAGATGAAAATCGATCAGCCTAGACGCTTTGCTATACCTTCAGTTCTTCATTGAAGAAAGGGACACCACCACAAGACAAACATACCATGAGGCCGAAGAGGAATGAAACAAACTTTCCTCTATTGAAAATTGCCCCATTGTCGTATCCGATGTCAAAATATAGATTTCCAGCACTTATTGATGATAAAATGTAGAGCATGATCCTCAACCAGGAGTATCCAATGTCCATATACATGTTGATGAAGGACCGATGAGTCAAAACGCTGAGCTGCTTCCACTTGCTGGAATTAGCATTCTTATTCAACTGGCAGACTTGATAATCCTTCAGCATTCAACGGAAGAGATTCAGTTTTGAAAACATTAGTTCTGGAAAATGCTACTTCAATATGGATATAACTTCATTAGTTTCAAAAATCACAGTTGGAGACATTGTTCATTAACTATGGTAAGCGGTAAAGACAAGAAAAATGACTGCATAAGCATTCTCTTGATTTTTATTTCTACTCAGTTGGAGTGCTTACAGTAGCTGCAATTTCTTGCATTTTTTCCTAACTTTGCATGAATACTTTGAGGATTTGTAACTTTGGATGAGTGTGGCTTTAATCTCTGCTGTTTTCATGTTCATTGAAAAAACAGATGATGCTGGAGTTTGCTGCAAGATAAAATAGCAAGCTCTGATAATAATATTCGAAAGTCACTTTACATATCGCAAGAACTAATGCAGAGTATAGAAGTGCTCGATTTAAAACTCAACGTAGTTTCTATGAGAAAGCAATAGTAGCAGTTACAGAATCGAAGTCCAAGCTAATGCATCGCAGTCCTCGGACAAGCAAATCCAGCATCTGCAAAGAACTGCACCAGGACTTAAAATTACATTATCTTGCTTCTGCACAGCCGAAATGTCTGAGTAAGAATGTAGTGTTGACTCTTTATTACCTCAATGGCCGTTTTGGCTTCTCCTAACAACACAGTTTTTCCACTCGACAAAAGGGGTAAATCATCAAAAAGATCGAATACTTCACTGCGGGGCTGGTGGATTGAGCAAATAACTATTCTTTCTTCATCTGTAATATTTCTTAGAGCTCTTGCCACGAAAAAAACCGAGGCACTGTCTAAGCCTGTGGTAGGCTCATCAAGGAGCAAGATCAGTGGGTCTGTCAACATTTCAAGACTGATGCTGAGTCTTTTCTTTTCTCCACTGCTTATGCCCCTCAAGTGCCAGTTACCAATCTTGTTCTTTGTGCAGTCTCCTAGTCCCATCTCCTTTATGTTTGCTTCTACCACCTCATCGATCTTGGCTTTCGTCATTTCGAAAGAAAGCCTCATATGAGTTGTGTAGGCTATTGTCTCTTTGACAATGAGAGGACCCAAGAAAAGATTTTCTTGGGTCACATAGGACTGAAAAAAAGGCCCAAAATGAGAATATTTAAGTAGGGGTGAGCAGTTCCGATTCCACTTAAAAGCTAGAACCTATTCATTAAAATATGTACCGCATTTTTTTTTAAATATAAAACTTATCCTGTATACCCTGGAACCTATACCTATCTTGTCATAAGTTCTAAGGTCGGTTTTATGGTCTAAGATGTTTTTTTTTTTTGGCAGTTTTAGTGAAGCAAAATGATAGTGAATGTAAAAGCAAAAATGAAAGTTTTTCATTTGTCAATAGAAATAATCTATAAAAGATGAACTTATAAAATAAAATAAATAATAAAAAAATTCAAAACACATAACATGAAACCTAAGTTACTGAATTTTAGTCATCAATCATCCACATCCCTCACACATAATGAAAGTCATTGCCTCTCATTCTTCCACCTCCATTGACATGTTATATACGTCAATTTCACACAGACACATCAATAATAGAATATGAGTAGAAGGTGTTATAATTAAACCAAGCAAGAAATTAAAATCTAGATTATCGATATACATGTTAACATGTGATAACATAAGCTTTGGCCAATGTCCAGTGAAGATCACAACCAAACTAATCACCATATTTACGGTCTTATAGAGCAAAAGGTCCATGGATTCCAATTTTGTTTTAATGGGTACAACAAAAGTACCTTGAATATATTGAATGCCATGTGAAATTTTGTGATAGTATGATACTCGTCATTGCATATTAGAACTTTATAAGTGACTATTAGTAGAGAATTATAACTCTTCCTAAGAGTAACCCTTATTTCAACTACTAACAACCTCACGCACATTGATCGTTATTGATTGCAAGAAAAATTAGTATAAACCCCTCTATAAGCACATCTAAGTTCTTATTAGGAAAAAGTAAAAAGCCTCTCTTTAGGATTTTCTCGATTCCCAGATTATCAGTTTGATTCTCAGTTCCCAGTTCACTTGAGAACCATCGGTTCCTAAAAAAATGGAAGCGGACTAGGGCGCATTGGAACCTAGAACCGAATTGATGATTGGTCCAGTTCTCTAACTCCCAATTCAATCCTAAAATTATGCTCACATCTAAATGCAAGCATGGGACCCCAGTTAAAACATCGATCGTTAGATAGAAATTTATTTGTCAGTTTGCAAGCTCAAATTTCAGAATGGAGAAACATGGCCAAACCAACCAAATTTTGACTTTTTTTTTTTGGCCAAATTTTGATTATAAGAATATCGTCCAGTCATACACATAAATCGCCAGATTGAATTAGAGGAATTGAAAATATGATTTAATCGTTTGAAGGCTAAAAGAATGCTTCATGAAACAAAATTGACAGAAGAGTGGCAGTGATGCGCCATTTTAGAGGTCACTGGTCACAGTAACAGTATGATGATGGAAGCAATCTTTTTTTTCCAATGTTAATCTAAGAATTACTGGACTAAAATGTTCTTTTAGTTAATCTAATGAATAGTTGGGATTTTGTGGGAAACAAAAACTCTTTTGGTATAGATATGTCATGGAATACCACTTTGAAATTTTTAATTCTGAAAATAAAAGAGGAAAATTACCAAAAAGTCTTAAACCTATTGCAATTGTGCCGACTTAGTCATAAACTTATTTTTTTGACCAATTTTGTCCTAAATATTTTACAATTATTCCCGATCAGTGCATCCGGCCAAAATTGGCCGGCCGACATCAACGATCCTTTTTTAATAATATTTTATTTTTAAAAATTTATTATTATTATTTTTTCCTTTTTCCTTTTTCCTTTTTCCTTTTTTTTTTTTTTTTTTTTTTTTCTTTTCCTCCTCCCTCTTCCTCCCTCCTTTCTCCTTCCTTTGGCTCCGGCAACCGGCTAGGCTGGTCGGTCGCCGGACTGAGGCGATCCGGTGGGGCGAGCCCCCGCCAGATCTGGTGAGGGCTCGCCTTGCCCGGCGACTGCGTTAAATTTCGTTCCTTTCTTCCCATTTGGCCGTAGATCTAGATGCCGCGATTGTGGTTTGGTCCCGCCTTCTCTTTCTTGGTTCTTGTGGGTTGCAGGCGAGTTTTGCGTTGCTTTCTGGGTAGATCGGATCGGATGGGATTCGGATGTGGGAATGTGGTGGATATTTGTTGGGTTTTGATACTTTTGTGGGCGGATTTCTTGCTTCTTGCGGGTGCTGGTGCTGCTGATCTATGGTCTGTAGTGATTTGTTTTGAGTGAATCAGGGGTCATCTCTGTAATTGACGATAGATCCGATCTGGCGAGGGCTAGCCTCGCAGTTGTCGGGTGAGGTAAGCCCTCACCAAATTCAACGGGGGCTCACCTTGCTGGATCACTTCGGTCTAGCGACTGGCCAGCCTGGCTGGTCGCTAGAGTCAAAGGAAGGAGGAGGGAGGAGGGAGGAGGGAGGAAGAGAGAAGGGAAAAAAAGGAAAAATAAAAAAAGATCAAAAAAATTAATATTTTTTTAAAATAAAATATTATTAAAAAAGCTCGTCGGCACAGCCCGCTACCACGTTAGCGCCAGCCAGCCAATTTTGGCTAGATGGACTGATCGGGAATAATTGTGAAATGTTTAGGATTAAATTGGTCAAAAAAAATAAATTGAGGACTGAACTGGTACAATTGAAATAGGTTTAAAATTTTTTTGGTAATTTTCCCAAAAATAAAAAGAATTATCCTCCGCAAAGAGTCAAGATACTTGTCTCATAATCTATTTTACTTTGTTATATTAAATCTGCCCCCAACAAATAATTTACAGCAAAAGTTAACTTTATGCCTAAGGACTTGATATGCTTACCATATCATTGCGGTTTAGGAACCCCTTCTTCCTCCCACTTAGGGAAATATGTCCCTCTTTTCTGATGTCAGAAGAAATCCAACCTGCTGAAAAGCTAAACATAGTAAGTACTCAACTGAAGTGGTTACTAATTGGTTGAAACACGTATTTCTCGGTATATACGTACTTATGTAGTAAATGTAATTATGCACCTAAAATATGAAATGCTTAAGTCATAATCACCTCTCTCTACCTACACTATTCTTGTCCCATATCAACTAGAAGCAACCAAATAATCCCTTTAAATTGAAGTTGTCTTGTGCCTGGGGATGAAGTGGACGGGCCGACCTGAATTCAGGAAAGTTCTGGGCCATGATCCGTAAAGGCGCTTTCATAAAGCACAATTCCTTTCAAAATGCGTCAACTTTGCCTTGAATCTCAATGTTGACTCAATTTCTTCTCTCATAGAAAAATGTAGGCTTTGGATCAAAGCCCTGATCGATATATTTTATCTCATAAAAAGACATTAACTTCAAATTGTGGCCTAATTTTAGTCCAAATTTTTTCCATCCCATAATAAAATACCAATTTCATTTGGAACCCACATCTGACCCTCATTAAGATTCTGCCAAGTACACGCAGGTTGAATCTTGGACAACATCATTGGATGAAAACTACCGGATTTCGGTACCATTGATTTGTGGTTTTCTTATGAAATAAAAAAATTGGGCCATAATAAGAACATGAGAAAAATCGAGGTTAGTTCTCTAGGAAAACCCATTATTATGGCCCGAACTTCTTTAATATGAAAAAAAAAAAAATCATAAAATTTCACTATAGTTCCAAATTTGCCCCCGCTTTCAAGAAAAGTAATTATTTTCTTTGAAATTTTCAATACCAAAGCTAGTTAGAAGTTTACAATCAGAACTCAAATCTTCTTAAACACCCTCACATTCATATGGAATGACAAGAACCTCCCATTATTGATGACATAGAGAAAAAAATTAGTGGCGATTTTGGGATGTGAAATTGATCTGAGACTAAAGTGAAAGTTAGAAATTTTTTAAGTTCGAGGTAAAATTAGAAAGTAAATATAAAGTTGGAGATTTTTTAGGGGAGCAGTGATTTTTAAGAGGATTAGATCGTGAAAAGAAAAATCCCAACCTTGTTCATCATTACACCCACCTTGCTTGTCTTGGCCTTCAAGAATCTCTCGATTTGATGAAGTGGCACTCCTTTCTCAAACATATGACTCGAATAGTAAATAAAGTAGCTCATGCTTCGTACATGTGCCTCGCGTCTATCTTTGATTTTTCTTGTTTTAGTATTATTCTATTCATATTTTAATTTTTACTCTCAGACTTTTACCCTGCATCCCTAGAGAGTGTGAGGGTGTGAGAGTCGAAACTCACATCTGAAATTAAATCGTTTTCATCTCAACTCTCCTGAAATTTGAGGATTCGAATCCTCCACCTCCCATTTTCCATGTGAAAAGGGTGGTCGGTGGTTGCATTTGTCTTTGATTTGGTTGCAGGCTTTTCAATAATTTGAACATTAACATAAATCATGAACATCTTATAAATTAATAGAACGTGTCCCTTAGAAAGAGCATACAACTAATTAAAATCCTAAATTATGACCACTATTAAATCAATACTCAAAAACCTTTTTTTGTCACCAAAACCGTCAAGCTTACATAGGTGTAACAAAAATACGCTATGTTATCATCACATGATATCATTAATGTTGTCTCACTGATCAAATCAAGAGTTTCCTTTCTCTTTTAAAACCATGGTGAACAAGATAGAGTTATTCTATGGTCCTCCGCCAGTGGAATCCGAATCCCATTTTCAGTGCACCATATATGGAAACTCCTAGATCTGGCTATGGAAAGGGGTAACCATCGTAGCCTCTTGCAATTTTTTCGATGCTATGATTTTGGTGACTATATTCAGTTGCTATATTTTCCATATACGGGCAATGCTTGTTGTCTTGATCTTTCGGTAACCGTATCGGTATCAATAGGAGTTTCCTACGTAGAGCTTCGAAGGTGGAATTCTGATTTCACCGACGGTGGACTGTTTAATAACTCAAATAAAAATGCAATCCAACAAGGCTAAGTAAATGGATATATTGTTGCAAGAAAATGCTCCGAAATGAGGAGGTTGGCAGAGAGAAGCGGAGAAACCTACCAATGAGTCGAGGAAAGTGGATTTTCCGGAGCCGGAAGGACCCATGACGGCCAAGATCCGACCCATCTGAGCTTACCCGCTGAGCTGGTTTAGCAGTTTCCTCTTGGAACCAGCGGGGACCGACACCGTCAAGTCGTCCCACACCAGGTAGGACGCGGACGATTGCCCATTGATGCAGTTGCTCTCTTTCTCTGCAAAGTCATTATTTATCACATTCTTCCTCGCCTCCATCATTTTCATCTCTCTTTCTCTCTCGGTGGTCTCGTTTTCTAGCTCCCAGCCAAGTACAACTGCGAGTGCTGGTCAGTGTCGATTATAATGGATCTGTAGCGAAAGTGTGAAAGGCCTATGAGGATGGATACCAATTATATAGGAATGGGCGGGGGCCTGAGATATGACATGCTTATGTGGTGCCGGATGGTGACAGATTGAGATGAGTTGGCCGTTGGGTGTTTCAATCGAACGCTGGTTTGATCCCTCTCTCCCACTCCATGCCCTTTCCTTTTCAAGGGTTTTTTGTCATTTTGATGCAGGGCTTCATAAGTACATTTGAATCTCTTGGATCTTGACGGGGTTGTTTGTGTATACCAAGTTTGATTTCCATTTGAAGATGTAATGATAAGAAAAGTAAAAGAAGCATCGACGACCTAGCTATCTTTAACCTTCAGCCCACGGAGCGACCCAAGCGCGATCAAGAGGCTGCAAGAACTTACTCCTTAGACTCGTCCAACACGATCAATTCAACTGCACATGCCTGGAGAGACCTAATCCATCTGAGGCGCCGTACTTCAGAAGGAGGAGGAGAAGAAGAACATTTTGTTTTATTATGATCAATTTGTTGATCATTTTGTTTTATATCGCTGGTTTGATGAACATTTGCCTGCACACACTCGGTACTCGACCACGCAAACACGTACACTGGTGGCTTTTCACTGAGAAAGAACAAAGAAAGCGGTTTGTGTCAGCTTGGCTTCGTTCTCTGCAGTCTCCGACGTGGGTATGGCGATTGCTCGTAACCCCTGCATGTTTATTAACAGGCACTGTGGCAGCTGACTTTTAGTCTTGGATCTCTGTAACCTCTCTCTCTCTCTCTTCACGTGATGTTTTAGCATCCGTCTCTTTCGCCTCAAGAAAGTCGAGTAAAATATGTGTATCTAATCTAATAATAAATAGGGAGGTGGGGGCAAATAGCGACGCATTTGATCACAAAATTCCGTCTCTGTTCTTCATTAATCACAACAGAGCAAAAGATTACTTACCCTACTGACATTGACATAAATCAAACTAACATAATATAATTTATGTGTTTTACTAATTTAAATCCCGTTAAGATGTATCGACCCATATATTTTCATTGAATTTTTATTATTATCGACAAGCTAGACTAGTCAATAATGTTGGAATCAAAAAGGAAAAAATTAATGGCAACTTTGAAAATTTCGGAACAAGGCACAAATGAAGATGGAAGGGAGAAGTTGTTCTTAAAATGCTTTGTGGTAGCTACTCTTTTACAAGACACCCCTTACATGTCTTACATAATAGCAGAACACTAAATTACAATAGAGATGGAGATAAACATAGCACACACAAAATCTTCAACACTCCTTCTGTTAACATTAAAGTGAAACTACAAAAGTCAACAAAACTAAAAGGAAAACACATAAACATTAAATAATAGCAACGGTGCCTGCAAGACAAATCTCTGCAATAGCAACGGCCCACTCCATTTTTCATGGCATGCATACATGGGCATGTATTAATGGGTCTTCATGGACCCTTCTTTCCTCTTTATTTGATCCATCCAATGAATGAAAGAGGACAAACGAAGCCCACAATTTTTACTGGCCAATTTTTCTTGCGACTCCTCCCTCTCTTCATTTATGTTGTCCCTTTTCTTTTGACTTTCTTATTCGGCTGACAATCTTACATGAAAGCCGTGCGTAATCTTCTTCTTCTTCTCACACCAAATCTAGAGTTCAATAACCAACTTACTCAAATCTTCAACAATCAATTTTATATTATTCTAACAAATAAGAGTGAGGTTTATTGAAAATAGAAATCATTGATAAAACAATACAGTAAACGATTTGAAGGGATCGATAAATTGCCAATGAAGTCATTGACAACACAACTTAAAAATTATCAGCAAAAGAAGATTTGAGAAGTGTCAATATCAACAAGAAGCGATCAACACTAAAACGTATCTACTTAGGTATTTTTAGATAAAGAAATGCTTAGAGAATGGTATTGTCAGTTTCTACAAAGTAATGGAGCTTTCCCGATCATACCTTTCAAGCGTGAGATTTTGGGAATCGGAATATCAAATTGACAAAATCAATTGCCAAAAATGGCCTTGTTGCAAAGCCACATATATCCCACATGCTATTGTCTCCTCCATGCTATGTATTCCTCCATATATTTTCTCAGATTATTGCTCCGATCAAAGAAAAGTTTCTCTTTCATTGAACCATAGCGAGAACGAAGGCACTTAATGAATTTCCAAAATGCAGTATGTACCAGAGAAGGAGATTTAACGACGAATAGGGAGCGACCGCAAGCTTTGATAGCGAGCGTGAGGGATAACTCTGACACAAAGGCGTTGGCTTTGGCGAGAGTCGGTTGTAGCATCGTCTCCGCTATCGCCACCTCTCCTTCCTCATCGCAACATCCATCGCCACCCAACAGCCTCGCCCTCCCTCCATTTGAACCGAGCCCCACCACCATTTCACCGTCATCCATATGCCCAGCGCCTACAGCTGCCATTGCCAGCGCCACTATTTATCTACGTCCAATTCCTCTCTTCTGCTTTGCCTATGTTTTTTCATTTGTCTTTAATTTGTTATCATTTAATACTAAGTTTGGAATTGAGTGATCAGAGGGGATTTCATCAATTTGATGAATTGAAAATTTCACAAAATATTAGTTGACGTCATACAAGCTCAAAATTTGTATGGTCAATTTTACAGTAGGGCGATTTTATAGCAATGACATTTTTGACAATAAATTTGTCAATTTGATATTCCGATCCCAAAATCTTACACTTTAGGATGTGTGGTGAGGAGGGCTCTGTCACTTCATGGCAAATGACAGTACCGTTCTCTAAGCATAGCCCTATTATATAATATGACATTTCTTATAACCGTAGATTGGGTCAGGAAGTTATTTGTTTATTAAGGACAACTAATGTCCTTTTTTACCTTTCAATTTTGTTCCATAACTCCTCTTGTACATTAGGAAGTCATTTGTTTATTAACAACAACTAATGTCCTTTTCACCCATTTCATTTTTTCCGCAACTCCTCTTGTACATCAGGAATTTTTTTTTTTTTTTTTTGTTTTGTTTATTAAGGACAATTAATGTCCTTTTCGACCTTTTGATTTTGTTCCACAATTCCTTTTATACATCTTCCTAAAGGTCTTGAGGTGACACTTAGTCTTACTCTGATCTTGTTGCCTAATACCTAAGCATGAAAATTTAATTATGTAAGCAAACAAGGCTTGGAAAAATCTGAACTAAGGACCTCTATCTCTAATACAACGAGAAATTTGTAAAATCACTATAAACTATTTCAAAAGTTTAAATAATTAGTTGAAGGTGTGATTTTATATTTAATTACTCTAACACGTGCGAGCTATGATTGGACTAGAAGAGCAACAATCATCATTGCAAAACCCAACCAGCGAATTCTCGTGCATTCAATCTCTCCAACTAATTTCAAAGGGACAGCCAAGTTTCATTAAACAAATTTCTGTAAGTTCCATATTGAACAAAAAGAATCTCGACTATTCACTCATATGAGTCTTCGTGGGTGGTGGCAAAGGGGCGATTGGCGGTGGCATGGTGGTGGTGGTCAATGTGATCGGGTGTATGAGTTGAAGAGTAAAGGAAGGGTTTTCTTCCTCTGTATATCCCAGCACAACTCTCAAATTTCAGACTAAGAGATCTCGCGACTTCGTGGGCTTCTCCCCCGAAGCGAGATTAAACCCCGCTTTGAGACAAAGGATTGGGTTCTCCACCCGAGATTTTGATGAAGGCTAGTAAGCACACCTAGAGAGGGCGAATAGGTGTTTATAATTTTCTTTTAAAAGCTTTAACACGAATCACTCAACTTAAAATGAAGATCAGAGTATAAAGACTTGAAACTAAACAGTTAAGCAATTTTAAATCATGCAGCAATAAAGTAAAGAGATTAAGGTAAGAAGATTTGAACACAGAAGTTTATAGTGGTTCGGCTTAATGCAAGCTTACGTCCACTCTCCACGTTGATAGCCCATCGACTAGATTTCACTATGAAGCAAAAGAGATTTGTACAGCTTATGATCTAGACTTCTTCAATAGAAAGTCTTAGCTATTGCTCATGCAAATCCTCATTGTATGTTTCTCTCTTTCGTACACAACTATAGCTCAAGGAATTTTGAGAACAAGGAGCTTCAGAGATTCAGACTTTGAAATTTTTCTATCAGCGCTTACTTTCGAACAACAATGATTCCACCTTAAATACTCCCTCATGCCTTTATCACCGTTAGCACCTTCCAAAGGAGTTCTTCCAATCTATCCATTGGAATGAATCAATTAAGGTAATCTTCAAGCTGTTGAATATATGTGCAAGATAGCTCGTCAATCCTGTTCACCCATACAATCAGGATCTTGAGTTTCCATAAATAGAACCTTCCAAATTTGCTTGTTCTTCAACGGATATTCAAATCGTGATAAATCTTGATGATAACCAAACAATCTTCGAGCTAAGTTCCAGCCAGAGATCTTCCATAAAATAGAACGAATCAGGGAAGATATTATCCAATCTTTAAAATCCTAAATCGTTAGATTGAAAAGCTGTCACTTTGGATAGACTTTGAAATTTGGGTCTGACTATCTTCAGACTTTGAAGTTGAATCTAGAGATCTTCAGACTTTGATGATTGAGTCTAAAGATCTTCAGACGGAAACATTTGGGTCTTGAACTCTTCAGACTTAAGCGATTGGATCTTGAGCTCTTCAGAGTTTACTGACGAAGATGTTTTGTTAGCTTTAAAACACTAAGAGATTTTTCTTCAACAATCTCCCCCTTTTTGATGGTGACAAAATATCTCGGCGGATTTGAAAATTCTTGATCTGTAAGGAAAACTTAAATATAATTTGAGGAATAATTTATATTACTTATGCAATCACAAAAAACATGTTACTCCTACAAATGAATATCCTCAAAAGTATAATATAAACCTGCAAGTTCAAGAATCCAAACCTAATCATTAATAACTTCAATAATAAGAGTTCAAACACACCATCCAGTCAAAGTCTTAAGACAAAACCACAGTCCAAACAAATAAGTCCAAATAAAAAATGAGAGAAGATCAAATCTGCATCACTCTCCCTCTTTTTGTCACATCAAAATGAGGTAGAAGTTTTGGAGATGATAAAAATCAAGGCTGTTTGGGGATTCGAACAAGCTGATATTCTCCCAGCGAGTTAACTGTCTTCTCGAGGCTTGTAAAGGCTTCCTTTAAGGATTCCAAATCAGCACCCTTCACATTTGATTGAACTTGAAGTTTGAGGGCGTTAATTTGGTTCTGCATAGACACGAAAGTAGCCAAGAGTGCTTTTTTCAAATCTCGCATTTCATAGTCCATCCCATAAATTTGCCTCTTAAGATCCATCATAATATCCATCAGCTTTGAAAAATCAGCTAAATTCTCGTTTCCAATACTTGGACCTGCAGACACCGTTCTCTGAGTCTGGAAGCTTGGGGGTTCATTTTCAGCCCTTCGACCTTCTGTAGGAGAAGATACCTTGATTTTTGGAAAGTGGGATGCATACACATCTTCTGCATCTGCATCAGACCTACTAACATCACTTGTAATGAATGGCGATGTGGTACCTTTTTCTGCAGCAACTCCCCCTGTCTTGGTGCCAATAGGTGGAGTTGAAAACTCTTCGCCATGCTCGGCTTCTTCTTCTACAGAGTGATATTGTCCAGCCTTTTCTCCAGATGGTAGTACTTCAATGGATGGCTAAAGGGATTCTTCGAATTCCTCTTGTGCCTTTCTTTCCTTCTCCTGTTCTTCTCTTCTCATCCTTTCTTCTTCTTCTTCTTCTCTTCTTCTTCTCTTCTTCTTCTCTTCTATTCTTTTCCTCTTCTTCTCTTCTTATTCTCTCCTCTTCTTTTGCTCTTGCTTCCTCTTCTCTTCTTCTCATCTAGTCTCTTCTTTCTGTCTCTCCTACTCTTCTCTCTACTGTCTCGAAGACTAACCAAGCTGTTTAAACCTGTTAGAGTTGCAATGGTCATGGCATCATCAACATCTTCATCATCCTTATCTTGTAAGATGATTTTTTGTCTTTTCTTTTCAGGAGCAGCCATGGGCTCCTTGCCTTTCTTCTTTGCAGCATCAGCAGATTCTTTTAAGAGAGTTTTCTCTTTCAATCCCTCAAGAGCTCTGTTCAGTTCTTTCAGCTTCATTTTCATAACCATCTTGTAGCCAACAAGCATGAGAGCAGAGTTGGTCAGGCACAGGGGCGCAGGAATTTGAATCTTAAAGTGCCTGAATAGACGAGTGACCAAAGAGGAGTAAGGAAGTTGACCCTTGTCCTTCACCACAGTCCTGTACATGTGAAACAGGATTGTGTGTGGAAGAGAGAATCTAACTCCTTCGTTCAGAGCAAACATCAGCTTTGCCTCTATTTTTGAAACATTAGTTTTTGAAGTCGACTCGGGCCTGAGACAGTTTATGACAATCTTGTGGAGCAATACATTAGAGGCATTCATCCTTGTATAGGATATCTTGCCCTCTAGGCTTCTGTCACGCACTATCTCCAATGTGGCATGTGCGATGGACACCTTAATCGGTTTAAAACTCCTTCTTTCCACCCTGATTATGTCAGCAAGAGTGTCGACATCAACAACATACTCTCTATCCTTAAAAGTAAATGAAAATCTATTCGCATCCAAAAATGATAGATTCGAATAGAAATAAGCAGTCAGTTTAGGATAGGCGATTGTTGAATCAGTGCAAAAAGTCTCAAGCTGTAGACGAGACAACTTTTCTCTCAGATTGATCTTGATCGAATCAAGAAAATCAAAGTCTACGCTTCTGGGGTTCATGAACCCCCCTCTTCAGCAGTTTCAAATAAACTTGCTCTTGTTCCTTAGAGCGAAAAATGCTTCCCTTGGGATAAACAGAGTTAATAGCAACTCCCATCTTTGGTTGGAATTGAGTGAATAGCCTCTCATCGTCGTCTAAAGGCTGATTAGCGATTCCAACTTGCGGATCGCTCGGTATATTCTCAAACATTTTCTTCGCTTCTCCTTCGTTAACCACTCCCAACTTCTCCATCTCATGCAGAATAATAGTTTCGTTTTCGTATCCCCTTTCTTTTAGAAAACCATCGATTAAGTTCAACTCTATTCCTCCCTGCTTCAATTTCTTGTAGAGAGAGTAAGCGAGTTTTAGTCTAAGAGTTCTTATAAGTTCAACTTCTTCAACGACTTCTTCTTCTTCTTCTTCTTCTTCTTCTTGTTGACTTGCTTGATCCTATTGCGGAGAATCTTCTTCCTCGGTGGGGTCCACTTGGGTAGGTCCCTCGAATCTCTTTTGTGGTTCCTTCCCAGCAAGCCTTGACGATTTCGAAGACATCTTTAACTTGAAGAAAGAAAAGACAAATTGTCCACAAAAAGATGAGATTTTTATGGAGTAAACAAAGGGAAAAGGGATTGCAAGTGGAAGTTTTTTAACTTCTAGGGTTTTGAGAGTGTAAAAGACGATTGTTGAGAGTGAAAGATGAAGACGACCAACCAGAGGTATATATAATAGGAACAAAAAGTGGATACTGAACCGTCACAAAGGAAGGTGAAAATTGCCAAAAAGAAAAATTACCAATTTTTGAAGAAAACTGCTAATTTTTGAAAAAGAAAACTACCATAAAAGTGTCAGGATTTAAATAAAAAGTAGATCTCGACATTCCAAAAATGAATATAAATCTATTATGGCACATAAAAACTTACTGATGTTATTTCGAATTAAAAGTCCTTCAAACTTTGCGTCTGAGTCTGAACACCTCAAGACTTTACCTTTGAGTCTGAATATTTCCAGACCTTACCTTAAGTCTGAACACTTCAAGACTTTACCTTTGAGTTTGAATACTTCTAGACCTTACCTTGAGTCTGAACATTTCAAAACTTTACCTTTGAGTCTGAACTTCCTCAAACTTTATGATGTTCAGTCTTGAGTGAATAGATTGAAAGTGACTCTTCTTTAGAGGCTTTGTGAATATGTCCGCTAGTTGGTTCTTTGAATCGACGAACTGAATCACCACTTCTCTATTTTGAACATGATCTCTAATGAAATGATGCTTGATTTCAATGTGCTTTACTCTTGAATGAAGTATTGGATTCTTTGTAAGATTAATGGCACTGGTATTGTCGCATTTGATTTCTGTGCGAGATTCTTTAACTCCAAAATCTTTTGTTGTTGTTGCATCCACAATATTTGAGAACAACAACTTCCAAGTGCTATGTACTCTATTTCAGCTGTTGAGAGAGCTACGGTACTCTGTTTTCGTGAGAACCAAGATACTAAACTGTTTCCTGGTAATTGACATGTGCCCGAAGTACTCTTCCTGTCCACTTTCCAGCTAGCTAAGTCAGCATCTGAATATCCAATGAGAGTGAAGTCTATTTCTTTGGAATACCATAGACCTAGCTTAGGGGTAGCTACAACATATTTAATAATACGCTTCACAACAGTCATGTGAGATTCTTTGGGATTTGATTGAAATTTAGCACAAAGGCAAACACTAAACAAAATATCAGGCCTAGATGTAGTAAGGTAAAGAAGTGAACCAATTATACTCCTATATAACTTCCGGTCTACACTTTTTCCTTCTTCATCTTTGTCCAGCTTCGATGAATTTGACATTGGAGTTTCTGTCTTCTTGCAGTTCATTCCAAATTTTTTGATGAGATCTCTTGCATATTTTTCTTGGTGAATGAAAATTTCTTCTTTAGATTGTTTGACTTGTAGTCCCAGAAAGAAGTTTAGCTCACCCATCATGCTCATTTCAAATTCATTCTACATACACCTTGAAAATTTCTTGCATAGATTTTCATTAGAAGAGCCAAAAATTATATCATTAACATAAATCTGAACAAGTATAGAATCTTTTCCTTCTCTTTTAATGAATAGAGTAGTGTCTACTTTACCTTTTGCAAAACCATTTTGAATTAAAAAATTACTCAGTCTTTCATACCATGCTCGGGGTGCTTGCTTTAATCCATATAATGCTTTCTTTAACTTGAAGACAAAGTTTGGTTTCTTTGGATTTTCAAAACCAGGTGGTTGTTCCACATAGACTTCTTCATGGATAAATCAATTTAAAGATGCACTCTTCACGTCCATTTGAAATAACCTGAAATTTTTTAAACAAGAAAAAGCAAGAAGTAATCTAATAGCTTCTAACCTTCCTACTGGAGCATAGGTTTCATCATAGTCGATTCATTCTTCTTGTGTGTAACCTTTTGCTACAAGTCTTGTTTTGTTTCTCACCACATTTCCTTGTTGATCTAGCTTGTTCCTGAAAACCCACTTAGAACCAATAATTGACTTACCTTTTGGTTTAGGAACAAGTTCCCAAACATTATTGATTCTGAATTGATTCAATTTTTCTTGCATTTCTTCAATCCAGCTTTCATCAATCAAAGCTTCTTCTATTGTCTTGGGCTCAATTTCTGAAACAAGTGCTAGAGCACTAGACTCCTCACGCCTTTTAGATCTTGTACGAATCCCTTCATCAATGTTACCAATGATGAGATCTGTAGGGTGACTAGATTTATGCTTCTAATTACTGATTGGTTTGTCACTTTGCTAAGTCTCTATTTCAGTTGGAGCTACTGATTCATTTTGCTGTTGAACATCAGAAGTTTGAATTTCTTCAGGGGAATTTGTAGGAACTTGCATAGATTCATATTCTTCAGGTTAAGTCTGATTGATATGATTATGTATTGAGTCTTTAAACTTCACATTCGAGGATTCTTCCATAATCTGAGTCCTTTTGTTGAATACTCTGAAAGCTTTGCTTGACATTGAGTAACCAAGGAAAACCCCTTCATCTGATTTTTCTTCAAATTACCAATTCAATCATTTACATTATTTAAAATAAAGCATTTACAACCAAATACATGAAAGTAAGAGACAATTGATTTCTTTCATTTGAACAATTCATAAGGGGTTTTCTTCAAAATAGGTCTTAGAAAAATTCTGTTAATAATATAATAAGCAGTTGAAGTTGTTTCAACCCAAAAATGAGGAGAAATATTATTTTCAATTAAAAAAGTTATTGCCATTTCTTGTAATGAACGATTTTTTCTTTCTACAACTCCATTTTGTTGTGGAGTGTCTGGAGATGAGAAGTTATGCTGAAAACCAGAATCATCACATAAATTAGCAAAATCTTGATTTTCAAATTCAATTCCATGATCAATACGAATACTTGTTATAGCATAACCATTTTCATTTTTAACTTTCTTAGTAAACTTAGTGAAATAAGAAAATACTTCTGATTTATTTGAAAGAAAGAATATTCAAGTAAAACGAGAATGGTCATCTACTATTACCAAGCAATACCTTTTTCCTCCAATACTTTGGGTTCTTGTTGGTCCGAACAAATCCATGTTTAAAAGCTGTAAAACACGTTTTGTGGATACCTGATTTATCGATTTGAAAGAGTTCCTAACCTATTTTCCTAGCACGCAGGGTGTGCAAAGATCATGTTTTTGATATTTCAGGTTAGGTAGTCCTCGGACTAGCTTCTTGGATGATACTTTTGCAATTTGCTTCATGTTGATATGTCCAAGCTTTCTGTGCTAGAGAATAGCTTCGTCTTGAATGGATATCAAGTATTGAGAATTATCAGACTTTATATCCAATAGATAGATATTTCCATATCTTTGTCCAGTGAATGACTGAGAGAAATCTTTGTTTATTCCATAACACGTATTTTCTTAAAAGTTGATCTTGTATCCAGTGTCACAGCTGACTGATATCGAGAAGATTATAATTCAAACCTTCAACTAAAGAGACATTGTTGATTGTGAGATTTCCTATTTTCACAGTTCCATAACCAACAATTTTTCCTTTGTTGTTGCCATCAAAGGATACATTTCCTCCTTTCACTTGTAGAAGATTTATGAAACAAGTTGAATCTCCTATCATGCATCTTGAGCAGCTAGGGGTGAGCATGGTCCGGGTTGGTCCGGGCCACCCCTTAACCCTAGGACCAACCCGTACAGTGTCGATCCTCAATTTTTAGGACCGAGGACAGACCCTATTGAGCTTGGGACCAAGGACCGGACCGACCCAATGGGTTCGGTCCGGTTCCAGGGTCAACCCGAGACCGATCGATAATTTTTTTCATCTTATTTTTTATACTCCCTAAAAAAGCAAACCGACAAATTCAAATTACACATCCATCGACAATGCGGCATTGTGCAATTAAACTATAAATACCAATACATATTTAGTAAATTTAAGATGACATGATAATAGAAATTTCGTACCTGCTAACCACTTATCGAGATATGGGACAAGATGGAAAGTTCTTGTAATTATCTATCTTTAGTATTCATAATACCATATGCAAAAGCGTTTTCCTGCATTTGATCATGTAGAATCCACTCAACCGAAAAATGAGCTTCACACCACTTGACTAGCAAATCACCATAGCAACTATGGTACTACTCTACTCTTCAAAAACTTCTACCATTTGACATAAATTGAAAAGCAAAGTGCAGTTGAAATTCATTAGTAAAATACAATTAAACCATAAAAAGTTCAAAATACTTAATATAAACCATGAATATATAACTTCACATCTTGTTAATTCACTTGAACTTCTAAACACCTAAAAACAAAACAAACGATATATAATTAATACTCAACAAAAGTTTTAAATTGAAATTACTATTAGTGCTATTGATAGAACATTTTAATATAATATAATATAACAGACATTTTACTTAGGTTTGAATATATAAAAGAATTATAATATAATATAATATAATATAATATACAGGGTTGGTCCAGGGTTGGACCGACCCAAAACTCTTAGGACCGAGGACCAACCCGCACAGTGTTGGTCCTGGAATTTCAGGACCAAGGACCGACCCAGTCCCCTTGGGGACCGGACCAAGACCGGCAGGGTTGGGCCGGTCCAGGGTCAGTCCAAGGTCGACCCTAAATCGTTGCTCACCCCTATGAGCAGCCATTATCCAAGTACCATTTGATCTTCTTCTTGATAGTAACCTATAGTTAAATGAGGAACTCAAGCTTTCTCTGGTACCCATATTTTCTTGGGTCTAACATGATTAGTACCAAACACGGTTCTTGCCCAATCTCTCTTAACATGTTTCCAAACCTTGGGACATTTCTTCTCAAAATGTTCTAAGCTGTTACACTTTGAGCACTTGAGAGCACTTCGCTCAATAGGTTTTACAAAAACCTTTTGAAAATGATTCTTGTAAAAAGACTTTGTGGGTCTGTTTTTGATTCTATCTTTTACTTTTGGAAAATCAATCAAGGGAATAGTTTCCGATGTCATTCCTAGTCCAGACTTGTTAAAATATGGTCTTTGGATTGAAAAAGTTTTATCTAACTTTTCAGATCCTATTGAAAACTTTTTAGTAACTTTCAAAATGTCTTCTTTCAAGCAAATATTTTCTTTTGAAAGAGTAGATTCATTTTCTTTTGATTCAGCAAAACATTTGTTTAAGTTTTCAACTTTTTCAATCCAAACCTTTTCCCGCTGTCTTAGTTTGGAATTCTCCTTTTTTAATTCAAAAATCCTTTTAAGAGAGGCTTTAAGGCTAAGATAGAGTTCATCTATATATTTTGAGACTTTGGTAGGAATTTTTAAATTTTTAACCTTGACCTCACTATCTGAGTCTGAGTTTGAGTCTAAGTCTGATTATGAGTCTGAGTCTGAATCTGAGTTTGACTTTGCCATAAGACAGATGTTGGCATAATCTTCATCACTGTCTTCACATTCTGTGTCGCTCCATGTTTCAGCTTTGAAAGCCTTCTTGAATTTTTCTGATTTTCCTTTCTTTTTCTTTATCAAGGGACAGTTGGGCCTGATGTCTTCTTTTCTTACATTCGAAGCAAACAACATTCTTGTTGGTTTCATCGTCTTCATTTGATTTCTTTTGAAATCTTTGATTGCTTTGTCTTTTCCCATTGAACCTTCTTCCTTTTCTGTTTAACTTTCTGAACTTTCTTATCAAGAGTGCTAATTCTTCATTATCCAAGTCATCTTCTGAATCTGTATCATCAGAATCAACATTAGATTTTAAAATAATTGACTTCTTACCTTTGGGATCTATATCCTCGTTGATTTATTTGACTTCATATGATTGAAATGTGCCAACCAATTCGTCCACAGAAAGAGGCATGATCCTTTGTATTTCTCTTATAAAAGTCATTACGTGATTCTAGTCCTTGGAGAGTCCTCTCAGCAACTTATTGACTTTCATTGGTCCTGAGATTGGCTGACCCTGATATGCTAAGCCATTTACAATTTCTATAAATCAACTAAACATGTCAGTAATGGATTCTCCTAGCCTTATCTTGAAGGCTTCATACTGTCTAAGAAGGATATTGATCTTGTTTTCTTTAACTCGATCGGTTCCTTCATAGGAGACATGCAACCTGTCCTAGACTTCTTTAGCTATTTTATAAGATGAAATTCTATTATACTCAGTAGGAGATAAAGCACAATATAGAGAATAAATAGCTTTAGCATCAAGAGCTTGTCTTTTTGTTATTTCGGTTTGAGACGGTTCTCCTCCATCTGCTATTTCTTTCCTTGTGGATGATATAGTTTTAGGAATTATTCATTTTTTTACTACGTCCCATTCCAGAGGATCCTTTGATCTTAGGAATGCCTTTATCTTGTTCTTCCATACGTTATATTCCTTCCATCGAAGTAGGGTGGTTTGGTGTTATTTTGGCATTCAACCAAACCTGGAGCTAAAATATTAGCCATAAATCTTTAGCTTAAAAAGTATAAACACTTCCAATAATTAAGCACACAAGCTCTGATACCGGTTGATAAAGGCTAGTAAGCACACCTAGAGAGGGGAGAATAGGTGTTTATAATTTTCTTTTGAAACCTTTAACACGAATCACTCAACTTAAAATGAAGATTAGAGTATAAAGACTTGAAACTAAACACTTAAGTAATTTTAAATCATGCAACAATAAAGTAAAGAGATTAAGGTAAGAAGATTTGAACACAGAAGTTTATAGTGGTTCGGCTTAATGCAAGCCTACATTCACTCTCCACACTAACAGCCCACCAGCTAGATTTCACTATGAAGTAAAAGAGATTTGTATAGTTTATGATATAGACTTCTTCAGTAGAAAGTCTTAGCTATTGCTCATGCAAATCCCCGCTGTATGTTTCTCTCTTTCGTACACAACTATAGCTCAAGGAATTTGAGAATAAGGAGCTTCAGAGATTCAGACTTTGAAATTTTTCTATCAGCGCTTACTTTCAAACAACAATGATTCCACCTTAAATACTCCCTCGTGCCTTCATAGCTGTTAGCACCTTCCAAAGGAGTTCTTCCAATCTACCCATTGGAATGAATCAATTAAGGTGATCTTCAAGCTGTCGAATATATGTGCAAGATAGCTCGTTAATCCTGTTTGCCCATACAATTAGGATCTTGAGTTTCCATAAGTAGAACCTTCCAAATTTGCTTGTTCTTCAATGAATATTCAAATTGTGATAAATCTTGATGAGAATAACCAAACAATCTTCGAGCTAAGTTCCAGCTAGAGATCTTCCATGAAATAAAACGAATCGGGGAAGATATCATCCAATCTTTAAAATCCTAAACCATTAGATTGAAAAGCTGTCACTTTAGATAGACTTTGAAATTTGGGTCTGACTATCTTCAAACTTTGAAGTTGAGTCTAGAGATCTTCAAACTCTAATGGTTAAGTCTAGAGCTCTTCAGACGGAAATATTTGGGTCTTGAACTTTTCAGACTTAAGCGATTGGGTCTTGAGCTCTTCAGAGTTTACTGACAAAGATGTTTTGTTAGCTTTAAAACACTAAGGGATGTTTCTTAACAGATTTTACGTAAAAGAGTAGTTGATGGATGTGATTGAATTATATGGAAAAGTTGTGGGACACATCAATTTCATCGAGGGATATATCGATTTTATCCTGCTCTACTCCCTTTTAATAATATTAAGGAAATCCACGTTAAGTGTGTTTATCAAAAGATATACTAACGTTTTGAAATTATTATAATATTGTGCTTGTTGTCGATTTATCGAATCACTCCAAAAGAGCTAGTCTATGTATCACCACGTGATGATTACGTGAGTCTTTTACATTAGTTTCAAGGGGCCAAGCTGGACGAGTACGAAGATGGTGGCATTAAATTGACATTGATCAAATCAGAGAAGGGACATTCTAAGAAGCAGGAAATGCACATGGATGGTCCTCCCTTGAGTGGGCACATTTGTGATTGTAACCCAAGCTGAGTTGATTGATGCACCACGATTGAGTCTTTCGAGATCCAAAAAGAGAGAGAGATCGTGGATATAGTTTGCACTAAGCAAGCAGGAACGATAGAATTGGCAAGAACCAAGCAAGCCAAATTACAAATGTGTGGAATAGAATTTTGACTACGGTGGAATTCGACTAATAGGATAATACTGATTTTGATATCATGTAAGATTTTGTGATATCACTACTAATTGTAATAAATATATTTATATATTAAATTTATATTGTAAGATAGAATTAAATTTGAAATATAAGTTAAAATGAGATTAAATTAAAAAAATTAAATTGTTGTTTTTTGTTATATTCAATTTATTATATTATAATTTTAAATTTGTTAAATTTAAGAAAAATTTTATTTAAGAAAAATAAATTTCATATTATGAATATTAGAAATCCTAATCAATTTAATCACATCTCGTCCATGAGATAAATTTATCCGCCAAACATCCCTTTTATATCCGACTTTATTTTGTTTTGAGCAAATACCAAATGCAGGATATGATAAAATTTATTATATCTTAAATTTTATGCTGATCGTAGCCTAAGATTTTGGTCCATGCAAATTATTTTATAACTTATTTCATTCACGAACTAAATCTTCCATCTACATTTTAGGACAAGTTTCCTTTTATTCGCTCCAAAAGCTTTGGTCAATCTTCACACTTGCCATTAAGATTTCCCACCCCTTCATGCAAGATTTGCATCTAAGGGATAAACAAATCTTGTCACCTAATCTCAAAGTGGTGCTATCATTGCATTTTGGGAGGAAAATTACCAAAAAACACTTAAACCCATTACAATTATGTCAGTCCAATCCTATAACTTTCTATTTTGGCTAAATGAGTCCTAAATCTTTTGCATTTGTGTCATTTTAATTCATCCAACCAAATTTGGCTTGCTGGCCCTAATAAGGCATGACCAATAGTGACATGGCACAACTGGTGTTGACGTGGATAATTTTTAATAAATATTTTAATATTGTTAAAAAAAAATATTATTTTTTCTTTATTATTTTTAACTCTTCCTTCTTCCTTTGGTTGGTAGCTGGACTGAGGCGACCAGCCAGAGGCAAGGGTTGGTCGACGTATTGATCGCTTGAAATACATGGGCCCATCAAGCCTAGGGCCATGTCTTTTATAGACAATCTCTTTTCATTGATTCTTCTCCTTTTATCTCATGTGAAGTCATGACAGTGGACTGAAGAAGTAAAAGAATAAAAGCGAGAAGCTCAACCATGAAGAAGGAAAAGGGGGAAGAAGGGAAAAAAAGGAAGAATTTTCATGCTTCCAGACATCTTGACTAGCCAAATCAACTATGAATGGTAATGCCCGGTAAGTATTTAAGTCGATTATTCATCTAATTGGAGTAACTTTGGAAGTTAGGTACAAATTAGCAAAATTTGAACTACGAGGCTCGATTAAACTTGATTTTGAAGTATGGTCTACGGCATGGTGGAGTGGTGGGGTTTGACGAAAATCTATTTCGAAGTATGGTTTGTTTGGAACGAAATTATGAAGTTTTGTGTTTGAGTTACACGTGACAGATAATATGCATAATGGCGAAAGACAAATGTACACCATAAATGAGCTTCTTCATAGGGCTTCGAAGTCGACATGTTGATGGATGAACGTGGTCTAGTCAAGTCATTCATTAGAGTTGTGTATTACTTGATTTTTAGTTACGTTTTTCAATTAATTGATATAAATGCGAGTGTGTCGGCTCAAGTAACCATCGTAGGTTGGTTTTCAGCTTTTCCTAGGTGAGTGATACTATTTCTACTTTGAGTTTGTGAACTCATATTTCAAAAATGAAATGGATTAGTTATGTTATGAGTTAAGAACAAGCATATTTCTTGCATAAATTGGATCAACCATTTATTACTATTTGCATATTAGATGTGAGAGAGTGGCCTTTTGATTATAGTCTAAACTGATTGTCTAGAAATGGGTTTGCAAAACCTTTCGGGAAAGACTCCCAAGAAGTTTTTGAATATGGTTTATGAAAGTTTATATACTGATTCTTGAATTGGTTTATGAAATGGAGTTTCAAATAGCTTGGAAAACATATTGTGATATAATAAATATGATTTACTAGTGACTAATCAATAGACTTGACCATTGATATTTGAATTGTATGGTGAAAAGTTGTGAGATGATTTCTAGTTTTGGTTTTGGATTTACTGGCGATTTAAGTTGATAGATTATGAGGGGTGTGTGGGTATACACATACTAGTTTAGGATATCCTTATGAATTGAGCCACCGGCTATTAATAGATGGAGACCTAACCAATGGAGAAATCTTGGTCGCCTTGCCATAGGTGTTAAGCATGACCATTGCTAGATATTTGAACATGACATTAGTCAATGGATTGGACCACTGACGTATATCTTTATGAAATTGATCAATGGATTGGATCATTAATGTTTGCTTTGTTATTATCTTGAGTAATTTTGTTATGAACATATTATATTAAAGTAAGAAACATCACATTTTGGTCTTAAGGGTTTGTTAAATTTCAGGTTTTTGGTGAAAATGAGTTATGTTTGTATTATATATATATAGTAATTCTTTGATCTGCCAAAAGATATGTATTACTCAATGGGTTGTGATAGCTCATTCATTTTTCTTATCAAGTTTCTCAAGTTCCTTAGTTAGTGGCCATTAGAGCGAGAGCCTTATCGGGAGATCTTTTGGAAGCTGGATATTTTGGATATAGTTGAGGTTGTGTCCTCTATAGAAAAGACAGCCATGTCACTCCCTCATTCCTCTAGGATTTAGGTTGTGACATTGCCGCCACTGGTGAGGCTTGCCTCACCATCGTTAGGCAAGCTTGCCCTCACTAGATGTGAGAAGGGTTCACCTCACTTGCCCTTGGCAAGGCTCAACCTCACCTGGCCATAGGCAACCCTCACCCTCCCTAGTGGCCGGTGAGGTTGACCTGACCATCACTAAATTCAAAATACCGGTGGCAAAATTCAAAATCATGTGGTCTGTGTCTTGTGGATTCCTTGTTGGCTATTCAAATGAAATTCTACATTTGTTTCATCCGACGAATAATGCATAAATTTTAAGAAGTCAAATTGGTTTATCAAAGGGCAGTGTAGTCCCTTTCTCGTGTGTTATTCTTGAAGCTTGGATTCCTCGGGTAAATGGTTGCCCAAAGAAGTTTTACATGCACTGCACAGATGAACACTTACCTTACGTGTGTCGCAAACATCTGGGAATTTTATTTGCTTGCAGGACTTCCTCTTAGAAGATCAGGAGAACATACTTATGTATCATACGGAAATAGTTGAACCTAACCTGTGATTTTCCTTCCTGCTTGTTGTTCTTAACAGTGGCTTATTACTGGACAATCGCAATTGTCAGGTTTGTATTTTTATTCAAGCAATATTGTTATGATTCTAAATAACGTGCTCTCAGATAGTGGATTATCTTTTTGGTTCATCGCTTCAAACTACAAGTGGATCTGTTTCTGCATTGTCCGAACTAGTTTACAAGAATACAGATATCTGCCTATCAATTCCTGATCTCATTCCTCCAGTTCTTTCTCTGCTACAAAGCAAAGTGGTGGAAGTGATAAAAGTGAGTATAGCATTACCTAAATAAATTCTTGCCCCAATCGGCATGGCCTAAGAGTTACTACGTGCACATTTTGCAGGCCGTTTTAGGTATTGTGAAAGTATTAGCGTCTCGCTTACGAAATGAAGATCTTCAAAGTTTACTTTTGGACACTGTTGATGGAGTTATTTCATGGTCATCTTGTTAGACAAAAAACCAGCGATTCTAATCATGCATTGAAAAACAAAATTCAAGCATCAATTAGAATCATATGAGGAAAACAGGATAAAAAACAAATCTGACCTTCAGCCATCGTTTGAGGTTGCGTTCATCGAAAATCCAAGAAAATTTGATGACAATTACAAGCACGCTCTACTAACCCAATCCCATCACGTACTGATGGCGTATTTCCAAATAAGAGGGTTTGTATTAAACCTTGTGTTGCCCTTACAAAACAATCGATCTTTGATAAACTCCCCCCCCATAAGGCGGTTTCTGGATGGGCAATTGTTGTGATGAGAAGGTACAAACACGGAAAACCGTAAGTGAAATAATCATCACTTGAAAGAGAAAAGTGATTCAATGTCAAAGGATACATTTTTAATTTTAACAATTATATGCCTAAAAATGTGGGATAACATTATAAATAGGCACCGCTTCAGATCAAAGGCATGTGATATTTTACTGGGAGGTTGCTGAGATGTTTTGTGATAATTCCATGCACGCAGCCTTCGAAGGGCCTCCTTTTGGCGAGCTCGTAATGAATGCCCAATATTACTGTATATACAGGTCACAGTCTTGAGATAATGACTAGGAAGTGTGGTTTTGCCTCTGTTCAGCTTGTTACCCCAGAAAAGTACAAGGGTTTTCTTAAGACAGTTGTGGACGTAGTAGATTTCCCTTTTCACTATAAGACATGAGAATGAATTCAACGCTTGGATGTGTTTCCTACAGAAAGAAAGTCCAGCAGCGCATGATTTCTGGAGGTTGGAATATTGATTTGTGAAATGATCACAAGTTTGACCTTTCAGAATCGGTGAAACAAAACCTCAAATGAAGGCGGCGTAGAAAAGAAGGAAGCTTCTGCAAGTCTGAAAGATATCAGGGGACGAGGACATAAGAGGAGATAGAAGAACGAAGATGGTTCCCCCCACTCAGGAGAATATAGAACTTTTCTTGCTGCTGATGGCAGATTAGAAGGGTCTAAAAAGGATGGTGGTTCAGCTGCACGGAAATTTTCTAAGATTCAATCTAACGAATCTGGAAAGAAAAGGAAGAGGACTTTTCACCGACTTTAGAAGCGAGGACAAGAGAAAGACGGAACTAAAAGGTAGCATGAACATGGAAACCTCAATGAGAAATCATAAAGCATCCAGAGCACGCAATGGCAATAACGCTGCGTGGAAAAAAAACAGAAGAAATGAGTAGGAAGGACGAAAATATTGGTTTTTTCTGCGAAGCATCTTAAAGTTATGAAGATATTGTTTCTCATGGGCACATCAAAAGCTGTGCATTTGACGACAAGTCCACTTTCTTGGCTACCCTTTCGGTTTTGGGGGAAAACAAAGATCTGAATCTTTCACCTGGGTTTGCTTCACAGCCAAGGATTACATTTGGAGGTCATGAGTATGATGAGCTCGTTGTCAGAATTTTTGGTGCGCCATAAGGATCAAAATGAAAGCTTTATTGCGTTGGGAAGGTTCAGTTAGAGCCTTGGACTGGAATTATCCTGACAATATGACTATAGTTGAGATCAAGGAGATGGAAGAGAGGGCGCATAGCACCATCCAACTGTTGTTGTCTGATAAGGTGCTTCGTGAAGTTGCAAATGAAGAAACGGTTTTGGGATTGTGGAATAAGCTGGAGAGCCTCTACATAAAGAAATCTCTCATAACAAAATTATTCTTGAAACAACGTCTTTGCACGCTAAAAATGCAAGAAGGTGCTCTTACCCAAGAACATTTAGATAAATTTAATAAGATCATTATGGATATGAAAAATTTAGATTTGAAATTAGATGATGAAGATCAAGCTCTAATTGTATTATGCTCACTACCCAGCTCGTATGAAATTTTTGTGAATTCTTTACTATATAGAAGGGAGTCTATAACTCTTGGGCATGTGAAAGCCTTGTTGAATTCCATGAAGATGCGTACAAAATTGAATGCGAGTAGTTGTCATGCCCCTTTTATTCGGAGGTCGAGCAACTGGTTATTTTGTGACATCCTAGGTTTCATCACCATCCCGAATTCATTTGTCTCAGCAAAAATGCTGTCACGCCCCCTTTACTTAGAGGTCAAGCTACGGGTTATTTAGCGACATCCCAGGCTTTGTCGCCATTCTGAATTCATTTGTCTCTTATTTATGCGCATGCAGAAAACGTGAACGTACAATCCCCGACAAAAATATGATGGGAACGTGAGATACAAACATCACTAACATACTTTATACCTTATATAAGTAGTGACGATTACAAGCCCATTCCCTAGCCCCACACATTTTAAAAACTTCAAAACTCTATTTCACATACACCAAAAGAGAGCCTGGGCTATCCCTATCCCCGCTATGGTGGTTACTAGCCAAAATCAGGAACTCTTGTTCTACTACTTGGGCCTGTACACATAAGCTTAGTTCGAGTCTTCGGACCAATCATCATTATCATCAAGATTCGGGTTCGGGTTGTCAAACCCTTGAAGAGGCCCTCTCCACAAGTCCTCGTATCACCTAAACCAAGCTTCAAAATGCATCGAAACAAGTTCGTCCAATCCCTTTTCTATCCACATGATGGATGACACTTTACGATAACTAATATTGGTCTCTACATCTACTATGTCCGAAGTGGTGATATAAGTCTTTACAAGACAGCCAAAATACATAATGGCCATAATTCTAAGTACTTGTAAAAGAAACTGAGGTGAGTACTTGGAATACCCAGTAAGTATAGCCTCTACCCTTTGACTAGAACATCCTCATGCAAACTGTGTCAAAGGCAAATCAATTACAAGGATGCAACCAGGGTTCTTGCACATGTAAATGTTAACTCTGGCAACCATTCATGAATGTGATGCGTGCCATGAGCTTATGCACTCCTAGCCTTTCTTTCTTGCTCATGCATGCCATGCTTATTAAGCTTTCTCTTATGCTCAAGACTCAAACCCAAGTCTTCCCGGAGCCATCTTGGGACTCGAACCTAATTCAATTCGAGCTTTTATCCAAGCTTATGATTTTTTTCCGGCTTTTGGGACTCAAACCCAGTTCATATGCTTGGGAATTGAACCCAAGTCTCTTGCCAGTCTCTGGGACTCGAACCTAGTTCTTGCCAGGATTTCGGGGACTCGAACCGCATTCTTATCTTTTCTCATCTTGCTTGAGCACTAATCCCCTTTTGAGGGCATACTCAAGCCCTATGCACGTGTCATGAATTATGCATTTTGTGCTCAAATATAATGCACATGTCGTGAAATCATGAATTCCCTCATCAACAACTTCATAAACAAGCCTAAGCCCAAGGCCCTGCTTGAGTAACAAGCATAAAGGAACCCTACACCAATCCAAGACATGAACTCGGTACGCCTCAATACCAAATCACATCTTATGGCTATGGGCGAACCTCGACTTGTACTGGACAAAAGCAATGAACCATGACTTCGTTCCAGTCATGCAAGAAAACTCAAGTATATGAACAAAGTTATAGAATACATCAACACATATTAACATCAATCGACCTACCCTCAGCTTGTTCGAGAGAGAATTTCCTAGGGTCGAAGACGTCATGAATGTCACTAGAAGAAGGAAGAAACTACACTTACCTAGATAAATCTCGAACTAAGACACAAACTACAAAGGGAGGGCAGTTTGCTTGAAGGCTGAAGAAGAGAGAGAGAGGCGTGAGGAGGAGGAGGAAGGAGAAAGTGGATGGCAAGGGTGAGAAATGACGAGAAGTCCTCTTATTTATACTCATTGGTGCCATTATTACCAGGCCAAATGGTCCATTCTAAATTTTTTAAGTGGTAGTCCTTGGGCGGTAAGCCTGCTTGTCCAATGATTGCATCCAAAGAATGAGTTGGTACGGCTAAAAAGGTCTTGCTTGGCAATCTAGCTTATAGACATCATCAATGATGGTCCGCTTTTCACCCTTTCATTGGACCACTCGTACCCCGCATTTATGGGCATTTAATGAAGTTTAAAGATGATGGCACCAATGTTGCTAACTCGGCATCTAGATTCCTTAGGTCATTAATGAGGGATTCGATTGTCGCTTTTCGATTAGGCCACGTGTGTGCTGTCATTTTCTTAACCGTCAAAGATATTTTTACCTCATCATGGCTTTTGAAAATTCAAAAGACACTTCATTCCCTTCATTTAATGAGGGTATTCTAGAGCATTCTTTAGTTTGTCTTTTTCTTCCTCAAGAAGGCAGTTTAGATAAATCCATCGTCTAAGTTGATTCTGGGGTCACGTGTGTGCCGTCCTTTTCTTGACCATCAAAGATATTTTTGACCTCATCATGGCTTTTGAAAATTCAAAGGACACTTCATTCCCTTCATTTAATGAGGGTGTTCTAGAGCATTCTTTAGTTTGTCTTTTTCTTCCTCAAGAAGGCAGTTTAGAGAAATCCATTGTCTAAGTTGATTCCGGGGTCATGTGTTTGCCGTCCTTTTCTTGACCGTCAAAGATATTTTTGACCTCATCATGGCTTTTGAAAATTCAAAGGACACTTCATTCCCTTCATTTAATGAGGGTGTTCTAGAGCATTCTTTAGTTTGTCTTTTTCTTCCTCAAGAAGGCGGTTTAGGGAAATTCTTCATCTAAGTTGGTTCCGGGGTTAGAAAATGGATTATTAGGTATACCTCAAAAAACCGATTCACATGCACCCGAGATTTGGCCATTATGCCCCACGCTCGCCCAAACCGTTCCCCTAAATGGCCGATCGGCCTAGAGGGTCGGCCCATTGGTCGGCACCTTGGCTGACCCTATGGTCAGCATGGTTGCATCTGTCTAGATCTAGGATGAGCCCTTGGGCCAGTCCCTAGGCCTATCACTAAGGCCGTAGTAACCAATTCCTTTATTTTCGATCTTTGGTCCTTTGGTCAGTTTAAAACCAATCCTAAGGCTATCCATGGCCTAGCATTAAGCCAAGGTACTCATGGACCTTAGAATTAGTGGTGGAATAGCCGGATCTATCCCGGGACTCATTTCGAATCGGCACCCGATCCATCTTTATGGTTCATGACTGGTGCATTACTGATCCACAATTGGACATCATCAATTCAAGATTCCTTTCTAATCAGTGAGAATCTAATAGGGAATTATGCATTCTCGGTTGGAAGATGATCGCATTTGATTGAGTCGGATTGTCCATGTATTGGTGTATAGTCGGGTGGAATCACCCGCGACCGGGCACTATGACCGGTTGGATCAACTCATGACCATCCACCATTCTAAAATCGCCCATGATCAATTCTTGTGATCCAAAAGTCATCTTATGAGTTAGTGATCCAATCCCACTAGTTTGGTTGATAGACAATTCACGGTCGACACCTTAGCCAATGCGTGACCGTCGGTCCGTCAGACCATGACTGATCCTTGATTCCTTACTGATTGGACCGAACGATCCCATGGCTAATGACCCATGGTCAATCCATTCAAGACCTTATGGCCGATCCTCATGGGGTTGGAATTGAGGATGTTATAGTAGTAGTGGTAATAAAGCTAACGACTTAGTTGTCAAGGAAAAGTCAAATCATCGTGATAGACATAATAATAGTAAAGGGTGTTTGAAGTCTAGATTATGCAAAAATAAGAGTAGGGTAAAATGTTACTATTGTCACATATTCGGACACTATAAAAGTAAGTGTCAAGTGCTCAAAGCTAAGAGGGAAGAAGTCGATGGAGAGTTCTAATATAGCTGTCTAATGAAAAATAACAAATAAGCTAATGTAGACAATGTTCTTACTATTTTGTCTTTAGATTATCATGATGTTGACAAATGGATTTTGGATTCAACATGTTCATACCACATGTGTCCATATAGAGAATGGTTCCACACATATGAGAAAGTCAGTGGTAGTTCAGTTTTGATAGGCAAAAATGCAGTTTGCAGGATTGTACAATGCAAATTAAATGTTATGACAATCTAATAAGAACATTGACAAACGTTAGGTACATCTCAGATTTGAAGAAAAGCCTTATTGCATTAAGCAATTTGGATTTCATTAGGTGCATGTACATAGGTGAATGTGGAGTTTTGAAAATTTCAAAGGCTCCTTGATTGTCATGAGAGGCAACATAAAGAAAAATCTTCACGTTCTGTAGGGAAGTACCATTATGGGTTCTTTAAATATGTCATCCTCTTCGGATTTTGAAAAATTAATGTCGTGACATATGCGATTAAGCCACTGGGCAAAAGAGAAATTACTATCTTGAGCAAATATGGTTTATCTTGTCAGGATCATACGGTCTCACTTGACTTTTGCAAACATTATGTTTTTGAGAAGCAACACAGACTTAGTTTCAATACTGGCATGCACTTGACAAAGGGCGCAGTTGACTATATTCACTCCGATTTGTGGAACTAGCAAAAGTAATATATAAAGGTGGTGCAATTTATCTTTTGACATTTATTGATTATTTTTCTTGGAAAGTCTGGGTTTATTTCTTGAAGCATAAAAGTAGCATTTTTGATACATTCAATAAGTGGAAGCTATTGATAGAAAATCAAATTGAAAAAAAGATAAGGCATCTTAGAATGGACAATGTCTTGAGTTTTTCAAAGGTGATTTCAACAAATGCTGTGAAGACTCGGGGACTATTCAATATTGAACAGTCGGGTACACAACCTCAACAGAATGAGGTAATGGAGCACATGAATTGGATATTTTTAGAAAGAGCTAAGTGTATACTCTCTAATGTTAGACTTTGGAAAGATTTCCGAGCTGAAGCAGCGAACACGACGTTTTATTTGGTGAATCGTTCTTCTTCAATCACAATTGAATGTAAGATTCCTAATGACATATGATCAAGTAACTCTTCTCATTATTCTAATTTAAAAAAAAAAAAATTGATGTCTTGCTTAGTATCATGTAGAAGAGGGTAGCTTGGACCTAGGGCCAAGATTTGTATTTTCGTCGTTTATATAGATGGAGTTAAAGGATATAGGTTATGGTATTCTGTCCCTCAGTCATCAAAGTTTATAATTAGTAGAAAGTTGTTACTGAATCTACAACCTATGGGTATCTTGAAAGAGAATGTTGGAAAAGAGGTGGAGTTTCATGTTGAGCATTCTTGGAAAACATTTGAAGATGTTCCTATTCAGTTAGAAAGTGACAAGGAGAAACAAAACTCAAATTCTATCAAAGATGAAGTAGAAGAAATTGAACAACCTTAGAGTTTGGTTGCAGGGAGGGCTAAATGACAACATGAAGCTCCGGGATTGAAGATGAAAGAGGGAATTCCGGGAGTGACGGTGAGAGATTTAAGGCACGTTTGGTAGCGAAGGAGTTTTAGTCAAAAGAAGGGGATTGACTTTAATGAAGGGTTATCTCTAGTTGTAAAACATAGTTCTATTTGTGTGTTACTCGCATTAGTAGTCCTTTATGAATCTAGAACTTAAGCAACTTGATGTCAAGAACGCTTTTCTGCATGATAAGCTTGAGGAGACAATCTATAAGTCTCAACCCAAGGGATTCGTTGTTGAGGGTAAATAATATTATGTCCACCAATTGTAAGTTCATATGCTTTAGTGTGTTTAAATTGCCTCTGAGGTGAATTAGCTTCCTAATCGAGGTTTAGGAGTTGACTCGTTAAGATTTATATCTCACCCCGTT
Source organism: Eucalyptus erythrocorys (assembly GCA_014182555.1). NCBI lineage: Eukaryota > Viridiplantae > Streptophyta > Magnoliopsida > Myrtales > Myrtaceae > Eucalyptus > Eucalyptus erythrocorys. Next base: position 21,624,639 of record CM024607.1, on the reverse strand, counting down.
GTTGTTAAATGTTCTTAGGCCTATAGTATGGAGAACTGTCATGTGTGATTTGGGGTCTCGATGAACCAAGACGTGGACATGCCTGGTGTCACTTTTAGTTGGCCTCATCATTAGTGAAGTTTGAGTTAACCCTGACCCTATGGGTTTTCGAGATGGTTAGTAGGAAATGATCATAAAAAGGCTTGTAATTATTAAACTTCATAGAGTTACCAGTTTATATATGAAAGTGCTATTTTGGGAATGTTGGTTGTGTTTTTACTATCCATGTTATTTGTTGTTCGATTGAGTGTTGTTTATATTAAGTGCTTCCACATGCGTTTAACCGAAAGATAAAAAAATGGGTTGGCAACGTGTTTTGAGAAGTTGCATTTTAATTGACCATTTGGGGATGTTCGCATGCTCGAAGTTCGGGGGTTGACAGTAAATGACAAAATCACATGCTTAGAATTCATCATTTAAAGTTAACTTGGAATTTTCAAAGCTCTCCTAAACTTGCGAGTCCAATATAATTGCATCGGTTGACAATATTAAAATAACCCTCCATGACTCGACATTAATCTGATTAAACATGCATAGAAGATGATGTTTTGCCTAAGTCTCATGCACGACCTCACTCATGGAACCATTAGTATTTGGTCTAAGTCTAAACTTTTGTTTTATGTGCCGCAACTTTTTTGCAGTTGGTGTCTAGATTTATAACATGGAACAGAGATAAAAGAGGCCATGTTAGACCAAAGCAAGTCAAAGTACAAAACCCTCACGCTCCGAATCCAAATTCAATCAAATCTATTTTGAATAATTCCATGTTGAATGGTGTAACACTTGTCAACATCAACAGACTTAACACATGCTAATTTACAATCTCCTATTAATGAATGGGATAGACTATGCTACCAAATATTTCAGTTTTCATGATCATACAGTTCAATTGTTGTCCTAAAAAATCCTAAGATATTATCATTTCGTCTATCTAAATTAGATTCCAACTCGACATATATGATATTTTAGTTTTGTAACCACTTTAAAAGGACAATTTTTTTCCATTATTTATATTTAACATATATGATACCACCAACAACGTGCAAATAATATTGGGTCTAGGTCCGAAGATTTGAACTTACCAATTTGTAGGGCTTGAAGGGTATTTCATTGGCCTCCACATTATTGGGTCTCCACAGCCATAACCCTGAATGAGCTAATGAAGTTTCTAAGAATAATCGATTTGGACTCTGCCATCGAAAATTTTGTATAATAACCTAAATTTGAGATATGGTCATAGCGAGATGCGGATCCCTAAAGTGCCAAAACTTGACAGAAATGGATACTTAAGTGCCATAACTTTCGAAAGATACACTTAAGTGCCAAAATCAGAGTAAAGTGGATCACATGAGTGCCAATCCGACCAAAATCCGGCCAAATTGCATACGTGGCACTTTTTTTGTGAAGCGAGTGCAAAACGACGTCATTTTGCACGCTGACATAACCAAATAATGCAAAAACGGCATTGTTTTGGGCTGAAGTGATAAAAAAAATAATATAATAATTAATTAAATTAATTTTAAAATTAAATTTATTTAAAATATTTAAAAATAATAATTTTAATATTTAAAAAAAGTTTTAAAAAAAAAGTCGGAGGGGGAGGCGACTAAGGGTCATTAGAAAGGGTCGGCGATGGAAGAGGGAGGGTCGGCTTGGATTGCCGGGCCTTGGCTGGCGGTGAGGGCCCGCAAGCCCTCGCCTTGATTTGGGGCGAGGCTCGTGGCCCTCGCCCATATCCAGCGAGGGTCAATGACCCTCGCCCGGCCCGGGCCTTGGCCCACCGTTCGGCGGGGTCGCGGCCCTCGCCCGGATCCGGCGAGGGGGAAGGAGGAGGACGGGGAGGGTCGACCAGGGGCCACGGGGCTTGGCGGCCTCGGTCGACCCTCCCATACCTTCCGCCGACGGCGGGGAGGCGGCGGTGGCGGTGAGGGCTCAACCCTCGCCCGTCGGCTGCCTCCCTCCTCCTCCGTTTTTTTTAATAAATATAAATTATTATTATTTTGTGTTTAATTAATTACTTAATTAATTTTTATATTATATTAAAATTAAAATTATGCCAAAACGACGTCATTTTGACCTATTGAAAGGCTCTATTTTGACCAACACCCAAAATGACGTCGTTTTGGGTGAATTAGAGCTTACTCAGCTCTTCGGTGAGCCACCCCAGCGAGAAATATTAATATTTAATGCCACGTATGATTTCCGGCTGGCTTCGCCGGAGGTGGCACTCAGGTGTCCCACTTTTCTTCCAATGTGGTACTTAAGTATACCTTTCGAAAGTTATGGTACTTAAGTGTCCATTTTTGTCAAGTTATGGCACTTGTAGTGTTTTTTTCCCTGATCATAGCAAAATTGTTGCGACCTATCCTCGGATGGACCGCTAAGAATTTGGCTAATGGATTATTAAGTTCAAATCTAGCTCGAACTCTCTCAAGCTTATACTAATTTGCAACTTATATTTTGAGTTTTTAACATACAAATCATGACATTAATCATTTTGAGGTGGATCGAATAGATCCCAAGTAAAATACCGGGAGGATTACTTACTTTGAACCAAATAATCTAAAGTCGGAAACTTAATTACACTAATTAGCCAACTAATGCTCTTTTGGTACTTATTCTTGTTCAATCACCAAATAAAGTATTCATGCAGCGTTCATGAATCCAAGAAATGTATTCTTAACTAGGCTAAGGAAATAGATTATAAAATGCGCACGACCAAAATAATGTAAATATGCAAATAACAATCTGATAAAGCATAATATATTTATCAAGGATTTTTCACATATTTGAAGAGACAACTACCCAAAAACTAATTATTAAGCTTTATCCTAACTTAAAATATTAAAAAAATCGGAAATTTTTTTTTTGGTAACGAAAAATCGGAAAATTTTTAATTTATTCATTTTAAAATATTTTAAATAATAATAATTTTTTATTCCGAAGATGCGTATTCGGGTAGGGCCTTAGAGCCCAGTTAGGATGTGGACTACTGTGGGCCTTTGGGTCAGGCTATGAATAAAAGCCTAAAGAAAGGGATGTGCTCAACAATTGAAGCGCAATTCGGCCACAACTAGGACAAATTCCAAGCCCATTCAACCAAATTAAACCCAAACTCAACAAGCTGAGCTAAGCCCACCATTATCAATGCCGAATCACACTCAAACTCTCCATATCTAAACAAGCCCAGATTCCTCAAGCCTGAAGCGACCAACAAATGCTCATGGACTTATTGACAATAGTAGCCCGGTCTGGCGAGCCTGAATCAGGCCACAAAATCAGAACGACGAGGGAAAAAAAGGGATTGTCGGTGGTGCTCCCTAACCGGCTCAAGGTGGCGAATGAGGATGAGCTCGATAGATCAGACAATGTTCAGTCGCCTCATGCGCCCTCGAGCCAAAATCCTTCGAAACTCGACGCAACGCACTCGAAAGAAGAACAAACAAGATTTGAACCAAGACTTACCGTGGCTTCAGCTCGGGAAGAAGGTTGACATGAGTAGGTTGTCGGTCGGGTTTTGAGTGTGTCATCACTAGAGGACATTCGCTCAATTTCTCGCCGCAGACCTTTTTTCCTCTCTTTTCTCTCTCTCTCTCTGTTTTTTTTTTTTTTTCCCTTCTATCCTGAACCTCTCCAAACTCCCTGGTCAGCATCCAAAGGCCTCCTTTTATAGGCTCTCCACTTGCGGAAGAGTCCAATTGGCGAAGACCCGTTACCCTCCAGTCTCTCGTGTGCTGGCTAGTCCTTAGGCTACCCTAGCGGTCCCTTCTCCTCCTCCATGCTCTAGTGTTAATTTGTGCTTTGCTGTGTAATTTAATGGAATTTTTGTTTTTTTCAGAGGCTACAAATTAATCCATAATTTTCAATATAACTTAACTTTAAGTTGACAACCAAATTTTTAGTGTTGACCACCCAAATTATAGCAATGAAAAAGACTACCATCATTGGAAGAACAATTTGAAAAGAGGGATTAGATAAACCAACAATATGAAAAAGGTTATTACGCAAGAAGAGATGGACAAAAGCTTAACAGCTCAATTCTAGATGAATATCCCTACAATCAAGGAAGACTTGAGGTCGTTTCTCTCTCACTCTCACACATCACTCTGACATCTAAACATACAAGAGCAAAGTCTCTTTGTCCGTTCTCTCTTTTTTGTAAAAATCACTCACTTAACAATCACATCTCTCTCTCTCCCTCCAATCAAGGAAGACTTGGGGTTGTCTCTCTCTCACTCTCACACATCACTCTCACATCTAGACATACAAGAGCAAAGAGTCTTTGTCCGTTCTCTCTTTTTCGTGAAGACCACTCTAACAATCACATTTCTCTCTCTCTTTTTCGTGAAGACCTCGTGAAGACCACTCTGACAATCACATTTCTCTCTCTCTCTCTCTCTCTCTCTCTCTCTCTCTCATGACCTAACCTCAAGTAAATCATCTAGAGTTTGGCTAATGAATTACTAAGTCCAAACTTAGTTCAGGTTTTCTCAAGCCCATACTAACTCACAACTTAGGTTCAAGTGCTTAACATACAAATGAATTTTCAATTTAGAGTTGCCACTAATCTATTTTTGATAGAGCGATTAGAAATCTAAGTAAAGTAGTGGGAGATTTACTTTACTCCTACGAACCAGAAATTGTAAATTCAAGGACTTGATTACACTAACGCCATTTCAATACCTTTCTCTTTTATTTCGAAAAAAAATATTTAATTTATCTCCTTAACATATGAGGTGATCAAGTGGGTGCGCAAACACCCAAACAAAGCAATAAATAAATTACGGGACTTACCTTATGGCAACGAAAGTATCTGCAATGTTAGATTATAATTCACATTATATGATTTTTAATTAACACATAACCACATAATTTTTATTTTCACTTATTTAATGAGAATCATGTTTTATGAAGTGCATACTATTAATGAAGTGATATGACATAGCAATATGACATAAACTATATGACATAAGTATAATATATATATATATATTTTGTGTTTTCTTAATAAATATACAATCTATCCTACAGAATGAAATTGATTTATACTAAGACAATTTTTTGAGTATTTTAAATTAAATTCGAAATTAGAAAATCGCAAAAATTATATATCCATATTAAGATATCACCCAACGTATATTAGGAATTAGACTAGGCAAAATCCTAATTTGAACTAGAATGTTATCTTAACTTAGTAATCCCTAACCTAAAATGCAATCTATCTAGGAAAAATTATCTAAACTTATAGTAAATTAGAAATATTATCTAGAATTAAATTAAACGTGCAATCTCATCGTAATATGCAATGACTAGGTGACGTGCAAAGAATGCCATAACTCTAGTTTTTTTCTATTTCCTTTTTATGAAATTTGAAAATTTTTGTTGATTAGTATGAAATTCGAAATTAAAATTGTCAAATAATTAAACGTGCAATTTAAATTAATGAAACAAAAATCTAACACCATGTTTTTGGTATTTTTATATAAGAAATTCGAAATAAATAAATTTCCTATTCTAAACATGCAAAATAATCCTAAAACAAGTAATATTCCAACATGAACCTAATGTAAATATATTTTTTGGGTTTTTTCTTTTACGGGAGCAATCAAATAAAGGTTTCAAGAACAACATAGCAACAAATCGGGCAAGATATAATACATATTCATTTAATTTTGGGAATCAATTGACGAATCGTATCTAGCACATGAAATCGGATTAGCTAATTTTAAACAAAATCACGAATCATATATCGAGCGTGAGATCGGATTGGCGATTTTTTCGTACGATTGTGAGTCGTATTTTGAGCATGAAATCAAACTATCAACTATATGCATGCTGCGAAATTAGGAAAATTTCGCAATTTAGGAGGCTCCTCGAGTTGCGAATATTAGGTTAGGGATTTCAATCATGCACAAGGGAATTTCAAATAGATAAAGAAACAAAATATTTGAAAACCCAAAAATACAAGATTTGGTTTCCAAATCCGGCTTAGCGAACGGCAGCTCGTGGATCACGATGGAGGCTCAGTGTGGCTCGAGGACGGGTTGCTTGTGGTGGTGGGCAGCGAGGGTGGTGGGTTGCCGTCAATCGGAGCTCCAGCGAGGAGGCGTGAGCGCGCGGCGAGGGGGAGCCGGAGTTGCTGGGGGCTGTAGCGTGCGAGGCAGATGGGCAGCGGCAGCTAGCGGAACTAGGCAGGCTCGAGTTGCTAGTGGTTGTTGTGACGGCGAGCAGCGGCGTCGGGTAGAGGGAGGCACAGCAGCAAGGGAGACGGCAACGGAGGTGTGCTGCTCTGGCAGACCGGCGGTGCAGCTTTGGGTAGAGGTAACGGTGGGTGCGATGATGGGCGAGCGGGCGAAGGCGTCGGGTACGGTGGGTGGACCGATGGGCAGAGATAGCATCGCAGCTTCAGAGGTGGTGGCGCGATGAGGTGGACGAATGGCGGAGCCCGACAGAGCGTGCTGTGGGCATTGCGAGGGATGATCGATGGTGGTTAGCGAGGTAGCAGTAGAGCGACGGTGGCGGAGCGGCGGCGGCGAAGGCGCGGTGGCTAGTGCAGGCGCGGTGGACAGTAGCGGACGCCGGCAGGAAAGTCGCCGCTGCCACTCCCCCCCCCCACCCCCAAAAACCTTACTTTCTTTAGCAAAAGCATGGCTCCTTTTGTTGACATTGACTTTTCGCTCAGCAGGCTTTACTTCCTTTTTTTGTGTTTCTGCTATTTTCAAAGGAGCGAAGGAAAAAAGAAAAAAGCCTCCCAACGGAGTGACGACCTCGTGAAGACCACTCTAACAATCACATTTCTCTCTCTCTCTCTCTCTCTCTCTCTCTCTCTCTCTCTCTCTCGTGAAGACCACTCACTTAACAGTCACATCGCCCTCTCTCTCTCTCTCTCTCTCTCACAACCTAACCTCGAGTAAACTACTTAGAGTTTGGCTAATGAATTACTAAGTCTAAACTTAGCTCAGGCTCTCCCAAGCCCATACCAACTCACAACTTAGGTTCAAGTTCATAACATACAAATGATTTTTCAATTTAGAGTTGCCACTAATCTATTTTTGATGGATCAATCAGAAATCCAAGTAAAGTAGCGGGAGATTTACTTTACTCCTACGAACCAGAAATTGTAAAGTTGGGGACTTGACTACACTAACGCCATTTCAGTACCTTTCTCTTTTATTTCGAAAAAAAAATGTTTAATTTACCTCCTTAACATGTGATGTGATCATGTGGGTGCGCAAACACCCAAAGAAAGCAATAAATAAATTACGGGACTTACCTCATGGTAATGAAAACATATGCGATGTTAGGTTATAATTCACATTATATGATTTCTAATTAACATGTAACCACTTAATTTTTATTTTCACTTATTTAATGAGAATCATGTTTTATGCAGTGCATGCTATTAATGAAGTGATATGACATAGCAATATGACATAAACTATATGACATAAGTATAATATTTTTTTTTTTTTTTGTGTTTTCTTAATAAATATACAATCTATCCTACATAATGAAATTGATTTATTCTAAGACAATGTTTTGAGTATTTTAAATTAAATTCGAAATTAGAAAATTGCAAAAATTATCTATCCATATTAAGATATCGTCCAACTTATATTAGGAATTAGATTAGGAAAAATCCTAATTTAAACTAGAATGTTATCTTAACTTAGTAATTCCTAACCTAAAATGCAATCTATCTATGAAATATTATCTAAACTTATAGTAAATTAGAAATATTATCTAGAATTAAATTAAACATGCAATCTCATCCTAATATACAATGACTAGATGACATGCAAAGAATGCCATAACTCTAGTTTTTTTCTTTTTCTTTTTTATGAAATTCGAAATTTTTTTTTTGATTAGTATAAAATTCGAAATTAAAATTGTCAAATAATTAAACGCGCAATTTAAATTAACGAAAAGAAAATCTAATACCATGTTTTTGGTATTTTTATTTAAGAAATTCGAAATAAATAAATTTCCTATTCTAAACATGCAAAATAATCCTCAAACAAGTGATATTCCAACATGAACCTAATCTAAATATATTTTTTGGGTTATTTCTTTTACAGGAGCAATCAAATAAAGGTTTCAAGAACAGCACAACAACAAATCGGGCAAGATATAATACATATTCATTTAATTTTGGAAATAAATTGACGAATCATATCTGGCACATGAAATCGAATTGGCTAATTTTAAACAAAATCACGAATCGTATATCGAGCGGATTGGTGATTTTTTCGTACGATTGCGAGTCGTATTTTGAGCATGAAATCGGACTATCGATTATATACACACAACGAAATTAGGAAAATTTCACAATTTAGAAGGCTACTTGAGTTGCGAATATTAGGTCAGGGATTTCAATCATGCACAAGGGAATTTCAACTAGATAAAGAAACAAAATATTTGAAAACCCAAAAATACAAAATTTGGTTTCCAAGTCCAGCCTAGCGAATGGCAGCTCGTGGATCACGATGGAGGCTCAGTGTGGCTCGAGGACGAGTTGCTATGGTGGTGGGCATTTGAGGGTGGTGGGTCTCCGTCAGTCGAAGCTCCGGTGAGGGGGCAGCAGACGCGCGGCGAGGGGGGAGCCGGAGTTGCTGGGGGCTGTAGCGTGTGAGGCGGACTGGCGACGGCAGCTACGGAGCTAGGCGGGCTTGAGCTGCTGGCGATTGCTGCGACAGCGAGCAGCGGCGTCGGGCAGAGGGAGGTGCGGCAGCAAGGGCGACGGCAACGGAGGCGTGCTACTCTGGCGGAGCGGCGATGCAACTTTGGGTAGAGGTAGCTGCGGGTGTGGCGACGGGTGTGCGGGCGAAGGCGTCGGGGATGGTGGGCGGACCGACGAGCAGAGACAGCATTGCAACTTCGGAGGTGGTGGCGCGGTGAGGTGGACGGCCGGCGAAGCCCGACAGAGCGCGCTGCGGGTGTCGCTAGGGACGATCAGTGGTGGCTAGCGAGGTAGCAGCGGAGCGGCGGTTGCGGAGCAGCAGCGGTGGAGGCGTGGTGGCCGGCACAAGGCGTGGTGGCCGGTGCAAGCGCGGTGGGCAGCAGCGGACACCGGTGGGACCTCACGAAGAAGATGAACAGTTCTTCATCTTTTTTTTTTTTTTCCCCTCTCTTCCTCACGTCCTCTCACATCTCTCTCTCCTATCCCCTCTACTTTCTTTAGCAAAAGCATGGCTCCACATTGGCTTTTCCCTCGGCAGGCTTTTTTTCCTTTTTTTGTGTTTCTGTTTTCTTTAGCAAAAGCATGGCTCCTTTTGTTGACATTGACTTTTTCCTCAGCTGGCTTTACTTCCTTGTTTTTTGTGTTTCTGCCTTTTTCAGAGGAACGAAGGAAAAAAGAAAAAAGCCCCCTCCCCCTTACTTTCTTTAGCAAAAGCATGGCTCTTTTTGTTGACATTGACTTTTCCCTCGGCAGGCTTTACTTCCTTGTTTTTGGTGTTTCTGCTTTTTCAAAGGAACGAAGGAAAAAAAAAAAAAGCCCCCTCCCCTTACTTTTTTTAGCAAAAGCATGGCTCCTTTTGTTGACGTCGACTTTTCCCTTAGCAGGCTTTACTTGTTTTTTGTGTTTCTGCTTTTTCAAAGGAAAGAATGAATAAAGAAAAAGCGCCCCCCCCCAACGGAAAGAACTCTTTTGTGCTGTTTTCTTTGAGTCAAAAGAAACGAAGAACGCCCCCCTCCCCCAGGGGCGCCACCGCCCCCCGGCTTTTTTTGTGAAATATTTTATTTTTAATTTTGCTTGTGCATAGTCCCCTTAATATATGTTGTCGAAATATATGCGCTCACGCGTAATATTCTTTTTTTATCGTTTTTAAATATTTCATGCGAAGCCTTCATTCTTACTAGAAAATATATCCCTCAAGTTATATTGCCTGAATATATGAAAAATCTCCCATTATATTGTTGAATATTGAAAAAATCAATGCTTATCGTCATCGTTAGTCCCCAATGTAAAAATGGAATAAAAATAAAATAAATACTGCTAAGATTATATGTCATGCAATTTAATTCTAATATTTTTATTTAGGGATTAATTTTTAATCCCTAATTTTTTAATGAGATAAATGACTAAATGGATCGCCAAAATTTCTCTCTAGATTAAAGGTAAACCTATGGTCTAAGAAAGTTATTATGCTAAAAAAGTTGAACCAAAACTCTCTCTCTCTCTCTCTCTCTCTCTCTGGATTAAAGGTAAATATGTGGCCCAAGAAAGTTATTATGCAAGAAAAGTTGAACCAAAACTCACTCAATTCTGGATGAATATTCATATGTTCGAGGAAGACTTGAGGTCATCAAATATACAAGAGAAAAAAAGTCTTTATCCACTCTCCCTTTTTTTCGTACATAAATGCATGAAGTTAGATCGCTCACTTAACAATTATCTCTCGCTTGCTCCCTCGCTTAGCCAAGTTTTGTTTTCATAGACTCCAATTAAAGAACAGGATCTCTCTCTCTCTCTCTCTCTCTCTCTCTCTCTCTCTCTCTGTGTTGAGCTCGAGACTAAAATGATGACAATTCTCTTCTCGACTCGATATCTCTTCTCTATGCTTGTCCTTCTCAGCATCACTAACTTGGCTACTACCGCCACTCTTCTGCCCCCAGATGAAGGTGAAAAAAAAAAAAAAAACCCATCAATCTTTTATTGCTGTCATCGTATTGTTCCTTTGTCTTTTGGGCTCCTTGTTTTTCATACACATATTCAATCTCAAGCACACGCGAATCTGACATTCTTTGTGCTTGTTTTGCATGATACATTGCTATTCCTTTTGACTTATCGGCTCTTTTCTCTTTCAGTGGATGCGTTGAAAGAAATAGCAAAGATGTTAGGGAAATCGGATTGGGATTTCGATGCAGATCCATGCGGTGCAGAGGGTGGATGGGGCGACAACAACACACCTGGTGGAAGTAACAACGCCGTCACTTGCAACAATTCCATCGACGCCCACAACAACACCATTTCTCATGTCACCAACATGTCTCTTTCTCCCTCAATTTCATGAATTATACCATCGTAGATTCCTTGCTAGACTTTAATATTAATCACGCAATTGCACACCAATCTTTTCTCTTTATAGAGTTGACTAGCTACCGAAGTGAATCTCTTTGCACCATATTAGTATTTCATAAAAAAAAAAAAAATCAGCCGATTTTTTGATTGAAATGTAGCAACAATACGTAATCACTTATCATATTAAAATTAGTCATGAAGTAATTATGAGCATAATATTAATTGTACATGGTATGATTATACAAATTTTTATAAGTTTAATCAATACAATCACATATTATATGCTTTGCATTTAATTATATAAATAATATTTTTAGTGATTAATGGGAATGTCAAACTCAAAGATCATGGTTAAATATCAAAGTGAGACGAGTTATATTCCCTCTAACTTTAATCATAAGGGTAGTTTTAGAATTTTTATGCTATTCTCTCTTTCTTCCATATGTTATTCATACTAATGCATGGTAGGGCTGTACTTTGAGTGATGTGTGCTTTCACGTTAGCTATATATTCATTTGCTTTAAACAAAACCATCTTTTTTTTTTTTTAGTTAATTTTTTAAGAATTTTTTCATTTAGAATCAATTGAGATTTATGTATACATATCAATAGATGTAATAAAGCCATTTCGTAACATCATTTTGATGCCTAGTTTTCAAGTAAAGCTAGAATAAAGCCTTCGTGTCGTTGCTAAAACAGAGTTCTTTGGAGTCAATATCTTGCCGGCACCCTTCCGCCTCGATTGTTCAGATTGCCTTTCCTCGAGAGATTGTAAGCACTCTCTTTCTCCATTTCCCCTTTCTCCATTTTCGATCTTCTTCTTCTTCTTCATCCTCTCTCTATAAACAGTGATGTCTGCAACAACTACCTGAACGGCACAATTCCTAAAGAATGGGGCCTTACGAACTTGAGATACATGTATGCTCTCTCTCTCTCTCTCTCTCTCTCTCTCTCTCTCTCTCTCTCTCTCTCTCTCTCTCTCTCTCTCACGAGTGTATGTTCTATTGTTTGATTGGGGGAAACGCGATGATGTGGGTGCAGTTATGTAATCGGAAACCGATTGACTAGTCCAATCCCGAAGGAGTTGGGGAACATATACGCACTTCGGGAATTGTGAGTGACCACTCATCCCGATGCTCGCTGTTGACCTCTTCGCAGTTTTAAATTTGATTTATGTTTCATGATTTTAACTTTCATATTCCGCTCAGAAACGTCGAAAACAATTGGCTTTATGGACCTCTTCCTCCAGAGCTCAGGAACTTGTCCCGGTTAAATATATTGTGAGTCTCTTGATGCTAATTTCTGTGTTAGGCATCGAGTTTTTGTTCGCTGATGATTTTGTATCTGGCGAGGGAATTTTATCCATTGGAGTGATCTGTTGAGAGATACAACATTCAGGTTCGATTAACCAATGTGTTGTCATGGGTTTTTCTTGTTTCAGGTGGCTTATGTCAAATAATTTCACGGGGGAGCTGCCTCAAACATTTGTTAACTTCACGGAATTAACTTTCCTGTTAGTTTCCAGTATCCACAAACTCAGCTAATATTTAGCCATTTCTATTCTTTCTCCTTCATATGAATCATGTTGTTTAATGCACTGTAGGGGACTTGGTGATAATCAGTTCACAGGAAAGATACCCAATTTTATTCAGAACTTGACAAATCTCACAACACTGTAAGGCTTAATGCTTCTTCCCCCTTTTAAGTCGGTCTCTATAGTTATATCCCCAAGACAATTCCATCTATGAATTGTATCATCAGGTATATTCAAGGAAGTGGATTGCAAGGGCCGATTCCCTCTGGGATCGCACTTTTGGAGCGATTGACCTGCTTGTCAGTATGGAATTTTGGCATTTCAATCTGATCTCTCTTTCTTTAAGATGTTATCAATCAAATAAAGTTCCTATTTGATTTTGATATGCAGGTTTATAAGTGACCTCGATGGACCCGAGTCTCGTGTTCCTCAACTTAACAGTACAAATATTCAAACACTGTGAGATCGATGCTTCTTCATAGATAGTTTACTTTATGCAAAAGAGCCAAATCGTCTTAGCAATGTGACAATATCGGTGTTATTTTCTTATAGGATTCTGAGGAGCTGCAATCTCATGGGAGAGCTACCTGGTTATCTAGCAAATATGACAAGTCTAAATACATTGTGAGTAGAAAGCGGCTTTTCCCTTTGGCTATTCCAAGCAGAATAAATAATTTTACCCTTAAGGAGTGAAATTTCTACTAGTTTTTGGTTGACTATTGGTTGCAGTTAAAGAACCCATTTGAGATGGCTTGAAGGTCCCTTACTGACTTCAATGGTGTTTTGATATTTTCTACTGATATCGCTGAATTGTGAATGATGTGGCGTTCAAACTCTTGGTGATTGTGGCCTCTGCTGTAGAATATACAGTTTCGCACAAAAGTATATGGACTTTTTCTCTCCATGAGAATTTGTGGAACTATTGTCAACTGTTCTAAAAACTCAAACTATTAGATGAAAGCATGGTTTGTTGTTTAAATATTCTAACACTCTCTTTGTTTTCACTTTTCCAGCAAGAATTCTTACCTTGGTTGTGGTTTCCCATTTCGTCTAATTTACTTTTGCTTTGATATGTTATCTTAACTTCTTAAGAGCATTAATGCAAAATGGAGGCTTCTAGTGGTTGATTGTCTAGAAACTTTCCTTCCGGTGGTTTACATTCTCGAATCTCAGCCCTACAATATCTAGCTGGAGTTTTATGCTTTACTTTTGTACACTTGTCAGACATAACATTCATAGTTCAAATGAGAGCATGGCTTGAAATGCATCTCTATACAAGTCAATTCTTCTTGTTCATGTGGTCATCTTTGTAAGATTTAATAAACGCTACTTTTAACAACAACATTTTGCCATTCTATCATGGCTTTGTTTGTTTCACGAAAAACATTTTCCTGATTTTCCAGCGTTTGGTTTGTTTAGGAAAATGAGTTAATGGAAAATGTTTTCCGAGTCAATGAAAGATCTATGTTTAAATTTAGGAAATGATTTCCTCTTTTGAAAAAGTTGGAAAACATTGTCCAAACTATGAGTTGGTATCGGTGCTTGGACCCGCAACTCTTTGCTTATCACATACTCTATTCCCTTTCCTGTTTTTTGAAATCCTCATTTTATTCTTTATTCTTTTATTTACTGAAGCTGATATTTCCTTTTCTAAGTACCCTAGTATTGAGTCGGCATCCCTTTATTCATAAATAATATATTGTGAAGGAGATGTTTTCAACAAATTATGATTAGCTTTAGTTTCAGTCCTATTAGATTAGTGAAATCTCCCAATCTGAACTATAATATGGTGCATTGCTCGGGATGCACTCAATGTAGTGCCCGAATAGCTTTTCTAGTTATATAAATTGAAATTTCCATTTTGTAAATTTGATTTACAGCAGTTTTGTATACTTATAGCATGTGACCAACTTGAAACTTGGATTTAGGCAATGAATGCCTTTGGAGATGAATGTCTAGTAGAAAGCTTAGGCACTAGACAGTTGACCTGTATGTCTAGACATCTTAACTGGACTTCGTACGTTCATTGATGTTGTCTGTGTTTGTAAAATCGTTTGAAGTATGTTCAAAGAGTATCCTGAGGGAGTCAGTTAAAAGTATCTTCTCAATATATATTCACATAAACTTGCTTTGCAGAGACCTCAGCTTCAACAAATTGAGTGGCAAAATCCCTAGATCCTACAGCAGCCTGGAAAAAGTAGAACATATGTAAGTACTTTGATGCTGAACTTAGGCTTCTTTTGGTATTTTGTAGAAGAATCTAAAGTCTCAAGTTGTTCTAGTGGTCAAGCTACAAGCAACTTTTACCATAAAGTAGTTGAGCTATCAATAGAACTTAGACCATGATAACATATTCATTTTTTAACTCTCAAAGTCCTCAGGTTGTGGATGCTTATTACTTCACCATCCAAATTTTGTAATGAATTGAGTTAAGAATTTATGATTATTGTCAAGTAATTATTTTGGTGGGACTTTAGTCATGGAGCAGGCGTAGATCGTTGACATTCTGTTGCTTAAAGAGCAGCCCTTTTGATAGTTTCTTCGCATGATTCACAAGTTTCATAAAGTTACTTGTTTACGCTGGAAGAGTTAAATGGATCAGTGATACTTTAGCGTTTGACAGTTGTATGTTTCTGTACTCAATGCATGTCTTGTGTGCCTATTTTATGATGTATAGGAGATTAAATATAGCAAAAGTCCTTAGGCTTTCTACTTGGTTCTTTCCACAACAATGGCTCTAGAAGTTTGGTGAGTGCAGCTCTCAAGTGCTATTTAGAAGGTCTGTGGAGGACCTTGGTATCTTATCCCTAGTTTTGTGAATGATGAGAAACTGTACTCCTAAGCTTCTTGGACTGTTTAACATTGGTTTTCATCTTTCTGCCAACGATTGAAGCTTGACAATGGCACGTCTTCCTTAATTATTTATTTTATGTCTTAGAAGGACAAAAACATTATCACAAGGAAATAGTTGATAAGCTAATTTGGAGGTACCTTTCACTAGTCTAGCTTTGTGTACTACTGTTATGGTAATCTTTCTCCAGGAGCTCCAAGTTTAGCAGGGATCAGGGTTTTCCTCTGTCATTGATTTCCTTAATCTTTCATCTCTAGCTGAAAGCTCTATATTGTTATCATGACTTAAACTGATTTTTTTCTACACCACTAATAAACAAATGCTAATAATCAACTAAATAATGCGTTTTTGATGTATAAGTCTTAAATAATTTTCAGTTAGAGTGTATAAAGTACATGAGGAGCTGACTCATTCAAATAATCTTGTTCAGGTATCTAACTGGAAACCAGTTGACTGGAGCAGTCCCGATTGGATCTGGAGAAAGGAAAAAATGTGTAAGCATTTTGCCTGAAGAAAATATCTTGTTTAATCATGAATTTGCTTCTAGCTTTATCTGGCTAATCTTGCTCTGTACCAAGCAGTTATGCATTCACATATTGCATCGTTATGGTTAGTAGCCTTTGGGGATAAATGGAAACATTATAAGTACCTTTCTCCTCATTAGGATCTGTTAATTGGATGGATGTATGTAACAAAAGAGGCTGAACTGTATGATATGAATGAAAGAATATAAAGTGTATTTTCTTGGAAGTGCCTAGTTAGCTCCATTTTCCCCTATTCAAAAAGCCATTCCCAGCTTTAGATCATTTTCAGACCTATTGGAATGATTAAAGTTATGTTTGGAAAATTTTTACCTCCTTTTAATCCTCTTTGAAAGTTTGTCTAACGTATCACCTGCAGTATATGGTTAGTTGCTTGGGCTATTTCTTGCTGATAACAATATTTTTATGGGTTTGTGTATTTGAGAAACTCTACAACCAAAATGAGTGTACCTAGGAGAAGTTGATATTATCTTATGGGTGTAAGAATGAAGCTCTTGTGAGGTAGTTTAAACAGATAAATGTGGTATGGATAATTTCTTATTAGAAGACGCGACGTAGTAGTAGGTGGAATCACAGTTCTATTAAAGCCTCTTTGCCTTAGACATCATGACTGTGGTACTGTTACTGAGTAAAAATGTTTTTGTACACTATAAATAGTTTTAAAGTCTCCGTTTACTTCAGTTAGTCTTTCTCCTTTTCATATTCTAAGATAAGATATTTTTAGTAGGAATAAAATATCAATTTCATCATCTTGTGATGTTTTCGCCTTTCATCTTGCTTTACCTGTCCATATTTTGCAACTTGTCTACATTTTTGTACATACTAATCATTTGATGGAATTATTAAAAAAAAAAAATCATTTGAGGGAATGACTTTCAGTGTATTCTTCAAATTGATGAGATTTTGGAAATGGTTGACTGTTTCTTTGTGTAGTGATTTGTCATACAACAACTTCACTATTGGAGGCTCAGAATGTCATGAACGATCTGTGTACGTCCTACTTCCTTCAGTCAGTCCAGGGCTCCCCTCAAATGTGCACTTATTGAGTAACTTATATCCTGTTTGTGTATAATATTTCCATTTCTCTGTTGAACGTTAATTTTCTCTTTTCTCTACAGCAACTTGTTCGCAAGCTCCGAGGTTGAGAATGTGTACGTTTGCGATTAACTTTTCAACGAGAGACTTGGATTTCCAAGGACCCGCATTTTTATTGTTTATGTACTTAGCACCAAACTTCATTAAGAATGATGATGATTATAACAGTAAAATCTTTGCTGGCTTGCTCAGAACTTCATATTCTGCCACAAGTGGACTTGTCTCATGTTTGCAGAGTCAACGTTGTGCAAAAAGTAAGTTAATATGCTGCAGAGTCATTGTTGTATAAAAAGTAAATTGACGTGCTGTATATCCTAACTGTTCTAAAAGTTTAAACTATTAGATGAAGTGTGGACATATTTAATTAGGGAGGCAAATGAGGCTTCGAAAGATTTGAACTCGTGAAATCCATCTCTAATACCATATGAGATTGTATAAGATCATAGCCAACTGTTTTAAAAGCTTAAACTGTCAGATGACTGTGATTTTATATTTAAATTATTCTGACATATTTTATCATTATCATCAGATTCTAATATTGCATCTTACTCTCTGTGTAATTTCTCATCAAAATTTATCTCCTTGTCAACTCTCCTCTTGGCTATTGTGTCGATCTTTGATGGTTGATGCATAATTACCCTAATAATTTCAAAAGCTACCTGCATGAAATAATGGGTTGCTCATAACTTGGGAGTTTCTATGTGTGAATGCTAGCTTATTTAGTGTGTCTGGAAAGTCCACTCCATATTAACAAATAGAAGAAACTGAATTTTCTCTATGACTGCTTCTTTACTCCATCCAGCTCGGTATAACCTCTTCATAAATTGCGGTGGGAGCAAAGCAGAAGTAAGGGGCACCACATACGAAGATGACTCACAGAGGGCTACACCTTCAAGTTTCCTCAGGAGTGATTACTGGGCCTACAGTAGCACTGGTGACGATAGCACTAGCTATGAAGTTAAAAACACATCCACACTGTCCATGAGTAATGCCCAACTTTACATAAAAGCACGACATTCTGCCATCTCTCTAACTTATTACGGTTTTTGTCTGATGGATGGGCCCTACAATGTAACCCTTCATTTTGCGGAGATAATATTCACGGGCAACAAAAGTTATCAAAGCCTTGGAAGGAGAGCTTTTGATATTTATATACAGGTAAACTCGGAGCATTATGGAGTGCTGGTTCTGATATATAAAGCACATAAAGTGTTCAATATGTTATGGTTGGGAAGTTTATCCAAATATCTCGTACTTGCAAATCATGATTTTTTCACAATTTGTACATTCTATGGAGACTAAAATTTTTACCTTGTTCACTTTGCCGTTGTTGGTGGGTATTGCCGGTTGGCTGTTTTGTGCCGTTGTTTTGGCAATCTTTTGTTCTGTCCCAGCACCCTTCCACTCGCTATGACTCCTTGTCATTTTGAGTGTAAGTTTTGGTGCCGTGATCGCCTCTTGTGTAGTTTGGTTAAAGCTCAATATAATTCTTACTTTTACCCAAAAAAAAAAAAAAAAAAAAAAAAATTACCTTGTTCAATGTGGAGACACTCAACTTGAATCGGATGAAATATTATTTCAGGGGAAATTGGTGTGGAAAGATTTCAACATTGAGATTGAGGCAGGTGGAGTTGGAAAGGAGGTCATGAGAAATTTTACTGCCAATGTGACCAAGGGCACTCTGGAGATACGCTTCTATTGGGCTGGGAAAGGAACTGTTGCTTCTATACTTGACGGAGGAGTCTATGGTCCTCTTATATCTGCTATCTCCATCTACCCTGGTATGCAGATGGATGCTTCCATGTTTCACTTGGTGCTTCTCTATTGAGAAAGTTACTCATATTCATGTTGAAAAGAATACCCATATTTTTTCTTGCACCAGAAGTCATCAATAGGCTATTCAGTTACTTGGCTTGGTTGCAAATGCCTACTGTTGGATTCAGGCCATTGGCATATGTCACTATAGATCCAGTCAATTATGCATAATAGCTTACTGGGGTCTATTATTATTCTCTTAGAGTCGAAAATTGGTTATAGGTTGCTTTGTGTTCTTTCTATTTGAGCGTGTTTTCTCTATGTATCTTTAATCCTTCCATTCGACTATGAAATGATAGCCTTGTTCACCTTTCCACTATGGATTACAACCACTGTGCCTGTATCATACAGTACAGCCTTGAGAATGAAGAGTAGATTTTTTTTTTTTGCTTTTTCCCTTTGTTTTTTGTATTACATGTTCTATAGATGATATCTTCCGGTGCTCATTTATCTGATAGTTTCTATGGAGTACTCTGGGCGGTTTTATGTCCTCTTGATTCTCAATTATTGTGTTCTCCATCAATTTCCTTATGTGTTCAACGAGAAGCTACAGATATTTTTCTGCATTTATGTCTACCCCATTTAACTAAACAGTTTTGGTTAAATATTTGTTTGTTCTTTCTTCATTGCAAACTTTGATCCCCCGGCCTGCATATCTGCCGGCACAGTGGCTGGGATTCTGGCTGCTATAGTTTTTGTAGTTTTCCTTATCTTGGTTATCCTTTGGTGGAGAGGATGCCTTGGATGTAAAGATAAAATGGCACAAGGTAGTTGCTTACCTGGAATCTCCGCTATTTAGTCCATGTGTATTTGTCAAGAAATATGAGAATGTTATGCACTCTGAATACATTTTGCCCCCTTCCGTATGCTGGTGGAGAGTGCTTGAAATGGATTAGTATCACTTTATGGATAGTTTACAGAGGATTTCCTACACTGAAAGAACTTCATGTCTTGAATATGATTTGAAAATGAGGACAAGGTTTTCATTCCTTGGGTGTTTACTATTAGCAATTCCGACATACACTTAATTTGCACCAGATTCTTGTTAGGTTGATAGCACAACAGTTTTTGGGCTATTTCGAGAGTAATATATTGCTGTGAGCTACAATTTTTTGAAAGAGTGGATCCCTTAATAACTTATAATTATTTATTATTTAATTTTTTGTGATTCAGAATAGACTGTTATTCTTACAGTAAATT
The DNA here is from genome assembly GCA_014182555.1 of Eucalyptus erythrocorys. Classification (NCBI taxonomy): domain Eukaryota; kingdom Viridiplantae; phylum Streptophyta; class Magnoliopsida; order Myrtales; family Myrtaceae; genus Eucalyptus; species Eucalyptus erythrocorys. Next base: position 21,604,541 of record CM024607.1, on the reverse strand, counting down.
AAAGACTATCACTCAATTATTTCTCTTTCTGTAATTGTAGAGTACCCTGTTTCCCCTTTCCAAGGATCCAACAAGAGGAGAAAACTTATCATAGGTAAACATCTCTTTGATACCGCTTGATTTTTATCTCTTGCTTTGGTAGATCACTGATATCTTTTAAGGGATTGAAAACGATAGGTGGAGCGTCTGCTATTGGTGCTTCAATATGTGCAATTGCCATCATTTTCACATGGAAGGTTCTACTCTTCAAGAACAAGAAAGATGACGAAGTTGAGCAATTGATAGGAATCCTTGGATCTTTTGTTCCAAGAAGATATCGATATACCGATTTGAAGAAAATGACAAAATCATTTTCAGAGAAACTTGGTCAAGGAGGATTCGGTGCAGTGTATAAAGGAAAGACTAGAGATGGTTGTCTTGTGGCAGTGAAAATTCTGACAGAGTTGAAAGGTAGCCCAAGAGAATTTATCAATGAAGTTGTGAGCATTAGTAGAACTTCTCACATTAATGTAATCACTCTCTTAGGTTTTTGTTACGAAGGGAAGAAGAGAGCTCTAATATTTGAGTACATGCCCAATGGTTCGTTGGATAAGTTCATATGTTCTGGAAGAGCTTTAAATATGAGTATTTCCTTGGAATGGAAAATACTATATCAAATTGCAATTGGCATTGCTCGTGGGCTAGAGTATCTGCACCGAGGCTGCAATACCAAAATCTTGCATTTTGATATAAAACCTCAGAACATCTTGCTTGATAAAGATTTTACTCCCAAGATTTCAGATTTTGGCCTTGCTAAACTTTGTCATGGACGAGAGAGTGCCATATCAACTCTCGGCATGTGAGGAACGATTGGATTTATTGCACCAGAAGTTGTTTGTCGAAACTTGGGAAGAGTCTCTCACAAGTCTGATGTTTACAGTTACGGAATGTTGGTTCTTGATATGGTAGGCATAAAAAATTATGACATCAAAGTTTCCAATGACGATGAAATATACTTTCCAGAGTGGATTTATAGGAATTTAGAGCCCGGGAAAGATCTGAAATTGGCAATGAATGTGACAAAGGAGGAGGAAGTGCTGGCGAGGAAGATGATCGTTGTGAGTTTGTGGTGCATTCAAACTAGTCCATATGATCGGCCACCAATTGTGAAGGTGATAGAAATGTTGGAAGGAAGCTTTGAATCACTGCAAATGCCACCGAAGCCCATCATGTATTCTCCACAGCGAGAATTGTCACACCACTGGGAAATGTCCATGTCAGATTCTAATGGGAGACGCGAGGAGGATAGGATAGTGGAGAATTTAGAGGAAAACAACTGATGATAAAGTTGTAGTGCACGATATAACTCCTCGAGGTAATTGTCATGCCTTCATTTAGATGAAACATGTTGTTCATAGGGTTGTGATGAAAGTACAGAGGATGGTTTTGTTATATTTGCCTGCATATTGTATTCTCCAAACATTCATATTGAGATCAATATTTAGAATAATATAACAAATATAGTTTTATATCCATGCGACGTGGTGGCATCTTGCTAGTGTAACCGTAAAATTAGTGTGAATGGGACCATATTTTCTAGATGTGTGACACGTCCAAAGCATCTAATTCGTAAACAATCAGCTAGGGAAGATGATAAGAAGAGATGCACGCTCTTATAGTTGATAATCCTATAGGAATAACGAGTTCACTAAGAAAATTCCATAATTAAAAGAACCAACCCCCAATAATATTTTCCAAAACAATATTGAATCTTTGCCATCGAAATTTCTTCAATAATATACCATCACATTTTGACAATACATTTTGGCTTTTTTACAAGCATTAAGCACTTAAAAACATTGCAGCCTACTGAAAGGGCTGCCTACAATAAGAAATTAAGATCTATAGACACAATCACCTATATTTGGGCGAATATGCTGTTCAAAATGGAGGAAATTGTCCAAAAAGTCCAAAATCTATTGGCCATTTTAGTCTTAAATCTTTTGATAATTTGCCAATTTAATTCTTTTGGCTAATGTTAGTCGGAAATTACTAACGTGGACGATGGCAGTCATATGTGACATGGCCGAATCTAAATCGGCTTATGGGCCTTGTAAGGTGTTTTATGCCCCTCAACATTTGTGTCATAAACAAGAAAATGGTATGTTTCATATAAAGTTAAGCAAAAAAAGCAAATAAAGTATGAAAATAAATCTCATCAAATCATATCTTTACACATGCAACATGATATTCGGTTGAAGATTGAAAAGCATATATATATCCTTCAAATTTTCCCTATCAGGGAGAGTCTCGGGATGAAAGTACTTTTACCTGCCTCGGAGAATTCCCCGGATCAAACTGGCTATCAGCGTAGGCCAAAGGGGCCAAACCCAACTGGAGTAGACGAAAATGGAAGAACAACACAATTAGCCTGGTAGAGGTTGTTCCACCCTCCTCCTAAATGGTCCTCCATTTGCTAGCCCTGGCAGAGGAAAGCCCAGAATCTCAAAAGCACATTGTCACCCTCCAGAACAAATTTCGGCACATGAGATGAAGAGACAATATTGCAGAAGGGAAAAAACCAGAGCAAATTCTCAGGCTCAGCTACAGGCCCTCTCCTTCGATGATGATTCCAAATCCTATCAAGTCATGCTCGAGAGACAATTGGTGCAAGTCCTGGCCAGCAGTTGCTGCCCGGGAGTCGGCAACTTCCTCTAACGAATCGAGCCTGGAAGCTGAGGACGGTCATGAGCATATGTTCCGGACAGCTCCTCTGAATCCGTCATCCTTAACCCTGTTGAAAAACCACTATCGACAAATTTCAGGATGCGTGGTGGATCTGACAGTGACGAAGGTACATCCCCAACATCTAAACCATGTGAAGCAGGGTCAAACAAGAGGCAGTCCCATATTTCAACGTCACGAAGGTTAACTTATATACTTGATGATCTCCCATATCATAAGTGGCCAGAGAGATTGCAAGCGTTTTATTCTTAGTTAGCCACCAAAGCCCTTAGCATCAGAGTTCGCCATTATTATATTCTTTCAACAGTTGTCAATAAATTCATTGGAAGCTGTCGAGATTGGTGGACGTCTCTTTCTAAAGAGGACAGGACAGCCTTTCCGGCCCTACAAGAATTCAATCAAGTGGTCCAAATTCTCCATCAATTTTTCATCAACAATCCAGAAAATTTGAAAAAAGAAACAAATTTTTTTTTCCCAACAAGAGAAGAAATCTTAACAAACACTCCAAAGAAATGCTAGCTTTCAGATGTGAGTCCTAAGTCAGTGTTCCTATCATCCATTGTGAAGCAGACAGCTATATTAGTGAAAGATCTTTTCAAAATCGAAGGATATAAGTACTTTGAAAGTTCTAAAAGTTGTTATAAAAGTGCAGTTAAATTTCAAAACTTAACCACTGAGATTTGCCCCAATAGTCACCCTTCTAATATGGAAAGGGAGGTGAAGAGTTCGAATCCCACCTTCTCAAGGGGGTGGGGACGAGTAAGTTTCAGGAGTGAGTTTCGACTCCACGCTCTGTAAGAGACATGGCAAAAGTCTGAGAGTGAGTGATAGAGCAGAAATAAAATAGGACTAACAAAAAAAAAAACCTCAAAACTTTCAAAAAGAGCAATTCAGTCATAATAATTGTCATAAAAGTGTAATTGAGTCATTATATTTTCAAAAAGTACAATACACTCATAAAAATGATCATGAAAGTGCAATTAAGTATTAAAATTTTCAAACAGTGCAACAAAGTCTTAAAATTTTCAAAAAGTGCAATAAAATCTTAAAATTTATCGAGTAGGTGTAATCAAGTCTTTCCATTAACTTTGTCTAACTTGACAAAAAAATATGGACAAGGTTTAGAACTTGATTACATAAACTTGACTAGTTTCAGGACTGGATCACACCAACTTGACAAGATTTAAAACTTGATTGTAATTTTTGAAAATTTTGAGACTCAATTGTATTTTCATGATAAATTTTAGGATAAAGTTTTAGAACTCAATTGCATTTCATGATAAATTTTAGGATTTTAAGTGGACTTGTTCCAAATACACTTGTTCCAAATTGAAATAGAAGAGTCTTTGATGCCACACTTGACAAACTCCAGTTAGTAATCCATATTGCAATAGTAGAATTGTGTCTTGGAAGAAAAGCAATGAAGGATTACTTGCATGACAAAAGAGAGAATTCGACAAGGCCCGTTTAAAGCCTGCTCGCTCAACGATTTCTCTTTGACATGACGCAGCAAAGAAGAAACGGCATTTTTGGGAAGTTTAGTTCTTAAAATCTTCCAGATGAAGAGAAGGAAGATATATAAATTTCTTTTGTGAAGAGATATTCCAAAAAAAAAAAAAAAAAAAAAAAAAACAAAACAAAACAAAAAGACAGATGTTTCATCTGTGATCGCAAAGGATGCTTTGCAGAAAAAAAAGCCCTCTAGCCAAGAAAGAGGAATGCATATGTTGCAAACTACTGAGACAAAGACCGGAGTATTTTTCCAAGAAGACGATCCTGAATCAGCTTTATACTTCTGGTCAATGATCCAGATCCAGATGATAGCTTTGCTTCTTTTCCCAAGATCCAAGAACACCAAACATCCAAAGTTTTTGTCAGACCCTCATGCTCCCGAACCATGCATTCCAATTCATATCTTTCTTTCCAAACATGGCAAGCCCATTTCAGTTACTACCCTCACAGACACCGGCACAAATGCACATATCTTTGATCTTTAAATTCTTCCACAAGAAATTTGGTAAATACCAAAGTGATCACGAAGTGGGGAAAAATAAATCATAAATTTATTGCATTTGTGTCAATTTAGTTATAAACTTTTTAATAGTGTCACTTCAATCATAAATCTTTTGATTTAGTGCCAGTTCAATTTTTTTTGACTAACTTTGGCAGGATATTACTGATGTAAATGCCGGCTGGCTTACATGACATTGTCAAAGCTGATGTGGTAATTTTTAATAATATTTTAATATGTTTTCGATTATTGATTATTTATTAATATCTTTCTTTTTCATTTCTTCTTCCTATTCCGATGCTGGCCACTAGTCATGAGTGATGGCCGAGTGAGTTGGCCTTGCTTGGGTGAGTGTCGATACTTACATCCACATAGAGAGGTAATAGCAAATAATCCATTATAATTGGAGAATCGAAATTACGACTCTAATATTTCTCATACTTAAATTCTATTTGTTTCGTGAAAAATAAATAATTTAAAAACTATTTTTCTAAAAATGATTACTTGTATTGCCTACAAAAATGAATGATAAAAAATATTTAAATTATCCAAAAAACACTTAAAAATATATTATTATAAAAATAATTTTCATTAACTAATCATATTGATCGAAACAAATGATCATCTTCATCAAAATATTTTTTGAATTCAAATTATATCCAAAACTCAAAATATTTATAAATAAATAAATCCAGAGTGTAAAGCAGACGACACGAGTCACATGTGTCAGCTCAACGCAAAAACTTTTCCACGCGGCCGAACAAAGAAGTCACGTTCTTTTTCATTTATTATTTATTATTTTGTTCTTCAAACGGCGGCTCTTCACGCCTAGGAAAGCCCACGAACTTTTTCATTTTCCTCTTATATACTTTGGCCCCGCACGCGCGACTAATCCCTTGGTCAAACCGAGATGTTCATCTTCCCCAACAAAAAGAAACAAATCCTTTGCCCATTGAGAGAGGGGAAAAAAAAAAAAAAAAAAAAAAACGAAAAACAGATCAGCAACTTCTTTATTTCAAATCACTTCTCACTCTTGATTTGGATTAAGGAAAAGTTCCCTTGAAGGCCGAATTTTTTCTACCGCACGAATCGGTCGACATCCTTCCTTCAATTCTATCCCAAATTCGAGACATATTTTTCCCTTATCTAACTAGTTACATCCACTCTTATTCTCAAACCCCCACCGCCCCCACCCCCCAAAAAAAAAAAAAAGAAAAACCGATGCACCGCCACCTGCTCCTCCTCATCACAGCAGCGACCGCCTTCCTCCTCCTCCTCCTCCTCCTGCCCCCGACGGCGTCGTCTTTCTCCACCGGCAACTCTCTCTCCAACTGCAACCGAACCTTCAGCTGCGGCCCCCTCGTAAATGTCTCCTACCCCCTCACCGGCGGCGACTGCCCCGCCCACTGCGGCCCGCCAGAGTTCCACCTCAGCTGCATCGGCGATTACCTCGAGCTCACCGCCGGCTCCCTCACATACCACGTCCAGGCACTCAACCAGACTAGCCGATCGCTCACTCTCTCGAGAACCGATCTTAACAACGGCGACGACTGCTTGCAGCAATACGCCAACACCACTCTCAACTCCACCATCTTCACCTTCGCTAGCGACAACAGAGACCTCGCCTTGTTTTATGAGTGTTCGAACTTGACGGACGTCAGTCGCAATAATCTGTTCAGTTGCAAGATCAGTGGGACCGAGAACGGGCAACTATTACTTTATCGGTGCTGTCCCCACTGACCCGATTCTTAACAGGAGCAAGTGTAATGTGAGCATCACGGTCCCAATTCTGCCGTTCTCGGCGATCACGCTCACCACAGACCGGTGGAGGCTCAGAGAGGCTGTGCTGAGCGGTTCTGAGGTGAATTACACGAATCCGTACGAGGATCAGTGTGTGATGTGTGGTGTGATTGGTGGGGAGTGTGGGTTTGACTCTGATCAGGGGAAGCCCATTTGTATTTGTGGTGACCAAATTTGTTTTACATCCCGCAGAAAGCCCATTCCGACTGTAGCTACTCCAATTGACCCACTTTTTTGTTCGTTCAAATGAATCGGATGACATGGTGCGGAATTGCTGGTCTGAAACTGAGTTATTTTCTTATCATGCTAGTTTCCCCGTTGCACCTTTTGCTTTAGTCAAGGAACAGCCCCACAGCAGAGAAGCTCTTTTAAAAAGCTCGAGGTCGGAAAAGATAGCTCCCTTTTTTTAGGTAGATGCAAAAGGATGTGGCATTCCAATCCAATCGAAGGGGAGAGGAAGTTACTTGAAATAGATTAGCATCACTTTATGGATAGTTTATGGATGATTTCCTTCACAAAAAGTACTTCAGGTCTCGAATATGATTTGAAAACGTGAACAAGCTTTTCACTCTTTGGGTGTTTGCTGTTGGCAATTTCTATGTACACTCAATTTGCACCAAATTCCTTTGAAATTGTAGTCAGCTCTGGAAATAATAGATTTTCTTTTTTCCAGGATCCAACAGGTGGAGAAAACTTATCTTAGGTAAACATCTCTTTGACATCACTACATTTGTATCTCTTTGCTTTGGTAAATTAATGATATCTTTAAGGGATTGAAAATGACAAGTAGAGCATGTGCTATTGGTGCTTCAATAACTACAATTGCCATTATCACGTGGAAGGTGTTGGAACCAAAATGGCTCTGATACCAATTGTTGGAACCAAAATGATTTGGTACCAATTGTTGGGTATGCGACCCTTTGCTCTAATATTAATTGTAGAGTGCGCAGTTTATAAAATATGCGAAAGCATTAAAATACTCAAATCAAACCAGCTGATATAATCACATACTCAAACTAACTAATACAAGCATATACTCAGCTATTCTATTTTCTTTCCTTCTCAATCACGGAGGGATAACTCGCTCACATAGAGCTATTGAGGCTGCAGTGCCTCTCACTCTTGAAGTTCACCGTTGCACCTGGTGACTTCCTGTTCCGAAGCTCTCACTGCTGGATGCTTCCCTAAAGCTCACATACATGTGGTTTCCTTTCTAACCTGAGGTTCTCCACCTGCGTGTGGCGTGAGGCCCTCTCCCTGGCCTATTGACCTGAGACTGCGATGCCTCTATGTGAGGCCTTTTGGCCTTCTCCTTCACCTTGAGGCCTTTTGGCCTGAGGCTCAAATGCTTCATGTACTGCCATATTTATAGGCATCTTCCACCGCCTGACTCCACCGCCTGAACTTATCTTCCTGGCTAAAAGTCAACAATTGTGGGCTGCAAATTCTCTTCTTGTTGCCGTCTTCAGTGTGAAAATTGCCAGCCGCAATTTTCACCTTCACGTCCAAGTTCCAGCAAAGTTGGACTTTGCTTCCTTCTCCTTGAAGACTCAGTAACTAATATTATAATGTGTGCCCCTTCCTTTTGACTTTTCTTCCCAGCCGATTTGCTCTCTACGAAAGAGAGAATTCCTTGCAACAACTCACAATATAATATTATAAAATTGTGAGCCCTTCTTCTTGCATTCTTTCCCCGGAATTCTCACGCATGGAGTGGAGAATTCTTTCTTTGCTTTCTTCATGGTCCTGGCTTCTTCAAGAATTCTCTTCTTTGGCGGTTTAAGTGTGGCGCTGCAGCACACTTCTCTTTGGCGATTTATTATTATATTAGGTGTTGATTCCAATAGAAGGTTCTACTCTTCAAGAACAAGAAAGATCGTGAAGTTGAGCAATTGATAGGGATCCTTGGATCTCTTGTTCCAAGAAGATACCGATATATCGATTTGAAGAAAATGACAAAATCATTTTTAGAGAAGCTTGGTCAAGGAGGATTTGGTGCAGTATATAAAGGGAAGACCAGAGATGGTTGTCCTATGGTGGTGAAAATTCTGAATGTAGCCCAGAAGAATTTATCAATGAAGTCGTGAGCATTAGTAGAACTTCTCACATTAATATAATCACTCTATTAGGTTTTTGTTACAAAGGGAAAAAAAGAGATCTAATATTTGAGTACATGCCTAATGGTTCATTGGATAAGTTCATATATTCTGAAAGAGCTTTAAATATGAGTAGTTCCTTGGAATGGAAGGTTTTTATTTACAGTGTCTTAGGCTTCAACATGCAACTTCACACCTATCATGGTGGAGCTTGTTTGTCTTGTAGAGGAAACTTAATTCTAGTCCTAGTGACAAATCATTCTAATATCACCTCAAGTATGAAGATACTGCTGATATACAATAGATGAAAATTGATCAGCCTCGACGCTTTGCTATACCTTTAGTTCTTCATTGAAGAAAGGGACACCACCACAAGACAAACATACCATGAGGCCGAAGAGGAATGAAACAAACTTTCCTCTGTTGATAATTGCCCCATTGTTGTATCCGATGTCAAAATATAGAGTTCCAGCACTTATTGATGATAAAATGTAGAGCATGATCCTCAACCAGGAGTATCCAATGTCCCTATACATGTTGATGACGGACCAATGAGTCAAAACGCTGAGCTGCTTCCACTTGCTGGAATTAGTATTCTTATTCAACTGGCAGACCTGATAATCCTTCAGCATTCAACAGAAGCGATTCAGTTTTGAAAACATTAGTTCTGGAAAATGCTACTTGAATATAGATATAACTCCATTAGTTTAAAAAATCACAATTGGAGACATTGTTCATTAACTATGGTAAGTGGGAAAGACAAGAAAAATGATTGCATAAGCATTATCTTGATTTTTATTTCTTCTGAGTTGGAGTGCTTACTGTAGCTGCAATTTCTTGCATGTTTTTCCTAACTTTACATGCATACTTTGAGGATTTGTAACTTTGGATGAGCGTGGCTTTAATCTCTGCTGTTTTCATGTTCATTGAAAAACCAGATGATGCTGGAGTTTGATGCATGATAAAATAGCAAGCCTTGATAATTATATTCAGAAGTCACTTTACATATCAGAAGAACTGATGCAGAGTATAGAATTGCTCGATTTAAAATTCAGCTTAGTTTCTATGAGAAAGCAATAGTAGCAATTATAGAATTGAAGTCCAAGCTAATGCACCGCAGAAAGTGATCAGCAGGATTTCTACTCCTTGGACAAGCAAATCCAGCATCTGCAAAGAACTGCACCAGAACTTAAAATTACATTATCTTGCTTCTGCACAGCTGAAATGTCTGAGTAAGAATGAAGTGTTGACTCTTTATTACCTCAATGGCCATTTTGGCTTCTCCTAGAAACACAGTTTCTCCACTCGACAGAAGGAGTAAATCATCAAGAAGATCGAAAACTTCACTGCTTCATCTGCAATATTTCTTCGAGATCTTGCCACGAAAAAAGCCGAGGCACTGTCTAAGCCTGTGGTAGGCTCATCAAGGAGCAAGATCAGTGGGTCTGTCACCATTTCAAGACTGATGTTGAGTCCTTTCTTTTCTCCACTGCTTATGCCCCTCAAGTGCCATTTACCAATCTTGTTCTCTGCATGGTCTCCAAGCCCCATCTCCTTTATGTTTGCTTCTACCACCTCGTCGATCTCGGCTTTTGTCATTTCGGAAGAAAGCCTTAGATGAGCTGTGTAGGCTATTGTCTCTTTGACAGTGAGAGTACGCAAGAGAAGATTTTCTTGGGTCACATAGGACTGAAAAAATGCCCAAAATGAGAAGATTTAAGTAGGGGTGAGCAGTCCCAATTCTACTTGAAATATGGAATCTATCCATTATAATAGGTTCCCCATTTTTTAAAACATAAAACTTGTCTTGTATACCCTGGAACTTGTACTTGTCTTGTCATAGGTTCTAAAGTTGGTTTTATGCTCTAGCATATTCTTTTTCTTTTCTTTTTTTCGGGCAGTTTTAATGAAGCAAAATGATAGTGAATGCAAAAGCAAAAATGAAAGTTTTGCATTTGTCAATAGAAATAATCTATAAAAGATGAACGTATAAAATAAAATAAACAATAAAAAGTTCAAAACACCTAACATGAAACCTAAATTATTGAATTTTAGTCATCAATCATCCACATCCCTCACACACATAATGAAAGTCATTGCCTCTCATTCTTCCACCTCCATTGACATGTTATATACGTCAATTTCACATAGACACATCAATAATAGAATATAAGTAGAAAGTGTTATAATTAAACCAAGCAAGAAATTAAAATATAGTTTATCGACATACATGTTAACATGTGATAACATAAGCTTTGGCCAATATCCAGTGAAGATCATGACCAAACTAATCACCATATTTACGGTCTTATAGAGCAAAAGGTCCGTGGGTTCCGATTTTGTTTTAATGGACACAACAAAAGTACCTTGAATATATTGAATGCCATGTGAAATTTTGTGATAGTATGATACCATTGCATATTCCTACTAGATAATGCTACGTAGGGTAATTTATTCAGTCTATGAAATGATATGAATTACAACAAGACACAAATGTTATATGTTTGTTTTCAGGAAATGAAACTAGAATAGATCTAATGGTCTTGGAAAATTAGTGCGATATTTGACATTATTGCCGCTTTATCCAACTGCTAACATCTGAAAACCTTTTATGTTAAGTCTCGGTCTAATTCCCTTATTAGAACTTTATAAGTGACTATTAGTAGAGAATTATAACTCTTCCTAGGAGTAACCCTTATTTCAACTATTGACGACCTCATGCACATTGATTATTATTGATTGCAAGAAAAATTAGTATAAAACCCTCTATAAGCACATCTAAGTTCTTATTAGGAAAAAGTAAACAGCCTCTCTTTAAGATTTTCTCAATTCCCCTAGTTATCAGTTTGATTCTCAGTTCCTAGTTCCCTCGAGAACCATTGGGTCCTAAAAAAATGAAACCGGACCAGAGCACATTGGAACCTAGAACCGAATCGGTGATTGGTCTAGTTCTCTAATTCCCAATTCAATCCTAAAATTATACTCACATCTAAATGCAAGCATGGGACCCCGGTTGAAACATCAATCGTTAGATAGAAATTTATTTGTCAATTTGTAAGCTCAAATTTCAGAAAGGAGAAACATGGCCAAACCAGCCAAATTTTGACTTTTTTTTTTTTTTTTTTTGCCAAATTTTGATTATAAGAATATCGTCCAGTCATACACATAAACCGCCAAATTGAATTAGAGGAAGTTGAAAATATGATTTAATTGTTTGAAGGCTTAAAGAATGCTTCATGAAACAAAATTGACAGAAGAGTGGCCTAGTGATGCGCCATTTTAGAGGTCACTGGTCACGGTATTGGTATGCCAAACCGAAACTATTGCCAGGATTAAGCTGATGGAAGCAATCTTGTTTTTCCAATGATGATCTAAGAATTACTGGATTAAAGTTTTCTTTTAGTTAATCGAATGAATAGTTGGGATTTTGTGGGAAATAAAAACTCTTTTGGGATAGATATGTCATGGAATACCACTTTGAAATTTTTAATGATAGTAATCCTAAAAATAAAGAGAATTATCTTCCGCGAGAGTCAAGATACTCCTCTCATAATCTATTTTACTTTGTTATATTAAATTTGCCCCAACAAATAATTTATAGCAAAAGCTAACTTTATGCCTAAGGACTTGATATGCTTACCGGATCATTGTGGTCTAGGAGCCCCTTCTTCCTCCCACTTAGGGAAATATTTCCCTCTTTTCTGACGTCAAAAGAAATCCAACTTGCTGAAAAGCAAAACATAGTAAGTTGTCAACTAAAATGGCTACTAACTGGTTGAAACACGTATTTCTTGGTGTATACGTACTTATGTAGTAAATGTAATTATGGACCTAAAATATGGAATGCGTAAGCCATAATTGCCTCTATCTACACTATTCTTGTCCCATGTCAACTAGAAGCAACCAAATAATCCCTTTAAATTGAGGTTGTCTTGTCAAGCCTTGGGATGAAGTGGACGGGTCGACCCCAGATTCAGGAAAGTCTCTGGGCCATGATCCATAAAGGTGCTTTCATAAAGCGCAACTCCTTTTAAAGTGTATCAACTTTACCTTGAATCTCAATGTTGACTCAATTTCTTCTCATAGAAAAATATTGAGAAATAATGGCTTTGGATCAAAGCCCTGGTCCATATATTTTATCTCATAAAAAGACATTAACTTCAAATTGTGGCCTAATTTTAGTCCAAATTTTTCAGTCCCATAATAAAATACCAATTTCATTTGGCACCCACATCTGACCCTCATTAAGATTCTGCCAAGCAAATGTGGAATGGTGGGTCGAATCTTGGACAACATCATTGGATAAAAACTACTGGATTGGGGTACCATTGATTTGTGATATATAAAAAAATTGAGCCATTCTCTAGAAAACCCCCCAATTATCATGGCCCAAGCTTCTTTTATATAAAAATAAAAAAAATTCATAAAATTTCACTCCCAAATTTGCCCCCGAGTTCAAAAAAAGTAATTATTTTCTTTAAAATTTTCAATAACAAAGCTAGTTAGAGGTTTACAATCAGAACTCACATCTTCGGAAACACCCTCACCTTCATATGGAATGACAAGAACCTGCAATATTGATGACATAGAGAAAAAAAAACTAATGGCGATTTTGGGATGTGAAGCTAATTTGAAACTAAAGTGAAGTTAGAAATTTTTTAAGTTTGGAGCAAAATTACGATGTAAATCTAAAGTTGGAGATTTTTTAGGGAGTGGTGATTTTTAAGAGGATTAGATCATGAAGAAAAGTCCCAACTTTCTTATTCATCATTATAGTCACCTTGCTTGTCTCGACGTTCAAGAATCTCTCGATTTGATGAACTGGCACTCCTTTCACGAACATACAACTCCAATAGTAAATAAAGTAGTTGATGCTTCATACATGTGCCTAGTCTTTGATTTTTTTTTTTTTGTCGGCATTACTTTACTTTTATTCTAACTCTCACTCTCAAACTTTTGCTCCGCATCCCTACAGAGCATGAGATTTGAAACCCGGACTTAAAGCTAAATTGTCCTCATCTCAACTCCCCTGAGATTGACCAAAAAAAAAAAAAAAAAAAAAAAAAACTCCCGAGAAAGTGGGGATTCGAACTTCCCACCCCCTCTTCTCATGTGAAAGGGGGGGGCCAATGGTTGTGTTTGTCTTTGACTTGGTTGCAAGTTTTTCAATAGTTTGAACATTAACATAACTCATGACATCTTACAAATTAACAAAACATGTCCTTTACAAAGGGTATACAACTAATTAAAATCTGAAATTATGACCACTATTAAATCAATACTCAAAAACCTTTTTTTGTCACCAAAACCCTCAAGTTTACATGGGTGTAACAAAAATACGCTATGTTATCATAGCATGATATCATTAATGTGGTATTCCTAATCAAATCAAGAGTTTCTTTTCTTTTTTAAAACCATGGTGAACGAGTTAGAGTTATTCTATGTCCTCTACTAGTGGAATCCGAATCCCACTTTCAGTGCACCATATATGGAAACTCCCAAGTGATATTGATATAGTTACCGGAAATTTAAGAGTTGTATCTTCTTAATTTTTTTCGTTAGCTAATTTTATTCTCTTCTTCTAATGACATGATTTCAATTATATATTATAATTCAAGAAAGGAAAAAAATAACATCAATATAAATGAGAGACAAAATCGTTGTTGAGTATGTTTGTGCCTCAATGTCAAAGGATTTTGATATCAAGCCAGATGAAATGATATAACTATGAACTAGTTACACTTAAATACTATTCATCTTTTAATTTTTTTATAAGAATTTTATTATGCTATTAGAATTTATATCAAGTGAATTTATTAGTTACAAAAATAATTATATCATCACTATTTTATATCTATAAGCCGTATTTTTTTTTAATGTAATTCTATTTCTAATCTTTAAATAAAGTGAGTTTAACTATACATAATAGATATCGAAAGAGAATAGCATCAATATACATGGGAGACCCAATTCATATGAGAATAAACAGTTTGCTGCACTTTCGTTTCTACACTACTAGATCTGGCTATGGAAAGGGATAATCATCGTAGCCTTTTGCAATTTTTTCGATGCTATTAATGATTTTGGTGAATATATTAAGTTGCTATATTTTCCATATACGGGCAATGCTTGTTGTCTTGATCTTTCGGTAACCGTATCGGTATCACTAGGAGTTTCGTACGTAGAGCTTCGAAGGTGGAATTCGGATTTCACCGGCGGTGGACTGTTTAATAACTCAAATAAAAATGCAAAACAACAAGGCCAAGTAAATGGATATATTGTTGCAAGAAAATGTTCGAAATGAGGAGGTTGGCAGAGAGAAGCGGAGAAACCTGCCAATGAGTCGAGGAAAGTGGATTTTCCGGAGCCGGAAGGACCCATGACGGCCAAGATCCGACCCATCTGAGCGTTCCCGCTGAGCTGGTTTAGCAGTTTCCTCTTGGAACCAGCGGGGACCGACACCGTCAAGTCGTTCCACACCAGGTAGGACGCGGACGATTGCCCGTTGATGCAGTTGCTCGCTTTCTCTGCAAAGTCATTATTTATTACATCCTTCCTCGCCTCCATCATTTTCATCTCTCGCTCTCTCTCTCTCTCGGTGGTCTCGTTTTCTAGCTCCCAGCCAAGTACAACTGCGAGTGCTGGTCAGTGGGGATTATAATGGATCTGTAGTGCAAGTGGGAAAGGCCTATGAGGATGGATACCAATTATATAGGAATGGGCGGGGGCCTGAGATATGACATGCTTGTGTGGTGCCGGATGGTGACAGATTGAGATGAGTTGGCCGTTGGGTGTTTCAATCGAACGCTGGTTTGATCCCTCTCTCCCACTCCATGCTCTTTCCTTTTCAAGGGTTTTTGTCATTTTGATGCAGGGCTTCATAAGTAGATTTGAATCTCTTGGATCTTGACGGGGTTGTTTGTGTATACCAAGTTTGATTTCCATTTGAAGATGCAATGATAAGAAAAGTAAAAGAAGCATCGATAACCTAGCTATTTTTAACCTTCAGCCCACGGGGCAACCCAAGCGCGATCAAGAGGCTGCAAGAACTTACTCCTTAGACTCGTCCAACATGATCAATTCAACTGCACATGCCTGGAGAGACCTAATCCATCTGAGGCGCCATACTTCAGAAAGAGGAGGAGAAGAAGAAGACATATTTTCACAAATTTACTTTATTATGATCGATTTGTTGATCATTTTGATTTTTTTGCTGGTTTGACGAACATCTGCCTGCACACACTCGGTACTTGATCACGCAAATACGTGCACTAGTGGCTTTTCACTGAGAAAGAACAAAGAAAGCGGTTTGTGTCAGCTTGGCTTCGTTCTCTGCAGTCTCCGACGTGGGTATGGCGATTGCTCGTAACCCATGCATGTTTATTTACGGGCACTGTGGCAGCTGACTTTTAGTCTTGGATCTCTGTAACCTCTCTCTCTCGCTCTCTCTCTCTCTCTCTCTCTCTCTCTTCACGTGATGTTTTAGCATCCGTCTCTTTCACCTCAAGAAAGTTGAGTAAAATGTGTGTATCTAATCTAATAATAAATGGGGAGGTGGGGGCAGATAGCGACGCACTGTGTTTTACTAATTTAAATCCCGTTAAGATGTATCGACACATATATTTTCATTATTGTTGCCACCAAAAGATGACTGAATTTTTATTATTATTGACAAGATAGATTAGTCAATGATGTTGGAATCAAAAAGGAAAAAATTAATGGCAACTTTGAAAATTTCAAAACAAGACATAAATGAAGATGGAAGGAAGAAGTTGTTCTTAAAATGCTTTGTGGTGGCTACTCTTTTATAACACACCCCTTACACGTCTTATATAATAGCAGAACACTAAATTACAATAGAGATGAAGATAAACATAGCGCACACAAAATCTTCAACGCTCCTTCTGTTTCCATTAAAGTACAAAAGTCAACAAAGCTAAAAGAAAAACATACAAACATTAAATAATAGCAACGGTGCCCGCAAGACAAATCTTTGCAATAGCAACGGCCCATGCATACATGTGCATGCATTAATGGGCCTTCATGGACCCTTCTTTCCTCTTTATTTGATCCATGCAATGAATGAAAGAGGACAAACGAAGCCCACAATTTTTACTGGCCAATTTTTCTTGCGACTCCTCCCTCTCTTCATCTATGTTGTCCCTCTTCTTTTGACTTTCTTATTCGGCTGACAATCTTACATGAAAGCCGTGCGCAATCTTCTTATTCTTCTTCTTCTTCTAACACCAAATCTAGAGTTCAATAACCCACTTACTCAAATCTTCAACAATCATTTTTATATTATTCTAACAGATAAGAGTGGGAATTTGTTGAAAATAGAAATCATTAATAGAACAAAACAGTCCACAATTTGAAAGGATCGATAAATTGCTAATGAAGTTATTGTCAACACAACTTGAAAATTATCAGCAAAAGAAGATTTAGAAGTTGATTGACAAAATTATCAACAAGAAGCAATCAACAGTAAAACGTATCTACTTAGGTATCTTTAGACAAAGAAATGCTTGGAGAATGGTATTGTTAGTTCCTATAAAGTAATGGAGCTCTCCCAACCGTACATTTTAAGCATGAGATTTTGGGAATCGGAATATCAAATTGACAAAATCAATTGTCAAAAATGGCCTTGTTGTAAAGCCACATATGTCCCACATGCTATTGTCTCCTCCATGCTATGTATTCCTCCATACATTTTCTCGGATTATTGCTCCGATCAAAGAAAAGTTTCTCTTCCATTGAACCCTAGCAAGAACGAAGGCACTTAATGAATTTCCAGAATGCAGTCTGTACCAGAGAAGGAGATTGGACAATGAATAGGGAGCGACCGCAAGCTTCGATAGTGAGGGTGAGGGATAACTCTGACACAAAGGCATTAGCTTCGGCGAGAGTCGATCGTAGCATCGTCTCCACTGTCGCCACCTCTCCTTCCTCATTGCAACATCCATCGCCACCCAACAGCCTCACCCTCCCTCCATTTGAACCTAGCCCCACCACCATTTCACCGTCCTCCATATGCATGGCGCCTACAGCTACCATTGCCAGCACCACTATTTATCTACGTCCAGCTCCTCTCTTCTGCTTTGCCTCTGTTTTTCATTTGTCTTTAATTTGTTATCATTTAATACTAAGTTTGGAATTTAGTGATTAGAGGGGATTTCATCAATTTGATGAATTGAAAATTTCACAAAATATTAGTTGACATCATACAAGCTCAAAATTTGTATGGTCAATTTTACAGTAGGGCAATTCTACGGCAATGACATTTTTGATAACATATTTGTCAATTTGATATTCCAATCCCCAAAATCTTACACTTTAGGATGTGTGGTGAGGAGGGCTCAGTCACTTCATGGAAAGTGATGGTACCATCCTCTAAGCATAGTCCTGTTAGATAATATGACATTTCTTATAACCACAGATTAGACCATGAAGTTATTTGTTTATTAAGAACAACTAACTCCTTTTCAACCTTTCCATTTTGTTCTGTAACTCCTCTTGTACTTTAGGAAGTTATATGTTAATTAAGGACAACTAACGTATCAGGAAGTAATTTGTTTATTAAGGACAATTAATGTCCTTTTCGCCCTTTCAATTTTGTTCGCAACTCCTCTTGTACATCAGGAAGTTATTTGTTTATTAAGGACAATTAATGTCCTTTTTGACCTTTCGATTTTGTTCCACAACTCCTCTTGTACATCTTTCTAAAGGTCTTGAGGTCACATTTAGTCTTAGTCTGATCTTTTTGCCTAATGTCTAAGCGAGGAAATTTAATTAGGTAAGCAAACACGGCCTAGAAAAATTCGAACTGAGGACCTCTAGTTATGATACAACGAGAAAATTTGTAAAACCACCATTAACTGTTTTAAAACTTAAATTGTTAGTTGAAAGTGTAATTTATATTTAATTACTCTTAACACGTGCGGGCTATGATTGGACTAGAAGAGCAGCAATCATCATCTTAAAACCCAACCAGCGAATCCTCGTGTATTCAATCTCACCAACTAATTTCAAAGGGACAGCCAAGTTTCATTAAACAAACTTCTGAAAGTTCCATATTGCACAAAAAGAATCTCGACTATTCAGGTGGCAAAGGGGCGATTGGCGGTGGCACGGTGGTGATGGTTAGTGTGATTGGGTGTATGAGCTGAAGAGTATCGGAAGGGTTTTCTTCCTCTGTGTATCCCAGCACGGCTCTCAAACTTCAGCCTAAGGTTGTTTCCGGATGGGCAAGTCAGCGACGTGTTCTAGAAGTTGC
This sequence comes from Eucalyptus erythrocorys, assembly GCA_014182555.1. Classification (NCBI taxonomy): domain Eukaryota; kingdom Viridiplantae; phylum Streptophyta; class Magnoliopsida; order Myrtales; family Myrtaceae; genus Eucalyptus; species Eucalyptus erythrocorys. The sequence continues at coordinate 21,585,637 of CM024607.1, read as the reverse complement.
ATTTTAATCAACCATCGTGAGATGTTCGCATGCTCAAAGTTCGGGAGTTGACAGTAAATGACGAAATTACATGCTTAGAATTCATCATTTAAAGTTAACTTGGAATTTTCAAAGCTCTCCTAAACTTGCGGGTCCAATATAATTGCGTTGGTTGACAATATTAAAATAACCCTCCATGACTCGACATTAACCTGATTAAACATGCATAGAAGATGACATTTTGTTAAGTCTCATGCACGACCTCACCCATGGAACCATTAGTATTTGGTCTGAGTCTAAACTTTTGTTTTATGTGCTGCGATTTTTCTACAATTGGTGTCTAGATTTATAACATGGAACGGAGATAAAAGAGGCCATGTTAGGCCAAAGCAAGTCAAAGTACAAAACCCTCACGCTCCGAATCCAAATTCGATCAAATCTATCTCAAATAATTATGTGTTGAATAGGTGAAACACTTGTCAACATCAACGGAGACTTAGATATGCTAATTTACAAGCACCTATTAATGAATGGGATAGACTATGCGGCCAAATATTTTAGTTTCCACGATCTACAATTCAATTGTTGTCCTAAAAAATCCTAAGATATTATTATTCTGTCTATCTAAATTAGAATTCCAACTTGACATATATGATATTTTTGTTTTGTAACCACTTTAATAGGACTTTTTTTTTTTCCATTATTTATATTTAACATATATGATACCACCAATAGCGTGCATATAATATTGGGTCTAGGTCCGAAGATTTGAACTTAACCGATTTGTAGGGCTTGAAGGGTATTTCATTGGCCTCCACATTATTGGCTCTCCACAGCCATAACCCCGAATGAGCTAATGAAGTTTATAAGAATAATGGAATTTGGACTCCACCATCGATAAATTGTATAATAATCTAAATCTGAGATATAGTCATAGCAAAATTGTTGTGACCTATCCTCAGATGGACCACTAAGAATTTGGCTAATGGATTGTTAAGTTCAAATCTAACTCGAACTCTCTCAATCTTATACTAATTCGCAACTTATGTTTTGAGTTTTTAACATACAAATCACGACATTAATCAATTTAAGGTAGATCGATTAGATTCCAAGTAAAGTACTGGGAGGATTACTTACTTTGAACCAGATAATCTAAAGTAGGAAACTTAATTACACTAATTAACCAACTAATGGCCTTTTGGTACTTATTCTTGTTCAATCACCAAATAAAGTATTCATGTAGCATTCATGAGTCCAAGAAATGTATTCTTAACTTGGCTAAGTAAATAGATTATGAAAAGTGCACAATCGAAATAATGGAAATATGCAAATAACAATTTGATAAAACACAATCTATTTATCAAGGATTTTCACATATTTTAAGAGACAACTACTCAAAAACTAATTATTAAGCTTTATCCTAACTTAAAATATTTAAAAAAAATCAAAATTTTTTTAATTGTTTAATTTTAAAAATATTTTAAATAATAATAATTTTTTATTTCGAAGATGCGTATTCGGGTAGGGCCTCAGAGCCCGGTCAGGATGTGGACTACCATGGGCCTTCGGGTCAAGCTCTAAATAAAAGCCTAAAGAAAGGGATGGGCTCAACAATTGAAGTGCGATTTGGCCACAACCAGGACAAATTCAAAGCCCACTCAACCAAATTAAACCCAAACTCAACAAGCTGAACTAATCCCACCATTATGAATGCCGAATCACACTTAAACTCTCCACATTAAAACAAGCCCAGATCCCTCAAACCTAAAGCAACCAGGGAACGCTCATGGACTTACTGACAACGGCAGCCTGGTCCGGTGAGCCTGAATCAGGCCACAAAATCAGAACGATGAGGGAAAAAAGGGGCCGTCGGTGGTGCTCCTTAACCGGCTCAGGGGCGGTGAATGAGGGTGAGCTCGATAGATCGGACAATGTCTGGTCGCCTCGCGCGCCCCCAAGCTAGAATCCTTGGGAACTCGACACAACGTACTCGAAAGAAGAACAAATATGATTCGAACCAAGACCTACCGTGGCTTTAGCTCGGGAAGAAGGTTGACATCAGTAGGTTGTCGGCCGGGTTTCGAGTGTGTCTGTCGCTAGAGGATACTAGCTCGATTTCTCATTGCGGACCTTTTTTCCTCCCTTCTCTCTCTCTCTCTCTCTCTCTCTCTCTCTCTCTGTTTTTTTTCCCCTTCTATCCTAAACCTCTCCAAACTCCCCGGTTAGCATCCAAAGGCCTCATTTTATAGGCTCTCAACCTGCGGAAGAGTCCAATTGGCGGAGACCCTTCACCCTCCAGTCTCTCGCGCACTGGCTAGTCCTTAGGCTACCCTGATGGTCCTTCTCCTCCTCCATGCTCTAGTGTTGACTTGTGCTTTGCTGTGTAACTTAATGGAATTTTTTTTAGGGGCTAAAAATTAATCCATAATTTTCTATATAAAATAACTTTAAGTCGACAGCCAAAATTTTGGTGTTGACCGCCAAAATTAGAGCGATGAAAAAGCCTATTGTCAATGGAAGAACAATATGAAAAGAGGGATTGGATAAACCAACAATATGAAAAAGGCTATTACGCAAGAAGAGATGGACAAAAGCTTAACAACTCAATTCTAGATGGATATCCCTACAATTAAGGAAGACTTTGTCCATTCTCTCTTTTTGGTGAAGACCACTTTAACAATCACATTTCTCTCTCTTTTTCGTGAAGACCCTCTCTCTCTCTCCCTCCCTCTCTCTCTCTCTCTGGATTAAAGGTAAATCTGTGGTCCAAGAAAGTTATCATGCAAGAAAAGTTGAACCAAAATTCACTCAATTCTAGATGAATATTCATATGTTCGAGGAAGACTAGAGGTCGTCAAATATACAAAAGCAAAAAGTAAGTTATTATGCAAGAAAAGATAGAACCAAAACTCACTCAATTATAGATGAATATTCATATGTTCGAGGAAGACTTGAGGTCGTCAAATATACAAAAGCAAAAAGTAAGTTATTATGCAAGAAAAGTTGAACCAAAACTCACTCAATTCTGGATGAATATTCATGTGTTTGAGGAAGACTTGAGGTTGTCAAATATACAAAAGCAAAAAGTAAGTTATTATGCAAGAAAAGTTGAACCAAAACTCACTCAGTTCTGGATGAATATTCATATGTTCGAGGAAGACTTGAGGTCGTCAAATATATAAGAGCAAAAAGTCTTTAACCACTCTCCCTTTTTTTGTACATAAATGCATGAAGTTAGATCGCTCACTTAACAATTATCTCTCTTGCTCCCTCGCTTAGCCAAGTTTTGTTTTCATAGACTTCGATTAAAGAACGGGAGGACCTCTCTCTCTCTGTATGTGTCTGTTGACCTTGAGACTGAAATGACAACGATTCTCTTCTCGGCTCGATATCTCTTCTCTATGCTCATCCTTCTCAGCATCACTAACTTAGCTGCTATCGCCACTCTTCTGCCTCGAGATGAAGGTGAAAAAAAAAAAGCCCATCGATCATTTATTGCTTTCATCGTATTGTTCCTTCACCTTTTGGACTCCAACGTACACCGAGTTTTTTTTTTGGTGCTTGTTTTTCATACATATATTCAACCTCAAGCACACACAAATTTGACATTCTTTGTGCTTGTTTTGCATGATACATTGCTGCTCCTGTTGACTCATCGGCTCTTTTCTCTTTTAGTGGATGCGTTGAAAGAAATAGCAAAGATGTTAGGGAAATCGGATTGGGATTTCGACGCAGATCCATGCGGTGTGGAGAGTGGATGGCACGGCGTCACCTGCGACAATTTCACTGACGGTCACAACAACATTTCCCATGTCACCAACATGTCTCTTTCTCCCTCAACTTCATGAATTGTATCATCGAAGATTCCTCGCTAGACTTTAATATTAATCACGCAATTATACACCAATCTTTTATCTTTATAGAGTCAACTGGTTGCTGAATTGAATCTTGTTGCACCATATTAGTATTTCATAAAAAATAATTAGCCAATTTTTTGGTCGAAATGTAGCAACAATACGTAATCACTTATCATATTAAAATTGCTCATGAAGTAATTATGAGCATAATATTAATCGTTCACGGTATGATTATACAAATTTTTATAAGTTTAATCAATACAATCACATATTATATGCTTAGCATTTAATTATATAAATCATATTTTTAGTGATTAATGGGAATGTCAAACTCAAAGATCATGGTTAAATATCAAAGTGATGAGAGTTGTATTTCCTCTAACTTTAATAGTAATGGTAGTTTCAGAATTTTATTGCTATTCTCTTCTTATTATATATGTTATTCATACTAATGCATGATAGACTGTACTCTGAGTGATGCGTGCTTTTTCACATTAACTATATACTCATTTGCTTCAAACAAAACCTTCTTTTTTAAGGCAATTTTTGAAGAATTTTTTCATTTAGAATCAATTGAGATTTATGTATACATATCAATAGATGTAATAAAGCCATTTTGATGCCTAGTTTTCAAGTAAAAGCTAGAATAAAGCCTTCGTGTTGTTGCAAAAACAAATATCTTCAGGGGCAATCTCTTGCCGGCACCCTTCCGCCTCGATTGTTCAGATTGCCTTTCCTCGACATGCTGTAAAGCACTCTCTTTCTCCATTTCCCCTTTCTCCATTTTCGATCTTCTTCTTTTTCATCCTCTCTCTCTATAAACAGTGATCTCTCCCGCAACTACCTGAACGGCACAATTCCTAAAGAATGGGGCTTAACGAACTTGTACTACATGTATGCTCTCTCTCTCTCTCTCTCTCTCTCTCTCTCTCTCTCTCTCACGAGTGTATGTTCTATTGTTTGATTGGGGGAAACGCGATGATGTGGGTGCAGTTTTGTAGAAGGAAACCGATTGACTGGTCCAATCCCGAAGGAGTTGGGGAACCTATCCTCAGTTCAGCAATTGTGAGTGACCACTCATCCCGACGCTCGCCTTTGGCCTATTCGCTGTTTTAAATTTGATTGATGTTTCAAGATTTTAACTTTCATATTCCGCTCAGAAACGTCGAAAGCAATTGGCTTTCTGGACCTGTTCCTCCAGAGCTCAGGAACTTGGCCTGTTTATATCGATTGTGAGTCTCTTGATGCAAATTTCTATGTTAGGCATCGAGCTTTTATTTGCTGATGATTTTGTATCTGGCGAGGGAATTTTATCCATTGGAGTGATCTATTAAGAGATACAGTGTCACGCCCTGATCCTCGTGTACGCACACATCCTTCATCTTGGTTGATTTTAGAATGCGATATCCCAGGACTAAGTATCGCCGACCCATTCATTAATTAAGCACATGCGGAAACAGTTATAAATCCCCAGACCATAAAACAATGGGATAAAAAAGCAAGGCCACATTTTCATATTGAAAACTCAAAACCACACTTTTATACATAGCATAACAGACTTTCATTGAACTTCACAATACTGTTCTCCAAGGTAAGATTTAACATATCTAAAAATATTCACAAGATTTTCAAAATGAGGGAGGTCTTAATCCTTCTGCAAATCGTACTCAAAATCATCCTCTTCACCCTTCTCTGATTCCTTGCTAGGCTTTTCCTGGAATCCTCCTCTTGAAGATCTTCCACCTAAGGGCTTGAAATTGGTTTTTACAACAACCAATGAGACTATGTCTCAGCGAGTTCTACCCCCTAAGACTCGAATAGGGAACCAATACACCACCAGGTTACCTAGCACAGCACGAGTCAGATGACTTACTTTGGCATCAGTTTCCAACCTGCATTTAAGGTTATGCACATATATTGCATTAGAACAATCAATCTACTCACAACCACTAGATCAACTCATTGATCAATCGACCTAGTTGATTCACAAGTTAGTCAGACCATCTCTGGGTCACTTCACTTCCCATCATCACACCGCCAGCAGTACACTTAGTCACAGAGCTTCATGAATGCTCTCGGGCGTTACTTCTGCCAAGGTGACGTGTATAATGGACACCACTCATGAGTTCTTTAAGGCGCCGTTTTCACCAGTGATATCCTCCATCATCGAACCACGTATGTCCATACTGCTGCATGTAATAGACAGCACTCGTGCGTTCTTTAAGGCGCCCTTTTTACCAGTGATATCCTTTAATCACCAAACCACGTATGTCTCATTACATCGTTCCTGATTGGTTTCGGCCGAGAATTTCCCCAATTCCCTTTTCATAGTTCTCTCTGCTTTACAGCTCATCAGTGCTAAGTAGTCATACTCGGCCATCAACCAACCCATCACTCAAATTCTTTCAATTTGGAATAAATCCCTAATTTGCATAATCAATTCAATTTCACGCAATGTAGAGCTCAAATAAATAAACGGACTGCACCACGACAATCAGCACGAAATTCCGGTCACCATCCATCTTGGGTGAATTTCCGGAAAAATAATTAAATAATTAATTAATTTTGAAAATTAAATAAATAAATATGATAAATTCAATTTAGCACAATATAAAGCTCAATTAAATAAACGGTCTACACCACATCATCAGCATAAAATCCCAGTCACTGGCCATCCCAGTTGAATTTCCGAAAAATAAATAATTAAATAATTAATTTCGAAATTTAAATAAATAGATAAATGCAATAAATTTAATTTAGCACACTATAAAGCTCAATTAAATAAACGGTCTACGCCACCATCATCAGCATAAAATTTCGGTCCCTGGCCAACCTTATTGAAATTTCGGGAAATAATTAATTAATTAAATTAATTTCGATAATTAATAATAAATTTCTAAAAATTCATTTTAGGTCCGAATTATTAAATTGACACCCGATAAGGGACGGAAAAATCCCAAGAAGTATCCAATAATTACTAGGACATGTCTACTAATTAAATGCACAATCAATTTAATTAATAAGCACTAACAAGTCTCTAATTTAATCATTGTAATCTAAACTAACCACCTAATTGCAATTAAATAAATCTAATCAACCCTTAGGCATAATTAGATCACTAAGAAAGCTTTAGTGAGTAAAACTCACTTGCACTAACGACGACCGGGACACCTTGACGACGACACAATGGCGGCCGAAAACGGGCTTGGGCCGGGCCTCAACCTTGGCCTAACAATTCTCAGCCCAACTGAGAATTAATCTTGCACTGGAATAGGTTGGACCCAAGTTGAGTTGGGCCTGCTGAAATTTCTGGACTGAACTAATTCGGGCTTCAAATGGTGGGCTGAAGTTGGACTTCAATCTTATGGGCTTCGAAGACTAAAATTGATTTGGCAGCGGCTTCGGTGGACACGGCTGCAAATTCGGCCGAAGATGGAGCTTGGTGGGGAAGGATGATGGCCGACCAAAATTCGTGGAACCGCAGGCTTCCTTAAGCCCGTTGCTGGTAGATTCGTTCGGTGGGGCTGCTCGATCAACAATATGGGAAGCTGCTGATTTTTCTGACCAAAGATGGCGGCTCTTGGACGCGTGGAGACTTGCACGAAGATGATGGACTTCGGTGGTAGTGCGAAAGAGAGAACCTTGGTCTTCAATCTTCGGTGGCGTTTTGTTCGGTCTCTTCAGCTTCGTATGGTGTCTTGGATGTGTGCAGCTATTGACTGAAGAAGCGCGCTGGAGACAAAAGATGGTGGGGATGGCAGGCTCCAATTGCTGGACTCCTCCGTGGGGTCTTTTGTGTTGAAGACCCTCAATTTTTTTTTTTTGTTGAAAATCGTGCGACCGTGGGGCAAGGGGGATGAATTAAATGGAGAGAACTTCAGTGGAAAATTCTGTGGCTTCCTCCGAGAGAGAGAGAGAGAGAGAGAGAGAGAGAGAGAGATGGTTCATGGTATGGATAGGAATGGAGGGAGCTTGCACGTGAAGAAAACAGTCCATGGGGGCCCCAAACTAGCCATCCTTATCTCTTGCATTTAAAGCTTTGTCTCCCCATTTATTTTTTTGATTAAAATTTCTCAAATAGCCAAGTTTCCAAGCAATTTTGTGCTGCCCAAGAGTCAATTCCGAATTTCATTTATTTTTATCCGGTATTCGATTTTCCGAACAAATCATTTTCGTTGGGGTCCAAATCGAAGCCAGAAAAAGCCCAAACAACTTTCATTCACCGAATCACATACCCCAGATGTCAACTGTCTCTTCAAAATGGCCAATTTGAGTTTCCGTTTATTTTCCGAATTGTCCGACCCGGTTTTCCGTAAAAATCTCGGGGACCTCGAAAAATCTTCGAGGCGAGCCGATGTTCCATAAATAGCTCGTGACATCACGTAACTTTCAATTTCTAAAATCGACTCAAATTGGCGGTTAATTTCATTTCGGCGCACTTTTAGCGTGACCTAGACTACCAGGTAGTTTTCAAAACTTTTCAAGGCAATTGACTCGTGGTCGATTTTCTTCGAGCCACATTGAACCCACTCGACACATTGGCGACTCTCGATTGTCGTGAAAATCTCGAGGGCTCAATTACAGGCACAGGATACCAAAATGATAGAAAAATCAAATTAGTGTCGGTCGACGAGAATTTTCCAATTTAGTGGAGTCACCCATGATCGGCCATACATCTCAGTCGAACCAACCTATATTTGATCTCAATTCGATTTTTAATCGTGTTGTAATGACCTCTAAAGATGAACACGGTCGAGAAGCCGATTCCTGGTTGAATTCTCAAGTCTATTGCCTTAAAAGTCTTTAATGGCTTACCCAGCTAGTCTAGTTATCTCAAGAGTGATCAGTTCTGAGAACAACCCTATTAACGCGTCAATGAAATGCCCGCTCAATTTAATAGAAAACGGTACTAGAAATGTTGGATGTCACAACTCTTCTCCTCTTATAAAAATTTCATCCTCGAAATTTAAACCTTAAACACTCTGCTAAAAAAGGTGGGGGTACAACTGTCTCATCGACTCCTCAGTCTCCCAAGTTGCTCCTTCTGTACCGTGGTGTTGCCAGACTACTTTGACTAATGGAATAGTCTTTGTCCTTAGAACTTGTTTTTTGCAATCCACTATCTGAACCGGGCTTTCAATGTACGACACACGGTCGTCCACGTCCAATTCCTCAAAATTGAGCACGTGGGTTGGGTCAGTTCATACTTCCTCAACATCGACACGTGAAAGACGTCATGCACTGTGCCAACCTCGGCGGCAAAGTGCAAGACGATACGCTAGAGTCCCTATTCTTTCCAAAATTTCAAAGGGACCTATGTACCTCGGACTCAGTTTGCCCTTTTTGCCAAAACGCGAAGTTCCTCTCATTGGTGACACTTTCAGAAAGACATGGTCACCAACTTGAAATTCTAACAATCTTCGACGCTTATCTGCATAACTTTTCTGCCTGCTCTACGCTGTTTTCAATCTGTTTCTGATCACTGCCACGGCATTTACTGACTGCTGAACTAACTCTGGACCTGTAATCTTTCTTTCCCCAGCTTCATCCCAACATACTGGAGTTCTGCACGCTCTTCCATACAGTGCTTCAAAAGGAGCCATCTGAATACTCTGCTGATAACTGTTATTGTAGGCAAATTCTACCAGATGGAGCTGATCCTCCCAACTTCCTTTGAAGTCTATAACACACGCTCTCAGCATGTCCTCAAGAGTTTGAATTGTCCTTTCAGACTGACCATCTGTCTGAGGATGATAGGCCGTACTATACTGAAGTTTAGTACCAAGAGCACTCTGCAAGCTCTTCCAAAAAGTAGCAGTAAATCTCGGGTCTCTATCAGATGTTATTGTAATCCGGCCTCCATGCATTCGGACCACATGGCGCACGTATAGGTTTGCGTGCCTATCCAAACTGAGGTCCTTTCAAACTGCAATAAAGTGAGCCAACTTTGTCAGTCTGTCGACTATCACCCAAATTGAATCATTTCCTCTTTGACTCCTCGGTAGCCCGGTCACAAAGTCCATCGTGATATGTTCCCATTTCCACTCTGGGATCGCTAGAGGTTGTAAAAGTCCTCCTCGCTTGCAATGCTGAGCTTTTACTTGTTGACAAGTCAAACACTTGACCACATGCTTGGCGATGTTCGCCTTCATACCTAACTACCAATAATGTTGACGTAGATTCTGATACATTTTAGTACTTCCAGGGTGAACGCTGTAACTACTACGATGTGCTTCAGATAGAATTTCTTCTCTAAGCTCGATATCGTCAAGTATCACCAAACGCCCTTGGAATCTTAATATTCCATCATCAGAAACTTGAAAGTCGATCTTTCTCTTCTCGATATCCTCTTGAAGAATTCTCTGCACATCAGGATCTGTTGCTTGGAGATTCTTGATTCTGACCTGAATATCTAGTTCAATTCTGAGGGTGGCCATAAGACTTGAAAGGCAGCCTACCTCAAATTTGAATATCGAATCTCGTGCTTTTTCGATGAGGTTCCATTCATTTATCAATATTTGAGCTACTGAAGACTTTCGACTCAAAGCGTCGGCGACCTTATTCGCCTTTCCTGGGTGATATAGAATATCACAGTCGTAGTCTTTCAGCAATTCCATCCATCTGCGCTGTCTCATGTTCAATTCCTTCGAGAGAACAAATACTTGAGGCTCGATGGTCTGTGAAGATCTGGAACCTTTCTCCACATAGGTAGTGTCTCCAAATCTTCAGGGCGAAGATAATGGCTGCGAGCTCTAAGTCATGCGTTGGATAATTCTGCTCATGAGATCTCAACTGACAGGAAGCGTATGCAACAACTCTACCATGTTGCATCAACACGCAACCTAATCCCTTGAATGACGCATCACTATAGATCTAGAATCCTCCAGGTCCAGATGGAATTGTCAGTACAGGTGCGGTAGTTAGCCTTTCCTTCAGCTCTTGAAAACTATTCTCACACTTGTTTGACCATACAAATTTTTCTTCTTTCTTTAAGAGTCTAGTCAAAGGCGATGCCAATGATGAGAAACCTTCTACAAACCGTCTGTAATACCCAGCCAATCCCAGAAAACTTCTGATCTCTGTCATTGTAGTTGGTCTTGGCCATTTGATCACAGCTTCTATCTTTCTTGGGTCGACAGAGATTCCTTCTCCGGAAATTACATGGCTTAAGAAAGCAACACGAGTCAACCAAAACTCGTATTTGCTAAACTTGGCATACAGTTGATGAGTCCTTAAGGTCTGAAGCACTAATCTTAAATGATTCTCGTGCTCTTCATCACTTCTCGAATAGATTAAGATATCATCGATGAACACGATCACAAATTGATCCAAAAATTCCTTAAACACTCTGTTCATCAAATCCATGAAGGCAGCTGGGGCATTTGTCAACCCGAATGGCATCACTGTGAACTCGTAATGACCATATCGAGTACGAAATGCTGACTTAGGAATGTCCTCCTTCTTAATTCTCAGCTGATGATATCCCGTCCTTAAATCAATCTTTGAGAATATTGATGCTCCTTGTAATTGATCAAACAAGTCATCAATTCTTGGGAGTGGATATTTATTCTTAATTGTCACCTGATTGAGTTGTCTATAATTGATGCATAGATGCAATGATCCATCCTTTTTCTTTACGAATAAAACTGGCGCTCCCCAAGGTGACGCATTGGGACGAATAAATCCTTTGTCCAATAATTCCTGCATCTGCACTTTCAGTTCTTTTAATTCTGTCAATGCCATTCTGTACGATGCTTTCAGATCGGCTCTGTTCCTGGTGCTAATTCAATCACAAATTCAATCTCTCTTTCTGGCAGTAGACCTGGCAATTCCTTTGGAAAGACATCTGAAAATTCTTGAACTACTGGGATGTCTTCCACTTTCAACTCCTCAACTATCGTATCCACGACAGTTGCCAGGTAACCTTGACAACCCTCGTCTAACAAACAAGTTGCCTCGGGTGAGGAGATTAGGGAAATTGTGGGTCCTCCTCGATTCCCGACAAATTCAAAACTTTTGCCCCCTAATGGGTTGAACTGAATCGCCTTGCGATAGCAGTCCATTTTAGCTCTTTGATTGGTGAGCCAGTCCATGCCAATAATTAAATCAAAGTCATACATGGCTAGGACTAACAAGTCAATTTTCCCCACTCGCTCACCAATCTCTAACTTGCACCCAAAACATGCCAAAGCAGCAATAACTTTATCTTTCAACGGTGTAGATATGCAAATCGTCGATTCCAACAATATAGGTTTCAAACCTAACATCTTAACATACTGCTCGGCAATGAAAGAATAACTTGCTTTTGAATCAAATAAAGCATAGGCAGGTTGGTCGTTGAGCGAAACCATACCTGTAATTACGCCAGGCGCAGCCTTCGCCTGACCTTGTGTGATTGCATAGATGGTACCCTGAGCTGGAGGTCTCGGCTGCCCTCCCTGTGGTGCATTCTGAGGGGCATGCCCTCTTATCTATCTCATCGGCGGTGGTGGTGGTGGTAACTGAGGTTGTCCTCTCAGCTTCCTCGGACAAAATCTTGCAATGTGACCCTGCTGGCCACATTTGTAACCTGCCCCTGACCTTGCTGGGCATGGAGTTGACCCGTGTCGCCTTCCACACAAGCGACACATACCCATACTGTTAGGCATCTGCCTATTAAATCCACTTCTCTTGAAAGGCGGAGCGCGGGACTTACCCCCAAGCATGGGTCTCTTCCCTTGACGAATGTTTTCTCTATGGAGGTTGAACCTCGATCCTGCTGAGGCTGCTTGCTTCGCTATACCTCTCTCTATCATCTGAGCCCGACGGTAGACTTCACGATAATCTACCAAATCTAATGGCAGTAGAGGTTGCTTCAGTTCTGTACGAAGACCATTCCTAAATCTTCGAGCTTTCTCCTCGGGAACCTCGATCAATCTTGGGGCATACTGAGATAGTTCAGCGAACTTAACCCCATACTGATCGACAGTCATCGATCCTTAACGAAGGCGTTGGAACTCCTCCATCTTCAACTCTCGGGCAGTACTTGAAAAATATTGGTCATTAAAAGCTCTGAGGAAGGTGTCCCACACCCTTGGTACTCCTTCCGGGAATATAGCGTCCTTGGTGGCCTTCCACCAAATGTTGGCATTATCTTGAAGTTGATACACAGCTAGTATCACCTTTTCTTCTTCATTACACATCAAGACTGCGAATGCTTTCTCCATATCTTGCACCCACTGTGATGCAGCCTCAGGGTCTCCAGTACCCCTAAACCTTGGTGGATCGAGTCTTCGAAAGTGCCCCACTAACTTACCCATTGGTCTTTCTGCGACCACTATCCCTGGCTGACCTTCAACGTTCACTGCAGCGGCTGGACCAACAACAGGTGCGGCCCCCGCAGGTGCGGCTCCAGCAGGTGCAACAGTAGGTGCGGCCTGAGCAGCGGCGGCAACTGCGGCAGTAGCGGCGGCCTGAGCGGCGTCTTGAACTGTAGCGGCCCGATCCTAAACATGCTGATCCATTCTGGCACCCATAACTTCCAAGACACGCAAGATCCCATCCACTCTGGGATCATTAGGGGCTGCTACCCCGACATCTACGACAGGTGGATTCACTCCACCCGCGCTAGCCTATGCCGGCGCTCGACCACGTCCGCCTCGGGTCCCGACACGAGTCGGAGCTCTACCCCGAATAACGGCCCTACTGGTCCTCTTTACAGGAGTTCTCGGCTCCTGGTCACTCATGGCTCAGCTTACAACTGACGTGCTCCTAATTCACAATGAATTAGAAACTGAGTGACTCAAACAACAAGCAATTCTAGCACTCAGCTACCACAGACATGCATTAGTTGTGAATTTAAAGGCCTTTCCTACCAACTATCCCAAGGTCAACGCTTCTTATCACTCTAATTTCTAACCATTGCTCTGATACCACAAAAAGGGGATGTCACGCCCCGATCCTTGGGCACGCACACATCCTTCATCTTGGTCGATTTTAGAATGTGATATCCAGGACTAAGTATCGCCGACCTATTCATTAATTAAGCACATGCGGAAGCAGTTATAAATCCCCAGACAATAAAACAATGGGATAGAAAAGCAAGGCCACATTTTCATATTGAAAACTCATAACCACACTTTTATACATAGCATAACAGACTTTCATTGAACTTCACAATACTATTCTCCAAGGTAAGATTTAACATATCTAAAAATATTCACAAGATTTTCAAGATGAGGGAGGTCTTAATCCTTCTGCAAATTGTACTCAAAATCATCCTCTTCACCCTTCTCTGATTCCTCGCTAGGCTTTTCCTGGAATCCTCCTCTTGAAGATCTTCCACCTAAGGGCCTGAAATTGGTTTTTACAACAACCAATGAGACTATGTCTAGCGAGTTCTACCCCTTAAGACTCGATTAGGGAACCAATATACCACCAGGTTACCTAGCACAGAACGAGTCAGATGACTTACCTTGGCATCAGTTTCCAACCTGCATTTAAGGTTATGCACATATATTGCATTAGAACAATCAATCTACTCACAACCACTAGATCAACTCATTGATCAATCGACCTAGTCGATTCACAAGTTAGTCAGACTATCTCTAGGTCACTTCACTTCCCATCATCACATCGCCAGCAGTACACTTAGTCACAGAGCTTCATGAATGCTCTCGGGCGTTACTTCTGCCAAGGTGATGTGTATAATGGACAGCACTCATGTGTTCTTTAAGGCGCCGTTTTCACCAGTGATATCCTCCATCACCGAACCACGTATGTCCATATTGCTGCATGTAATAGATAGCACTCGTGCGTTCTTTAAGGCGCCGTTTTCACCAGTGATATTCTTTAATCACCGAACCACGTATGTCTCATTACATCGTTCCTGATTGGTTTCGGCCGAGAATTTCCCCAATTCCCTTTTCATAGTTCTCTCTGCTTTACAGCTCATCAATGCTAAGTAGTCATACTCGGCCATCAACCAACCCATCACTCAAATTCTTTCAATTTGGGATAAATCCCTAATTTCCATAATCAATTCAATTTCACGCAATGTAGAGCTCAAATAAATAAACGGACTGCACCACGACAATCAGCACGAAATTCCGGTCACTGGCCATCCCGGGTGAATTTCCGGAAAAATAATTAAATAATTAATTAATTTCGAAAATTAAATAAATAAATATGATAAATTCAATTTAGCACAATATAAAGCTCAATTAAATAAACGGTCTGCACCACAATCATCAGCATAAAATCCCAATCACTGGCCATCCCAGTTGAATTACCGAAAAATAAATAATTAAATAATTAATTTCGAAATTTAAATAAATAGATAAATGCAATAAATTCAATTTAGCACAATATAAAGCTCAATTAAATAAACGGTCTACGCCACCATCATCAGCATAAAATTTCGGTCCCTGGCCAACCTTATTGAAATTTCGGGAAATAATTAATTAATTAAATTAATTTCGATAATTAATAATAAATTCCTAAAAATTCATTTTAGGCACAAATTATTAAATTGACACCCGATAAGGGACGGGAAAAATCCCAAGAAGTATCCAATAATTACTAGGACATGTCTACTAATTTAATGCACAATCAATTTAATTAATAAGCACTAATAAGTCTCTAATTTAATCATTGTAATATAAAATAACCACCTAATTGCAATTAAATAAATCTAATCAACCCTTAGGCATAATCAGATCACTAAGAAAGCTTTAGTGAGTAAAACTCACTTGCACTAACGACGACTGGGACACCTCGACAACGACGCAACGGCGGCCGAAAACGGGCTTGGGCCGGGCCTCAACCTTGGCCTAACAATTCTCAGCCCAATTGAGAATTAATCTTACACTGGAATGGGTTGGACCCAAGTTGAGTTGGGCCTGCTGAAATTTCTGGACTGAACTAATTCGGGCTTCAAATGGTGGGCTGAAGTTGGACCTCAATCTTACGAGCTTCGAAGACTAAAATTGATTTGGCAGCGGCTTCGGTAGACACGGCTACAAATTTGGCCGAAGATGGAGCTCGGTGGGGAAGGATGATGGTCGACCAAAATTCATGGAACTGCAGGCTTCCTTAAGCCCGTTGCTGGTAGATTCGTTCGGTGGGGCTGCTCGGTCATCAATATGGGAAGCTACTGATTTTTCTAACCAAAGATGGCGGCTCTTGGACGCGTGGAGACTTGCACGAAGATGATGGACTTCGGTGGTAGTGCGAAAGAGAGAACCTTGGTTTTCAGTCTTCGATGGCGTTTTGTTCGGTCTCTTCAGCTTCGTGTGGTGTCTTGGACGTGTGCAGCTGTTGACTGAAGAAGCGCGCTGGAGACAAAAGATGGTGGGGATGGCAGGCTCCAATTGCTGGACTCCTCCATGGGGTCTTTCGTGTTGAAGACCCTCAATTTTTTTTTTTTTTTTTTTTTGTTGAAAATGATGCGACCATGGGGCAAGGGGGATGAATTAAATGGAGAGAACTTGAGTGAAAAATTCCGTGGCTTCCTCCGAGAGAGAGAGAGAGAGAGAGAGAGAGAGAGATGGTTCACGGTATGGATAGGAATGGAGGGTGCTTGCACGCGAAGAAAACAGTCCATGGGGCCCCAAACTAGCCATCCTTATTTCTTGCATTTAAAGCTTTGTCTCCCCATTTATTTTTTTGATTAAAATTTCTCAAGTAGCCAAGTTTCCAAGCAATTTTGTGCTGCCCAAGAGTCAATTCCGAATTTCATTTATTTTTCTCCGGTATCCGATTTTCCGAACAAATCAATTCTGTTGGGGTCCAAATCAAAGTCAAAAAAAGCCCAAACAACTTTCATTCGCCGAATCACATACCCCAGATGTCAACTGTCTCTTCAAAATGGCCAATATGAGTTTCCTTTCATTTTCCGAATTGTCCGACCCACTTTTCCGTAAAAATCTCGGGACATCTGAAAAATCTTCTGAGACTGAGCCGATGTTCCATAAATAGCTCGTGACATCACAGAACTTTCAATTTCTGAAATCTGACTCAAATTGGCGGTTAATTTCATTCCGACACGCTTTTAGCGTGACCTAGACTACTGGGTAGTTTTCAGAACTTTTCAAGGCAATTGACTCGTGGTCGATTTTCTTCGAGTCACATTGAACCCACTCGACACATTGGCGACTCTCGATTGTTGTGAAAATCTCGAGGGCTCAATTACAGACACAGGGTACCAAAACGATAGAAAAATCAAATTAGTGTCGGTCGACGAGAATTTTCCAATTTAGTGGAGTCACCCACGATCGGCCATACATCTCGGTCGAACCAACCTATTTTTGATCTCAATTCGATTTTTAATCGTCTTGCTGTAATGACCTCTAAAGATGAACACGGTCGGAAGCCGATTCTGGTCGAATTCTCAAGTCTATTGCCTTAAAAGTCTTTAATGGCTTACCCAACTAGTCTAGTTATCTCAAGAGTGATCAGTTCTGAGAACAACCCTATAGACGCGTCAATGAAATGCCCGCTCAATTTAATAGAAAACGGTACTAGAAATTCTGGATGTCACATACAACATTCAGGTTCTATTAACCAATGTGTTGTCATTCGTTTTTCTTGTTTCAGGAAGCTTACGTCAAATAATTTCACGGGGGAGCTGCCTCAAACATTTGTTAACTTCAGGGAATTGGGTGACCTGTTAGTTTCCAGTATCCACAAACTCAACTAATAGTTAGCCATTTCTATTCTTTCTCCTTCATATGAATCGTGTTGTTTTATGCACTGTAGCCTGTAGGTGACTTGGTGATAATCAATTCACGGGAAAGATACCCGATTTTATTCAAAACTTGACAAATCTCACAACACTGTAAGGCTTAATGCTTCTTCCCCTTTTAAGTCGGTCTCTATAGATATACCCCAAGACAATTCCATCTATGAATTGTATCATCAGGGTTATTCAAGGAAGTGGATTGCAAGGGCTGATTCCCTCTGGGATCGCACTTTTGGAGCGATTGAATGACTTGTCAGTATGGAATTTTGGCATTTCGATCTGATCTCTCTTTCTTTAAGATGTTATCAATCAAATAAAGTTCCTATTTGATTTTGATATGCAGGAGAATAAGTGACCTCGATTGACCCGAGTCTCGTGTTCCACAACTTAACAGTACAAATATTCGAACACCGTGAGATCGATGCTTCTTCATAGATAGTTTACTTTATGCAAAAGAGCCAAATCGTCTTAGCAATGTGACAATATCAGTGTTATTTTCTTATAGGATTCTGAGGAGCTGCAATCTCATGGGAGAGCTACCTGGTTATCTAGCAAATATGACAAGTCTAAATACATTATGAGTAGAAAGCGGCCTTTCCCTTTGGCTATTCCAAGCAGAACAAATAATTTTACCCTTAAGGAGTGAAATTTCTACTAGTTTTTGGTTGACTATCGGTTGCAGTTAAAGAACCCATTTAAGATGGCTTGAAGGTCCCTTACTGACTTCAATGGTGTTTTGATATTTTCTATTGATATTGCTGAACTGTGAATGATGTGGCATTCAAACTCTTGGTGATTGTGGCCTCTGCTGTAGAATATACAGTTTCGCACAAAAGTATATGGACTTTTTCTCTCCATGAGAATTTGTGGAATTATTGTCAACTGTTCTAAAAACTCAAGCTATTAGATGAAAGCATGGTTTGTTGTTTAAATATTCTAACACTCTCTTTGTTTTCACTTTTCCAGCAAGAATTCTTACCTTGGTTGTGGTTTCCCATTTCGTCTAATTTACTTTTGCTTTGATATGTTAACTTCTTAAGAGCATTAATGCAAAATGGAGGCTTCGAGTGGTTGATTGTCTGGAAACTTTCCTTCCGGTGGTTTACATTCTCAAATCTCAGCCCTACAATATCTAGCTGGAGTTTTATGCTTGACTGTTGTACACTTGTTAGACATAACATTCATAGTTCAAACGAGAGCATGGCTTCAAATGCATCTCTATACAAGTGAATTCTTCTTGTTCATGTGGTCATCTCTGTAAGATTTAATAAACGCTACTTTTAACGGCAACATTTTGCCATTCTGTCATGGCTTTGTTTGTTTCGCGAAAAACATTTTCTTGATTTTCTGGCGTTTGGTTTGCTCAGGAAAATGGGTTAATGGAAAATGTTTTCCGAGTCAATGAAAGATCTATGTTTAAATTTAGGAAATGATTTCCTCTTTTGAAAACGTCGGAAAACATTTTCCAAACTATGAGGTGGTATTAGTGCTTGGACCCGCAACTCTTTACTTGGACACGGGAACCCAACACCTGGTTCTTGGTCCTTGGCGTTTAAGACTAGGTCTTCAGTGCCTGGGCCTAGTCCATCGAGGCTGGGCCCGAAGCCCTAGTGCCTAGGCCCAATGCCCCATTACTCGATCCCAAGTACATAAAAGCAGTGCTTGGGTCTTTGACACTCAAGCTCTAGTCCCCAGCACTTAGGTTGAGTCCGCGAAGGCCGTGTGCAGGTCCTTGGTGCTCAAGTTCGGATCCTTAGTGAATGAAATGTTTGTTCCTCTATTGTAAATTTCATTTACAGCAGTTTTGCATACTTATAGCATGTGACCAACTTGAAACTTGGATTTAGGCAATGAATGCCTCTGGAGATGAATGTCTAGTAGAAAGCTTAGGCACTAGATAGTTGACCTGTATGTCTAAACATCCGAACTGGACTTTGTATGTTCATTAATGTTGTCTGTGTTTGTACAATCGTCTGAAGTATGCTCAAAGAGTGTCCTGAGGGAGTCAGTTAAAAGTATCTTCTCAATATATATTCACATAAACTTGCTTTGCAGAGACCTCAGCTTCAACAAATTGAGTGGCAAAATCCCTAGATCCTACAGCAGCCTGGAAAATGTAGAATATATGTAAGTACTTCGATGCTGAACTTAGGCTTCTTTTGGTATTTTGTAGAAGAATCTAAAGTCTCAAGTTGTTCTAGTGATCAAGCAATTATTTTGGTGGGACTTTAGTCATTGAGCAGGCATAGATCGTTGATATTCTGTTGCTTAAAGAGCAGCCTTTTTGATAATTTCTTCGCACGATTCAGAAGTTTCAAAAAGTTACTTGTTTATGCTGGAAGAGTTAAATGGATCGGTGATACCTTAGCGTTTGACAGTTGTATGTTTCTGTACTCAATGCATGTCTTGTGTGCCTATTTTGTGATGTATAGGAGATTAAATATAGCAAAAGTCCTTAGGCTCTCTACTTGGTTCTTTCCACAACAATGGCTCTAGAAGTTTGGTGAGTGCAGCTCTCAAGTGCTATTTAGAAGGTCTGTGGAGGACCTTGGTATCTTATCCCTAGTTTTGAGAATGATGAGAAACTGTACTCCTAAGCTTCTTGGACTGTTTAACATTGGTTTTCATCTTTCTGCCCAATAATTGAAGCTTGACAATGGACGTCTTAATTATTTATTTTATGTCTTGGAAGGACAAAACCATTATCACAAGGAAATAGTTGATAAGCTAATTTGGAGGTACCCTTCACTAGTCCAGCTTTGTGTACTACTGTTATGGTAATCTTTCTCCAGGCGCTCCAAGTTTCGCAGGGATCAGGGTTTTCCTTTGTCATTGATTTCCTTAATCTTTCATCTCCAGCTGAAAGCTCTATATTGTTATCATGACCTAAATTGATTTTTTTCTACACCACTAAGCAAGCAAGCTGATACAGTCTTCTTTTGAAAGTTGCATTTCTTTAGCAGATTGGTCAAGGACTTGAGTCCTGAGGATGGATCTGCAGATGATAAACTGTTGAAATCCGAGAATATAGGATTCTTACATATGCTTAATGTGCTGGTATCTATTTGTCCGTATCTGTCTGCCAAGGTAAGCATTTAGATTCTTTCAGAATTAGACAAGCTTATGAGTCTCGGGTTCTCAGCGCTTACAACACTGATTCTTAAAATCATCGAGGCATTATTGGAAACTCTAGCAGTGGGAGATACTGTTCAAGAGATAGAAAATGTCATCACTTCTCTTGCTTCTTATGTTTCTTCAAAAGAGAACCCGGTGGACACTGTCATGACCGCTGCAAACTTGTTAAGAGTTGCTCTGAATAAATTCCACACTGGAGGATCAAGCTTGTGGATTAAGAACCTTCTTAGAGTTTGGGAGTCTCTAGCAGGTATGCTTCTTAACTTTCTTGGGGGCAGGAGGTGCTTCCACTGCTTTGTTTTGGTAGTTTCTTAGCTAAGGGTGAGTTTGGTAACAATTCTGTTCCCAGGAACTGATTCTGACAAGAAATGATTATTTTTTATTCTGTTCCTGGGAACTAATTCTAAGTAAAAGAATGCGTTTGGTAACTGTCCAAAATTTCTGATTTTGGAATAGAATTGCGTTTGATACCGTGTTGATTGATTTTGTTCCAAATCAATTTCTTTTAATTTTTAAATACTTTTTTTTTCTTTTTTCCTTTTTCTCTTCTTCTTCTTCTTCTTCTTGTCGCCGGTCTGGCGACCTCACCAGAGTATCGCTAGCCCTTGGCGAGGCCGGCCCTCTTCGGCCAAGCCTCGCCGGCAGCTGGGCGAGGCTCGCCCAGCCTGTCGATGCCAGGCCAGCCTTGCCGGGGCTAGGCGAGGCCTGCCTGGCCACCGCCGGGGCTAGGAGAACCTCGCCAAGCCCTGGCAAGGCCCGCCTGGCTACCGGCGGGGCTGGGCTAGCCTCGCTGGCCCAGCCCCGGCAAGGCTCGGCCTCGCCCGATTTGGCGAGGTTGAGCGTCGCCGATGGTTGAGCTTGCCTCCGGTGATCTCACCGAACCTCGCCCTGGCCTTGCGAACCTCCGGCGACCTCATCAGACCGGCGACCGACGACCGGCGGCGGGCGGCAATGAGCAGCGACGCGGCGGCGGGCAGTGGTGGACGGAGGTCGCAGGATAGCGAAAGGGAAGAAGAAGACTTTCACTATTTTTTTGATTTTTTTTTTTTAATTCTCAGACGGAGAATCACTTTCTTTTTATTCTCAATTCTTATCCAAAACTGATTCCGGGAATAAATTTGTTCCTAGGAACAAAAATTTTACCAAACGCGACAAACTGATTCTGGGAACAAAAAAACATAATCAGGCACTGTTTGGATGATTATCAATCAATGCATAATTTTGCAATCTTGGTTCTACAATCATGTCATGCTTCCCCATACTCTACATTTCAAATCAGCCCAAAATGCTCCTACTCTTTGCCTTACATGGTGAGTTTGTAAAAGAATGGAATAGGGGACAATTCAAATATCTTAATCTTCTCTTGATTCTGTTTTTGCTGATTTTAATAAGTAGTGTTCATGCTCTAATCATTTCTTGAATTATTATTCCTGTCATTATTTTGAGCAGATTTCTCAATTAAAAGATATATTTTTTTTTGAAAATTTCTGTCTTGTATCCTACGGTGGATTCCTTTGTTGGCGGGAATTTCCTTGTCACATTTTGTGTTAACTTCAACGGGTGCCTTTAGTAACTTTTTGATTCCTGGGACCAATTTATGTTTAGAAATAATTTTTTTCCATTTCTATTCTCAAGAACAAAGAAATAGATTTCTTTTACTTATTGATTTTGTTCCAAATCTATTCCCTGGCCACTTTTTTATTCCTAATAGAAAAATTAACTGATGTTACCAAATGGATTTCTGTCCTATTATGCTCTGGGGACCAAAAGAATAGAAAAATATAAAAATAGGATGGTAATTAAACAGGCCCTAAATTTCCAACATTGGCGGTATCAATCTTTATCATTGATTGACTTTGTCGATTGCATCTTTACCTTTTGTGGTGTAAAGTGGTGAGTGGAAGGAGGTACATCATTTTTAAATGAGATATCTTCAGCAGAAGTCCTAAAAATTGTCAAAAAAATGCAATTGAGTCCTAAAACTTATAAAAAGTGCAATCAAATCCTAAAACTTGTCAAGTTGGTTTAATTGAGTCCTGAAGTTAACACTTTGCCGATTTACTAACGGAAATTGCTGACGTGGCGCGACGTCATATTTTTAATGAATTTTTATTTTTCAAATGGCTTTTTAAAATTATTTTTCATTCAAAATCTTTAAAAATCAGATTAAAAACTAAAAAGGAAAATCTAAATTTATTTTAAAAAACAAAATTGTTCAAAAAAAAAAAAAAAGGCACTAGTAGACTTCCGCCGCCGCCCATTGCCGGAGGGGCCGGCGACGGTTACCGGCCCCTGGGCGGGGTGGCCAGCCCTCGCTCGGGAGAGGCCTCACCGGCCCCGGTGAGGGCTGGCTACCCCCGCCAGGTCAAGTGAGGATACCCAAATGGGCACGCCGGCCCTCGCGGGGCCGGCGACCATCACCCGCCCGGGCAAGTCTTTGTCGGCCCTCACGGGGGGCTAACGAGGCCTCGCCCTGGGCGGGCGACGGTCGCCGACCCTCGCCTAGGGCCAGCAAGGGCCGGCCACCCCCTCCAGGGCTGACGACCGTCGCCCAGCCCCTCTGGAGATGGGCGGCGGCAACAGGGAGAGGTGCCGCTGGTTTTTTCTTTTGTAAACAATTTTTAAAAATAAATTGTTTAACTTTTCTTTTTAGTTTTTGGTGAAAATAAGATAAAATGAATAAATCTAATTTTTAGTTTTTAAATCTATTTTAAAAAAATGAATAAAAAATAATTAAAAAACCACATGGAAATAAAAAATAATTTAAAATGCCACGTCAGCATTTTTAACGAAAAAGCTAGCGGTGTTAACTTTAGGATTCAATTGAACCAACTTGACAAGTTTTAGAACTTGAGTGCATTTTTTGTAAGTTTTAGGACTCAATTGCACTTTCTTAACAAGTTTTAGGAATTCTGCTGAACATATCCCTTTTTAAATTGCGTATCTTGCTTGTCACTATACTCTACATTCAAATGTCATTGATGTTTTGGAATTATGACAACACACTTGGAAGAATTGTAAAGGGCAGTAGTTAATGGCCATGACGCAAATTGAAGTTCGATGGTTGAACAGACAATGCAGCAAAGTCAAACCATCTGTATATTACCAAAAAAAAAAAAATGTGATCTTTATGTTAATCAAAAGATGTTCTCCCTTTAGTTTAATCTATGGCACCTTGTTCATTGATTAACTTTCCTAAATATATTCAAACCTAAGTCGCATTATTTATTTATTTTTTTTACTTTTGGTTTTCTCTGATGTCAACATTTTTCATATTTTTGCTCTTGTTATTTTTTAAATCATTACTGCAATCTTTTCTGTCTTGGTGGAACGGAGGAGTTATGATA
Organism: Eucalyptus erythrocorys; assembly: GCA_014182555.1. NCBI lineage: Eukaryota > Viridiplantae > Streptophyta > Magnoliopsida > Myrtales > Myrtaceae > Eucalyptus > Eucalyptus erythrocorys. The sequence goes on along the minus strand of CM024607.1, from coordinate 21,561,599 downwards.
GAAACAAAATCTTATGTATGGTGTTACGAAGGAGTTATGATAGAAAAAATAGTGGCTCAAATGGGTATCGTCCCTCTTACAAGAAATTTCATGCAACTGCAGCACATCAAAGAGTCTAAGACATCATTTTTGAGATAGTGGAAGTATGGGATTATCCCTTGACTGATAAACAAATGAACCTCTACCACTCGGGAGCCTAGGTCGATGTACTTGGAAGCTTACTTTCAAGGACTCTACTTTTATCTTTTGTTAATTTTAGTTACTGGAAATGAGATTGTGGATGGTTCACTTGATCTTTTGATATTGTTAATCCCGGTGTTTGCTTTCTGATGCACTTGGTTATATTAATTTAGGACTTCTTGTTGATGAGGCTGATGCTGCATCGCAGGCCTCGAGTATTTTGAAGGACTTGATTAATGAACAAGTAAATGAAAAAACTTTCCATATGGAGAGCCAACCAAGTGATGACGTAAGTGAGGAGAGTCTGGAAACAATTGCAATAAGGAGAATATGTATTGCTTTGGAAAGTGCACTCAGTGGCCATGGCAAAACTCCAAATCAGCATGCACCGTCTGTAATCTCTCTTTTGTACCTCAAACTTGGTATGCATACATCTTGATTTCTTGTATGCTATAGAAGGTCTTCATTTCTTGCCATTCGTCAATTGCAAATGCATGTATTAACCCTTTGCTTTGTCATGAAATAACTCAAGCTCAATATATTTAATGTTCTTTGTTTCTTGTGATTTGTATGATTGGCATGATTAAGTTCTACCAGACATTGATCAAGGACTACTATATGTCATTTTCTGAATTCTATTATGAAAGAAACGGCTTATACTTGCGTCTGAACCCATATTAATTCTCTATGTTTCTCCATCTTGACTTCTTGGCAACTACTTTCTGCAGTTCTTACTTTCAATTCTATTTGTCATGGGCTTGCTGATAATGTTCAACATTGTTGAGGCTTACAAGCTCTGCTGTGGCTGTATTTTTGGTTTGTTTTTCAATGACTAAATAAGCTGGAAGGCATTCTTCCTCTTTCATTAGGACTTTATATTTATTTCGCATTTACAGAAAAGAAATGTCAAACTTTAGCAAAGAAATATATATTAGTGCCATACCTTGCTATAAATTACGCAGAACTGGACTTCTACTTGAATTGAGTTTTGACCTTTGCATGAGGTTTACAGTTTCAACTTCTCAAAAGTACTTTGTCTTGCCTGTTAGAAGTCAAACAGGATATGATCAGCAATTTTGATGATTTTTCACTGTAAAAGTTAAAAAGTCCTGGGTGTTGCTATTTGATCTTCATAAGGTGTCAGTTTGAACTTGACTTTAGTGATTAAGCTGCAATTTTTTTGGAGAGTTTTCCTGTACAGACATGTTACAAATTATTTAAAGTTTAGACTTAGAATGTCCTGAATCATGAGTACTGGATTTACTATGGATTTTGCCCATTTCTTTCATCAGTCTGTTCCTTTGAACATACCTCCTTCATTTTCCTATTCCTTGAAAAAGAAGATTGTTTTCTCTTGGAAGTTCATTTGAATTATGGAATGGCAGTTTTTTTTTTTTTTTTTTTTAATGCCACATTGGTTGTGGGTGACAGTGTTTTGCTCTGTTAGTATAGAATGACGTGTGAGATTGTTCAGGATTTATTTCACATGCACTATTCTTAAAGTGTATAAAGACTATTTTTTCTCATTTGATTATCTTTGTTAATATGACCACAAACTGATTTCCACAGTCCTCTCCTCTCATCTCTAAATGTTGTGTAGGAAAAACTTCTTACATCTATATGAGGAGTATCTTGCTCAAACTTGTTCACTTAACGACCTCAGCTGAAAGGGGCCCATCTATCACAGGCCATGTACGTATTTGTATGCTTCAGAAATTTATTGGCATGGGAAATGTCATTGGTGTGAAAGCCGTTATTTCTGTAGGATCAACTTTAGCTTCTTTTTAAGTTCGTGTAGTGTGCAAGTTTGCGTTACAGTATTCTTGTCATATTCTGGTAAATAGCATCTGAAAATGTCCATTATCATTTGTAGTTAAGAGTGTGATGGCCCAATTCGCCTCTGGTTCAGCTCTCTACATGAAATGTCAGTGTAGCGGTGTTCCTTTTGTCATTAAAATTGCTACTAAAATTATGAGTATGTTATGAATGGATAAAGTTCTTGAATAAAGTCACTGTATTGCTCTTTGAAGCAACAAAAGTGCTTAATTATGTGATGACGTTTTCATTCATAGCGAGGTGTGAGATTTTGTGGGACCATTGCCAACTGTTCTAAAAACTTAAGCTGTTAAATGAAGGCGTGGTTTATTATTTAAATATTCTAACACTCCCCCTCACGCTTATTTTGGTCTTTTTGCCTAGTACTAAGCATGGAAATTTAATTGGGAGGGCAAATAGGGGCCTGGAAGATTCGAACTTAAGACCTCCTAGCTCTGATACCATGTGAGATTTTGTGGGACCACTGCCAACTATTCTAAAAAAGCTATTAGATAAAGGCGTGATTTTTTATTTAAATATTCTAACATGAGGTTGGTTACTTATGGAAGAAGGCAATATGTTTTGTCCTTGTTTTTTTGTCAATGTTCTTATGGAAGTGGAAATGCGACTTGAAAACATGCATGTCGATGTAGATGCATTTATTGTCATTATCGATGAATTGAGCTTTTTTTTGGTTCTTGATGTCTTTTGGTACTTGGGTTTGCACCTCTTTGCTGCCTTGTTATTGATTTAATTTCATGTATAAAGGAAAAAGAGAATGATTTTAAGGGAATTGATTTGTCTTGATCTCGAAATTGATTCTCAAGAGAATGATGTAAAGGCTATTACTTGATCTTGCTCTCCAAAATTTGATTTTTCAAGTCATCTTTGCTTCATATGATTATCCTGTTGAAGTGTGCAAAGAAGAAGATGGGGTTCATAGCAAACTCCAAATCGGCTTGTCGTCATGAATTTTGTTAGAGTTAGATTGAATTGTTGATTGGAGCGTTAACAGCAGGTTATTTTTTTACTAACATATAAGGATTAATAAAAGCTTCTTTAACTAAATTGGGTAGATGACAAGCTAACAGAGTTTTGAGCATACTACTTTGCCATTATCTGATGAAACAAATAATTGACTGTCTAGCTTTATAAAACAAATACTCGTGTAGTTTGAAGATTGTTTGAATGGTAACTCATCAATGTTTAATTTACTGTGATTCACAGCTTCAGAGATGTATTGGTTCTGCTGTAATTGCTATGGGCCCAGAAAAGATGCTTTCTGTTGTGCCTATTTCACTGCATCCCGACAATTTTAGTTCTAGTAATGTTTGGTTGGTGCCCATTCTAAGAGATTATGTGGTTGGTTCATCACTTGAGTATTACATGGGTTATATTGTGCCCCTCGCAAAATCTTTCAAGCGTGCTAGTTCTGGAGGTATGTCATCATTCTACATGACTTTTGTTTCTGTGATTTTGAATTTTCAGATATCATATTTGACGTCATATTAAGTGTGGATATCCTTGTCCGTTTGGCACAGATTCACCACTTGTTGTGCATAACTTATGAGTTATCAATTAAAAGCAACCTAGAATCTCCATCTTTCAATCCGTATTCAGATTCAAATCAGTTTAAGCTGGGTAAAAGTCATTTTTGCAAAGGCACCACTAAATGTTCATTGACAGGAGACACATTTTATAAGGAATAAGTGCACAAAGTTCCGTGCGTTTAACCAAAACTGAATACAAGAACTTTTTTGTCCATCATAAACTCCTCGCAATTGATCATCATCACGTGAGATCATTTTTGCATGTTCACAAGCTATGCTAGAAGGAGCTTTAGTCTTCAATAAGGGTCTCCTTAGACTTATCAAGCAGGGTAATTCAAGCTGCTTGTAAGCTGTGCTGAAAGCTTGTCTGAAACATTATAACAGAACTGTCAACTTCTTGATTTTTATTTTTTATTTTTTTATTATATATGTTGATCCCATTTGATAGGTACCATCCCAAAGCGTTGACCTCTCCTTACTTGGCTTATGATACCCATTGAATTATGCATATAAATAATTTCTTATCGCAATTGTTCATCTCAAGGTATGTTTTTTTGCATTCTGTAGATATTTGATAGGAGGGACAGGTCTGGGGAGCAAAATATTGTTGTTTATGCAATTTTATTCTTCATCTGCCTCTGTGACATTAACTTTTCCTTCCTTGATGCATATTTTTAGTGTGAGCTTTGGTTGAATGCCGATTGTTCATGTATGTAGTGGAGTCCTTAATCAGCATTACTTGATTTGAGTTTTGTTCAGTTCATCATTAAAATTTTAGTGACATCGGGGATTTGATTGTGCTTCTGTTTATCTTTTCTCCAGTTAAGAAATCAGTACTTGGTAAGGAGCTGCTGGGTCATGCTCATGACCTTTGGAAACTGTTACCAGCCTTTTGCCGGGGTTCAAGTGATACAGACAAACAGTTTAGACGTTTGGCAGTATTATTGACTGATTTTCTTAAAAAATATTCTTTTATGCATGAAAGTGTGGCTCTTGCTTTAAAGTTGATCTTCTTGCCACATTGGTGACATTTGGCTCACACTTGTTCTTTAGCTGGGAAGAGGTTGTTATACCATCTTCATATCTCCTGATACTACTGTTCTAATTCTGCGGATCCTTGTGAATCATAGTACAGGTGTACTCAGCTCTAGAGTAGTTAAAGATTTAGACACCTGTAATGTGCAAGCATCCGGATTAGAATTGCAGACTCTACCGATTTACTCGAAGAAAACTGCAAGCAGAAATATCAAGGCTTTAAGTTCATGCTCTACTGAGATGCTTAAACTTTTATTGGACTTATTTGTCGATTCCATTCGTGCGACAAGGTCATACTTGAAGGTTCTCCCTCAATCACTATAGTCTTTTTTGGCTCTATACTAAATTTCTTACTAGTTATTGCACAATTGTTTTCTCCTCTCCCCTTTCATATTCATAATTTTCCACTTACTTTGGTTGTCTTAACTTTTTCTCCATTTTTTTAGGCATATGCCTCATCTCAAAGATGCTAATAGGACTCATGTGCACTATAAGATAATAATAGGATACTAATACTCTATGATAATCCAAGCTCCATCTCCCTCCTCAGTCCTGTCCAGATTGAAAATAGTATAACTAGTAGGAGCTCTTTCTGTCAGTGTTAATTGCTGGAAGAAGTAGAGAGGAATTCGAAGGTTTCTGTTTAGTATGAGGCAGTTGACATGCTAAATTTGATTGTTGGGTTGGTCAGATTCAGACCTGCCTAATCTCCTTCCTAGTGAGGCCGCATCATTCTTGTAAGTGCTGCAGAAAGTATTGTGGAGACAGTTCATGTAGATGGGGTTCGCTACATGGACATATATTAGATCATTATGTGCTATTTGATATCCTATGGAAGCTTAAAACATTTTTGGGATTCTAGCTCGAAGTTTCTGTCGTGTTTTTAGACCTCCCTCCAGCCCTTTTGACTTGTAAATTTTCCTTAAGTACAATTAATACTTCTGATTGCATCATTCAAGGCACTTTTTGAATTGCACGCACTAGTGGTTGCCATTGGGAGGAGCAGGCCAGGAATTTTGTTCCCATTTCCTGCCCTATGGGAAAAATATTGTTCCATCCCTGCTTTGCATGAGAGAATAGTTCCTAAGTGTGCCCCACCAGACAACAGCAGCTTTTGAAAAATCAGAAAATTAAGAGAAGAGCCTTCACTGTCGCAATAGTTATATACTTTTGACTCCCTAGAATGAAGTGTAAATTCAAGATGCAGTGATCCTAAAATTATACAACTTACTTGGAATCCTCTACTCGGCATGATTGTCTTTCCTTTTCTCATGCCATTGACAATATCGAATCTTCAGATGAAAAATTATGTATATGGAGAAAAGCATTAGGTGGAGAATCGGCCAAGTAGGTTTGAAATAATGCAACATTCCGTGACTGTTGAAAGTAAGTTTGGTTGGTATAAAGAGGTTAGTGCAACTTTTTTTGGCACGATAAATTAGGGTGATTCTATAGGACATGTGGTCCTGTCACTTCAGGAAGCTATAGTTGAACTGATTTGAGAAAATATAATTTTGACTATCAATTTAAGATTCAACTTGAACTTTTTCATGTCCTTTTCTTTTAAATTTGTAAAATATTATAAGCAAGTTGAAATTTGTGTTAACATGCACAAAAACAAGTTCATATCATTAAAATTTGGATTAGATAATATTATTTTACTTGATTAGTTATTTTTCTATATTTGTTCATTGTGATTTTATATTTTAATGTAAAAAGGCGAAGGAAAATAATGGTATCGCTTTTGTGTGGTAGAAACATATGTTAGAAGCATGATAGCCATGCATAAACTAGAATTTTTGCGGTTTTTTATTATATTCTTACTGACAACAAATTACTCTTTAGAAATGGACCAAAAAAAAAAAAAAAAAAAACGGAAAAGAAAAGTCAAAGTTATGTGAGGTTGGGTTGGCATTGAAACAATGGATCACGTACTTGTTATTAGAAAACCTCAAAGGAAAAGTTAAAAAGAATTAAAGCTATGAGAAGTGAAGTGGCATCAATGTTGTGTACCAAGTGTCTACCCTCCCTGAACTCACCATGGAACACCAAAATACTTTGAAGTACTAGATTCGGTCAGATAGATTAGGTTGGTCATTGTGGAAGGGATCGTCATGCATGTGAGTTATAGAACTTCGTGGATGCTTTGTTAATTGGATCAAATTTCTGGGAGCTATAAAGCGTTCAATAATTTTGTGAATGAATTTTTTGAAAGAGAGGATTGAGTCCTGTAGATTGCATTGAATTGCATTGAATTAGCAAAAGGAAGTTGTATTGAGTAGCCGTCTTAAAGAACTTTAACTCTGAAATATATATTCAATCAATGCTCATGGATTACCTTTTACTTTTTCCAATGCTTAGTTATTGACACATAATATGAGTTAGATTATCATGCTCAGTTTTGATTTCTCAGGATCCTATTGGTTGCTTAGCTTCTATCACGGATTCTTCTGCAACCAGAGAAATTTTTGTGTCATTTCTCAAAAGATTTGGCATTCTAAATAAGAGAGATGAGTTCGAGAGGGGAATAGATGAAATGGATGCATCAATGGACAAAGAACCAGGAAATGAGCATGCCTTTGATGTAAATGCTAAAAGGTAATGGAGAGAGAATGCTTGTGGATAGAATTATTAGCAAGCTATATTAATGATTAAAATGAAAGATTCGTATATGTTCACATACGCATATACACTTGACTGCTGATGATACACTTGATAAAGGGGGAGTCCTTTAGGTCACATTTGACAATTCATTGAAACAGATGTCTGATTATCGACAGACCAACTCTATTTGTGAGCATCCTGAACTTTTTTCTACTGTTAGCAATTGTGGAGATTACTAGGTTGCGTCCGTATGCATAGATTCTATATTCTGCTAGCAGAATTTTGAGCTACCATGAAATTGGGCACTACTGTTTCCTCTTCTTGATGACATTTTGTCATCTGTCATGTTCTATGCAAGTACAGTAACATCATGAGGATGCATCCAATAATAAATCCACTCCTGTCATGTTCTATGCAAGGTTCCCCCCCCACCCCGGGCGAAAAAAAAAAAAAAAAAAAAAACCCAAAAAGAAAAGTACGAAGAAAAGAAAGAGCACCCTCACACCCCTTCATACAAAGTGATGAATCCACTCCTGTTATAGTACTAAGAGAATGCGGTTTCACCCGGGTGCTTGTTCTTGGAGATATCCTCGTTTCTTATTGAAGGAGCACGAAGGATCTCATTGATTTGGTGTTTAGCTTTGTTAAAGACACTTTTCAGGTGTGCATTGACTTTAAGAATAGTAGCTTTGTTTTCTTGATTTAATGGATGAGTTTAGTGATTTCTATAGCCTAAATCATTCATGAATTTTCTTCCACAAGGAAAGCAATGACCATGGCCATGCTGAAGCCTATAATGCTTTGAGCAAAATTTTGGAGGTATGTTTGTGTGGTATCTCCATTCAAGATATATTCTTACTGGAAGTGATTGTTTTTCTGTCATTTTTATTATGCAGGTGCATCCCTGGTTTTGTTCATCTCAATATTTGCAGTTGATTGATTTACTAAATGGCCTAAGTACTCCATCTGATATTGCAACTCTGAGAAGTCGCTTTGCCTATTTCCATGTTCTGATAGTTCATGCATTAAAGGTCAGAATGTTTCTTGTGGCAATGCAGTACACAATGGCAATAATGCTATGCGGAAAAAACAGAAGAAATAAGTAGGATGAGGATACCTGTTTTTTTTGCAAAGCATCTTAAAGTTATGATGATTTTGTTTATCCAGGGCACCTCAAAAGTTGGGCATTCGAGGACAAGTACACTTTCTTGGCTTTTGCATATTTGGCCCTTTCAATTTTTGGGGAAAAGAAACATCTGAATATTCCACCTGGGTCTGCTTCACAGCCATGGATTAGATTTGGAGGTCATGGGTATGATAAGCTCGGTGTCCAAATGTTTGGTGCGCCATAAGGGGACAGAGAGGCTGTTCAAAGACACTGTACATTTTACCTCCCTCTTTTTTTTTTTTGGTAATTTCTTTTTTTTTTTTGGGTCAGTCCTATTCTATTCTTATTCTACACTCACTTTCAGACTTTTGCTCAGCCTCTTGCAGAGCGTAGGAGTCAAAACCCACTTCTGAAACTTACGCGTCCCCACCCCATTCCTCCCTGAGAAGGTGGGGATTTGAACCTCCTCATCTCCCTCTTCCATGTTGGAAGGGTGGCCATTAGGGCGAATTTCAATGTTTTTTTTTTTTTTTGGTAAATGAGTGCAAGCTATATTTGACTCTTGTACAACCCTTGAATTGCTTAATCTTTATTTTTAATATAAGTTGTAACTCATTGCGTGACATATGTATTGCTTGCAATCAATTTACTTTATTATCCACTACATCGAATCTTGCAGTACCTTGTAATTGCACAGAGACAGAGAGAGGGGGGGGGGGGCACTAAATGGGCCGTCTATCCAAATTTTGTTTTAATGCCGTATGTCCAAATTTTGTGCTTTGTAAGAGGTTTATAATCCACATTAATTACAAAGAGGAACGAGTGGACCTCAGGCCAAGACTTAGGTCTAAATCTAGTCACATTACGTATACCAATATCGAATTTGTCATAACATTGAAGTGATAAGGTGAATTGCATTTAGAACTTGCGACAACTAGGAACAAATGCATCGTTTACATAGCCATGGTGCATTAGGTGCTGATAAACTAAGTATGCTCTGGAAACATTATGGATGCTAGCTGTTATTTGGCATCGGAATCATCTGTCAAGACACCTTCTTGAATAACACTTGTGACGACAACCATAACTAGGGCGCTATTCTCTTCTCGTACCTAAGCACTAACAAGAGTACTACTTTGTAAACAAACAGTTGAAACAGAAGCACAGCTACATCCCACCACATGGAATGATCCAGTGATATGCCGAAAGTCGTTTTGAGGATCATCTCGCCTTTCAGTTTGGGTTCTCCTGGCTTTGCTGAATCAAACTCAAGACTAGTCATGACATTCTTATATTGACCCTGCAAGGCATGTGAATAATTGGTTTGAGTGACTTGTAATTCATGAGATATTTGGGAGAACTGGAAGTCACTGATCCAAATCATATGCTTGTATTGTTGACTGCCATGGCTAGTCGCAGAATTGTTTCTAAGAAGCCCTGATTATCTGAAGCTCTAGCTTGAGTAAAGAGACGGAGTGAAACATGTGGTGAAGCCTGGTGGTGTTCTGATCAATCTATGAAAGAGATTGATAATAGAATTTTCATAGTATTACATTGTTACATTGGTTAACCTAACCTCTAGCATATGGAAGATTGGGTCAACAATCCGAAAAGGAAGAAGGGAGTGGCGGAACTATTTGACCATTCAACCCATTTCTTCACATCAAAATAGAAGGCATCTAACTTAATTTCTGTTGTTTTGAGATTTCCTTCTCATAAATGTACCTCAGGCGGAAGATGAGAATTTTAACTTCAGTGAGTTTAAATATGCAATGCAAGTAGTAGCACATGCTCCTGGTTAGGCAGACGATATTATTGAAACTGAAGATAAATGTCTTCCATGTCATGGCTCTATGCATAACTATGCTGATAAATTTTCAAGTTTGATTTCGGAAAAATAGCTAATCACTATATACTAACTACCTCAACTGCCCACTTGGCAAAACTGATGTAGGACATGGGGTACCACCAAAAGAACTTGGGAAGATCAGCAAGAAGTCTAAAGATCTGTGATGCCATCATCATTAGAACTTGAATCCAAAAAAATTAGCTTTAAACAACAACGTAATTTATAAGGATTACAACAACGGAAGTTTAAGAGAGAAAATTTGCTTATGTTGACACTAATTCCAGTTACTACAGCCATTGAAGCGTTGGGGACAAATGAGTTCACAACCATCGTGCAACTCTCAATAATGGTGGTGTAGCAGAAGAAGTTAATGCAGAAATAACCATAGTGAGAGAATCCTGGATGAAGCTTCACCATGTAGAATATCATTGTTCCTGAAAGTAGAGAATTCACCACCGAGAAAGGGAGTGAAGAAAGGAAATTTGCAAGCACAAATAGGGTCTCGCCATAATGCCCATTTAGTCTCTCGACATAAAATACGTGAAATAGACGAGAAAAGGATGTCATACGCTGCCAAGATTTCTCCTTTTTTATGTAATTGATGTATATTCTTGCTTTGATAATGAGATCGATCCCATATGAATAATCTTAAGCATCCCTCGAAAAAACTTAGCTGATTTAGCTTTAATCTCTCCAATTGATTGTGCAATACTCACATTCCTCTGTGACTATGAGTTGGAGTAGGCCATCAACTAAAAGTCCTTTAGTTAGATTTGTGTTATTTACAGCGTCTTAGGCTTCAACATGCAACTTCACGCCTATCACGGTGGAGCTTGTCTGTCCTGCAATGGAAACTTAGTTCTAGTCCTAGCGACAAATCATTCTAATATCACCTCAAGTATGAAGATACTGCTGATGTATAATAGCTGAAAATGATCAGCCTTGATGCTTTGCTATACCTTCAGTTCTTCATTGAAGAAAGGGACACCACCACAAGACAAACATACCATGAGGCCAAAGAGGAATGAAATAAACTTTCCTCTGTTGATAATTGCCCCATTGTTGTATCCGATGTCAAAATATAGAGTTCCAGCACTTATTGATGATAAAATGTAGAGCATGATCCTCAACCAGGAGTATCCAATGTCCCTATACATGTTGATGAAGGACCAATGAGTCAAAACCCTGAGCTGCTTCCACTTGCTGGAATTAGTATTCTTATTCAACTAGCAGACTTGATAATCCTTTGGCATTCAACAGAAGAGATTCAGTGTTGAAAACATTAGTTCTGGAAACAGCTACTTCAATATAGATGTAACTCCATTAGTTTCAAAAATCTCAATTGGAGACATTGTTCATTAACTATGGTAAGCAGGAAAGACAGGAAAAATGACTGCATAAGCATCATCTTGATTTTTATTTCTTCTAAGTTGGAGTGCTTACAGTAGCTGCAATTTCTTGCATTTTTTTCCTAACTTTGCATGAATACTTTGAGGATTTGTAACTTTGGATGAGTGTGGCTTTAATCTCTGCTGTTTTCATGTTCATTGAAAAACCAGATGACGCTGGAGTTTGCTGCAAGATAAAATAGCTAGCCCTGATAATTATATTCAGAAGTCAATTTACATATCACAAGAATTGATGCAGAGTATAGAAGTGCTCGATTTAAAACTCAACATAATTTCTATGAGAAAGCAATAGTAGTAGTTACAGAATCGAAGTCCAAGCTAATGCACCACAGAAAGTGATCAGCGGGATTTCTCCTCCTCGGACAAGCAAATCCAACATCTGCAAAGAATTGCACCAAGACTTAGAATTACATTATCTTGCTTCTGCACAGCTGAAATGTTTGAGTAAGAATGAAGGGTTGACTTTTTATTACCTCAATGGCCATTTTGGCTTCTCCTAGAAACATAGTTTCTCCACTCGACAGAAGGAGTATATGATAAAGGCTAATGAATACACCTAGAGGGGGGTGAATAGGTGTTTATAAAATTCTTTCCAAGTCTTTGCCCGAGAATCACATTAGAAATAAACAACTCATACATCCATAAAATAAATAGAGTAGGGTAAGAGAAAATTGAAACAAGTATTATAGTGGTTTGGTTTAATATAAGCCTACGTCCACTCTCCACGCTGGCAGCCAACTAGCTGTAATCACTATATAGCAAATGAGAGCTTTTACAATTCACAAACTAGACTTCTTCAGTAGAAAGTCTCTCCTACAACTTCTCACTGTTTCACTCCGTAAGTGTCTCTCTTTGATACACAAATTTTGAGCTCAATAGATTATGAGAACAAGAGATTTGAGAGGTTCTAACATCGAAATTTTTCTATCGGTTCTCTCATATTTTCGAACAACTTCGAGACTCCTTAAATATCCTTCGTGCCTCCATAGCCGTTAGCACTTTCCAAGAATTCATCCAATCAACCCGTTGGACTGAATCAATTTAAGTGATCTTCACGTTATCGAATATATAAGTAGAAAATAGCTCATCAATCCTGCTCGCCCATACAATCAGGATATTGAGTTTCCAAAATTAGATCATTCCAAAAATTCTCCTGAACTTCAACGAATAAAATCCGAAGAAAAAATCTTCCAAGCTCACAATCACAGCCAGAGATATTCCATGGATAAGTTAGGGAATATAATATCCAAATCTTACTTTCCTTAATCATAAGGATAACCTGCTGTTAGCTTGGCAAAAACGCAAACTGTCTTCAGACTTTGGTTGGGTCTGTAGATCTTCGATATGCTTCGGGTCGACTTGTCTTCGACGGAAAACTTCAGACCGTAACTTTGGGTCTTGAAATCTTCAGACCTAACCGACTGAGTCTTGGATTCTTCAGACTGAAACTGACGCGGCTATTTTGTTAACTTCAAAACATACAAGGGATTTTTCTTCAACAATCTCCCCATTTTTTATGGTGACAAAACACCTCGGCAGATTTGCAAATTTATAACCTGCAAAGAAAGACTTATATATATATTTTGAGGATTACTTCTGCAAAACAGAAACATGTTAGTCCAATAACAATTATCCTCATAAATATAATGTTCCTGCAAATTCACAAGTCTAAGGATCCAAACATCAAATCAGCATAAAGCATAAAGTCAAAGAGGTCCAAACCAAATCCAAAGTCATAAAAACAATCAAAATAAAATCAAAGTTCAAAATAAAAACTCAAAATAAAAACGATCTTCTCAAATCTGCAAACTCTCCCCCTTTTTGTCCCATCAAAAGAGGTAGAGTGGTCAAGAGTGGGTTAAAAAAAATAATCATGGCTCTTCAGGGATACGAACAAGGTGAAATTTGCTGAGCGTCTACACTGTCTTCTCAAGATTTGCAAGAGCTTTCTTCACTGAAATCAACTTAGCACCCTTCTCATTTGATTCCACCTGAACTCTGAGTGCATTAATCTGATCTTGCATGCTCACGGAAGTACTCAGCAATGCCTTCTTTAGATCCCTCAGCTCATAGTCCATTCCGAAAATCTGCTTCTTGAGGTCCAGTATAACATCCAACAGATGTGAAAAAGCTGTTGAGTTAGCATTACCTGTACTAGGACCAGCAGAGTCAGTTCTTTGAGTTTGGAAACTTGGCGCATCCTTCTCAGCCCTTTCCTTTCCTGATGGAAAGGATTCATCAATTTTTGGGAAATGAGATGCATAAATATCCTCAGCATTAGCACTTGACCTACTCACATCACTATAATGTAATGGCAATAAAGTTCCCTGATCAGCAGCAACTCCCCCTGTTTTGTTGTCAGTAGGTGGAGTCAAATATTCTTCGCCAAACTCCATTTCAGCACTGTGATGTTTCTCGGTTTCTTTCCCAGAGTAAGCAAATGATGGCTCAAATCCTTCAGCCATATCCTCCTGAGCTTTACTCTCCTCTTCATCTCTCTTTCTTCTCTCTTCCTCTTCTCTTCTCTTTTCTTCTTCTCTTCTTTGTGCTTCTTCTTCTTCCTTCCTCTGTCTCTCCTCTTCTTTCCTCTGTTCCTCCTCTGCTTTCCTTTGTCTTTCTTCTTCTTCTTCTCTTCGCACTCTCTCAGCTTCCTCTTTTTCCTCTGCTTCTCTCTTTGCCCTCTCTCCAGCATCAGTTCTCAAGCTAACTGTGCTTCTCAACTTTGAGAAGGCAAAAAGAGTCATGGTGTCATTAAAGTCTTCTTCATCATCCTCGTCCTGCAAGATGACTTTCCTTCGCTTTTTCTCAATGACAGCCATGGGCTCTTTGCCCTTTCTTTTGGAAGAAGCAGTGGCAATCTCCTTGGCTGGTGTCTTCACCTTCAACCCTTCCAGTGCAGTGTTTAGCTCTGGAATCTTCATCTTCATCACCATTTTGTAACCAACAAGCATCAGGCTTAAATTGGTCAGGCATAAGGGTGCAGGAATCTAAATTTCGAAGTGCTTGAACAGTTTGGTGATGATGGACGAATAAGGCAATTGGCCCTTATCCTTTACCACAATTCCGTACATGTGGAACGGGATGACATGAGGGAGAGAAAAAGGCTTGCCTTGGTTGAGAGCAAACATCAGCTTGGCTTTAGTTTTGGAGACATCGGTCTTGGAGGTTGTCTTGGGCATGATACAGTTGATGATGATCTTGTGCAGCAACACATTTGAGGCACTCATCCTTGTATAGGATATTTTGCCTTCCACCTTTCTCTCACGCACAATTTCAAGAGTTGCGAAGGCTGTGGACACTTTTATTGGTTGGAAACCCCTTCTTTCCACCCCAATAACATCAGCCAGTGTGTCAACATCAACATTATACTCTTTGTCTATATAAGTAAAGGACAACCTATTTGCATCCAGAAACGACAAATTTGAATAAAAATATGCCGTAAGTTCAGGGTAAGCATTTGTCGTATCTGTGCAAAACCTCTCCAACTGCAGCCTTGCAAATTTCTCCCTAAGATTAACTTCAGTGAATCAAGGAAATTAAAGTCGACACTCCTCGATTTACAACACCTCTCTTCAACAACTTGGTGTACATTCGTTCATGTTTTTTAGACCGAAAAAGACTATCTCGAGGACAAATTGAGTTCCCAGCAACACCCATTCGTGGTTGGAATTGAGAGAAAAGTCTCTTATCATCATCCAATGGTTGGTTTGCAATACTATAAAGTGGATCACTCGAAATATTCTCAAGAGTTCTTTGAGCAGTCCATTCTTCAACAATTTTTAAGTCCTCCATCTCTTTCAAGAAGATATACTCACTCTTATATCCTCTTTCTTTTAAAAAATCCTCGATCATCTTTAGGCTTGTACCCCCAATCTTCAGCCTATTATAAAGATCAAATGCAAGCTTTGGTCTTAGGATTCTTACCGGCGTTGTTTTAGTAATTTCCTTTTCGAAAGGCTGACTTTGAGTCTCCCTTGGTGGAGATTCTTCGCCTGTGAGGTCAACCCTTGTAGGACCCTCTTGTTGTCTTTGTGTTCCCCTACCAGCGAGTCTTGAAGATTTTCGAGACGACATTCTTGGATCCCAAGAAAAAGTTCAACTTGTTCGCAAACAAAAGATGGAATTTTGTCGAGAAAAGTAATATAACAGGGACGGTAATGGAGCTTTTTAGGGTTTTGAAAGTGAGAGAAAACGAGATAGATTTTAAAACGTTGTAGCGGATGAAAATGACGATTCGAAAGTATAAATAGCAAGAAAAAATAAAAAAGAGATACTGAACCGTCTCAAATAAAGAAAAGAGAAAAACTGTCAATTTTGAAAAAGTAAACTGCCATAAATATATGTCAGACATCGAATAAAAAGAGATTTCGATATTTCAAAAAGTAAATAAAAGATTACGAAATATTGAAATATGTAAACAGACTTTAAATTAGAGTCTGAGAGTAGTTAGACTTTACCTCTGAGTTTGAACTCTTTCAGACCTTATCTTTAAATCTGAGTATCATCAGACCTTACGTCGAGTCTGAACACCTTCAGACCTTACGTTGAGTCTGAATTTTTCAAGACTCTAATTTTGAGTCTGAATCTCTTCAAGTCTTGCGATATTCAGTCTTGAGCGAATTGATTCAAAGTGAGCCTTTTCTAAGGGCTTTGTGAATATGTCTGCCAATTGATTCTTTGAATCAATGAACTGAATCACTTCACCATTTTGAACATGATCTCTAATGAAATGATGCTTGATCTCGATATGCTTTGCTCTTGAATGAAGTATTAGATTCTTTGTGACGTTGATTGCGCTTGTGTTGTTGCATTTGATTTTTGTGCACGATTCCTCAACTCCAAAGTCTCTCAATTGTTGTTGCATCCATAGAATTTGATAACAACAACTTCCAAGAGCTATGTATTCTGCTTTAGCGGTTGAGAGAGCTACGGTACTTTATTTTCTTGAAAACCAAGATACCAACCTGTTACCCAATAGTTGACAAGTACCTGTAGTGCTTTTTCTATCCACTCTACAGGCAGCATGGTCAGCATCAAAATATCCAAGGAGAGTAAAATCTCGTTCTTTGGAATACCACAGACCTAGCTTAGATATAGTTGCAGATATTTAATGATATGCTTCACAGCAGTCATGTGAGATTCTTTAGGATTAGATTGAACTTTAGCACAAATGCAAATACTAAATAAAATATCAGGTCTAGATGTTGTAAGGTAAAGAAGTGAACCAATTATACTCCTGTAGAGTTTTTGGTCTACACTCTTTCCTTCTTCATCTTTATCCAGCTTTGATGAGCTTGACATAGGAGCTTCTGTTTTCTTGCAATTCTCCATTCCAAACTTCTTAATGAGGTCTGTGCATACTTTTCTTGGTGGATAAAAGTTCATTCTTTTGATTGTTTGACTTGAAGTCCCAAAAAGAAGTTCAATTCACCTATCATGCTCATTTCAAATTCATTCTGCATACAACTCGAGAAATTCTTGTAAAGATTTTCATTAGAAGAACCAAATATTATATCATCAACATAAATTTGAATAAGTATGAAATCTTTACTTTCTCTTTTGATAAATAAGGTAGTATCTACTTTACCTTTAGAGAAACCACTTTGAATCAAGAAATTACTTAACCTTTCATACCAAGCTTGAGGTGCTTGTTTTAAGCCATACAAAGCTTTCTGTAGTTTGAAAACAAGGTTTGATTTTCATGGATCTTCAAATCCTGGTGGTTGTTCCACATAGACTTCTTCTTGGATAATTCCATTTAGGAATGCACTTTTCACGTCCATTTGGAATAACCTGAAATTTTTAAAGCAGACAAAAGCAAGAAGTAATCTTATAGCTTCTGACCTTGCTACCGGAGCATAGGTTTCATCATAGTCGATTCCTTCTTCTTGTGTGTAACCTTTTGCTACAAATCTTGCCTTGTTCCTTACCACTTTTCCTTGTTGATCAAGCTTGTTCTTGAAAACCCATTTGGTACCAATAATTGATTTACCTTTTGGTTTAGGAACGAGTTCCCAAACATTATTGATTTTGAATTGATTCAATTCTTCTTGCATTGCTTCAATCCAGCTTTCATCTTTCAATGCATCTTCTACAATTTTGGGTTCAATTTCAGAAACATGTGCTAGAGCACTAGATTCTTCACGCCTTTTGGATCTTGTACGAACTCCTTCATCAATGTTACCAATGATGAGTTCAGCAGGGTGACTGGATTTATGCTTCCAATTTGTAATTGGTTTGTCACTTTGAATAGATTCTTTTTTAATTGAAGCTACTGAATTGGCTTGTGGCTGAGTGTCTAAGATTTGATTTTCTTCAAGAGTATTTATAGACACTTGGCCAGACTCGTAATCTTTAGGTTGAGTCTGATTTTGAATCGAGTCTTCAAATTTCACATTCATGGATTCTTCCACGATCTGAGTTCGTTTGTTGAAAACTCTGAAGGATTTGCTAGTCATTGAGTAGCCAAGGAAAATTCTTTCATCTGATTTTTCTTCAAACTTACCAATTTGATCACTAGAATTCTTTAAGATAAAACATTTACAACCAAATATATGAAAATAAGAGACAATAGGTTTCTTACCTTCGAATAATTCATAAGGTGTTTTCTCTAATATAGGTCTTAGAAAAACTCTATTTATAATGTAGCAAGCAATTGAAGTAGCTTAGTCCAAAAATGAGGAGAAATATTGCTTTCAATCAAAAGAGTTCTAGCCATTTCTTGCAAAGAACGATTTTTCTTCTCTAAAACTCCATTTTGTTGTGGAGTGTAAGGGGATGAAAAATTATGTTAAATGCCAGAGTCATCACAAAATTTAGCAAAATCATGATTATCAAATTCACCACCATGATTAGTTCGAATACTTGAAATTGTATATCCTTTCTCAATTTGAATTTTCTTAGCAAATTTAGTAAAATAAGATAAAGCTTTAGATTTATTCGCAAGAAACAATACCCAAGTAAAACATGAATAATCATCAACTATTACCAAACAAATCTTTTACCTCCAATGCTTTGATTTCTTGTAGGTCAGATTTAGAAGAATTTCTAACATGTTTTCCAAGTACGCAAGGAGTACATAATTCATGCTTTTGATACTTCAGGTTAGGAAGTCCCTGAACAAGCTTTTTGGATGAAACTTTTGCAATTTGCTTCAAGTTGACATGTCCAAGCTTTCTATGCTAAAGAATGGCTTCATCTTGAATTGATATCAAGCATTGAGAGCTGTCAGACTTTATATCCAGCAAATAAATGTTTCCATGTCGTCGTCCAGTAAAAAATTGTGAGAGATCTTTGCTTGTTCTAGAACAAGTATCTTCTTGAAAATCGATCTTGTATCCAGTGTCGCATAGTTGACTAATACTCAAAAGATTATAGTTCAATCCATCAACCAAAGAAACATTGTTGATTGTGAGGTTTCCAATCTTTACGGTGCCTCGACCAACAATTTTTTCTTTGTTATTGCCACTGAAAGAAACATTTCCTCCTTTTACATGAGAGAGTTTTGTGAAACAATTTGAGTCTCCCGTCATGTGCCTTGAACAGCCACTATCCAAATACCACTTGATTTTCTTCTTGATAGTGACATGCATTTAAATGAAAAACTCAAGTCATCTTTGGTACCCAAACCTTCTTGGGTCCATCATTGTTAGTGCCATAAACAGTCTTTGTCCAACTCTTCTTAACAGGTCTCCAAACTTTGGGACAATCCTTCTCAAAATGTTGTAAGCTTTTGCATATTGAACATGTAAGAGCATTTCTTCTAACAGGCTTTACAAAACTTTTTGAAAATGATTCTTATAAAAAGATTTTCTAGGCCTATTCTTTATTCTTTCTTTTACCTTTGGAAAATCAATCAAAGGAATGGTTTCATTTGTCATTCTTAGACTAGATTTATTAAAATAGGGTCTTTGAATAGAAATAATTTTATCCAATTTTTCAAAACCCATTGAAAATTTCTTTGTGACTTTCAACGGATCTTCTTCCAAGCAGGCATTTTCTTTTGAAAGCACAGTTTCATTTTCTTTTGAAACAGCAAGACTTTTATCTAGATATTCAACTTTTTCAACCAAAGTCTTTTCTTGTTGTTTCAATTTGGAATTCTACCTTTTTAGTTCAGAAATCCTTTTAAGAAAACTTTTAAGACTGAGACAAAGTTCATCAATGTAATTCGACACTTTGATAGGAATTTTTGAATTTCTAACCTTGACATCACCGTTTGAGTCTGAGTCTGAGTCTGAGTCAACCATTAGACAAATATTTGCATATTCTTCATCACTCTCTTCACATTCGGTATCACTCAATGTTTCAGCTTTGAGAGCTTTCTTGAACTTTCTGGTTTCCCTTTCTTTGATGTGCCCCTTTTTCTTACATTCAAAGCAAACAACATCCTTATTGGTGTTGTCTTCTTCATTTGGCTTCTTTTGAAATCTTTGATTGTTTTGTCTCCTTCCATTGAACCTTCTTCCTTTTCTATCTAACCTTATGAACTTTCTAATCAGAAGTGCCAACTCCTCGTCATCCAAGTCTTCTTCTGAATTTGTAACATCATAATCATCATTAGATTTTAAAGCAATTGACTTCTTACCTTTGGTGTCAAAATTCTCATTGAATTGCTCCATTTCATAAGATTGAAGCGTGCCGACCAACTCATCTACCGAAAGAGGCATAATCCTCTGTGTTTTTCTTATGGATGTCTTGATGTGATTCCACTCTTTGGAGAGTCCTTTCAACAGTTTATTGACCTTCATTGGTCTTGAGATTGGCTGTCCTTGGTATGCTAAGCCATTTATAATTTCTGTAAATCGACTGAACATATCCGTGATGGATTCTCCTGGCTTTATTTTGAAGGCTTCATATTGTCTAAGAAGGATATTGATCTTGGTTTCTTTGACTCGATCAGTTCCTTCATAAGTGACATGCAATCTATCCCAAACTTCTTTAGCTGTTTCACAAGATAAAATTCTATTATACTCAGTAAGAGATAATACACAATATAGAGAGTAAATAGCTTTTGCATCAAGAGCTTGTCTCTTTGAGATTTCAGCTTGTGGTAATCCCGCTCCATCAGCTATTTCTTTCCCTGTGATTGATGTAGTTTGAGGAACAATTCCTCTTTATACTACATCCCATTCCTGAGGATCTTTCGATCTTAGGAATGCCTTCATCTTGTTTTTCCAAACATTGTATTCCTTTCCATCGAAGTAAGGAGGTCTGGTATTGCTTTGGCCTTCGATAAACCCGGAGCCAAAATACTAGCCATAGATCTTTAGCTTTAGAAATAATAAACACTTCCGACAAATAAGCAACCGAGCTCTGATACCCATTAATAAATGCTAGTTAATACACCTAGAGGGGGGTGAATAGGTGTTTATAAAATTCGTTTCAAGTCTTTGCCCGAGAATCACATTAGAAATAAACAACTCATACATCCATAAAATAAATAAAGTAGGGTAAGAGAAAATTGATGCAAGTATTATAGTGGTTCGGCTTAATATAAGCTTACGCCCACTCTCCACGCTGGCAGCCAACTGGCTGTAATCACTACGTAGCAAATGAGAGCTTTTACAATTCACGAACTAGACTTCTTCAGTAGAAAGTCTCTCCTACAGCTTCTCGCTGTTTCACTCCGTAAGTGTCTCTCTTTGATACACAAATTTTGAGCTCAATAGATTATGAGAACAAGAGATTTGAGAGGTTCTAACATCGAAATTTTTCTATCAAGAGATTTGAAAGGTTCTAACATCGAAATTTTTCTATCGATTCTCTCATATTTTCGAACAACTTCGAGACTCCTTAAATATCCTTTGTGCCTCCATAGCCGTTAGCACTTTCCAAGAATTCATCCAATCAACCAATTGGACTGAATCAATTTAAGTGATCTTCACATTGTCGAATATATAAGTAGAAAATAGCTCGTCAATCCTGCTCGCCCATACAATCAGGATCTTGAGTTTCCAAAATTAGATCCTTCCAAAAATTCGCTTGAACTTCAACGGATAAAATCTGAAGAAAAAATCTTCCGAGCTCACAATCACAGCCAGAGATATTCCATGGATAAGTTAGGGAATATAATATTCAAATCTTAATTTCCTTAACCATAAAAATAACTTGCTTTGTCGCCCGGCAAAAACGCAAATTGTCTTCATACTTTGATTGGGTCTGTAGATCTTCAGACTGTAACTGGGTCTGACTGTCTTCAAATGGAAAACTTCAGACCGTAACTTTGGGTCTTCAAATCTTCAGACCTAACCGACCGAGTCTTGGATTCTTCAGACTGAAATTGACGAGGTTGCTTTGTTAACTTCAAAACATACAAGGGATTTTTCTTCAACAGTATATCATCAAAAAGATCGAAAACTTCACTGCTGGGCTAGTGGATTGAGAAAATAACTATTTTTTCTTCATCTGCAATATATTTCTTAGAGCTCTTGCCACGAAAAAAGTCAAGGCACTGTCTAAGCCCGTGGTAGGCTCATCAAGGAGCAAGACTAGTGGGTCTGTCACCATTTCGAGACTGATGCTGAGTCTTTTCTTTTCTCCACTGCTTATGCCCCTCAAGTGCCAGTTACCAATCTTGTTCTCTGCACAGTCTTCAAGTCCCATCTCCTTTATGTTTGCTTCTACCACCTCGTTGATCTCGGGCTTTCGTCATTTCGCAAGAAAGCCTCAGATGAGCTGTGTAGGCTATTGTCTCTTTGACAATGAGTGTACCCAAGAAAAGATTTTCTTGGGTCACATAGGACTAAAAAAATGCCCAAAATGAGAAGATTTAAGTAGGGGTGAGCAGTCCCGATTCTACTTGAAATTTGGAACCTATCCATTAAAAAAGATTCCCCATTTTTTAAAACATAAAACTTGTCTTGTATACTTGGAACCTGTACCTGTTTTGTCATACGTTCTAAAGTCGGGTTTATGGTCTAGCATATTCTTTTTATTTGTTTTTTTTGGGCAGTTTTAATGAAGCAAAATGATAGTGAATGCAAAAGCAAAAATGGAAGTTTTACATTTGTCAATAGAAATAATCTATAAAAGATGAATGTATAAAATAAAATAAACAATAAAAAGTTCAAAACACATAACATGAAACCTAAATTACTGAATTTTAGTCATCAATCATCCACATCCCTCACACACACATAATGAAAGTCATTGCCTCTCATTGTTCCAACTCCGTTGATATGTTATATATGTCAATTTCACATAGACACATCAATAATAGAATATAAATAGAAGGTGTTATAATTAAACCAAGCAAGAAATTAAAATCTAGATTATCGACATACATGTTGTTGACGCCTAAATTTTCCTTTTAATTAATTAGGATATACTTTTATTTTATTTTATTTTATCTTATTTTATTTCGGATAGTAAATAAACAAAAAACAGAAAAAACAAAAAAAAAATGGAAAAAACGAAGAAAAACGGAAAAGAAACGAAAAAAACCGAAAAAACGGAAAAGCAAAAAGCAGACCCTCCTCTGGGCCTCTGCGGCCCAGCCCGTAACCCGGCCCGCATCTTCGTCTCCTTCTTCGCCCGGCTAAGTGAGCAGCACGCGTTGGAGGCGCGACGCCGGAGCAAAAGGAGGAGTAGCGATCGCGCATGTAGAGTAGAGCGGAGCAGACGGCAACGGGACGTGAAGCAGGAGGGGCAGCTGGCGTCGAATGGGACGCCGGTTTGGCCAATGAGGGCTGTGGTAGCCGCCGGTCAAGCCCCATCGACCGGCCGCCCCTTGGCCTATAAATAGGCCTCCGTTTCCATCGTTGAAGACGCACGGAGGAAGGCCGGAGGGAGAGAAGGGTAGAGGGATCGAGATCACAACCCTTGGACACCCACTGAGAGACTTCAGGGTGGCCGAGGGCTCGCGGTCGTCGATCTAGGCCTTGCCGGAGGAGGGAGAGAGAGAGAGAGAGAGAGAGAGAGAGAGAGAGAGAGAGAGAGAGAGAGAGGAGAGGAAGGAAGAGCTGCGAGTGGGTCTCGCCGCCGCCTTCGTCCTTGTCGCGCCACGAGCAGGTACCGCGTTGGCGCCGTTGCCGTCACCATCTCCCTCTCCATAAGTCTAGTCATCGCCACCGTTGCTGCCGTCTTCGCCATCGTCGCCGTTGCACCTCTTCAGCACCCCAAATTCAGAAACCCTAGGGTTCCTGATTTTCCGGGTTGCTATCCTAGGTCGTCGGGTCGGACCGGATCGAACCGAGTAGGGATTCCGCAAATTGCGGGGGCAGCGGGAGTCGGGTCGCGAGTCGGGTCGGATCCGGGTAGGGTTTTCGCAGGGGAGCCAAGTCGTCGAGCGGGCTGTCGGACCGGGTCGTCAGGTCGGGCCGGGTGTATCCAAACGCTCGGCCATGACACTGTTTCATCCATAAAAAAAAAAAAAAAAAGGAGAAAAATCCAAGTCAGGCCGGCCTGCGTTCGGGTTGCCGGCCGGGTCGGACCCAACCCGCGAGCCGAACCGGCCTTTTTAATTATTATTTTATTTTAAATAATATTTTAAATAAGTAAATAATAAATAATTTATTTATTTATTTTCAAAAATATTTAAAAACGTTAAAAAATGTTTTATTTTCCAAAAAATCAAAAAAATATTTAAAAATATTTTATTTTCCGAAAAGTAAAAAAATCAAAAATATGTTAAAAATCCAAAAAATGCCAAAAATTCCCAAAAATGCCAAAAATTCATTAAAAAAAACTAAAAAGCCTGTATTTTGTAAAAATACCAAAGAATCCAAAAGAAATCCCTTTTATGTCCAACAATGAGAAAAAGACTAAAAAAAAAATGTTTTTCCTCCCCAAAAATGCGTGGAAAATCCCTCAAATGTCCAAAAACCTTAGGGTTTAAACAAGATTAGGTACCGAAAGGACATTAGTGATTAACTAGTGTAATCAAGTCTCCGATCCTAATTTCTCTGGTTGCGCAGGAGCAAGTATTTCTCCCGATACTTTGTTTGGGTTTCTAATCAACCCACCCCAAATTGATTAGTGGCGACTCCATTTTACAAATTAACTTGCAGGTTAAAAAATTAGACTATTAAAGTCTTGAATTGGTGGACTTGGGAGAGTCCAGGCATAACTAATTTCAACCAAGCCAAGCCTCCTTAGGCGCTCGCACCCGACCGCGGGCGCCAGAAAAAAGAGGTCACGACAGCTTGGCGACTTCGCTGGGGACTTGAGGACTTAGGCCATTTTTGTCTTGTTTAAATTCTTTACTGACTTAGGTTTTTTTCTTTATGCAAGTCAATAAGCTTAGAAATTTATTTTAATTTTGCTTACAATAGATTATCTTGTGATTATAAAATGTTGTGCATGTTTTACTATTTTAAACACTACACATGGCACATACAACCCGGTCGCCGGACTTGGGCCACCATAGGATTTCTAGGATGGTGTTAAGAAAGATACGACCTCGAACGCGAGACTGTGATGTAGAGGTTGCCTTTCTTTTCCCCGAATTTCTTAGCCGAGGTTAGGAGGGTATGCTGCTAACGCAAGACTGTGATGAGCGGATACCCTTTTAATTTCAACAAGTCTTCTCAGTTAGAAATCGAGCTACACATCTCATGTGCATGTCTTTGTGCTTGTCATCATTTTTAAAAAGCAAAGTGATTTCTTTACTTTTACTCAGTCTTTTTATTGGCCCATGGTAATTTAGGATAAGCTTTTCAAGTCCCAATTTATATGCGATGGGGAAAGACGATATCCAGTTCATTCCTGCTCCCAAAGCGGAGCTCTTCAAATGGTGGGGTCAATTGGATCAGTTTGCCCAAGAGCGCGTGAAGGCCAAAGTCGATCATCTCCTATCGCTGATCCAAATCACTGTTCGTCCTAAAGTCATACAAGCCACGGCACATTTCTGGTGCCCGAGGACACTTACTTTTATGTTTGGTAGGTTTGAGCTAACCCTGACCCTGGAAGAATACAGTATCATCACTAGAATGCCTCTTGAGAAAAAGCTTGTCAGGCCATCGACAGGTGCCCTCCCGTGGCGCAAGTTAGCGCGACTTTTAGGAACTGAAATCCATGTCACGAGACAAATTCTTGAAGACAACCATAATACATGCCCATTAGAATTCATGAATGCATGTTTTCAAAATCAGCCTATGACCCAAAAAAGTGAGATTTTCCTCCTGGCCTTTTTCGGGCTCATCGTTTTCCCCCACCAAAGAAATGTCATAAGTCCTAAGATGGTATGGATTGTTGATCAGATCTTGAGGGGGGAAATTATGTCAACATGATTTTGACCGAAACATTCTTGTCCTTTAATCATTTTAAAGACAACACAGAGAAAATCATGCGGGTCTCTCCTGAAAATTTACAAGTCTGGTTCTTTTCCCACCTAAGCGAATTCTGGGACTTCATGCGATCGTCTGAAACAAATGCTTCCGAAAATCCATTATAAAAATTCATGGTTTTAGGACCGTATATTGTGACGACCTGCACCCTAGGGCGCACGGAGGGACGGACTAAGATCGCCTCGAAGCACGCGGGCGAGGCTAAGGGCATTTCTCCTGTCCCACATCGCTTAGGGGGAGTCCGGGGGCCTTTATAAGGGCTTGGGTCCCTCAATATGTGTGACGTGTTTTAAAGCCGTGAGGACTCAGTGTCCAAAGCAGACAATATCACACAGTGAGAGCCCGGGTCCTTACAAATATATTCCCAATCGAAGCTATTTAAATTGGGTTGACTTCCTGATGAACCCAGCTCCTAAGGAATTCCAATGGTGTGCTGGTTGGTTCCATGAAAAGAGGGCTCGCTTTGCCTACAAACGCCGCAACCCAATTCCGTTGCTTGGTTGCACCGGTGCCGTTCCCTATTACCCATATCGGGTGGCAAGACAATTTGGAGCCCTTCAGGACATTCCACCGTCTTTTAGGAGGAAAATTCATCTGGTCCTTTTCGACACAAGCTGTGACTACGAAATCGAAATTTCTATTGTTGAGGAAACCTGGGACAGGTGCCATCACAAAAGGATCGTGGTACCTGAAGGGCTCGAGGGAGAGGAAAAAGCTCACCACGCCTCTGCGTCCTATATCCACAATCATCACATCCCGAAAAGGTGGAGGCTATTGGTCCCTCGCTCCATCAGAGAGAGCAGCCCACACGAGCAAGTAGACCTTATGCAAAGGATATGGGAGTAGGCCGGATACTCATCTCAGAGCCAGTCCAAGAAAACAAGCAGTTTTTGCAAGAACAAGGCTCCCTGTCACATATAATCTAGCAGTCGTGTCTCCCTTAGTTTTTATTCTATGAAAGCTTTGTCCCATTGTCTAGGGACTTTTCTTTAATGTCTAGTACTTTGTTCTGTCATTTCAAATTCTAGATATCAGGAGTCTATAAAATCCTCTTTCGATAAATAAAAGTAGATAGATCGTTGCCATGGGTTAATCTTTGCCTACTCTGTGCTTATTCATTGTTTTCATGCGAACAAGTAATCATGAGTCACCAGCCATCAACCACCCGCGAATGGCCCCACATGATAGGGCCTGATCAGGATAAAGTACAAAATCACCTTGCCCACATTGAAGATGGCGTAGGACAGATGTCCATTGCCCTTCAACAACTCTCGAGACAAATGAAACCCGTTCAAGCTAAGCCCAGCTCTGTAGTTGCCTTAAACACCATCATGACGCCCGCGAATTTGCCAGAAAGTAGCCAGTACCATAAACAGTTTGAAAGGATCATGAGAAAGTTAAGGCAGCTACAGGGGCAGAATCCCATCGACTCGTCTAATTACGTCGATTTTGAGATTCCTGAAGAATTCAAAACACCTAAATGCGAAAGGTATGCCGATACCTCCCACCCAAAGACCTACTTACAGGCCTACCTGGTTCAAAGGATGATTCAATCATACCAATCAAGCCTGACCGGCCCTGCCTTGCGTTGGTATATTGTCAGAAGGATTAGTCCGCTTAAAACCTGGAAGGAACTAATTCATGTTTTCCATCAAGAATATGATATTGACAACAGCCCTGACATTGCCTTGCCCTACAAGGAGCCGATGATCACAAAACACAAGGAGCCGTCGGTTGCTAAGACAGGAGAGAAACGTGTCAATGAAGCCTTGTGTAATAAATGGGCAGCTGAGCAACTTCCTATTACTGAAAAATTTCCCACTAGGAAAGGCAAGGAGCCTCTATACGAGATCATAGACTTAGAGCCTGTTCAAGACCAGGGCACGACTGTACAACTCCCCAAGCTTACTCCAAGAGCTAGGGTCCAAAGAATACCAACCCCTATCAACCCGGAAAGTGAATCAGACAGTGAAACTCTAATGTCTCTCACTTCCCTTAACAGAATCGAGCTGGCAAAATGAAGGGCCTTACTCAAAAGGTCTGGGCCAAAAGCCAAGAAAAGAATGCCTAAGTAGATCGATTCAGCATCTGCCAACGAGCCACCATACCAAAGCTTCGAGCATTCCCTAGAATACGACTTTGAAGGCTACCATCCCCTAGAGTATAACCCTGAAGACTTCCCGCCCCTAGAATACAATCCCAAGGACTTCCAGCGTTATTTCGATGAAATTGATGATTCATCGTGTAATTGTTTTTTTACTCTCACCCGAGGATGAAGGCCTATTAGAAGAGGAAGCATACGTCTTTATTTGCTACAATCCTAACGAAGTACTAAGCTCATCACCTGACCATGAGGATAGCTTAAATGTCTCATCCTCCTTCAGTAATTTTGACCCTGAAGAAAGCAATGGGGTAATCTTGGTAGAGTCCAACTTCCCTGAAACAGAGGAATTCACCACTACAATGAGTATGCAGTGGGAAAACCAATGGCCTAACCAAGATCTATCAGGCCGATCTCACCCTCGTAAGATCTTGACCCCCATAGAAATGTGGATACCCAACCTCCACAAGTATAATAGCACAACTTGCCTGGTGGCTCACTTGCAGTATCTCCACGCTGAAATGAGTCGGTATTATGGCCCGATGTTATTTACAACTCAGGCATTCCAATAAACTCTTACGGGGTCTGCATTACAATGGTTCATCATAGCAAATATTCATCTCATAAAGGATTGGAGCGAGCTGACTTCCACATTCTTGCATCAGTACCAAAGCCAGATTGGAACTGAGCTGCCGTGCGAGAATTTGGCCCACTTCGGAAGAAGACCAATGGAGGATTTCCGAACACATGCAGGGAGGTGGAAGGCTTTCATGATGCAATTCCACCCTAAGCTGGCTGAAGAAGAGTTGTTAAAACAGTTTATATAAGCCTTGTCCTGTAAGTATCACTATTGGCTGCATGGGTTACACTTTCGTAACTTCAACGAAGTAGTCATCGCATGCGAATACTTCGAGTCTAGTGAAAGCGAGGAATTCAAAGATGCTTAGCTTCAAGACCAGCACCACCAAAGCGCTCCTTTACGCAGGAGTTTTCATGGGTTTTACTTGTTTTTATAATTTCATATTTCTTATCTTGTCTAGTGCTACTGTTGTATTTTCCATTCCAAGTACTCTAATGTATAATTCTAGTACTTTGTTTTGAAAGCATGAGGCAGTATTCCAAACCTGCCCAGTGATGTTATCCAACCATGAAAAGAAAATATTTTCCAAGGAGAATACTGAGGGCTGGGCTTCCTCATGTTTTTTCTTCCCAAAAAAAAAAAAACATATTTTGAAAATAAAAAGTATTTCATCACCAAAAGCTTTTGTCAAAACAAAATGTTAATTTTAATCATGTTTGTCTTTCTAACTCTCTCACTTTATGTCTCAGAATATCATCCCCTTTGATTTAGTGTGATAGAAGGCATTTGAAACTGGCACATCACGTGAATAGACCAAACTCGAGAACACCTTTTCAAGAAAGCAGGGGCAAACAGAAAGGAGTATCCCGTTTCAAATAAGTCTTATTCTCTTAACATAATATTGAGAATGACAAGCCCTCTCTTCTATTTATAGGATACAAAAGATGAGACGTAATAGGTACAGGCATAGAGTTGAAATCGAAGCATCCATGACATACCTCACTCCTCCCCAGCTTCCCCCTAAGCCAAAGGACTATCTTGTCACACGATGTGCCCAAACAGCTAGATGTTACAGTTTCAACTTTGACAAGCCCATAAGCATAAAGAAGAAATTCCTTCTCTTCCTTTAAAAATGATTACTGTCAACAAAGAGAAAATCCAGACAGTCAAAGCAATTTTATAGCCCCCTCCCTAGACAATGACTTAGAAGCTTCACTCCAGATGCATATTTTTCCAAGGAGTAGTTGCCATCAGATAACTTGAGGTTTTTGATTGACCATCTCAAATTTCATAGCAGCTTGAGGTACATGACTTTTGCTCAATGATGCTATAGTCAAAGACAAAAGGAGAAATTCCACAGAAGGAAGGCGTTGAGAATGAATCGACAACCAGCAATCACGCATACATGATCACAAGAGAGGAAGGCCAATTAGAGGAAGCATTGAACTATGCCAAGATAAAGAGGTCATCATCAACATTCGAATATTCTTAGGAGCTAGCATAGACAAACTCTGGGGAAGGGTAATTTGGTATTGTTTCCAATACTCCCACTATCTAAACCCGCTTTTGACATATTTTCCCTATTTGACAGGAAGCATCACAACTCAAGAACCAAACTCAATGATTAGGTTTGACAAATCAATACTAGCCAGGCTAGTGTACAGAAATGACTTGCATCAAATACACTTGACTTCGTGTAAAGGGATGAAGGAGAGTAACTGACCTGACGAAGTGGGAAGCACGAGACTTCATGTCCTCCTCGTCCACCTAATCATTTGCAAACCAGTGAAGGGTAATGTTGTATCGCTTCCAGTTGTTTGACTTCTAAAAAAATTCGTGACTAATACGCTCTCTCTTGTCTTTTACAGGATCACCTAACCGTCAAAGATGCGGAAAACAAATCAATGAAAGGGATGTCAGACTTTGATAAGCTTTCCCAAACAAAATAACGTCTCAAAGCAAATGACAGAAATCCTTTAGGCCTCAAGTCACTTATAGTCTTGGCCCTACTGGTTGAGCTATTTCCGTAGCTTCTCTTCTGCAAGAAACAGGAGTAGAAATTCCTGATCAAATTCCCAATCCCTAGCTGATCGTTCATATGTCATGTCCTTAATCAATAGGAGCAATCTATCGACACCCATTTGTGAATAACCCTTTGTAAATAACTCTTTTGATGTTCAAACTTCAACACTTTTGTAAATATTATTCCACCAAGTAAACACTCTTAAAGCTATTAATAAGTTTTTCTTGAGTAAAAACCATTCATTTATTTTGAAAAGTACAAACTCTTTCACATCATATACTGCATGCCTTTTTCTAGGTGAATTTTGCATGATGATTTTATCTGTCTAAATCTCTGATTCTATTAAGGATTATTAAAATAGACAGCTAAGTGAAGAATACAAGATTAATTGAGCATGTTGGATGAGGCACGTCAGAATGATGACAGGCAAGCCATATCCCACGCACAGTCTCCCAAGTATCCTTTTATCTTTGAGTACTTACCACTGTCTAAGTACTCCCTCTTACCGATGCTCAGCTTGTTTGAGTTGTCCCCCAAGTATTGATATTTGCGATTGTCCAAGCATCCCCCTGTTTTCGAGTGTCTACCGCTACTCAAGTGCTCCCTCTATTGACACTCGACCTATTCATGTTGTCTTTTAAGAGTAGATGCTTGTGACTATCCAAGTATCCTCTTGTCTTTAAGTATCAACCACCGTTTGAATACCCCATTTTTGTGACACTCGACCTGTCAAAGTTGTCCTCATAATTATGCCATGCTAGCAGCCACTCAAGTGTTCCACCACATTATGTGCCTGCGATTACCCAGGTATACTTTCTTACACTTGGACCAGTTGAGTGGTCCCTGATCATATCGTTAAATATTTGTGTTCATCCAAATATTCCTCTACTTTGTACACCTGTGTACCCACGGCCATCCAGGTAAGCCTTGCACTACATTCAAATTGCCAGAAGGTGAGAAACCTTCACGAATATGCGAGGTACATCATTGATATTCCCAATTTCCAGAAGGCAGGAGGCCTTCATGAATATCCAAGGTATGCCCTCGATATTCCCCAAATTCTAGAAGGCATGAGACCTTCACGAATATGCAAGGTACGTCCTTGATATTCCCAATCACTAGGAGGTGGGAGACCTTCACAAATATCCAAGGTATGTCCTCAATATTCTCCATTACCAGGAGGTGAGAGACCTTCGTGAATATTCAAGGTACGTCCTCGATATTCCCCTTACCAGGAGGTGAGAGGCCTTCCCGAATATGCGAGGTACGTCCTTGATATTCCCAATTCCAGAAGGTGAGACACCTTCACAAATATCCAAGGCACGTCCTCGATATTCCCGTTACCAGAAGGTGGGAGACCTTCATGAATTCGCAAGGTACATACTCGATATTCTTAATTTCTAGAAGGCAGGAGGCCTTCATGAATATCCAAAGTACATCCTCAATATTCCCCAAATTCCAGAAGGCATGAGACCTTCACGAATATGCAAGGTATGTCCTTGATATTCCCAATTGCCAGGAGGTGGGAGACCTTCATGAATATCCAAGGTATATCCTCGATTTTCCCCATTACCAGGAGGTGAGAGACCTTCGTGAATATCCAAGGTACGTCCTCGATATTCCCCTTACCAGGAGGTGAGAGGCCTTCCCGAATATGCGAGGTATGTCCTTGATATTCCCAATTCCAGAAGGCGAGATGCCTTCACAAATATCCAAGGCATGTCCTCGATATTCCCATTACCAGAAGGTGGGAGACCTTCACGAATACGCGAGGTACGTCCTCGATATTCTTAATTTCCAGAAGGCAGGAGGCCTTCATGAATATCCAAGGTACGCCCTCGATATTCCCCAAATTCCAGAAGGCAAGAGACCTTCACGAATATGCAAAGTACGTCCTTGATATTCTCAATCGCTAGGAGGTGGGAGACCTTCACGAATATCCAAGGTACGTCCTCGATATTCCCCATTACTTGGAGGTGAGAGACCTTCGTGAATATCCAAGGTACATCCTCGATATTCCCCTTACCAGGAGGTGAGAGGCCTTCCCGAATATGCGAGGTATGTCCTTGATATCCCCAATTCTAGAAGGAGAAACACCTTCACAAATATCCAAGGCACGTCCTCGATATTCCCATTACCAGAAGGTGGGAGACCTTCATGAATACGCGAGGTACGTCCTCGATATTCTTAATTTCCAGAAGGCAGGAGACCTTCCCGAATATGTTAGGTACGTCTTTGATATTCCCAATTCTAGAAGGTGAGACACCTTCACAAATATCCAAGATACGTTCTCGATATTCTCACTATCAAGAGGTGAGAGGCCTTCACGAATATCTCAGGTACGTCCTCGATATTCCCAATTACCAGGAGGTGAAAGACCTTCATGAATATGCGAGGCATTCCCTTGATATTCCCAACTACGAGGAGGTGAGAGACCTTTGTGAATATCCCAGGTATGCCCTTGATATTTCCCAGTTGCCAAGAGGTGGGACACCTACACAAATACCCAAGGTACATCCTCAATATTTCCAATTATCGAATACCCCTTCGATACTTGTGAATGTCCGAGTATCCCCCAAGAATTCATACTTATGAGCACCCTTTCGATGCCTATGATCAGCCAAATACCCCTTTTGACGCCCACAAGGCCCAAATATCCTTTAGGTTAATACTTGTGAATATCCAGATACTCCTTGATATGCTCGTGAATGTTCAGGTATCTTCCAACCGGTGTCCTTGACAGAGGTCAAACACCCCCACAATATAGATGTCCTGAGAAAGGTCGATGCATCCTCCCGAGAAAGGTCGGGTTCTAACTGGTGTCCTAGGCAGAGGTCAGACACCCCCCCAAAATAGATGCCCTGAGAAAGGTCAGCGCATCTCCCGAGAAAGGTCGAGTACCAACTGGTGTCTTCGACAAAAGGTTAGACACCCCCGCAAAATAGATGCCCAGAGAAAGGTCGGCGCATCTCCCGCGAAAGGTCGGGTACTAACTAGTGTCCCCGATACAAATCAGGCACCCTCAAATGAAATGCCCTGAGAAAGGTCGGCGCATCTCCCGTCAAAGCTACCGAAGAAAGGTTCAAGTCCTAGACAAACCACTGATTGTTTTAATAGGCAACCGAAGAATGGTTCAAGTCCTGGAGAAGCAATTTCCTGTCACGGCGACCGGAGAATAGTTCGAGTCCGAGACAAACTACTGATTGTTTTAACAAGCGACCGAAGAATAGTTTGAGTCATGGAGAAGCAATTTCCCGTCAAGGCGACCGAAGAATGGTTCGAGTCCTGGAAAAGCAACCTCTTCATATCACCAGGTAAGATGACACCTTGATACTTGCCAAACTCGTGGTTCACACCCTATCTCACTCTCTCCCGGTAAGTAACCATAGGTATCTTCTTATCTACCTTAGTATATGTAATGTTATATTGCTCTTTTTGCATAGGATAATAGGTCCCAAATAAAATATGATTCGCTACGCATATATGGATAAAATTTAGGCATCGGTTTTGTCTTTGAATTCAACCTCTACGAGCTCCCCTTCAAAGAGGGGCAAGCTGTTGACGCCTAAATTTTCCTTTTAATTAATTAGGATTTACTTTTATTTTATTTTATTTTATCTTATTTTATTTTGGATAATAAATAAACAAAAAAAAAAAATGGAAAAAATGAAGAAAAACGGAAAAGAAACAAAAAAAAACCGAAAAAAAACGGAAAAGCAAAAAGCATACCCTCCTTTGGGCCTCTATGGCCCAGCCCGCAACCCGGCCCGCATCTTCGTCTCCTTCCTCGCCCGACTGAGTGAGCAGCACACGCCGAAGGCACGACACCAGAGCAAAAGGAGGAGCAGCGATGGCACACGTGGAGCAGGGAGGAGCAGATGGCGACGAGACGTGAAGCAGGAGGGGTAGCTGGCGTCAGATGGGACGTCGGTTCGGCTGGCGAGGGCTGTGGTAGCCGTCGGTTGAGCCCCGTCGACTGGCTGCCCCTCGGCCTATAAATAGGCCTCCGTTTCCATCGTCGAAGACACACGGAGGAAAGCCGGAGGGAGAGAAGGGCAAAGGGATCGAGATCGCGACCCTTGGACACCCCATTGAGAGACTTCAGGGGGGCCGAGGGCTCGTGGTCGTCGATCTAGGCCTTGCCGGAGGAGGGAGGGAGAGAGAGAGAGAGAGAGAGAGAGAGAGAGAGAGAGAGAGAGAGAGAGACGCCGGAGGGAAGAGCTGCGAGTGGGTCTCGCCGTCGCTGCCGCTTTCGTCCTCGTCGCACCACAAGAACGTACCGCGCTGGCGTCGTCACCATCGCCATCTCCCTCTCCATAAGTCTAGTCATCGCCACCGTCACCGCCGTCTTCGCCATCGTCGCCGCTGCACCACTTCAGCACCCCCAATTCGGAAACCCTAGGGTTCCCGATTTTCCAGGTCGCGATCCCGGGTCGTCGGGTCGGACCCAGATCGGGAACCGGGTAGGGATTCCACAAATTGCGGAGGTGGCGGGAGTCAGGTTGTGGGCGGGTAGGATCCGAGTAGGGTTTTCGCAAGGGAGCCGGGTCGTGGAGCGGGGCTGTCGGACCGGGTCGTCGGGTCGGGCCGGGTGTATCCAAAAGCCCGGCCATGACGCCGTTTCATCCATTAAAAAAAAAAAAAAAGGAGAAAAATCCGAGTCGGGCCCCGTACTCGTTCGGGTCGCCAGCCCGGGTCGAGACCAACCTATAGACCCAACCCGGGCCTTTTTTTAATTTTAAATAATATTTTAAATTAATAAATAATTTATTTATTTTCATAAAAATATTTAAAAAAATGTTAAAAATGTTTTATTTTCCAAAAAATCGAGAAAATTAAAAATAATTTATTTTCCAAAAAATATTTAAAAATATTAAAATATTTTATTTTCCAAAAAATCACAAAAATATTAAAAAATGTTTTATTTTTCAAAAAATCAAAAAAATAAAAAATATGTCAAAATTCCCAAAAATGCCAAAAATTCATTAAAAAAAAAGCCTGTATTTTCTAAAAATACCAAAGAATCCAAAAGAAATCCCTTTTATGTCCAACAATGAGAAAAAGATTAAAAAAAAAAATGTTTTTCCTCCCCAAAAATGCATGAAAAATCCCTCAAACATCCAAAAACCTCAGGGTTTAAACAAGATTAAGCACCGAAAGAGCATTAGTGATTAACTAGTGTAATCAATTCCCCAATCCTAATTTCTCTGGTTGCGCAGGAGCGAGTATTTCTCCCGATACTTCGTTTGAGTTTTTAATCAACCCACCCCAAATCGATTAGTGGCAACTCCATTTTACAAATTAACTTGTAGGTTAAAAACTTAGACTATTAAAGTCGTGAATTGGTGGACTTGGGAGAGTCTAGGCATAACTAATTTCAGCCGAGTCATTAGCCTCCTTAGGCGCTCGCACCCGACCGTAGGCGCCAGAAAAAAGAGGTCGCGACACATGTTAACATGTGATAACATAAGCTTTAGCCAATATCCAGTGAAGATCATGACCAAACTAATCACCATATTTACGGTCTTATAAAGCAAAAGGTCCATGGATTCCAATTTTGTTTTAATTGACACAATAAAAGTACCTTGAATATATTGAATGCCATGTGAAATTTTGTGATATTATGATACTCACCATTGCATATTCCCACTAGATAATGCTATGTAGGGTAATTTATTCAGTCTATGAACAACATAGAATGATATGAATTACAGCAAGACAAAATGTTATATGTTTGTTTTTAGGAAATGAAACTAGAATAGATCTAATGGTCTTGGAAAATTAGTGCGATATTTGACATTATTGCCGCTTTATCCAACTGCTAATATCTGAAAACCTTTTATGTTAAGTCTCGGTCTAATTCCTTTATTAGAACTTTATAAGTGACTATTAGTAGAGAATTATAACTCTTCCTAGGAGTAACCCTTATTTCAACTATTGACGACCTCACGCACATTGATCGTTATTGATTGCAAGAAAAATTAGTATAAACCCCTCTATAAGCACATGTAAGTTCTTATAAGGAAAAAGTAAAAAAAACCTCTCTTTAGGATTTTCTCAATTCCCCTAGTTATCGGTTTAATTCTCAGTTCCTAGTTCCCTCGAGAACCATCTTGTCTAAAAAAATGGAACCGGACCAGAGCGCATTGGAACCTAGAACCGAATCGATGATTGGTCCAGTTCTCCAATTCCCAATTCAATCCTAAAATTATGCTCACATCTAAATGCAAGCATGAGACCCCGGTTGAAACGTCAATTGTTAGATAGAAATTTATTTGTTAGTCTGCAGGCTCAAATTTCAAAAAGGAGAAACATGGCCAAACTAGCCAAATTTTGACTTAGTTTTTTTTTTTTTTTGCCAAATTTTGATTATAAGAATATCATCCAATCATACACATAAACCGCCAGATTGAATTAGAGGAAGTTGAAAATATAATTTAACCTTTTGAAGGCTTAAAGAATGCTTCATGAAGCAAAATTGACAGAAGAGTGGTCTAGTGATGCGCCATTTTAGAGGTCACTGGTCACAGTATCGGTATGCCTAATCAAAACTATTGCTAGGATTAAGCTGATGGAAGCAATCTTGTTTTTCCAATGATGATCTAAGAATTACTGGACTAAAGTTTTCTTTTAGTTAATCGAATTAAATGTTGGGGTTTTGTGGGAAATAAAAACTCTTTTGGGATAGATATGTCATGGAATATCACTTTGAAATTTTTAATGATAGTAATCTTGTAAATAAAGAGAATTATCTTCCGCAAGAGTCAAGATACTCGTCTCATAATTTATTTTACTTTGTTATATTAAATCTGCCCCACCAAATAATTTACAGCAAAAGTTAACTTTATGCCTAAGGACTTGATATGCTTACCAGATCATTGTGGTTTAGGATTCCCTTCTTCCTCTCACTTAGGGAAATATTTCCCTCTTTTCTGACGTCGGAAGAAATCCGACCTGCTGAAAAGCAAAACATAGTAAGTAATCAACTAAAGTGGCTACTAACTGGTTGAAACACGTATTTCTTGGTGTATACGTACTTATGTAGTAAATGTAATTATGCACCTAAAATATGGAATGCGTAAGCCATAATTGTCTCCATCTACACTATTCTTGTCCCATATCAACTACAAGCAACCAAATAATCCCTTTAAATTGAAGTTGTCTTGTCAAGCCTAGGGATAAAGTGGACAGGTCGACCCCGGATTCTGAAAAGTCTGTGGGCCATGATCCGTAAAGGCGCTTTCATAAAGCGCGACTCCTTTTAAGGTGCATCAATTTTACCTTGAATCTCAATGTTGACTCAATTTCTTCTCTCATAGAAAAATATTGAGAAATAATGGCTTTGGATCAAAGCCCTGATCCATATATTTTATCTCATAAAAAGACATTAACTTCAAATTGTGGCCAAATTTTAGTCCAAATTTTTTCAGTCCCATAATGAAATACCAATTTCATTTGGCACCCACATCTGACCCTCATTAAGATTCTGCCAAGTACACATGGAATGGTGGGTCAAATCTTGGACAACGTCATTGGATAAAAACTACTGGATTGGGGTACCGTTGATATGTGGTTTTCTTATGAAATAAAATAAAAAATTGGGCCATAATAAGAACATGACCAAAAAAAAAATCGAGGTTAATTCTCTAGAAAACCCCCAATTATCATGGCCCAAACTTCTTTTATTAAAAAAAAAAAAAAGTCATAAAATTTCATTGTAGTCCGAATTTGCCCCTACGTTCAAAAAAAGTAGATATTTTCTTTGAAATTTTCAATACCAAAGCCAGTTAGAGGTTTACAATTAGAACTTATATCTTCTTAAACACCCTCACCTTCGTACGGAATGACAAGAACCTCCAATATTGATGACATAGAGAATGTCCATTATCATCTGTAGTTAAGAGTGAGATGGCCCAATTTGCCTCTGGTTCAGGTCTCTACATGGCATGTCAGTGCAGTGGTGTTCCTTCTGTCATTAAAATTGCTGCTAAAATTATGAGTATGTTATGAATGGATAAAGTTCTCGAAAAAAGTCACTGTATTGCTCTTTGAAGCAACAAAAGTACTTAATTATGTTATGACGTTTTCATTCATAGCGAGGCTGGTTACTCATGGAAGAAGGCAATATGTTTTGTCCTTGTTTTTTGTCAATGTTCTTACGGAAGTGAAAATGCGACTTGAAAACATGCATGTCGATGTAGATGCATTTATTGTCATTATTGATGAATTGAGCTTTTTTTTGGTTCTTGATATCTCTTGGTACTTGGGTTTGCACCTCCTTGCTGCCTTGTTATTGATTTAATTTCATGTATAAAGGAAAAAGAGAATAATGTAAAGGGAATTGATTTGTCTTGATCTCGAAGTTGATTTTCAAGAGAATGATGTAAAGGCTATTACTTGATCTTGCTCTCCAAAATTTGATTTTTCAAGTCATCTTTGCTTCATATGTTTATCCTGTTGAAGTGTGCAAAGAAGAAGATGGGGTTCATAGAAAACTCCAGATCGGCTAGTCGTCATGAATTTTGTTACAGTTAGATTGAATTGTTGATTGCAGCGTTAACAGCAGGTTATTTTTTTACTTACATATAAGGATTAACAAAAACTTCTTTTACTAAATTGGGTAGATGACAAGTTAACAGAGCTTTGAGCATAGTACTTTGCCATTATCTGATGAAACAAATAATTGACTGTCTAGGTTTATAAAACAAATACTTGTGTAGTTTGAAGGTTGTTTGAATGGTAACTCATCAATGTTTAATTTACTGTGATTCACAGCTTCAGAGATGTATTGGTTCTGCTGTAATTGCTATGGGCCCAGAAAAGACGCTTTCTGTTGTGCCTATTTCACTGCATCCCGACAATTTTAGTTCTAGTAATGTTTGGTTGGTGCCCATTCTAAGAGATTATGTGGTTGGTTCATCACTTGAGTATTACATGGATTATATTGTGCCCCTCACAAAATCTTTCAAGCGTGCTAGCTTTGGAGGTATGTCATCATTCTACATGACTTTTGTTTCCGTGAGTTTCAATTTTCAGATATCATATTTGACGTCATAATAAGTGTGGAGATCCTTGGCTGTTTGGCACAGATTCACCACTGGTTGTGCATAACTTATGAGTTATCAATTAAAAGCAACCTAAAATCTCCATCTTTAAATCCGTATTCAGATTCAAATCAGTTTAAGCAGGGTAAAAGTCCTGCTTTTTGCAAAGGCACCACTAAATGTTCTTTGACAGGAGACACATTTTATATGGAAAAAGTGCACAAAGTACCGTGCGTTTAACCAAAACTCAATACAAAAACTTTTTTGTCCATCATAAACTCCTCGCAATAGATCATCATCACGTGAGATCATTTTTGCATGTTCACAAGCTATGCTGGCAGGAGCTTTAGTCTTCAATAAGAGTCTCCATAGACTTATCAAGCTGGGTAAATCGACCTGCTTGTAAGCTGTGCTGAAAGCTTGTCTGAAACATTATAACAGAACTGTCAACTTCTTGATTATTTTTTTAATTATTATATATGTTGATCCCACTTGATAGGTACCATCCCAAAGCGTTGACCTCTCCTTACTTGGCTTATGATACCCATTGAATTATGCATATAAATATTTTCTTATGGCAATTGTTCATCTCAAGGTATGTTTTTTTGCATTCTGTAGATATTTGATAGGAGGGACAGGTCTGGGGAGCAAAATATTGTTGTTTATGCAATTTTATTCTTCATCTGCCTCTGTGACATTAACTTTTCCTTCCTTGATGCATATTTTTTAGTGTAAGCTTTGGTTGAATGCCGATTGTTCATATATGTAGTGGAGTCCTTAATCAGCATTACTTGATTCGAGTTTTGTTTAGTGCATCATTAATGAAGAATTTAGAGAAAAGAATTGTGATAATTCTCTATATCTTTGTACCAGGATTACAAA
Organism: Eucalyptus erythrocorys; assembly: GCA_014182555.1. NCBI lineage: Eukaryota > Viridiplantae > Streptophyta > Magnoliopsida > Myrtales > Myrtaceae > Eucalyptus > Eucalyptus erythrocorys. The sequence goes on along the minus strand of CM024607.1, from coordinate 21,521,131 downwards.
GCTATTTATAGGACTTCTACAAGTACTAACTAGGAAAAAACAGATCTGTAAAATGCAGCTATAATCCCACAAATTAAGGGATACTAATAAATCATTTCCTAACTAATTATTTACAGCTATTTCCTAATAATTAGGACCCAAAAATCAAGATTGAATATTCCTAATAATCAGATCCTAAAAATTGGGATAATTCAACACTCCCCCTCAAGCTAAGGAATAGATGTCTTCCATTCCCAGCTTGTAGATTATTTCGTGAAAGATCCCACCATTAAGTCCTTTGGTTAGCAAATCAGCTAGTTGATCTCCGGAAGGTATGTAAGACATGCGGATCAACCCCTCTTCTATCTTTTCTTTGATGAAATGCCTATCAATTTCAATATGCTTCATCCTATCATGCTGGACGGGATTATGAGCAATATTAATTGCTGATCTATTGTCACGGTACAGCTTCATAGGATCCTCCCACTTGATTTTCAAGTCTTCTAGGATGATTTTAAGCCATAATAGCTCACATATTCCTTGAGCCATTGCTCGAAATTCTGATTCAGCACTTGATCTTGCAACTACATTCTATTTTTTACTCCGCCAAGTCACTAAATTTCCGCCAAGAAATGTGCAATAACCAAATGTTGACCTTCTATCCACCATAGATCCTGCATAGTCAGCATCAGTATAAGCTTGCAGCATCAGTTTTTGATTTCTTCTAAATAGGACTCCTTTTCCGGGACTTCCTTTTAAATAATGTAGCACTCGATTGACGGCTTGTAAGTGTGATTCTCTTGGGGCATGCATAAATTGACTAATCACACTTACTGAATAGGCAATATCAGGTCTAGTATGAGCCAAATAAATGAGTTTCCCAACCAATTTTTGATACATTTCTCGATCTACAACAGGTTCTTCCTTTGCATCTCCAAGCTTTTTATTAGGCTCAATAGGTCTGGCTACTGGTTTACAACCGAGTTTTCCAGTTTCCTTCAAGAGATCAGTCACACACTTCTATTGTGAGACAAAAATTCCTTGTCTAGAGTAAGAAACTTCAATGCCAAGAAAGTATTAGCTCTTTTATTTCAAACTCTTTAATCAAACATTGCTTTAGCTACTGTTTCTCCTCATCATCGTCACCTGTGACAATAATATCATCGACGTACACTAGAAGTGCTGTCACTCTCCCTCTTGTCGAATGCTTAATGAAGAGAGTATGATCACCTTGGCTTTGTTTGTAGCCTGAAGCTTTCATAACTCTGGAAAATCTCCCAAACCAGGCTCTTGGTGATTGCTTGAGCCCATACAATGCTTTCCGTAATCTACATGCTTTGTTTGTTGTCTTTTCTCCTTCAAATCTCAGTGGAATACTCATGTAGATCTCCTCTTCTAGGTCTCAATGTAAGAATGCATTCTTCACATCATACTGTTGAAGTTGCCAATTAAAATGAGCCGCCAAAGAGAGTATAATTCTCACAGTGTTTATCTTTGCCACCGAAGCGAATGTCTCCTGATAATCTACTCCATAAGTCTGAGTATAACCCTTTGCCACCAATCGTGCTTTATATCTCTCAAGAGAACCATCGGCTTTGTATTTCAAGGTAAAAACCCATTTGCAGCCCACAAGATTCTTTCCTTTAGGTTTTTCGACAATCTCCCAAGTATGGTTTTTTTCTAGTGCATCCATTTCTTCTCTCATTGCATTCCTCCATTCTTCTTTAGACAATGCCTCAGATAAAGTATTTGGAATAGAAAAGGTGTGTAGACTCACAATGAAATTTTTATGAGATGGTGATAGGCGGTCAAGTGACACATAGTGAGATAGTGGATATAAGGGTTGCTTTGTGCACTCTCTAGTACCTTTTCTAACAGCAATGGAAGATGCAAGTCATTTTTAGGCATATCAATTGAATGTTTATGCAAAGGAGAGTCAGAACTTACCGGAAATTCATTTGCAAAACTCGGATGGGAATCTTGAACTTGTGTTTGGTCTAGAACAGCTGTCTCTCTTGAGTATACCTGAGGAAATCTCATAGAGTCATAAATACGGGGAGATACAGGAGTGGACTCTTGTTCAGCAATAGGCTCAATCGTAAGGAGTGAGTCCAGGATTGAAGAAGCATGAACTGATTCATCATAAACTGATTCATGAGGAGCCTGTTGATCAAAGTTGGAAGTTGATTGGTCAAGAGTTGATTGATTAGGGATTGGTTGATCAGAATTGGGAGCTCAGATTGGAAGATTATTAGGAGGTAAGTCAAGATTAAGGCCGTCAAAGTCTTTATCTTTAACTAATGACTTCTCCCCCTGAAGATAAGACTGTGGAAAATAAGGTTTGTTTTCTACAAATGTAACATTGACTGATATATAGGTCTTCCGAGAAGGAGGATGATAACATTTATACCCCTTTTGTGTAGCGGAGTAACCAAGAAAGACACAGTCGATTGCTCTAGGATCTAGTTTTCCCCTTTGCTGATTATGAACATGTACAAATGAGGTGCAACCAAAGACTCTAGGTATGAGATTATTTGTTGTCTTGAAATGGGGATAAAAGCTAGAAAGAACTGCCATAGGAGTTTTGAAAACTAATACTCTTGATGGCAATCTATTAATCATGTATGTAGATGTAAGGATGGCTTCCCCACAATAAGACTTAGGGACATTTCCATGAAACAACAATGCTCGAGTAGTGTTGAGCAAATGACCATTTTTCCTTTTAGCCACCCCATTTTACCGTGGTGTGTTTACACAAGATGACTCATGGATGATCCCTTCCTTTTGGAAGTGGGTTGACAAGATCTGATTAAAGTAGTCTCTAGCATTATTTGATCTAAAGCTCTTAATTTTAACTCCAAATTGATTTTGAACCATAGAATTAAAATTAGGAACAATACTACTTACATTAGATTTGTGTTTGACTAAGAATATCCATGTGACCCTAGTGCAATCATCGATTAGAGAAACAAACCATCAAGCCCCTGAGATATTTGGAATTGTGGAAGGTCCCCAAATGTCACTGTGAATCAAATCAAAAGGATGAGAACTTCTTTTATTGTTTATAGGAAAAGATACACCGGTGTGCTTAGCAAATTCACAAGTATCACATTGGAATTGACTCATATATAATCCTTTAAACAAATAAGGAAACATGATATTTAAAACACGAAAAGATGGATGACCAAAACGAAAATGGTAAAGCCAAATGACATCCTTATTTGAAGCACTAAGAAATGACAAGGGTGAATTGTTCATGACTTTCTTTGAAATCCTCGGCATCTCAAGATAGTACAACCCATTCTTTTCCTTAGCAAGTCCAATCTTCCTCTCCGAATCCTGTTCCTGAAAAACACAGTAGGTAAGGTAAAAAATTGCATAACATTTGAGGTCATTGGTGAGCCTTTGTATGGAGACTAGGTTGGCTGATAGTTTTGGCACATGAAGGACATCTTTTAGAGTGAGAACAGGCGTAATATAGATATCACCAACTCTTGCAACAGTGGCCAGAGAACCATCTGCCACCCCTATTTTTCTATTACTTGGACATGGGGTGTAGGTACTAAAAAGATGTGAAGTGTGAGTCATGTGATCAATGGCACCTGAGTCTATTATCCAAGCTTCATTTGAAAGTTTTTCTAAGGCATTTAAACTAAAAGAGAATGGAGACTTACCTAAGAGTGCTAAGGAACATGCACCAGAGGGTTTATCAAGAGACCCTAAAAGCCCTTTAATTTTTTCTATTTCCTCACTGCTGAAGGATTCTTTCACTTGTCCTTCACTGTGACTGATTTGCTGGCTAGTCTATTCAATCAGATGAGCCTGAGGCCTTGGCTGTCCTCCTTTGTTTCCCCACTCTCAGCTTGAGGTTGCTGGTTTGCCATTCAGCTTCCAGCAGCGTTCCTTCGTATGCCTTGGCTTCCTACAATAGGTACACCACAAATTGTCTCGATTATCTGTAGCACCCCTGAACCAACTGAGGTCGCCACAGGTACCTATCTCTATTTGAAAGTTAAAGTTAAGCCATAAATTCTTAGGCATTTTTTTTTAAATAATGATCCCAACGTAAAATCTTACAACGGAAGTAAAATTAACATCTTTATTCCTTTCCCCTGACAATCATAATACAATGCACACCGACTATTTCATCAGTGTAGAAAGTCAAGGCCTGAACACTCTACATAGTAGGAGATGGATATCGGGAGAGTCGATACAACAAAAAGCCCAAGCTCCTAATAGGCTTGGCTATAATCAAAAGTACTCGACTCTAAGGCCTTCGAACAAGCTGGTCCATCATCCCGTGTTGGCCATAAAAAAAAAAATGCGTTAGCCCACACTAGTCACATGCTCTCTTCACACCCAGCCGGGTGCATCGGCCGGCGGCGGCGGCAACATCCCTCTCATCGTCCCATCGCGGCAAACATGAACCGACAAAAACTCTTGTGTCACTGGGCCATTAGGGAGGCCCACATCAAACATAATCAAAACACGCACTCGGAAGAAAACAAGTCCAGGGACACCTAAGCAAGGGTGCTCCGTGCACTCGTCCTCTACATCCGTAGGAACACCGTAGAACGTACCACGTGCGACAGGTGCTAGTGGCATCTCGCTAATCTGAAATGTTAGTCCCCAAAAGGGGTGAGTACAACCACTCAGCAGGTAAAAGATCCTTTTAGCTACTCACGCATCATACAAGACAATCAAGGTATCATGGTGTAGTACATATCATTCATATATACAAGCACTACTTACCTTGCAGCCATACATATGTCATCATACCATATATGTATGCGCCATCATGCACTCATCATCAAGCATCCATGCATATACCATCATGCCATAGGTGCATATACATCCATGCACTCATCATCAAGCATCCATGCATATACCATGTATACATGTCACCATACTATGCATGACTCAACTTCAATTCTCAATTTTTATTCTTTTAATTTGGCCATCGCATTTCTCTTTCCCGAGATCAAGAATTTCATTTCACATTTATTGTTCGCACCCAACTTGGCGTTGCGAGAAAAACACCCCCAGCACACACCTTTGAGCATCCGGCACCCCCAACGCTCCGGGCATCTCGGAACTCCTGAGGACATCCAGAATTACACCACTAGGCCACTGGGCATCCGGCATTTACACTCTCTGGCCGGGCATCTCGCACCCCAACTGGCATCACGAGGTATCCCCTGAGCATGTATTCAAAATACAACCGGGCATTCGGCACCCCCAACGCTCCGGGCATCTCGAAACTCCTGAGGCCATCCAGAATTACGCCACTAGGCCACTGGGCATCTGGCATTTACACTCCCTGGCTGGGCATCTCGCACCCCAACTGGCATCATGAGGTAATCCTGGGCACACACCTCCAGGCTTTCGGTATTCTCATTCATCATAATTTACATTCACATTTATGGCCCAATTTCATCATTGCATATGGTATGATGGTAACAGGATTATTTTTAGCATTTAATGACTATATGAAATGCCAAATGTCATCACACATGCAGCATGATTCAATCACTTAAGACAACATCATCCATTTTGTTCATGCAACTTAAAATAGTCCACACATCATTTCCTTTGAAACTTACAAAATCCAGCATGCATAATTTTTGAAAATATATAAATTGAATACCCAAATGACTCTAAAAAATTATGAGATTTGCACACATGATAGTCGAGACATAAAAACACACTTTTCATGAAGAATGCATATTCTAAAAATCTTCACACAAAAAGATACAGCTCACACATCACAGCATACAAATTTTCAGACACACCAGATTGCACAGTCTTAGGATTTTCCCAAATTAAATATCCAAATGGCCTTTAAAAATTATGAAATCTTACCACCTGATAGTAAAGACTCTAAGGTAGACTTTTCATGAGGACATCAAGGCCAAATTCATCCTAGATAATTAACTATAGTTGATGAAGGCCTCTATTCTTAGTACCGAAACCTCCAGACTAAACCATCACCGAAAAATCACCATTTTACCTACTTATCTTCCTTCTTTTCTTCTAAATTTTTTATATGTTTTAACTCAAGTTGTCTACTTCAACTTTCATTAAGGAGTCAAGGTAAAATTCCAAAGGAAAGTCGTCTTATTGTCCCCGAAGTCACTGGTGTTTAACAGAGCTTGTCCAGATCCAACGTCTTTAAGAGAAAATTCATTTCACTAGGCTATACTTGTTTGTTTTACCTCAAATTTGAGTATGTTGATCTTCAAGATGTCCCTTACAACTTTAATGAAGAAGTCGAAGTGAGATTCTCAATAAAAAGTTACATGCAACACCTAAAATCACCAAAAGGTCAACATGTAGTTCCAGATCTAACCGTTTTCATAGAGGGAGCATTTCACCCCTCAAAACTCATCCATTTTGCCTCAAATTTTATTATGTTATACTTTAAGATGTGATCTACAACTTTCGTGAAGGAGTCGAAGCCAAAATCCAACTCTAACATCACATGCAAGCCCTTATAACATTCTGGCTCATGCAGTTTACTCGAGAACAGTCTACTACATCAAGCAACACTCTTCAAAGCTTCGGTTTTTCACACCTTAGGCACACGAAATTCATCACCATACAATAACACATTCAAAACACAACATGCAAGAGTATATCAAGGATCTAACTTGCCTCTAAATCAAGCAAAACAAACGGAAAAAGGCAAAGCACGGTGGGGATGGACAGCTTCTTCCTCTTCTTCTTCCTTCTTCTCTCCTTTCTCTCTTCCTCTCCTCTCTCTCTCTCTCTCTCACGGTCGAAGCCTCCCCCCTAAACTGGCCACCCCTTCCTTTTATTTCCCCTTAATTGCAATCATTTGCAATTATTAGTGGCCACCCAAAATGGCCAATAGGGAAATTTCTCTTTTTGCCACTTGGCAAGCCTCATGCAAAGATGGGCTTATGGGCCTCTCCCCTCTTGTGGTCGACGGCCCATGATGGGCTTCTTGGGCCGGCCATTCGGCCCACTTTAAGTCCAACACTTCTTGGGCTTAAAGTCCAAACCTAATTAATTCAAGAATTTCCTTAAACAAGCCCATATTTAATCTTAATAATTCATATTAATTCCCTCTTTTTCAATTACCAAATTTGCAATTTCATATGGCCATAAAACTTGCTACATTAAACTATGAAAATTAAATCTAAGAGGTGCATAGCCAAAAACAAATTCTCCTTATCAAATTATCCTATAATACTAACTTTAATGATCCGTGAACATAAGATATATTTCCATCCACATAATATGTCACGCCCCGATCCTCAGGCATGCGCGAATCCCTTATCTTTGGTCGATTTTAAAATACGATATCCCAGGACTATGTATCGCCGACCCTTTCATTTATATATGCACATGCGGAAGTATTTAAAAATCCCCAGACAATAAAACAATGGGATAGAAAAGCAGGCCACAACTTTAATTATTGAAATTCACAACTACACATGTACAGGGTTCGCAAAAGAGGATAGGACCATGCTCGAGATTATCATCCCAGTCCTCCTCAGATTTTTCACCACTAAGCTCATTTTCTTCAAACTCTTCATCTCCTTCTTCTCGCTCATCTTTGACTTCAAATGCCGGCTCGTCTTCGGGAAATCTAGGGGCCTGAAATATAATCCCACAACCGGGATGAGACTATGTCTCAGCAAGTTCTACCCCCTAAGACCCGATTAATAAACTAATACACCTTAGGGCTGCCTATGCACAACATGAGTCAGAGGACTTACCTTGGCCTCAGATTCCACCTGCATGTTAGTACATATCAAATAGGCACCCAAGTAAGATCAAATCGACTTAGTCGATCACACACCAACAAGACCACTCACGGTCATTCCCAATCAATCAATCAATTCGCAAATATTAGATCAAAACAATGATCAATCGACCTAGTCGATTACATGTCATCTTGACCCTTTCTTGGTCGGCTCATCATATACTATCTATAAATCCATTCAAATTAGGACTACTCACTCCGAGCTGATAAAGTGTACTACTCGCGCTAAGCTGACATATCGCCCATATGTCGATATAGTACACCAGTATACTGCTCTCGCTAAGCTGACATATCAGAGCCCGTAGGATGATATAGTATACTATCCTGATCATTCGATCAACCACCAAGCAGCTTTCAAAGTTCAATGGCTTTATGGTCCCACCCGACCTTTCCAAGATTCAATGGCTTTATGGTCCCACCCGACCTTTTTCAAATTCAATGGCTTTATGGTCCCACTCGACCTTTCTCAGATTCAATGGCTTTATGGTCCCATCCGACCTTTCTCAAATTCAATGGCTTTATGGTCCCACCCAACCAATTTCAACACTTAGTGGCTTTACGGTCCCACCCGACCCTTTCAAGATTCGAAGCTCTGTCACCGAGCCACGTGCATTCTCCAAGAAGACATACCGAGTCTCCGAGCCCTGTGCATTCTCTAAGGCTACCTTTTTGCCAAGGTGACATATCCAATCACCGAGCCACGTGTCCTTCCCAAGTGACACTCCAATTCACCGGGCCACGTGCATTCTCCAGGTGATTTACCAACTCACTTTCGATAATGACAACCGATATCCAATGATTTCTCAATCAAATAATTAACCATCAACTCAATAGGAATAAATCCTAAAATTTCATAATTAAATCAATTCCACACGAATTAAAGCTAAAAAATAAACGGACTGCGGCATTACAATTAGCACGAAATTTCGGTCGTCGGACACCTCAACTTTAATTTCTGAAAAATAAATAAATAAATAAATAATTTCCAAAATTAAATAATTAATATTAAAATTCCATTTAACTCAAAATAAAGCTCGATTAAATAAACGGACTTCACCACGGTCATCAGCATAATATTCTTATCACTAGCCATCCCAGTTAAATTTCCGGGAAATAAATAAATAATTAATTAATTTTGGAAATTAAATAAATAAACACAATAAATTCAATTTAGCACAATATAAAGCTCAATTAAATAAACGGTCTGCACCACGATCATCCGCATAAAATCTCGGTCGCTAGCCATCCAAGTTGAATTTTCGGGAAATAAATAAATAAATAAATAATTAATTAATTAATTTTGAAAATTAATATTTAATTCCTAAAAATTCCACCTAGGCCCGATTTGCTTAATTAACACCCGATAAGGGACGGAAAAATCCCAAGAAGCATCCAATAAATACTATAGGCAATTCTCTATCTAATTACACTAATCACACAACTAATATGCAAAGCAATTAGCTAATAAATGCTAATCCATTCTAATCTAACCACTAATTACACTTAATTAATACTAATCAAACTTTAAGTATAATTAGCACACTAATAAGGCATTAGTGAGTAAAACTCACTTGCACAACACGACGACCGGGACACTGCGACGACAACGCAACGGCGGCCAAACTTGGGTCGGGCCGAGAGCTTCGCAAACCCAAAGAAACTTTGGGCTTCTAGGTTGAGCTGACTTCTTTAATCACTTGGCCTTGAAAATACTGAGTTGTGGACTGCTTGTTGGGCCAGAATTAAACTGAAAATGGGCTCTCTCTTTGGGCTGAAATAAGCTGAACTGGCCGGGCTTCTAGTGGCTGAGTTTCCTTGGGCTGAACAAGTGTGGATTATCTTAGACTAAATGTGAAAAATGCTGGGCCAAAGACAACTTTCTGATGAGCCGATCCGCTGAGATGGAGGCTCGCTGGATTTGCGAGAAATCTTCGATGGAGGCAGCCATGGATGCGAAGGAATTCTGGCGTTGAAGACGCGGCCAACGAGTCTGCTGGGTTGTCGAGCTGGAGAGAGAACACGCTGCCTTCAAATTTGTGGGAAGCAGGGTCGGTGGAAGACAAATCCTGGTGGCTTGGACGTGTGAAAGCTTGGGGAACTTCAGTGGACTTTTGGGGCTGCTTCAATCCATCCATGTGGGTTGCTGGATGGCAAGAAATTGAAGGAAGCAGCTGCGTGTGGCCACGTGAGATCTTCAAGGGTCAACCATGGAGCTCTTGTGAGCTTACTATTGACTAGAGAAATTGAAATCAAGCTATTGCCGACAAAACCTAGTGGAGGATGCGGCTTTGGTCTTCGGTGTAGCTGCGGGGCACACGATTGAGTTGCGGCCAACAAGTCCAAGAAGAGCGACGCGAGGCGGTAGCTTCGCTCGGTCTTCGAGCTGGCCGCGAGGAGTCCATGCAGTCGAGGGAAGACACGGGTGTTGAGTTGAGGGCGAGAGAAAAGAAATACACCGAGAGAGGGAGGGAGTTTTGAGGCGGCGAGATGGGGATTTGTGTGGAGAGAACTCGCACGAGGAAGATGGGGACCAAGGAGACGTGCACGGCTAGCTTGATCAATGAGGCTTAAAGTCAACAAAGCTAAGCCAATTCATTGAATGCATTGTCCCCCAAATAGTGCTCAATCTTATCCCTTTGTCTCTCAATACTTTCTTGCAAAGTAAAATCACCAAATAATCCAATTTTTGAAGCCAAAAATGCACCCATTTTCCTTGTTCCAAATTTCATCTCTTTTTCTTCGGTATCCGATTTTCCGAACAAATAAATTCCGTTGGGGTCCAAATTGAAGTCAGAAAAAGTCTAAACAACTTTCATTTGCCGATTCACTAATACCAGATGTCAAAAGTCTCTTCAAAATGGCCAATCCAAATTTTCGTTCATTTTCCGCATTTTCGACTCGGTTTTCCCTAAAAATCCTAAACTTGCCGGAATTTCCTCAAAAAGTGAGTCAACGTTCCTAGAAGAGCTGGTGACACCACAGAACTTCCAATTTCTGAAATCGAACTCAAATTGGTGGTTAATTTCACTCCAACGCGCGTTTAGTGCGCCCTAGGCTACTAGGTAGTTTTCAGAACTTTTTGGGACAAAAGACCCCTGGTCGATTTTCTTCGAGCCACGATGAACCCACTCGACACATTGACGACTCTCAATTGTCGTGAAAATCTCGAAGATTCAAATACGGACACAGGGTACCAAAGTGACAGTAAAATCAAATTAGTGTCGGTCGACGAGAGTTTTCCAATTTAGTGGAGTCACCCACGATCGGTCATTCATCTCAGTCGAACCGACGTATCTTTGATTTCAAATCGATTTTATACTGTACCGCAATGATCTCTAAAGATGAGCACGGTCGAGAAGTCGATTCATGGTCGAATTCTGAAGTCTATTTGCCCTAAAGTCCTTAATAACTCACCCAGCTAGTCTAGTTATCTCGTGAGTAGCCAACTCAGAGAAAAGCACTGTAGTCGCGCTGATGAAATGCCCAATCTATCTAATCGAAATCAGAATCCAAAAATCTGGATGTCACATAATACTTGGCCTTAAAGAAAATTAATAGCTAAAGCATAAACTAAAGGCAAATTCCATTACCTAATCATAGACTTTAATATCTCTAGAAGTTGCCCTAAATTTTGGGATGCCACATTATCCCTCCATGTAGACCTTGAAGCGTCCGCCTTTCCTTTTTTTTTTTTTGTGTTGACGCATTGCAAGTTACTAATGCTGAGCCTTCCACAGCTCGAGGCTCCAACATTATTCCCCTTCGACTTTCTTCTGCTCGGATTAGAGAGATTGTCTCTTCCAAAGAAGGGATTTCTTCTTTTCCAAGTATTTGAATCCTGACTTGGTCAAATTCAGAATTAGACCTGCCAAGAAATCATATACTCGATCCTTTTCAATGAAGGTTTTTAGAGTTGCAGCATCATCCGTGCACTTCATCTCAAATACTCAATAATGATCGAGTTCTTGCCATAGATTTTGAAGGGAATTGGCATATTCAGTCACCGTTTTGCTCCCTTGTTTTGTTGCACTTGTCTTTACCTTGATTTCATATACTTGTGCTGCATCTTGAGCCTTTGAATAAGTCCTACGAATAGAATCCCAAATCTCTTTTGCAGTTTTAAGAAACATACATGTATCACTTATGGCCGGATCCATTGAATCCCAAAGCCATGACATGATCATTGAATCCGCCTCATCCCATGCGTTGAACGTGGGATTTTCTGGTGTTGGACCTATTCCGAGAAGATGGCTGAGTCTTCCTTTACCCTTCAAATAGGTCTTGACGAATTGTGACCATTTGAGATAATTCTTTTCATTCAGCCTATAAGTTGCTCTCACATTTTGTAGATCTCTGGTCATATGGTTGGTGTTGGCCTCCTCATTTTGACCTAAAGTATCTCCAATTAGTTTTGTCTTAGACATGGATAATTCCAGGCACAAAGAAAGTACTTGGAAAGGAAGAGCAAAAAAAAAAAAAAAAAAAAGAAGCAATAAAGGTTGCAAGTGAATGAGGTTTTAAGGCAAAAATTGGGACAAATTTAGAAGCAAAGAGAGAAAAATATAGGTAAAGGGATCGCAATAATGACAGTTATGATCAGATTGTTAAGGACAAAGACAAACCTAGCAATGAAAGCTGTGATTGGAAGATTATTGCATCAATGAAGGATGCACTGCAACACTATCCCAGAAAAATGAGCCTAATGCTTTGATATCACGAAGAATTTAGAGAAAAGAATTGTGATAATTCTCTATATCTTTGTACCAGGATTACAAAGCTATTTATAGGACTTCTACAAGTACTAACTAGGAAAAAACAGATCTGTAAAATATAGCTATAATCCCACAAATTAAGGGATACTAATAAATCATTTCCTAACTAATTATTTACAGCTATTTCCTAATAATTAGGACCCAAAAATCAAGATTGAATATTCCTAATAATCAGATCCTAAAAATCAGGATAATTCAACAATTAACATTTTAGTGACATCAGGGATTTGAGTGTGCTTCTGTTTATCTTTTCTCCAGTTAAGAAATCAGTACTTGGTAAGGAGTTGCTGGGTCACGCTCATGACCTTCAGAAACTATTACCAGCCTTTTGGCGGGGTTCAAGTGGTACAGACAAACAGTTTAGACGTTTGGCAGTATTATTGACTGTTTTTCTTAAAAAATATTCTTTTATGCATGAAAGTGTGGCTCTTGCTTTAAAGGTGATATTCTTGCCACATTGGTGACATTTGGCTCACACTTGTTCTTTAGCTAGGAAGAGGTTGTTATACCATTTTCATATCTCCTGATAGTATTGTTCTAATTCCGCGAGATCCTTGTGAATCGAATACAAGTGTACTCAGCTCTAGAGTAGTTAAAGATTTAGACACCTGTAATGTGCAAGCATCCGGATTAGAATTGCAAACTTTATCGATTTACTCAAAGAAAACTGCAACCAGAAATACCAAGGCTTTAAGTTCATGCTCTACTGAGTTGCTTCAACTTTTATTGGACTTATTTGTCAATTCCATTCCTGCGACAAGGTCATACTTGAAGGTTCTCCCTCAATCACTAAAGTCTTTTTTGGCTCTATACTAAATTTCTTGCTAGTTATTTTGCACAATTGTTTTCTCCTCTCCCCTTTCATATTCATAATTTTCCACTTAATTTGGTTGTCTGAACATTTTCTCCAAGATGCTAAATTTGATTGTTGGGTTAGTCAGATTCAGACCTGCCTAATCTCCTTCCTAGTGAAGCCGCATCATTCTTATAAGTGCTGCAGAAAGTATTATGGAGACAGTTCACGTAGATGGGGTTGGCTACATGGACATATATTAGGTCATTATATGCTATTTGATATCCTATGGAAGCTTAAAACATTTTGGGATTCTAGCTAGAAGTTTCTGTCTTGTTTTTAGACCTCCCTCCAGCCCTTTTGACTTGTAAATTTTCCTTAAGTACAATTAATACTTCTGATTGCATCATTCAAGGCACTGTTTGAATTGCACGCACTAGTGGTTGCCATTGGGAGGAGCAGGCCAGGAATTTTGTTCCCATTCCCTGCCCTATGGGAAAAACATTGTTCCATCCCTGCTTTGCATGAGAGAATAGTTCCCAAGTGTGCCCCACCAGACAACAGTAGCTTTTAAAAAATCAGAAAATTAAGAGAAAAACCTTCACTGTCGGAATTCTTATATACTTTTGACTCCCTAGAATGAAGTGTGAATTCAAGATGTAGTGATCCTAAAATTATACAACTTACTTGGAATCCTCTACTCGGCATGATTGTCTTTCCTTTTCTCATGCCATTGACAATATCGAATCTTCAGATGAAAAATTATGTATATGGAGGAAAGCATTAGGTGGAGAATTGGCTGAGTAGGTTTGAAATAATGCAACATTCCATGACTGTTGAAAGTAAGTTTGGTTGGTATAAAGAGGTTAATGCAACTTTTTTTGGCATGATAAATTAGGGTGATTCTATAGGACATGTGGTCCTGTCACTTCAGGAAGCTATAGTTGAACTAATTTGAGAAAATATAATTTTGACTATCAATATAAGATTCAACGTTAACTTTTTCATGTCCTTTTCTTTTTAATTTGTAAAATATTATAAGCAAGTTGAAATTTGTGTTAACATGCACAAAAACAAGTTCATATCATTAAAATTTAAATTAGATAATATTATTTTACTTGATTATTTATTTTTCTATATTTGTTGGTTGTAATTTTATATTTTAATGTAAAATGGTGAAGGAAAATAATGGTATTGCTTTTGTGTGGTAGAAACATATGTTAGAAGCATGATAGCCATGCATAAGCTAGAATTTTTATGGTTTTTTATTATATTCTTACTGACAACAAATTATTCTTTAGAAATGGACCAAACAAAAAAAGGAAAAAAAGTCAAAGTTATGTGAGGTTGGGTTGGCATTGAAACAATGGATCGCGCACTTGTTATTAGAAAACCTCAAAGGAGAAGTTAAAAAGAATTAAAGCTATGAGAAGTGAAGTGGCATCAATGTTGTGTACCAAATGTCTACCCTCCCCGAACTCACCATGGAACACCAAAATACTTTGAAGTACTAGATTCGGTCAGATAGATTAGTTTGGTCATTGTGGAAGGGATCGTCATGCATGTGAGTTATAGAACTTTGTGGATGCTTTGTTAATTGGATCAAACTTCTGGGCACTATAAAGTGTTCGATAATTTTGCGAATGAATTTTTCAAAAGAGAGGATTGAGTCCTCTGGATTGCATTGAATTACCAAAAGGAAGCTGTATTGAGTAGCTGTCTTAAAGAACTTTAACTCTGAGATATATATTCAGTCAATGCTCACGGATTACCTTTTACTTTTCCCATTGCTTAGTAATTGACATACATAATATGAGTTAGATTATCATGCTCAGTTTTGATTTCAGGATCCTATTGGTTGCTTAGCTTCTGTCGCGGATTCTTCTGCAACCAAAGAAATTTTTGTGTCATTTCTCAAAAGATTTGGCATTCTAAATAAGAGAGATGAGTTCAAGAGGGGAAGAGATGAAATGGATGCATCAATGGACAAAGAACCAGGAAATAAGAATGTCATTGATGTAAATGCTAAAAGGTAATGGAGAGAGAATGCTTGTGGATAGAATTGTTAGCAAGCTATATTAATGATTAAAATGAAAATTCATATATGTTCACATACCCATATACACTTGACTGCTGATGATACACTTGATAGAGGGGGAGTCCTTTAGGTCACATTTGACAATTCATTGTAACAGATGTATGATTATCGATAGACCAACTCTATTTGTGAGCATCCAGAACTTCTTTCCACTGTTAGCAATTGCAGAGATTACTAGGTTGCGTCTGTATGCATAGATTCTATATTCTTCTAGCAGAATTTTGAGCTACCATGTTATGGAAATTGGGCATTGCTGTTTCCTCTTCTTGATGACATTTTGTCATCTGTCATGTTCTATGCAAGTACAATAACATCATGAGGATGCATCCAATAATAAATCCACTCTTGTCATGTTCTATGCAAGGTCTTCCCCCCCCTCTCTTTCTTTCCCTGAAAAAAAAAAAAAAAAAAACCAAAAAAGAAAAGTATGAAGAAAAGAAAGAGCACCCTCACACCCCTTCATACAGAGTGATGAATCCACTCCGGTTATAGTACTAAGAGAATGCAGTTTCACCCAAGTGCTTGCTACTGGAGATATCCTCTTTTCTTATCAAAGGAGCACAGAAGGATCTCATTGATTTGGTGTTTAGCTTTGTTAAAGACACTTTTCAGGTGTGCATTGACTTTAAGAATAGTAGCTTTGTTTTCTTGATTTAATGGATGAGTTTAGTGATTTCTATAGCCTAAATCATTCATGAATTTTCTTCCACAAGCAATGACCATGGCCATGCTGAAGCCTATAATGCTTTGAGCAAAATTTTGGAGGTATGTTTGTGTGGTATCTCCATTCAAGATATATTCTTACCTGGAAGTGATTGTTTTTCTGTCATTTCTATTATGCAGGTGCATCCCTGGTTTTGTTCATCTCAATATTCGCAGTTGATTGATTTACTAATTGGCCTAAGGACTCCATCTGATATTGCAACTCTGAGAAGCCACTTTGCCTGTTTCCATGTTCTGATAGTTCATGCATTAAAGGTCAGAATGTTTCTTGTGGCAATGCAGTACTTCTTTTCTTTAGTATGTTTGGTGTCTACTATTCTTGTGAAAAAAGTGCAGAATTTTATGTCCTTCATTTTTAGTGTATATATAACGTTTTGACGTAAATAGAAGCCATTTCTTGTTCTTTTCGTAAACTGAATATGAGCTATGTCCTGGGCTGGTTGTCTTGGAATAAGAGTGCAATGAGCCTTTAAGAAATGTCTTAATCCTGTGTTGTGAAAACAGCTCAAGATTAGTCCCACTAAAAAGAAAAGTATACGACATATATTCAAGAAGAAATTGCATTTCTTCTTCATAATAAATTTCTCCTCGCGTTTCATGGTTTTATATTCTTGATGTGCTAGAACAGTTATTTTAGCAGTTCTTTGAGTTTGGCTTTTGTTCTATTTTTGTTGCCTAGATTGTATGCTGCAGGTGAGTAGCTATATCACAATCCTTAAATTAAATACTATTCCATTTTTTGTTTTGGCCCCACAATATATTCGCATGCCTCCTACTTGGGCAATTCCCTCCATCTCAAAGGAATTTCTTAAAATGTTTCATGGATGTCCTTCAGTTGAAGTTTGCCTTTGGAAATTTGATGTTAAGACTTGATCTAAGAGCAGGCCTTTCCCTTCCTAGAGGAAATTCGAATTTCACCCTCACAGCAGATGTAACGTCTGTATGATGTGCCTGTATTTGTGAATATGAAGACTCTTAAACTTTTTTCACTTTTCCAAACTCCTAAATGGATGGATGGCTAACAGCTTCTTGTACAGAGCTAAGCATGGAGTATTTCATCACCCTTTTATTTTTTTATTGAACTTTGTGGAAATCAAAAAAATTAAAACTGATCTTTACCAAAAAAAAAAAAAACTGATTATATAAGTGGTATTTTGCTTAAAGAACCTAACAGATCAGTTTTCGCCAATCTCACAATTTTTTAAATTTCTAATAACCTGATCCTACTATCATCATTTGATAAAGGCTAGTAAATACACCTAGAGGGGGGGTGAATAGGTGTTCATGAAATTCTTTTTCAAACCTTTAACCAAAATCCTTTGGCTTGAAAATAAAGTCAAAAATAAATGAATCACGCAGCTATTAAAATAAATAAAGTGGGGAAAGAGAATTTTGACACAAAGATTATAGTGGTTCGGCTTATTGTAAACCGACGTCCACTCTCCACACTGGCAGCCAACTGGCTGTAATCACTATGTAGCAATTGAGAGCTTTACAATATACGATCTAGACTTTTTTTGTTGAAAGTCTATTCTACAGCTTCTCGCAATTTCACACTGTGAGAATAAGGAGTTTCAGAGGATCGAACTTCGAGATTTTCTATTGGCTCACCTATTTCGAACAACTTCGACACACCTTAAATATCCCTTCGTGCCTCCATAGCCGTTAGCACTTTCCAAGAGTTCATCTAATCTACCCGTTGGAATAAATCAATTTAGGTGATCTTCACGTTGTCGAATATAAGTGGAAGATAGCTCGTCAATCCTGCTCGCCCATACAATCAAGATCTTGAGTTTCCAAAAGTGGATCATTCCAAAACTTGCTTGATCTTCAGCGGATTAATTCCAAAAAATCTTTCGAGCTTAGAATCACAGCCAGATATCTTTGACGGATAAGGAAGATAATATCCAAATCTTGATTTCCTTAACCGTAAGAATAAACTGCTGACAGCTTGGCAAAATCACAAAACTGAGTCTGACTGACTTCATACTTTAATAGGGTCTAGAGGTCATTAGACCATAACTTCTGGGTCTGCTAACCTTCAGACGGAAACGCTTGGGTCTTGAACTCTTCAGACTTAAGCGACTGAGTCTTGGATTCTTCAGACTTAACTGATGAAGATGTTTTGTTAACTTCAAAACTCATAAGAGATTTTTCTTCAACAATCTCTCATTTTTTGATGGTGACAAAACACCTCGGCGGATTCATAAGCTCATAACCTGCAAAGAAAACTCATACATATTTTGAGGAATACTTCTACAAACACAGAAAGATGTTAGTCCAAAAACATTTATCCTCACAAATATAATGATCTTGTAAGTTCACAAATCTACAGATCCAATCATCAAACCAGTGCATAAAGTCATAGGTTCAAATATTTAAACAACCCAAAAGTTTAAAGTCATAAACATAAACAGTCTAAAAACAAAACAAACGAAATAAAAGTTCAAATAAGTTCAAATCTCAAATCTCAAAGCTCTCCCCCTTTTTGTCCCATCAAAAGGAGGTAGAGGTATCAAGAATGAGGCTGATAAAATTCAGGGCTCTTTGGGAATGCGAACAAGATGGTATTCATCGAGCGAGTGCATTGTCTTCTCAAGTCTGGTGAGAGCTTTCTTTACTGAATCCAACTTAGTACCCTTCAGATTCGATTCCACTTGAAGTTTGAGGGCATTGATTTGGTCTTGCATTGACGAGTAAGTAGCCAGCATTGCTTTCTTGAGGTCTCTCAGCTCGTAATCCATCCCAAAAACCTGCTGTGACAGCCCGAGCGACGGTGCGCGGGGAAGAGGGATGGCGGTGCGTCCGCACCTCAGTCTCTGGACGTGCGCAAGGAAGGGGTCTCTGTCCCACATCGCCTAGGGAGGGAGTTCTGGGCTAGTTTATAATGGCTTGGGTCCCTTTAATCTGTATAACGCGTTTTAAAAGCCGTGAGGGAGGGAAATGGTTTCGTGCAATCCCATCCAAAGCGGACAATATTATACAATGGGGCCCAGGTCATTACAAATGGTATCAGAGCCAACTCCCGGCCGCGTGTGGGGCCACAGCGAGGGCGCTGTGCTCCCAAAGAGGGGAGAGTGTGACAGCCCGAGCGACGGTGCGCAAGGAGGAAGGATGGCGGTGCGTCCGCGCCTCAGTTTCTGGACGTGCGCAAGGAAGGGGTCTCTATCCCACATCGCCTAGGGAGGGAGTTCTGGGCTAGTTTATAATGGCTTGGGTCCCTTTAATCTGTATAACGCGTTTTAAAGCCATGAGGGAGGGAAATGGCTTCGTGCAATCCCATCCAAAGCGGACAATATTATACAGTGAAGCCCGGGTCGTTACACCTGCTTTTTAAGGTCCAGCATGATATCCAACAGTTGTGAAAATGTTGTTGAATTAGCATTACTTGAACTAGGACGAGCAGACTCCGTTCTTGGAGTTTGAAAGCTAGGTGCTTCTTTTTCAGCCCTGTGCCCGTCAGATGGAGAGGATTCTTCAATCTCCGGAAAGTGTGATGCGTAAATGTCTTCTCGATCAGCACCTGACTTACTGACTTCACTTGTATGAATTGGCGATAAAGTACCTTGATCTGCAGCAGCTCCCCCTGTTTTGTTGCCAGTGGGTGGAGTCAAGTATTTTTCGCCAAAAACCATTTCATCTTCAGCAGTGTGATGCAGTTCAGCCTCCTTTCCAGAGTGTTCTTGAGCAAAAGATGGCTCAAATTCTTCAGCAAAATCTTCTTGAGCCTTGCTTTCCTCTTCATTTCTCCTTTTTCTCTCTTCCTCTTCTCTTCTGACTTAATCTTCTTCTCTTCTTTGTTCTTCCTCTTCTCTTTTCTGTCTCTCCTCTTCTCTCCTCTGTTTCTCTTCTTCTTTCCTCTGTCTCACTTCTTCTTCTTTTTTTCTCTTCCTTTCCTCTTCTCTCTTTCTCTGTTCTTCCTCTCTTCTCATTCTCTATGCTTCTTCTTTTGCTTCTGCTTCTCTCCTTGCTCTCTCTTGATTATCAGCTCTCAAACTGACTGTGCTCCTTAACCTTGTAAGAGCAGAAAGAGTCATGGCATCATCAAAATCTTCTTCATCATCCTCATCCTGTAGGATGACTTTCCTTCTCTTTTTCTCGGGAATAGCCATGGGCTCTTTGCCCTTTCTTTTGGCAGCAGCAGTAGCAAACTCTTTGGAAGGTGTCTTCTCCTTGATCCCTTCCAAAGGAGTGTTCAACTCTTGAAGTTTCATCTTCATCACCATTTTATATCCCACAAGCATCAGACTTAAGCTGGTCAGGCATAAAGGTGCAGGAATTTGTACCTTGAAATGCCTAAACAACTTGGTGATAAGAGATGAGTAAGGCAATTGGCCTTTATCCTTAACCACTATCTTGTACATGTGGAATAGGATAACATGGGGAAGTGAAAAGGGCCTGCCTTCATTGAGAGCAAACATGAGTTTGGCTTCTGATTTTGAGACGTCAATTTTTGAAGTTGCCTTCAGTCTGAGACAATTGATGATAATTTTGTACAGCAGAACATTAGAGGCATTCATCCTAGTGTCAGATATTTTGCCTTCCAAACTCCTATCTCGCACAATTTCAAGAGTAGCATATGCTATGGACACTTTAATTGGTTGGAAACACCCTCTTTCCACCCCAATTATATCAGCAATAGTGTCAACATCCACAACAAATTCTTTGTCCATAAAAGTGAAGGACAACCTGTTTGCATCTAAAAACGACAAGTTGGAGTAAAAATATGCTGTCAATTCAGGATAAGCACTTGTCACGTCTGTACAGAACTTCTCAAGTTGCAGCCTAGATAATTTTTCCCTGAGATTTACCTTGATTGAGTCAAGGAAATCGAAATCCACACTTCTAGGATTCATAACTCCTCTCTTCAGCAACTTAGTATAGATCCGCTCATGTTCTCTTGATTGAAATAAACTTGCTTGGGGAAAAATGATGTTTACTGCCACACCCATCCGTGGTTGGAATTGAGAGAACAACCTTTCATCATCATCCATTGGCTAATTAGCGGTTCCAAACCGCAAGTCACTAGGTTTATTTTCGAGTGTGCTCTTTGCGAGCCATTTTCCAACAATACCTAAATCTTCCATTTCTCGCAAGAAAATATATTTGTTTCTATATCCTCTTTCCTTCAGAAACTCATCTATTAGCCTTAACTCTGTACCCCCATCTTTCAACTTTCTATACAGAGAATACGCAAGCTTGGGTCTCAAGGTTCTTACCGGTGCAGCCTCAGTAATTTCTTCCTCCTCAAACTATTGACTCAAAGTCTCCTTTTGTGGAGAATCTTCTTCACCCGTTAAATCCACTCTGATAGGACCCTCTTGTCGCCTCTGTGGTCCCTTTCCAGCAAGTCTTGATGACTTTCTTGAAGACATGCTTGAATCGTGAGCAAGTACTCAACTTGTTCGCAAAAAGGTTTGATTTTTGCTGAGTAAAGAAATCAAATAGGGATGCTAGTGGAGAATTTTTTAGGCTTTTAGGGTTTTAAGAGGAAGAAAACGAGATGACTTTTGAACGTTGTGACGGATGAAGACGACGATTCGGGAGTATAAATAGCAAGGAAAGATAAAAAAGAGATACTGAGCCGTCGCTAGAAGGAAAAAAGAAAAACTGCCAATTTTGAAAAAGTAAACTGCAAATTTTGAAAAAGAAAGCTGTCATAATTATGTTAGAAATCGAATAAAAAGCAGATTTCGATATTTCAAAAACAATTATTAATTTAATACAAAATAAAGAATAATGAAACACGCAATCAGACTTTACATCAGAGTCTGAGAGTTTCCAGACTTTACCTCAAAGTCTAAACTCTTTCAGACCTTACCTTTGAGTCTAAACACCTTCAGACCTTACCTTTGAGTCTGAACTCTTCAAAATTCTAATTTAGAGTCTGAACTTCTTCAAATCTTACGACAGTTTTGAGCGAATTGATTCAAAGTGAGCTTTCTCTAGGGGCTTTGTGAATATGTCCGCCAATTGGTTCTTTGAATCAATGAACTGAATCACCACTTCACCATTTTGAACATGGTCTCTAATGAAATGATGCTTTATTTCGATGTGTTTTGCTCTTGAATGAAGTATTGGATTCTTTGTAAGGTTGATCATGCTAGTGTTGTCACACTTGATTTCTGTGCAAGATTCTTCAACTCCAAAATTTTTCAATTGTTGTTGCATCCATAATATTTGAGAACAGCAACTCACAAGAGCTATGTATTCTGCTTCAGCGGTTAAAAGAGCTACGGTACCCTGTTTTCTTGAGAACCAAGATACTAACCTATTTCCCAATAGTTGACATGTACCTATAGTGCTTTTCCTATCCACTTTACAACCAGCCAGGTCAGCATCAGAATATCCAAGGAGAGTAAAGTCTCCATCTTTGGAATACCAGAGACCTAGCTTAGATGTGATCGCAACATATTTGATAATACGCTTCACAGCAATCATGTGAGATTCTTTAGGATTAGATTGAAATCTAGCACAAATACAAACACTGAATAAAATATCAGGTCTAGATGCAGTAAGGTAAAGAAGTGAACCAATTATGCTCCTGTATAGTTTTTGGTCTACACTCCTTCATTCTTCATCTTTGTCCAGCTTTAACGAGCTTGACATAGGAGTTTCTATCTTTTTGCAATTCTCCATTCCAAACTTCTTGATGAGGTCTTTTGCATACTTTTCTTAGTGGATAAAAGTTCCTTCTTTTGATTGTTTGACTTGAAGTCCCAAAAAAAAAATTCAATTCACCTATCATGCTCATTTGAAATTCATTCTGCATACATCTCGAAAAATTCTTGCAAAGATTTTCATTAGAAGAAACAAATATTATGTCATCAAGATAAATTTGAACAATTATGAAATCCTTCCCTTCTCTTTTGATAAATAAAGTATTATCTACTTTACCTTTGGAAAAACCACTTTGAATTAAAAAATTACTTAACCTTTCATACTAAGCTCTAGGTGCCTGTTTTAAACCATATAAGGCTTTCTTCAGCTTAAAGACAAGATTTGGTTTTCTTGGATCTTCAAATCCTAGCAGTTGTTCAACATAGACTTCTTCTTGGATAATTCCATTTAGAAATGCACTATTCACGTCCATTTGGAATAACTTGAAATTTTTAAAGCAAGCAAAAGCAAGAAGTAATCTTATAGCTTCTAACCTTGCTACCGGAGCATAGGTTTCATATAGTCGATTCCTTCTTCTTGTGTGTAACCTTTTGCCACGAGTCTTGCTTTGTTCCTCACCACATTTCCTAGTTGATCCAGCTTGTTCCTGAAAACCCATTTAGTACCAATAATTGAATTGCCTTTTGGCTTAGGAACGAGTTCCCAAACATTGTTGATTTTGAATTGATTCAATTATTCTTGCATGGCTTCAATCCAGCTTTCATCTTTCAATGCATCTTCTATAGTCTTGGGTTCAATCTCAGAAACAAGTACTAGAGCACTAAATTCTTCACGCCTTTTCGATCTTGTACGAACTCCTTCATCAATATTGCCAATGATGAGATCTGCAGGGTGACTGGATTTATGCTTCCAATTTGTAATTGGTTTTTCACTTTGCTGAGTCTCTGTTTCAGTTGGAGCCACTGATTTGGTTTGCGGTTGAACATCTGAGACTTGATTTTCTTCAAGGAAATTCGTAGACACTTGGCCAGATTCACAATCTTCAAGTTAAGTCTGATTTTGAATTGAGTCTTCGAACTTTACGTTCATGGATTCTTCCATAGTTTGTGTCCTTTTGTTGAAAACTCTGAAGGCTTTACTTGTCATTGAGTAGCCAAGGAAAATTCCTTCATCTGATTTTTCTTCAAACTTGCCAATTTGACACTTGAATTCTTTAAGATAAAGCATTTGCAACCAAATACATGAAAAAAAGAGACGATAGGTTTCTTACCTTTGAACAATTCGTAAGATGTTTACTCTAAAACAGGTCTTAGAAAAATTATGTTTATAATGTAGCATGCAGTTGAAGTTGCTTCAGCCCAAAAATGAGGTGAAATATTACTTTCAATCAAAATAGTTGTGGCATCCTCAATTTTATAACCTATCAAGGTGAGAGGTTATGGTCAATTGGAATGGCAATAAAATTTTGAAGTGTGGAAATTGTGACTAATTGAGTGGTGTGGCCTTGGGCATTAATCTAATAAGTCATGATTTAATTAGGTTAGTGAGGGTGGCGGATATGTGTTGCAATGATAATTATTAAGTGGCCATAGTAGCTATGGTGTGTGTGTGTGTGTGTGTGTGTGTGACTAGATTTGCTAGTGGAATTTGTTGTACTTGAGTATGTGATTATAAAAATGTGTGGCCAAGTGTTATTTTGCTGGATTAAGACTTAAATTAATTAGATTAATGGTTAAATTAAATGGACTAACTAAACCTATGTAGGGGACTTCGGCCAAGGAGGGACCGAGTGTGTGTGTACGTGTGAGTGTGATGTGTGTGTGCTGTGTGGTGATGTGGCGCCACATGTCACTAACTAAGGAGGAGTAAGAGAGAGAGAGGAGGCCGGTTGAGTGAGTGGAGTGGGTCGATCAAGAGGAAAGAGAGAGAAGGGAGAGAGAGAGAGAGTCGGGCGAGCAAGGAGGAAGGAGAGCCGAGGGAGTTGCGCCGTTTCTTCACCGATTCTGCCATTTTTCTTCACCGAATCTAGCTGAATCAAAGGCAAGATAATCTTTCTAGTCCTCTCATGCTTCTTGTGTTGTGATTTAGAGGTAGAAATCGTGAGCTTACCGACTGAAATGACAAAATTTTGAGGAAGATCAAAACCGGGTAGGTTCGGGTTTTCAAGAACCAGTGTGTGCGGTTTGCTTGCATGTCTCTGTAGAGTGTGTTAGAGGGAGAATTGAGTCTTGAGTTCTTCAAGGAAGTTGTTGTACACTTCCTGAGCTGCAACATAGTCAAAAATAAGAATTTTTGAAGGTGATTTAAGGGGTGAAAATCGAATTCTTTGGAGACGGGGTGTTCTCAGGCGAACCAGTGAACCCGTCTGGATGATTGCTAGTTGTTCACATGGTTACAGGGGAATTTCAAGTCGGTTTCTTCTAATGAAATGTTGGAGACATTCTGGGTAACCACATACTAAAATTTGAGCTTAATTAGTCTAGGATAGCTAGGTTAATTTCCTGAATCTTTCTGCCGTTGAAATCGGGAAGCTGCTGGATAGAGTATCAGTTAACCCTGTTGGCTTAATGCGTGTTGTTCATGTAGTTCTGTGGGGTATCTCAATTTGATGTCTTCTAATGAATTGTTTAGGACTTCATGATGTATCTTGTGGTAAAATTTGAGCCTATTCCAGTGAGTGTAATTTATCTTGTTAGCCGTGTAACTGTGCATAACTGAATAACAGTTGGAAGTTGTTGATTTTTAAACTATAATTTGTAGGTCGAATTTGAAGACCATTTCTTCTAATGAAGTGTTTATTTACCTCTTGGCTATGACGTGTGAATTTCTGGGAATTTTTAAGGGCAAATTAGTGCCTCAATTTCGTGATATCTTACATGGGTGTAATCTGGAATTTTTCTGGACAAGTGCTAAATGTGGCCGAAAATGAATGTGGCAACATTATATATTCTCATATCATTTTCTTAAGTATAAATGACCTTTTCAATTGCTGTTTTATGTATGGACCTAGACTATTATGTCTAATAGTGACTGACATGAGGTTCTAAGAGTTTCTTAATTGGATTATATGCTGGATTTTTGGATATTTCTTTTAATTACTCTATGCCGATGGTAATATGAACTATATTTGATGAGTAATGCATGCTGAATCTTCAAAGTGCATGCGGAATTGATGGAGTGTCTTCTTGAGGTGTATGTACACATGCCATGTAGGGTTGATACATGGGCATTCATTGTTAAATTCACTTGATACATGTGCTGTGCATGCTGTATTTATGATGAGATCATTGACTCGAGCATGTAGACTTTTGGCACGTGAATGTGATAAATGTACGCATTGTTGTCATGCTTGAGTTCCATGGACATGTTTGTGAATCATGCATGGAAAAAGAAACCGTTGCATGACATGCATTGATTTTACCTCGGGAGTGTCGGGATGCCCGGCCAGGGAGTGAAAATGCCGGATGCCCAGTAGCCCTGTGTGCATAAATCTGGATGGCCTCGGAGTTGAGATGTCCGCGTGTTGGGGGTGCCGGAAGCACGGAGTGTGTGAGTCGTGATTGCCTCGTGATGCCAGTTGGGGTGCGAGATGCCCGGCCAGGGAGTGTAAATGCCGGAAGCACGGATGGTGTGTGCCGTGATGCCTCACGATGCTAGTGTTGGGTGTTAGATGCCCGGAATGTGCGGGGCCCGGAAGCTGGTTGGTTCTTACCGGGATTTACATGTGAATTTACATGAGCTTGGTACATATGTGCATGAGCATTGTGATATCGTGGCATGGGACATGGTGGAAACTGTACACGACATTATTGATATGCATGCTTGAGCATAAGTCGAATTGGGCGTGTGAGTTTTATATATGGCATGAGACATTGATATGTGCATATCTACCCATTATGTTAATCCGTGATGTGCATGGGTACCTGTATTGAATAAATACCATGAATGAATTGCATTCGATTTCCAAGTTGGATATGTACATGCTACACTTGAGTGTTGGATTGTGAGCATGATGAGTTCATAGCTTGGTGACCGAATGCATGTCTATGAGGTTCGTGTGATGTTGTGATTAGGTTGCAATGCAAGGTATGAGTAGTCTAGAAATTTTATCTTTCTTTGAGTGGTTGTACTTACCCCTTTGGGGACCTATATTTTCAGCTTAGCCGATATGTCCGTGCCGCCGATCGCCCTGGTGTGTATTACGGGATTCCCTGTGATTTTGAGGTCGGGTCATCCGGTTTCCAAGCCCGATGATACCGGGCGTTCTTACTTCCGTGTCACCTTTGTCAGTACGTTATGAGGTGGGCTTGCTCGGTGGCCCAATTTTCCAAGAATACGTTTCGATATTCCCTGTCAAGATGGGGAAATGGGGAGCATGTTACCACCGCCTCCTAGCCCTCCAGGTTGGCGATAGACCCCGATGGTACCCAGGGAGGATGGCGGGAATTTTGGGCCGACCGGTCTTTGCCAAGAGTGGATGGTTTTCTTTCTTTTTATTAGCCTTTTGTATAGGCTACTTTTGATGATCGATCGAGAGGGTAGTGTAGAGCTGTTCATGGTGTTGTTATTATGATGTATCCTACCCCAAACGATAAGAAAGCTATCCATTCCTTAGTAAATAATAGCAGAGCCGTTTCATGGTATACTTTTATGTTATAGTGTGTGCATTGCCCCTCATATGTTGTTTGGGATAGTTGTGAGATTTGCTTCCGCTATTTGTGTGATGCGCAGGGACCGTTTTAAAAAAAAAAAAAATGTTGTGAGCTTAAGAGATACAACTCTTTTTAGAAAGTTAAAGGATGTTCAATATGACTGTAATAGCCTCCAGGGTGTTTTGGGGGTGTTACAGACCGGGGTTGGTATCAGAGTAGTAGTGTTGTGATAAGGAGTCTCATTTGGAAAGTGAGGAATATGAGGACAATGCGCACCTAGGATATTATACTACCCCAGCTAGTGTCTAGCCTTGGGAGGGGGACGAGTGATAAAGATATACTCATAGATCCTTGTTAGATTGACATTAGGTTGTCAGTAACACGTTGATGTTACTTATATTTTGTGGTAACTGGATTTTGGAGACAAGGGGACTCATATTATTCTTGAGGCAATGCTTGAAAATGCGGGGAAAAGCATGGTGCGACCGGAAGTTCCCATCATGCAAGAGCTGGACCTTCCGTTCCAAGGGCTGAACCCCGAATGGAAGTTATCCCGCAAGCATTAGCCAATATTGGAAATTTGATGGAAAGACAGGCACAAAGCAATAGCCTGGAGCGAACGTCGTACTCGGGGTTAGTGGAGCAATTCTTGAGGTTAAAGCCACCTAAATTCGGTGGAATGGGAAGCCCCGAGGAGGCGGAACACTTGGATAGATGGAATGGAGCAAATTTTCAAACTGTTGGGCTGCACCGATGATGAGAGAATTGTTTTGGAGAATACCACTGGAAGGGAATGCCAAATTTTGGTGGAGAGCTTCAAAGGATACGATTTTTCCACCAGGTACTCCTATGAACGGGATGAATTTGTCGAGCCTTTAATAGAAAACATTTTTCTAATCGTGCCAAGGATCGAAAGATCACTGAATTTGTCCAGTTAGAACGAAGGAGATGACAAAGTGGATCAATATGAGGCCAAGTTTTCTGAATTGTCTAGGTATGCTCCCAGTTGGTTGAGGATCCGAAGAGAAAGCAAAAAGATTTCTTAAGGGATTGAGGACCAACATTAGGAGACAGTTGGTACCTTTAAATATAAGGAATTACACCGAAGTGTATGAGAGGGCGCAAGCGGTAGAACAAGAAATTGAAAGAGAACAACTGGAAAGCAGGAAACAAGTGGGCTGTCCTGGAGATATAAAGCGAGGTAAGAGACCTTATGTGAGTCAAGGACAGAACTGGACACCTAAGAAAAAGGGTAATTTTGGGAGATTTAGCAAAGGAAAGGAAGGTATAAGTATGGGAAGGATGCCTAATAGGAATGATGAATGTTCCAGATGTGATGGGAAACATGGACTGGCCCCCCTTTGGACCGGGGTTAAAGTGTTATGGGTGTGGACAAGTGGGTCACTTGAGGAGGAGTTGTCCGAAAGAAAGATCTCAAATGAGTTCCGGCTCGATCCGCCAAACGCAACAAAGTGCTGCCAAACCTAGTGCACAAAGGAGTTCCCAAAGACCACCAGCGCAAGGAAGGGAGTATGTAAAGTCACTCGGGAGGAAGCGGAAGCTTCCAAGGATGTCATTTCAGTGTACGATTCGATAAATGATAAGAAGGCATATGCATTGTTTGATACGGGTGCTACACATTCATTTGTATCCGAAAGGTATAGGCAATTGAATAAGATAGAGACTATACCACTTGAGACCCCTCTATGTGTTTCTATGCCGTTAAAGGATGTGGTTTTATCTACCTTGGGATGTAGGAATTGTAAGATAACTGTGGGAGGAAAAGATATGGAGATAGACTTGATTGTTATGGCTATGTATGATTTTGATGTGATTATAGGAATGGATTGGCTTCATAAATATCAGGCTAAGGTAGATTGTTACAAGAAGATAATTTACTTTGCTTTGCACGATCGAGTCTAGTTGTGAATTTTTGGGAAGTCGAGTTCATCTATCTATGCCTATTGTTTCGGCCATGGAAGCTTGTAAATTGCTTGATGATGGATGTCAAGGATATTTAGCCCTGGTTAAGGACTATAATCAAGAAGAACCTAAGATTGAGAAGATTAAGATTGTGAATGAGTTTCAAGATGTATTTCTGAAGAATTACCGGATTGCCACCGGATAGAGAAATTGAATTTGAGATTGAGTTGATGCACGGAACAACACCGATATCCGAGCCTCGTACGAGAATGGCACTAGTAGAGCTAAAGGAATTGAAAGTGCAACTACAGGAACTGCTGGATAAGGGATTCATCAGACCGAGTGCTTCGCCATGGGGTGCACCAGTGTTATTTGTGAAGAAGAAAGATGGGTCGATGCGGTTATGTATTGACTATCGGCGATTGAATCAGGTAACTACTAAGAATAAGTATCCTCTGCCTAGAATTGATGATCTTTTTGATCAACTTCAGGGAAGTTCAGTCTTTTCTAAGATTGATTTAAGATCAGGGTATCATCAGTTAAAGATTAAAGAGGAGGACATTCCCAAGACTACATTTAGAACTCGTTATGGACATTATGAATTTCTTGTGATGCCATTTGGATTAACGAATGCACCTGCTGCCTTTATGGATTTGATGAATAGGGTATTTAAGCCTTATTTGGATCAATTTGTGATTGTCTTTATTGATGATATCTTGGTATATTCTAAAGGACTTAAAGAACATGAGCAACATTTGAGAACAGTTTTCTGACTACGAGGGATCATAAGTTGTATGCTAAGTTTAGTAAATGTGAATTCGGTTGGATCAAGTGATGTTTTTAGGACATGTGATATCGGGAGAAGGAATATCGGTGGATCCGGCGAAGGTTGAGATGGTAATCAATTGGCCAAGACCGACTACACCTACTGAGATACGAAGTTTTTTAGGATTGGCTGGTTATTATAGGAGATTTATTGAAGGATTTTCTTTGTTGGCAAGTCCTTTGACAAGACTAACCCGAAAGAATGTGAAATTTGATTGGGATGGGGAGTGTGAAAGGAGTTTTCGAGAACTTAAGAGGAAATTGACTATAGCTCTAATTTTAGCCTTACCCCCTCGGATCCGATGGTTTTACAATCTACAAGTGATGCTTCTCATAAGGGACTCAGGATGTGTTTTAATGCAGCATGGCAAGGTTATAGCCTATGCATCCAGACAGTTGAAACCTCATGAGCTGAATTACCCAACCCATGATCTAGAATTAGCAGCTATAGTGTTTGCCCTAAAGATATGGAGACACTACTTATATGGGGAAAGGTTCGAGATTTACACAGATCATAAAAGTTTGAAGTATCTATTTTCCCAGAAGGAGTTAAACATGAGGCAAAGGCGATGGATGGAGTTGCTGAAGGATTATGATTGTGAGATAAAGTACCATCCAGGAAAGGCAAACAAAGTAGCAGATGCTCTCAGTCGCAAATTAGCTTTGGAGATAGCTAGCTTAAGAATAGCGAGAATGGAGCTTGTTAAAGTCTATAACGGACTCGAATTTAAGTTCAAGTAAATTGCTTGACCGGTATGTTGAGTGCATTGAGGATTGAACCCGAGATTATCGGGAAGGGTTAAAGCTTTACAAAAGATGATCCAGAGATTCGGAGATAAAGAATCTGTGTCTTTAGGAAAGAGACCCGAGTTCCAAATTTCAGAAGATGGAGTGGTAAGGTGCCAAGGGCGACTCGTGTTCCCAACAATGAAGAATTAAAGAGGGAAATTTTGTCAGAGGCACATAAGAGCAGCTATAGTATTCACCCTGGAAGTACCAAGATGTATAGAAATCTACATCCACAGTTCTGGTGGAATGGTATGAAGGCAGATGTAGCCAAGTATGTATCCCAATGTTTAACTTGTCAGCAAGTAAAGGCGGAACATCGTAAACCTGCAGGACTTCTACGACCTCTGGACATACCAAAATGGAAATGGGAACATATAACCATGGATTTTGTACAAGGGCTACCAAGAACGTCAAGTGGTTATGATTCCATATGGGTAATAGTGGATCGCCTGACGAAGTCTGCTCATTTCTTAGCAGCTCGTGCTAATTATTCTATGGATAAGTATGCAGAGGTATACATAAGACAAGTCATACGTTTACATGGAATTCCGGTGACCATTACATCTGATAGAGACCCGAGATTTACTTCAAATTTTTGGAGGAGTCTTCGGGATGCTTTAGGGACTAAGCTTCAATTCGATCTTTTGCTTTTCACCCTCGACGGATGGACGGACGAAAGAATAATTCAGATATTGGAAGATATGTTGAGAGCTTGTGTAATGGATTTCAAAGGAAATTGGGATGAAAGATTACATTTGGTAGAATTTGCTTATAACAACGGTTACCGAGAAAAGTATAGGTATGGCTCCATATGAAGCATTGTATGGTAGAAGATGTAGAACTCGTCTGTTGGGATGAAACGGGGGAAAAGAAATTGACCGGACTCGAGTTAATACGAGATCACAACGAAGTGGTAGGTACCATTAAGAAAAGGCTCAAGACAGCTCAAGATAGACAAAAGGATTATGCAGATAAGCGAAGAAGACCTCTACATTTTGAGGTAGGAGATCATGTATTTCTTAAAGTGTCCCCCTGTAAGAGGAGTATCTAGATTTGGTATCAAAGGTAAGTTAAGCCCCGAGATATGTGGGACCGTTTGAAATACTTGAAAAGGTTGGAAATGTGGCTTATCGGTTAGCATTACCGCCGAAGTTGGGAAATCTACATGATGTATTCCATGTATCTATGCTGAAGAAATATCAACAGACCCTAGTCATGTTCGGACCATGAGACTATTGAAGTGAATGAGGAAGTGAGATATGTTGAAGAGCCGTGCAAATCTTTTGGATCGAAAGGAACAAATTCTCGGGACTAAGAGAATTCCATTAGTTAAGGTATTATGGCAACACCATGGTATGGAAGAAGCTACCTGGGAAAGTGAAGATGTAATGAGACAGAAGTATCCTCATTTGTTCAAAGAGACGTAATCGATGCCTAAAATTTCGAGGTCGAAATTTCTTAAGGTGGGGAGAGTTGTGGCATCCTCAATTTTATAACCTATCAAGGTGAGAGGTTATGGTCAATTGGAATGGCAATAAAATTTTGAAGTGTGGAAATTGTGACTAATTGAGTGGTGTGGCCTTGGGAATTAATCTAATAAGTCATGATTTAATTAGGTTAGTGAGGGTGGCGGATATGTGTTGCAATGATAATTATTAAGTGGCCATAGTAGCTATGTGTGTGTGTGTGTGTGTGTGTGACTAGATTTGCTAGTGGAATTTGTTGTACTTGAGTATGTGATTATAAAAATGTGTGGCCAAGTGTTATTTTGCTGGATTAAGACTTAAATTAATTAGATTAATGGTTAAATTAAATGGACTAACTAAACCTATGTAGGGGACTTCGGCCAAGGAGGGACCGAGTGTGTGTGTACGTGTGAGTGTGATGTGTGTGTGCTGTGTGGTGATGTGGCGCCACATGTCACTAACTAAGGAGGAGTAAGAGAGAGAGAGGAGGCCGGTTGAGTGAGTGGAGTGGGTCGATCAAGAGGAAAGAGAGAGAAGGGGGAGAGAGAGAGAGTCGGGCGAGCAAGGAGGAAGGAGAGCCGAGGGAGTTGCGCCGTTTCTTCACCGATTCTGCCATTTTTTCTTCACCGAATCTAGCTGAATCAAAGGCAAGATAATCTTTCCAGTCCTCTCATGCTTCTTGTGTTGTGATTTAGATGTAGAAATCGTGAGCTTACCGACTGAAATGACAAAATTTTGAGGAAGATCAAAACCGGGTAGGTTCGGGTTTTCAAGAACCAGTGTGTGTGGTTTGCTTGCATGTCTCTGTAGAGTGTGTTAGAGGGAGAATTGAGTCTCGAGTTCTTCAAGGAAGTTGTTGTACACTTCCTGAGATGCAACATATTCAAAAATGAGAATTTTTGAAGGTGATTTAAGGGTGAAAATCGAATTCTTTGGAGACGGGGTGTTCTCAGGCGAACCAGTGAACCCGTCTGGATGATTGCTAGTTGTTCACATGGTTACAGGGGGAATTTCAAGTCGGTTTCTTCTAATGAAATGTTGGAGACATTCTGGGTAATCACATACTAAAATTTGATCTTAATTCGTCTAGGATAGCTAGGTGAATTTCCTGAATCTTTCTGCCGTTGAAATCGGGAAGCTGCTGGATAGAGTATCAGTTAACCCTGTTGGCTTAATGCGTGTTGTTCATGTAGTTCTGTGGGGTATCTCAATTCGATGTCTTCTAATGAATTGTTGAGGACTTCATGATGTATCTTGTGGTAAAATTTGAGCCTATTCCAGTGAGTGTAATTTATCTTGTTAGCCGTGTAACTGTGCATAACTGAATAACAGTTGGAAGTTGTTGATTTTTAAACTATAATTTGTAGGTCAAATTTGAAGACCATTTCTTCTAATGAAGTGTTTATTTACCTCTTGGCTATGATGTGTGAATTTCTGGGAATTTTTAAGGGCAAATTAGTGCCTCAATTTCGTGATATCTTACATGGGTGTAATCTGGAATTTTTCTGGACAAGTGCTGAATGTGGCCGAAAATGAATGTGGCAACATTATATATTCTCATATCATTTTCTTAAGTATAAATGACCTTTTCAATTGCTGTTTTATGTATGGACCTAGACTATTATGTCTAATAGTGACTGACATGAGGTTCTAAGAGTTTCTTAATTGGATTATATGCTGGATTTTTGGATATTTCTTTTAATTACTCTATGCCGATGGTAATATGAACTATATTTGATGAGTAATGCATGCTGAATCTTCAAAGTGCATGCGGAATTGATGGAGTGTCTTCTTGAGGTGTATGTACACATGCCATGTAGGGTTGATACATGGGCATTCATTGTTAAATTCACTTGATACAGGTGCTGTGCATGCTGTATTTATGATGAGATCATTGACCGAGCATGTAGACTTTTGGCACGTGAATGTGATAAATGTACGCATTGTTGTCATGCTTGAGTTCCATGGACATGTTTGTGAATCATGCATGGAAAAAGAAACTGTTGCATGACATGCATTGATTTTACCTCGGGAGTGTCGGGATGCCCGGCCGGGGAGTGAAAATGCCGGATGCCCAGTAGCCCTGTGTGCGTAAATCTAGATGGCCTCGGAGTTGAGATGTCCGCGTGTTGGGGGTGCCGGAAGCACGGAGTGTGTGAGTCGTGATTGCCTCGTGATGCCAGTTGGGGTGCGAGATGCCCGGCCTGGGAGTGTAAATGCTGAAAGCACGGATGGTGTGTGCCGTGATGCCTCACGATGCCAGTGTTGGGTGTTAGATGCCCGGAATGTGCGGGGCCCGGAAGCTGGTTGGTTCTTACCGGGATTTACATGTGAATTTACATGAGCTTGGTACATATGTGCATGAGCATTGTGATATCGTGGCATGGGACATGGTGGAAACTGTACACGACATTATTGATATGCATGCTTGAGCATAAGTCGAATTGGGCGTGTGAGTTTTATATATGGCATGAGACATTGATATGTGCATATCTACCCATTATGTTAATCGTGATGTGCATGGGTACCGTATTGAATAAATACCATGAATGAATTGCATTCGATTTCCAAGTTGGATATGTACATGCTACACTTGAGTGTTGGATTGTGAGCATGATGAGTTCATAGCTTGGTGACTGAATGCATGTCTATGAGGTTCGTGTGATGTTGTGATTAGGTTGCAATGCAAGGTATGAGTAGTCTAGAAATTTTATCTTTGCTGAGTGGTTGTACTTACCCCTTTGGGGACCTATATTTTCAGCTTAGCCGATATGTCTGTGCCGCCGATCGCCCTGTGTGTGTATTACGGGATTCCCTGTGATTTTGAGGTGAGGGTCATCCAGTTTCCAAGCCCGATGATACCGGGCGTTCTTACTTCCGTGTCACTATCGTGGTACGTTATGAGGTGGGCTTGCTCGGTGGCCCAATTTTCCAAGA
Source organism: Eucalyptus erythrocorys (assembly GCA_014182555.1). Classification (NCBI taxonomy): domain Eukaryota; kingdom Viridiplantae; phylum Streptophyta; class Magnoliopsida; order Myrtales; family Myrtaceae; genus Eucalyptus; species Eucalyptus erythrocorys. The sequence goes on along the minus strand of CM024607.1, from coordinate 21,485,761 downwards.
ATACGTTTCGATATTCCCCTGTCAAGATGGGGAAATGGGGAGCATGTTACCACCGCCTCCTAGCCCTCTAGGTTGGCGATAGACCCCGATGGTACCGGGGAGGATGGCGGGAATTTTGGGCCCGACCGGTCTTTGCCAAGAGTGGATGGTTTTCTTTCTTTTTGATTAGCCTTTTGTATAGGCTACTTTTGATGATCCGATCGAGGGTAGTGTAGAGCTGTTCATGGTGTTGTTATTATGATGTATCCTACCCCAAACGATAAGAAAGCTATCCATTCCTTAGTAAATAATAGCAGAGCCGTTTCATGGTATACTTTTATGTTATAGTGTGTGCATTGCCCCTCATATGTTGTTTGGGATAGTTGTGAGATTTGCTTCCGCTATTTGTGTGATGCGCGGGGACCGTTTTAAAATATATATATATATATATATATATATATATATGTTGTGAGCTTAAGAGATACAGCTCTTTTTAGAAAGTTAAAGGATGTTCAATATGACTGTAATAGCCTCCAGGGTGTTTTGGGGGTGTTACAATAGTTCTTGCCATTTCTTGCAAAGAACAATTTTTCCTCTCTACAACTCCATTTTGTTGTGGAGTGTATGGGGATGAAAAATTATGCTGAATGCCAGAGTCATCACAAAATTTCGCAAACTCTTGATTTTCAAATTCACCACCATGATTAGTTTGAATACTTGAAATCGTATATCCTTTCTCAATTTGAATTTTCTTAGCAAATTTAATAAAATAAGATAAAGCTTCAGATTTATTTGAAAGAAAGAATACCTAAGTAAAACGAGAATAACCATCTACTATTACCAAATAATATCTTTTACCTCCAATGCTTTGTGTTCTTGTTGGACCAAACAAATCCAGGTGTAATAGCTGCAAAACATATTTAGTGGATACCTAATTTATTGATTTATAAGAATTTCTAACCCGTTTTCCAAGTACGCAAGGTATGCACAATTCATGCTTTTGATACTTCAGGTTAGGAAGTCCTCGAACAAGCTTTTTGGATGAGACTTTTGCAATTTGCTTGTGACATGTCCAAGCTTTCTATGCCAGAGAATAGCTTTATCTTGAATCGATATCAAGCATGAAGAACTGTCAGACTTTATATCTAGCAAATAAATATTTCCATGTCTTCTTCTAGTGAAAGATTGTGAGAGATCTTTGCTTGTTCCAGAACAAGTATCTTCTTGAAAGTTGATCTTGTATCCAGCGTCGCACAGCTGACTGATACTCAAAAGATTATAGTTTAACCATTCAACTAGAGAAACATTGTTGATTGTGAGGTTTCCTATATTCACGGATCCTCGACCAACAATTTTTCCTTTGCTATTGCCACCAAAGGAAACATTTCCTCCTTTTACTTGAGAGAGTTTTGTGAAGCAAGTTGTATCTCCTGTCATGTGTCTTGGACAGCCACTATCCAAATACCACTTGATTTTCTTCTTGATAGTGACCTGTATTTAAATGAAAAACTCAAGTTTTCTTTGGTACCCAAATTTTCTTGGGTCCATCATTGTTAGTACCATAAACAGTCTTTGCCCAACTTTTCTTAACAGGTTTCCAAACTTTGGGACAATTCTTCTCAAAATGTTCTAAGCTTTTACACTTTGAGCATCTAAGAGCATTTCTTCAAACAGGCTTTACAAAAATCTTTTGAAAATGATCCTTGTAAAAAGATTTTGTAAGCCTATTCTTAATTCTTTCTTTTACCTTTGGAAAATCAATCAAGGGAATGGTTTCATATGTCATTCCCAAACCAGATTTATTGAAATAGGGTCTTTGAATTGAAAAAAATTTGTCCAATTTTTCATATCCCATTGAAAATTTCTTTGTGACTTTCAAAAGATCTTCTTTCAAGCAGGCATTTTCTTTTGAAAGGACAATTTCATTTTCTTTTGAAACAGCAAGACACTTATCTAGATTTTCAACTTTTTCAACAAAAGTTTTCTCTTGTTGTTTCAATTTGGAATTCTCCCTTTTTAGTTCAGAAATCCTTTTAAGAGAACCTTTAAGACTAAGACAAAGTTCATCAATGTAGTTCGACACTTTGGTAAGAATTTTTAAATTTCTAACCTTGACATCGCTGTTTGAGTCTGAGTCTGAGTCTTAGTCTTAGTCTGAGTCTGCCATAAGACAGATATTAGCATACTATTCATTACTTTCTTCACATTTTGTATCACTCTATGTTTCAGCTTTGAGTGCCTTTTTGAACTTTTCTGGTTTTCCTTTCTTTTTCTTTAATAAGAGACAGTTGGGTCTAATGTGTCCCTTTTTCTTGCATTCAAAGCAAACAACATCCTTGTTGGTATCATCTTCTTCATTTGATTTCTTTTGAAATCTTTGATTGTTTTGTCTCTTTCCATTGAACCTTCTTTCTTTTCTTTAACTTTCTAAACTTTCTAATCAGAAATGCCAACTTTTCATCATCCAAGTCTTTTTCTGATTCTATAACATCAGAATCATCATTAGATTTTAAAGTGATTGACTTCTTACCTTTGGTGTCAAAGTCCTCATTGAATTGCTCGACTTCATATGATTGAAGTGTGCCAACCAATCCATCTATAGAAAGACGCATGATCCTTTTGTGTTTCTCTTATGGAAGTCTTTACATGATTCCAATCTTTGAAAAGTCCTCTCAACAGCTTATTGACCTTCATTGGTCCTGAGATTGGCTGTCCTTGGTATGCTAACCCATTTACAATTTCTGTAAACCGACTAAACATATCCGTGATGGATTCTCCTGGCTTAATTTTGAAGGCTTCATATTGTCGAAGAAGGATATTGATCTTGGTTTCTTTGACTCGATCTATTCCTTCATAAGTGACGTGCAATCTATTCCAAACTTCTTTAGCTGTTTCACAAGAAGAAATTTTGTTATACTTAGTAGGAGATAAAGCACAATATAGAGAGTAGATAGCTTTTGCATCAAGGGCTTGTCTCTTCGAAATTTTGGCTTGTGACAGTTCCGCTCCATTAGCTATTTCTTTCCCTATGGTTGATGCTGCTTTAGGAACAATTCCTTTCTCTACTACATCCCAATTCTGAGGATCTTTGGATCTTAAGAATGTCTTCATCTTGTTTTTCCATACGTTGTATTCCTTTCCATCGAAAGAGGTCGGGTGTTGCTTTGGCCTTCAATTAAACCGGGAGCTAAAATACTAGTCATAGATCTTTAGCTATAGAAAGTATAAACACTTCCAATAAATAAGCAACCCGCTTTGATACCAATTAATAAAGGCTAGTAAATACTCCTAGAGGAGGGGTCAATAGGTGTTCATGAAATTCTTTTTCAAACCTTTAACCAAAATCCTTTGGCTTGAAAATAAAGTCAGAAATAAATGAATCACGCAGCTATTAAAATAAATAGAGTAGGGAAAGAGAATTTTGACACAAAGATTATAGTGGTTCAGCTTATTGTAAGCCTACGTCTTCTCTCCACACTGGCAGCCAATTGGCTGTAATCACTATGTAGCAATTGAGAGCTTTACACTATACGATCTAGACTTCTTTTGTTGAAAGTCTATTCTACAGCTTCTCGCAATTTCACACTGTAAGTATCTCTCCTTAGTACAAAATTTGAGCTTAAGAGATTTTGAGAATAAGGAGTTTCAGAGGATCGAACTTCGAAATTTTCTATCGGCTCACCCTATTTCGAACAACTTCGACACACCTTAAATATCCCTTCATGCCTCCATAGCCGTTAGTACTTTCCAAGAGTTCATCCAATCTACCCGTTGGAATGAATCAATTTAGGTGATCTTCACGTTATCGAATATAAGTGGAAGATAGCTCGTCAATCCTGCTCGCCCATACAATCAGGATCTTGAGTTTCCAAAAGTGGATCCTTCCAAAACTTGCTTGATCTTCAACGGATTAATTCCAAAAAATCTTTCGAGCTTAGAATCTCAACCAGATATCTTTGACAGATAAGGAAGATAATATCCAAATCTTGATTTCCTTAACCGTAAGAATAAACTGCTGACAACTTGGCAAAATCACAAAACTGAGTCTGACTAACTTCAAACTTTAATAGGGTCTGAAGGTCATTAGACCGTAACTTCTGGGTCTGGTAACTTTCAGACGGAAACGCTTGGGTCTTGAACTCTTCAGACTTAAGCGACTGAGTCTTGGATTCTTCAGACTTAACTAACGAGGATGTTTTGTTAACTTCAAAACTCATAAGAGATTTTTCTTCAACATCATTCACCCATCTTCCCTTAATTCGTTAAAATAATATTGAATGTCATGAATGGCTTTTCCGCTTTTAAGGCCAAAAACTTCTTTTTTCTTTTGGGTCGTGTCTCAACATGGAAGGAATCATATATGTACTTCTTGCACACGGATTCTTAAGCTTTTGGTTATGGTGTATTTGCAATTGTAGCTCAAAATTATGTAATATAAGCACCCCTACTGTTGATGTCATATGCTGTTCTATTTGACATATCAAGTTGATTCTTCATGCAGATAAACTCTGTGGAGGAGCAGGAGGAGGAGGAGGAGGAGGAGAAAGAAGATTCAAAATGTCATATGTTGTTCTACTTTCAGCACTAATCACTGTTGTGACATGAAATTTGCAGGCTAAGGAGGATTTTAGGAAGGAAGCTTATGATGTTCTCATCAACATAAGTTCTAGCTTGAGAAGCATTTCGCCTGTCAGTTCAGTTGCAACTTGCCAGAAACTGATTAACATGGTACGGTATTCCTCATTATGGGACATGTTTGTGTAGCTTTGGTGGAAATTACTGCTTATATTTTCAGACATGTTTGATACTACATACATTCTAGAACATCAGGAACGTGCAAGGAAAACAAAAATAGAATTTAAAAGAATGGGTACATGAGGCATAGGCAGTTGAAAGGAACAATAATGGAAGAGGTTGAAGCAAATCCTTCTATCTTGTCTGACCTACGTATTTTACAATGGTAGATCCTATGTAAGTTGTCATCTGGAGGGGCTTTCGTGTTGTAAATAATTGGTTTCTGCTCTGCCTCACGTAACATCCATAGATGGGGGAAAAGTTGAAGGAGAATGTAGTTTATTTAAATTCCTCTTCTTTGGTCATGTTGTTGTTCCTGCAAAATTAGGAAACAGTGGACTGAAGTCCTTATGGTCTTGTGTATACTGCTTCCTAGTATTGGTTAAAATCTTTATAAGTATGTGCATTGTATTTGAAGATTGTAAGCCTGGTATGGCTACGAATTGATTTAGAGGCCTTAAAACATATTTCTCTTCTAAAAGAATAAAGCTAATTTCGTGGCTGTAGTATGGTTGAGTCACGGCATATTCCTTCATTTATTCATGTCTAGCTGCTTCTGCCAAGGGATTAGGCTTTGCAGTTGCAGCCAGAGGAGAAGATGATTAATACCCTCTAACCAATAGAAAAATGAAGAACCGAAATACAAGTGGCAAAATTTAAAATCATGTGGTCTGTATCTTGTGGATGCCTTGTTGGCCCCTAAGCCTATTCAATTGAAATTTTGCATTTGTTTCATCCGATGAAAAATTGAGAAATTTTAAGAAGCCAAGTTGGTTAATCAAGGGGTAGTGGAGTCCCTTTCTCATGTGTTATTATTAAAGCTTGGGTTCCTCGTGTAAATGGTTGCCCAAAGAAGTTTTATATGCACTACACAGATGAACACTTTAAGTGTCTTGTGAACATCGGGGAATTTTATTTGCTTACAGGACTTTCTGTCAGATGATCGGGAGAGCATACTTATGTAGAAATTGTCTAACCTAATCTGCAATTTTCCTTTCTGCTTGTAGTTCTTAACAGTGATTTATTACTGGACAATTGCAATTCTCAAGATTGTAATTTTATTCAAGCAATAGTGTTTTGATTCTAAATAGCGTGCTTTCAAATATTGGGCTATCTTTCTGGTTCATCACCTCAAATTACAAGTGGAGCTGTTTCTGCATTGTCCGTACTAGTTTACAAGGATACATATATCTGTCTATCAATTCCGATCTTATTCCTTCGTTCTTTCTCTCGCTACAAAGCAAAGCCGTGGAAGTGATAAAAGTGAGTATACCATTACCAAAGTAGATTCTTGCCCCAATTGGCATGGCTTGAGAGTTACTTTGTACACATTTTGCAGGCTGTTCTAGGTTTTGTGAAAGTAGTAGTGTCTTGCTTACGAAATGAAGACCTTCAGAGTTTAGTTTCAAACATTGTTGATGGTGTTATTTCATGGTCATCTGTCTCTAGGCATCACTTCAAATCAAAGGCATGTGAAATTGACTGGGAGTTTGCCAAGTTTTTTTGTGATAATTCCATGCACACATCCTTCCAAGGGCCTCTTTTTTGGCTATCTTGTAATGAATGCCCATTATCACTGTATATGCAGGTCACAGGCATTCTTGAGATAATGACTAGGAAGTGTGGTTCTGCTGCTGTTCAGCTTGTTACCCCAGAAAAGTACAAGGGTTTTCTTAAGACAGTTATGGAGGTAATGAATTCAACAACGCTTGGATGTGTATCCTACAGAAATATTATTTAGCAATGCATGATTTCTGGAGGTCATAATATTGTTTTGTTAAATGATCGCATGCTTGACCTTTTAGAATCGGCGAAACAAAACCTCAAATGAAGGCGGGATAGAGAACAGGGAAGCTTCAACAAATCAGAAAGATGTCAGGGAACGAGGATACAAAAGGAGATTGAAGAACAAAGATGGCTCCCCCCACTCAGGAGAATATGAAACTTCTCTTACTGCTGATGGCAGATTAGAAGGTTCTAAAAAGGATGGTGATTTGGCTGCAAGGAAATTTTCTAAGATTCAATCCAACGAATCCGGAAAGAAAAGGAAGAGGATCTTTCACAAACTTAAAAGCGGGGAAAAGAGGAAGATGGAACTAAAAGGTAGCATGAGCATGGAAACCTCAATGAGAAATCATAAAGCATCCAGAGCACGCAATGGCAATAATGCGGTGCGGAAAAAACAGAAGAAATAAGTAGGAATGATGAGGATACCGGTTTTTCTTGCAAAGCATCTTAAAGTTATGATGATTTTGTTTATCCTGGGCGCCTCAAAAGTTGGGCATTCGAGGACAAGTACACTTTCTTGGCTTTTACATATTTGGCCCTTTTGGTTTTTGGGGAAAAGAGAGATCTGAATATTCCACCTGGGTCCGCTTCACAGCCATGGATTAGATTTGGAGGTCATGGGTATGATAAGCTTGGTTGGGATAGAGAGGCTGTTCAAAGACAGTGTACACTTTACCTCCTTTTTTTCTTTTTTTTGGTAAATGAGTGCAAGCTATATCTGACTCTTGTACAACCCTGGAATTGCTTAATCTTTATTTTCAATATAAATTGTAACTCATTGCGTGACATATGTTTTGCTTGTAATCAATGTACTTTATTATCCACTACATTGAATCTTGCAGTAGCTTGTAGTTGCGTAGAGAGAGAGAGAGAGAGAGAGAGAGAGAGGCACTAAACGGGCCGTCTGTCCAATGCCGTATGTCCAAATTTTGTGCTTTGTAAGAGGTTTATAATCTGCATTAATTACAAAGAGGAACAGGTGGACCTCAGGCTGAGAATTAGGTCTAAATTTTGTCACGTTTCGTATACCAATATCAAATAAGTCATAACATTGAAGTGAAAAGGTGAATAGCATTTAGAACTTGCAACAACTAGAGACATATGCATCATTTACATAACCATGGTGCATTAGTTGCCAATAAAGTAAGTATGTTCTGGAAACATAATGGATGCTAGTTGCTATTTGGCACCAAAATCATCTGTCAAGACACCTTCTTGAGTGACACTTGTGACAACAACCGTAACTGGGGTGCTATTCTCTTCTTGTACCTAAGCACTAACAAGAGTAGTACTTCGTAAACAAACAGTTGAAACAGAAGCATAGCTACATCCCACCACTTGGAATGATCTAGTGATATGCCGAAAGTTGCTTTGAGGATCATCTCGCCTTTCAGTTTTGGTTCTCCTGGCTCTGGTGAATCAAACTCAAGACTGGTCACGACATTCTTGTATTGACCTTGCAAGGTGTGTGAATGATTTGTATAAGTGACTTGTAATTCATGAGATATTTGGGAGAACTCAAAAGTCACTGATCCAAATCATATGCTTGTATTGTTGACTGCCATGGCTAGTCGCAGGACTATTCCTGAGAAGCCTTGTTTATCTGAAGCGCTAGTTTGAGTAAAGAGATAGAGTGAAACATGTGGTGAAGCCTTGTGGTGTTTTGATCAATCTATGAAAGAGACTAATAATAGAAACTTCATAGTATTACATTATTACATTGGTTAACATAACCTCTAGCATATGGAAGAGTGGGTCAACAATATGAAAAGGAAGAAGGGAGTGACGGAACTGTCAACCATTCAACCCATTTCTTCACATCAAAATAGAAGGCATCTTACTTAATTTCTATTGTTTTGAGATTTCCTTCTCATAAATGTACCTCAGGCGGAAGATGAGAATTTTTACTTCAATGAGTTTAAATATGCAATGCAAGCAGTAGAGGATGCTCCTGGTGGAGCTTTCCTAGTCAGGCGATATTATTGAAACTTAACATAAATATCTTCCATGTCATGGCTCTATGCATAAATATGCTAATAAATTTTCAAGCTTGATTTCGGAAAAATAGCGAATCACTGTATACTAACTACCTCAACTGCCCACTTGGCAAAACTGATGTAGGACATAGGGTAACGCCAAAAGAACTTGGGAAGATCAGTGAGAAGTCTAAAGATTTGTGACGCCATCATCATTAGAACTTGAATCCACAAAAATTAGCTATGAACGACAACGTAATTTATAAGGATTACAGGAAGGGAAGTTTAAGAGAGAAAATTTGCTTACGTTGACACTAACTCCAGTTACTACAACCATCGAGGCGTTGGGGACAAATGAGTTCACAACCATCATGCAACTCTCAATAATGGTGGTGTAGCAGAAGAAGTTAATGCAAAAATAACCATAGTAAGAGAATCCTGGATGAAGCTTCACCATGTTGAATATCATCGTTCTTGAAAGCAGAGAATTCGCCATCGAGAAAGGGAGTGAAGAAAGGAAATTCGCAAGCACAAACAAGGTCTCGTCATTATGCCCATTGAGTCTCTTGGCATAAAATTCCTAAGATAGACAAGAAAAGGATATCAAACGCCGCTCAAATTTCTCCTTTTTTATGTAATTAATGTATATTCTTGCTTTGATGATGAGATCGATCCCATGTGAATAATCTTAAGCATCCCTTGAAAAACTTAGTTGATTTAGCTTTAATCTCTCCAACTGATTATGCAATACTCACATTCCTCTGTGACCATGAGTCGGAGTAGGCCATCAACTAAAAGTTCTTTAGTTAGATTTGTGTTATTTACAGCGTCTTAGGCTTCAACATGCAACTTCACACCTATCATGGTGGAGCTTGTCTGTCCTGCAGAGGAAACTTAATTCTAGTCCTAGCGACAAATCATTCTAATATCACCTCAAGTATGAAGATACTGCTGATATATAATATGTAGCACCCCTGAACCAACTGAGGTCACCACAGTTACCTATCTCTATTTCGAAGTTAAAGTTAAGCCAAAATTCTTAGGCATTTTTTTTTTAAACGGTCCCAGCGCTAAATCTTACAGCGGAAGCAAAATTAACATCTTCATTCCTTTCCCCCAACAATCATAACACAATGCACATCGACTATTTCATCAGAGTAGAAAGTCAAGGCCTGAACACTCTACATAGTAGAAGATGGACATCAGGAGAGTTGATACAACAAAAAGCCAGAGCTCCTACTAGGCTTGGCTATAACCAAAAGTACTCAACTATAAGGCCTTCGAACAAGCTGGTCCATCATCCCGTGTCGGCCATCCAAAAATGTTAGCCCACACCAGTCACACACTCTCCTCACACCCAGCCGGGTGCATCGGCCGGTGGCAGCGGCAACATCCCTCTCATCGTCCCATCGCGGCAAACATGAACCGACAAAAACTCTTGTGTCACTGGGCCATCAGGGAGGCCCACATCAAACAAAATCAAAACACGCACTCGGAAGAAAACCAATCCAGGGACACCAATGCAAGGGTGCTCCATGCACTCGACCTCTACATCCGTAGGAACACCGTAGAACGTACCACGCGTGACAGGTGCTAGCGGCATCTCGCTAATCTGAAATGTTAGTCCCCAAAAGGGGTGAGTACAACCACTCAGCAAGTAAAAGATCCTTTTAGCTACTCACGCATCATACAAGACAATCAAGATATCATGGTGTAGTACATATCATTCATGTATACAAGCACTACTTACCTTGCAGCTATACATATGTCATCATACCATATATGTATGCGCCATCATGCACTCATCATTAAGCATCCATGCATATACCATCATGCCATAGATGCATATACATCCATGCACTCATCATCAAGCATCCACGCATATGCCATCATGCCATAGGTGCATATACATCCATGATGTCATGCACTCATCATCAAGCATCCACGCATATACCATCATGCCATAGGTGCATATACATCCATGCACTCATCATCAATCATCCATGCATATACCATCATGCCATAGGTGCATATACATCCATGCACTCATCATCAAGCATCCATGCATATATGTCACCATACCATGCATGACTCAATTTCATTTCTCAATTTTTATTCTTTTAATTGGGCCATCGCATTTCTCTTTCCCGAGATCAGGAATTTCATTTCACATTTATTGCTCACACCCAACCTAGCGTTGCAAGAAAAACCCTCGGCACACCTCCGGGCATCTAGCACCCCCACATTCCGGGCATCTCGTACCCCAACTGGCATCACGAGGCATCCCCCGGCTCACATCCTCCGGGCTTCCGGCATTTACACTCCCTAGCCAAGCATCTCGCACCCCAACTAGCATCACGAGGTATCCCCCGGCTCACACCCTCCAATGGCATTCTCATATATCATAATTCACATTCACATTTATGGCTCAATTTCAACATGGCATATATGATGGTAACAAGATCATTTTTAACATTAAATGACTATATGAAATGCCAAATGTCATCACACGTGCAGCATGATTCAACCACTTAAGACAACACCATCCAATTTGTTCATGCAACCTAAAATAGTCCACACATCATTTCCTTTGAAACTTAGAAAATCCAGCATGCATAATTTTTGAAAATATATATAAATTGAATGCCCAAATGACTTTAAAAAATTATGAGATTTGCACACGTGATAATCAAGACATAAAACACACTTTTCATGAAGAATGCATATTCTAAAAATCTTCACACAAAAAGATATAGCTCACACATCATAGCTTACAAATTTCGGACATACCAGATTGCACAGTTTTTGGATTTTCTCAAATTAAATATCCAAATGGCCTTTAAAAATTATGAAATTTTACAACATAATAGTTAAGACATAAAGGCACAAATTTCATGAAGAACACATATCCAAAAGATCCTCACATAAAAAGATACTGCTCAGGCATTACAGCTTACAATTTCGGACACACCAGATTGCGTGGTTTTAGGATCGTTTCAAATTAAATATCCAAACGACCTTTAAAAATTATGAAATTTTACTACGTGATAGTAAAGACTCTAAGGTAGATTTTTCATGATGAAATCAAGGCCAAATTCATCCTAGATAATTAATTATAGACAATGAAGGCCTCTATTCCTAGTACCGAAACCTCCGGGCTAAACCATCACCGAAAAATCACCATTTTACCTACTTATCTTCCTTCTTTTCTTCTGAATTTTTGATATGTTTTGATTCAAGGTGTCTACTTCAACTTTCATTAAGGAGTCAAGGTAAATTTTCCAAAGGAAAGTCGTCTTATTGTCCCCGAAGTCACTGGTGTTCAGCAAAACTTGTCCAGATCCAATGTCTTTAAGAGAAAACTCGTTTCACTAGGCTATACTCGTTCGTTTTATCTCAAATTTGAGTATGTTGATCTTCAAGATGTCCCCTACAACTTTTATGAAGGAGTCGAAGTGAAATTCTAAGTAAAAAGTTACATACAACACCTAAAATCACCAAGAGGTCAACATGCAGTTCCAGATCTAATCGTTTTCGTAGAGGGAGGATTTCACCCCTCAAACCTCATCCATTTTGCCTCATATTTTAGTATGTTATACTTTAAGATGTTATCTACAACTTTAGTGAAGGAGTCGAAGCCAAAATCCAACTCTAACGTCACATGCAACCCCCTACAACATTCTGGTTCATGCTGTTTACTCGAGAACAGTCTATTACTTCAAACAACACTCTTCAAAGTTTCGGTTTTTCACACCCTAGGCACTCGAAATTCATCACCATACAATAACATATTCAAGACACAACATGCAAGAGTAGATCAAGGATCTAACTTGCCTCTAAATCAAACAAAAACGAACGGAAAAAAGCAGAGCACGGCGGCGGGACACGGCTTCTTCCTCTTCTTCTCCCTTCTTCTTTCCTTTCTCTCCTCTCTCTTCCTCTCCTCTCTATCTTCCTCATAGTCGATAGCCTCCCTAAACCGGCCACCCTTCCTTTTTATTTCCCCTTAATTACAATCATTTGCAATCATTAGTGGCCGCCCAAAATGGCCAATAGGATAGCCTCTCTTTTTGCCACTTGGAAAGTCCCATGCAAAGATGGGCTTATGGGCCTCCTCCCCTCTTGTGGTCGACAGCCCATGATGGGCTTCTTGGGCCGGTCTTTCGGCCCACTTTAAGTCCAACACTTCTTGGGTTTAAAGTCCAAACCTAATTAATTCAAGGATTTCCTTAAACAAGCCCATATATAATCTTAATAATTCATCTTAATTCCCTCTTTTTCAATTACCAAATTTACAATTTCATATGGCCATAAAACTTGCTACATTAAACTATAAAAATTAAATCTAAGAGGTGCATAGCCAAAAACAAATTCTCCTTATCAAATTATCTTATAATACTAACTCTAATAACCCGTGAACATAAGATATATTTCCATCCACATAATACTTGGCCTTAAAGAAAATTAATAGCCAAAGCATAAACCAAAGGCAAATTCCATTACCTAATCATAGACTTTAATATATCTAGAGGTTGCCCTAAATTTTGGGATGCCACATAATAGATGAAAACCGATCAGCCTCAACGCTTTGCTATACCTTTAGTTCTTCATTGAAGAAAGGAACACCACCACAAAACAAACATACCATGAGGCCGAAGAGAAATGAAACAAACTTTCCTCTGTTGATAATTGCCCCATCGTCGTATCCGATGTCAAAATATAGAGTTCCAGCACTTAGTGATGATAAAATGTAGAGCATGATCCTCAACCAGGAGTATCCAATGTCCTTATACATGTTGATGAATGACCGATGAGTCAAAACGCTGAGCTGCTTCCACTTGCTGGAATTAGTATTCTTATTCAACTGGCAGACCCGATAATCCTTCAGCATTCAATAGAAAGATTCGGTTTTGAAAACATCAGTTCTGGAAAATGCTACTTCAATACGGATATAACTCCATTAGTTTCAAAAATCACAGTTGGAGACGTTGTTCATTAACTATGGTAAGCGGGAAAGACAAGAAAAGTGACTGCATAAGCATTATCTTGATTTTTATTTCTTCTGAGTTGGGGTGCTTATAGTAGCTGCAATTTCTTGCATTTTTTCCTAACTTTGCATGAATACTTTGAGGATTTTTAACTTTGGATGAGTGTGGCTTTAATCTCTGCTGTTTTCATGTTCATTGAAAAACTAGATGATGCTGGAGTTTGCTGCAAGATAAAATAGCAAGCCCTGATAATTATATTCGGAAGTCACTTTACATATCACAAGAACTAATGCAGAGTATAGAAGTGCTCGATTTAAAACTCAACATGGTTTCTATGAGAAAGCAATAGTAGCAGTTACAGAATCGAAGTCCAAGCTAATGCACCGCAGAAAGTGATCAGCGGGATTTCTCCTCTTCGGACGAGAAAATCCAACATCTGCAAAGAACTGCACCAGGACTTAAAATTACATTATCTTACTTTTGCACAGCCAAAATGTCTAAGTAAGAATGAAGTGTTGACTCTTTATTACCTCAATGGCCATTTTAGCTTCTCCTAGAAACACAGTTTCTCCACTCGACAGAAGGAGTAAATCATCAAAAAGATCAAAAACTTCACTGCTGGGCTGGTGGATTGAGCAAATAACGATTCTTTCTTCATCTGCAACATTTCTTAGAGCTCTTGCCACGAAAAAAGCCGAGGCACTGTCTAAGCCTGTGGTAGGCTCATCAAGGAGCAAGATCAGTGGGTCTGAAACCATTTCAAGACTGATGCTGAGTCTTTTCTTTTCTCCACTGCTTATGCCCCTCAAGTGCCAGTTACCAATCTTGTTCTTTGCTTCTACCACCTCGTCGATCTCGACTTTCATCATTTCGAAAGAAAGCCTCAGATGAGCTGTGTAGGCTATTGTCTCTTTGATAGTGAGAGGACCCAAGAAAAGATTTTCTTGGGTCACATAGGACTAAAAAATTGCCCAAAATAAGAAGATTTAAGTAGGGGTGAGTAGTCCCGATTCCACTTGAAATCTAGAACCTACCCATTAAAATAGGTTCCCCATTTTTTAAAACATAAGACTCGTCTTGTACATGGTGGAACCTGTAACTTGTCTTGTCATAAGTTCTAAGATTGGTTTTATGGTCTGACATGTTCTTTTTCTTTTCTTTTCTTTTCTTTTTTATTTATTTTTTGGCAGTTTTAGTGAAGCAAAATGATAGTGAATGCAAAAGCAAAAATGACAGTCTTTCATTTGTCAATATAAATAATCTATAAAAGATGAACGTATAAAATAAAATAAACAATAAAAAGTTCAAAACACATGACATGAAACCTAAGTTATTGAATTTTAGTCATCAATCATCCACATTAGGGAACCGCCCGCTAAGGACCGGTTTCGAAAAATTGGAACTGGGATCCACTCGTTTGTTGCATGAATCCACCCGGGAACTGGACCGCCGGTCCGGTCTAGTTCCTAGGTGGATCCATGGAACCAATCTTGATGGGAAACAATTTTGATTTTCAACATAGAACGATTACGTGACATCAAAGCAAGCCAAAAAAAGAAAAACCAAATTTAAGTATGTGGAACAAAGATTCATTTGTTGCAACTATAAATGCAACCAATGAAGGAATGGATGTACGTAAGTTGATATAGAGGTGGAGAGAGTTGTAAGTGTTCAGGAAAAATGGGTCTCTCTTAAAGCTATGAACTGGACATATCCCTCATCAGGTTCGGCAAAATATCACAAGTCGCACAGACAAATCAAATGAGGTGAAATGAGGCACCATCCAAACACAGGAAAACAAAGGAAGTGCAACTAAACAAGACTTTATTGAATTCATCACCTTCATCATTATATTAATAAATAAACTAAACAACCAAAAAGCATAAGAATTCCCCAATATTCAGCTTTGTATTCGTCCTGCAGCAGAAACAATTGCCACAAAACAATTGCTTTGTATTCAGTTTTAGTAAAAAAAATTTTAATATTAAAAGGGAACCGGTCCGGTCTGGGTGGATGGGCGAGCAGATCCGCCCATGGAACCGGGAACCGGACCGGTTCCCACGGTTCCCAAAAATTGGAACCGGGAACCGAACCAGTTCCCTCAAGAACCACCGGTTTCGGGTGGTTCCGATCCGGTTCCGGGCGGTCCGGGCGGTTCCCGGGTATTTTGCACACCCTAATCCACATCCCGCACACATAATGAAAGTCATTGCCTCACATCCTTCCACCTCCATTGACATGTTCAATTTCACACATACACATCACTAATAGAGTATAAGTAGAAGGTGTTATAATTAAACCAAGTGAGAAATTAAAATCTAGATTATCGACATACATGTTAACATGTGATAACATAAGCTTTGGCCAATATATTGTAAGGACCCGGGCCCTCACTGTGTGATATTGTCCGCTTTGAGTCACCCGCCCTGGCGCGGACGAACCGCCATCCCAGCGATGGTCTTTTCCCTCACGGTTTTAAAACGCGTCACACATACTTAGGGACCCAAGCCTTATAAAGGCTCCCAAGACTCCCTCCCTAAGCGATGTGGGACAGGAGAAATGCCCTTAGCCTCGCCCGCGTACTGCCAAGGCGATCTTAGTTTGTCCCTCCGTACTGTCCCGGGTCTGGGTCGTCACATTCTCCCCCCTTAAGGCACAACGCCCTCGCTGTGGCCCCACACTGTGACGTCCCAAGGCGTCACGTACTAAGCGCAAGCGGAATTATAAATACAATCGATATCTAATTTGTTTTGTACATCTCTTAAATTATTATATATAGTCCTTACCATTGAAGGTTAGCATGTATAACATGGATTATTTAGAATCCTAAATTTATGACATGAGGTTATCCTGCAATCCATAATATTAATCATCCACATATAAGAAATTAAACTAGAGCATGAAAGGCTTTCTTTTATTTACCATCTTCGGGCTTAACAAAATCTATCCATCTGAGCTTTTCTTTACAAGTTCTTCACCTATCTATTTACAACATGTACAGTACAAAAGTAAGGCGCAACAAAGTCAGGGATAGGGGTAAGGGTGGCTACTCCGCGTATATCCCAAACCAGCCCACGTCTTAACCAAAAACAAACAAAAGTCTAACACCTAGCCTTCCATGAACTCTGGCGTCTAGGCGCCATCCATCCCGTCTCCAAGTCCACCGGCTCCGAAGGGTAACGGACCAAACATCTCGCCCTCATGGTTGATGAACCATGCCACGAACTTCATCGGAATCGGACTAGCTCTACCGTCATCCATCCATAATATCGCTTCGTACTTGGTAAACATCATATCAATGTCAGGGTTATACACGTCCAGGAAAGAAACATCAATGTTGGCTATCACTCCATACCGAGCAACTGGCGGCACATCCATACTTTCAATCTAAAAATGTAAGGTATGAGCAAACATCCTTGCCCAGTAAAGAATAACAAAACTCTACTCTAAAACAATCCATAGCCATCAAAGTCACAGGCAAACTATCCAACAATTAGGACACTAAGAAAACATATAACAAGCAAAAACAGTAATAATGCATTGTATAAGAAATCACCTGACATGCATCCATCTCTACACTCATCCTACACAAATTCAAACTACAATGCAAATATAATAGATGAACTCACTCGCCAAATATAATTAACTTTTAATGTGCATAAAAATCTACCCTCGAATCAGTCACAACTGGGAAACTACCGGCCTGATCGCGTCACTTCCAGAAGGTACGTTATCTGGACTTCCACAATACCTCTAATTGTGGGCATCTCACTCCGAGGCATCCCGGTATCAACCAAACCGAGGTCCTCCCTGATCACACACAGGGGCATCTCACTCCGAGGCATCTCCGGCATCACACAGCCGAGGCATCCTTGATCACACACAAGGGCATCTCACTCCGAGGCATCTCCGACTTCACAGCCGAGGCATCCTTGATCACACACAAGGGCATCCCAAACTTCCGGGGGCATCACCGGTAACTCGGTACCGATGGATCCGTTCACCATTTTAGGCACACGTTTCACACCACACCTTTGGTTTAATGCATATATCGTATGCAAAAGAAAAGACACCTAAGCATCTATCTAAGTCTCATGATCCGAGCACACGTGCGTGTCCGAATTATAAGATAAAATCCATCACGAACATGTCCCATACCATGCCGGACAAATATTTATCCCATAATCAAGTACTATGCACCGCACTCATTGCACACGCATCATCCTAAATGCACTTAAATCTCTATTGATGTATGAGACTCACTCATATACAACTAACATCTAATATGAGGTTTATTAGACTCCATGTTCAGCATACAAGTCCAAATTGTAAGTGGTTACATCTAATATACATTCTCGGGTACAAGCAGAATTTTGGCTAAATGGGCAGTTTCGATTTCAAGCGTGAAATACATACCAAATATTATTGAAAAGCTACCAAATTTTAGTATGTTGTACTTAAGATATAGCTTAACATCTTTCATGAAGGAACTTAAGTCTAATTCTCACTGTATTAAGAGTAACAATTAACATCATCTTCGCTGAAATTCTGTTCTTAGTCCAGATTTTCCATTAACAAAGAAAATCGTTTCACCAATCAATTCTCATTCATTTAATCTCAAATTTTGACACGTTATTCCTTAAGATGTGTTCTACAACTTTCATTAAGGATTCGAAGTTCAATTCTAAACAGATAATTACAGAATTTTCACACAATCAGCAAAGGTCATCCAATTTTCACAAAAACAGCTTACAAGACTTACTAAATTCACTTCTTTTTCTATGTTATGGGTCCATATGGTTATAACTTCTTGTATAACTCAATCCTATGGAAGTCCTATCATGTAGAAAAGCTTCTTTCCCATCTCCATCAACAAGCATGAATAAGATTACACAAAAACAGAACCTCACTCGCTCGGTTTCATCCAAAATCGAATGGAATCACACGCTCGCCACACTTCTAGTTCAACTAGACTACTTATCATTCTCAATTCACTTAGCACAACACTTCGGCACTTCTCACAGCATCTCGACACATCTCTATCTTGTTCTTTTCTAACTTTTAATCAAATCCACGGCTCGGCTTGAGGTTTCAACTCACCCGTGCACCATATAATCACTTTCTAGCCAAATCGGCACACTCGGCTTCCATCTTGGCACATCGCTCGACAAAACGGCACTCCACAATCACAAATCCAAACATTCACAGCAAAGAATTGACATGCAAACACTTCTACTTCCAATCTAACACTCCCCAAACACAATTTAACCACAAAACAACAATTACAAGCTACATCCATCCTTGTTTGGACTAGATTCACATGTTTCCTTGATAGAACAACGGATTCGTTTCAAATTAGAGTTAGATTATTCCTTACCTCGCTTCAGCTACACAATTACACTTGGATGCTTCAAAATCAACTCAAAAATCCAACATGCAAGGTGAAGAAATCAGCCGGTTCTTCTTGTCCAAGCTTCGGCCGAGAGAAAGAAAAGAGGGAGAAGAAGAAATGTGATTTTCGGTTTTTTGTGAGGAGAGAGAGAGAGTTTCGGTTTTTATAGAAGGATTTAGGTCTACTAGGCTAGTCTAGACTAGGGGGTAATGATTAGCTAGCTTCGGTTTTGTGAAAGAAAAACCGTGGGTGCTATGCGTGAGATCCGAGAGAGAGAAAGTCGGTGTCGTGGCTTCACGCGAGAGAAATTTCCGCCATCTGTCGATCGTCGTTCGTTAACAGTTAATCCATGTCATTAGTTAGCTCATTAGATTAGATATTTTCATCTAATGATTTTTTGTTTCCACTTAATCTCAATCACACAAAAATCATAATACATTGACCAATCAAAGTTAGTCTATAAAGGAATCAATCACTAAAGAACACTAAAATTATAAGCAATCTACTAATCAATTCACTTAACTATAATTTATAAATCTTAACTAAAAATGTAATTACTCGGGCCTAATTATTTATTCCCCGCCCAACGGGTTCAATCTAATATTATAAGGCCCACTAAATCTCATAAATCTTGAAATCCCGAACCTTGGCCCATCTCCAGCCAATTTTGAAACCCAACTTTCACAGCCCAAACCATGAGCTCGGTTCTAAAAGAATTGTACGGCCCACTAAATCTCAAGCCCACACATCTTACAAAATCCAATGGGTTCGCTCTCTGGCCCATTCTAAATAAATTTAAGTTTCTAATATTCTAATTAAGCTAATGACGGTCGGTCGAATTTTTGGGATGTCCAAATTCTCCCCTACTTAGAAAATTTCGTCCTCGAAATTAGAATCTTACCTTCTTCACTCAAAAAGCTGAGGATACTTCTGCCTGATCTCTTCCTCACTTTCCCAAGTTGCTTCCTCTGAATCATGGTATCACCACAAAATTTTGACTAAGGGTATAGTCTTATTCCTCAAGACTTGTTCTCTTCGATCCAAAATTTTCACAGGCTCTTCTAGATATCTAACTCTATCATCTATTTCTAGCACTTCAAAATCTAACACATGAGTGGGATCCGGCTCATATTTCGTAAGCATAGATACATGAAAAACATCGTGAATACTGGATAGCTTTGGTGGTAATGCTACTCTATATGCTAACTCTCCAATCCTTTCTAATATCTCAAAAGGTCCTATAAATCTTGGGCTCAACTTTCCTTTCTTCCCAAATCTTGACACATTCTTCATAGGTGATACTTTTAGAAATACATTATCTCCTACATTGAATTCCAAAGGTCTATGACGTCTATCTGCATAACTCTTTTGTCTACTCTGAGCCGTCCTGAGTCGTTCTCTTATAGTCTTTACTGCTTCCAAAGTAATTTGAACTATTTCTGGTCCTGTCAACTTCTGTTCTCCAACTTCATTCCAGCAAATAGGAGTTCTACAATTTCTACCATAAAGAGCTTCAAATGGAGCCATACCAATGCTCTGCTGAAAGCTATTGTTGTAAGCGAACTCTACTAAATGTAATTTCTCATCCCAATTTCCTTTGAAATCAATCAAACATGCTCTCAACATGTCTTCCAATGTTTGTATAGTCCTTTCTAATTGTCTATTTGTCTGTGGATGAAAGGCAGTACTACATTGGAGTTTTGTTCCTAAGGCAAGTTGAAGACTTTTTCAAAAATTAGACGTGAATCGCGGGTCTCTATCTGACGTTATGGTAACAGGAACACCGTGCAGTCGTACTACCTGTCTAACATACAATGAGGCATACTTCTCTAAGGAATAATCTACTCTCACAGCTAAAAAGTGTGCTGACTTTGTTAATCGGTCTACTATTACCCAAATTGAGTCATGTCCACTTGAAGTCCTTGGCAATCCTTGCACAAAGTCCATGGTTATATGTTCCCACTTCCACTCTGGAATTTCTAATGGTTTTAACAATCCTACAGGCTTACGATGTTCAGCTTTCACCTGTTGACATGTAAGACATCTTGCGACAAACTTAGCAATATCAGTCTTCATTCCATCCCACCAAAAATATTGACGAAGGTTCCTATACATCTTTGTGCTCCCTGGGTGAATACTGTAACTACTTCGATGAGCCTCAGTTAGAATTTCTCTCTTCAATTCATCATTGTTAGGCACACAAAAACGTCCATGAAATTTAACTATCCCATCACTTGAGATTTGAAAATCCATCTTCTTTCCTTTCAAAACTTTATCTCGAATCTTCAATATTTCAGGATCCAACTGCTGTAAAGTCTTAATGCGTTGTATAACTTCAGGTTCAACTCTCAATGCAGCTATTATTCCTATAGATTCACTTACCTCCACTTTGAATTCAGAATTTGAAATTGCATCCAATAAATTCCATTATTTAACCATCATATTGGCTATTCTCATGGCTGAGTTCCTACTAAGTGCATCGCCACTTTGTTAGCTTTTCTGGATGATACAGATTTCACGGTCATAGTCCTTAAGTAATTCTATCCATCTCCTTTGCCTCATATTCAATTCCTTTTGAGAGAATATGTACTTTAGACTCTTGTGATCCGTATAAATTTCAAATCTTTCTCCATAAAGATAGTGCCTCCATATCTTTAAAGCAAAAACAATGGCAGCTAGCTCTAAGTCATGAGTAGGATAATTCAATTCATGTGGCTTTAATTGTCTTGATGCATAAGCTATAACTTTCCCATGTTGCATAAGAACACACCCTAAACCTTTATGAGAAGCATCACTATACATCACAAAACCTCCAGATCCTATGGGTATTGTCAACACTGGTGCCATCGTCAATCTCCTCTTAAGTTCTTGGAAACTTTGTTCACATTCCTCTGACCAATCAAATTTTGAATTCTTCCTAGTCAATCGTGTCAATGGTCCTGCAATTCAAGAAAATCCTTCTACAAATCTTCTGTAGTATCCAGCTAAACCTAGAAAACTTCGTACTTCTGTCACTGTTGACAGTCTAGGCCAATTAACTTGTAACACCCCCATAACCCCCTTGGAGGTCGTTACAGTCACCCTAGTACACTTAGTATTCAACTCTGAGCTATAAGTTCTTAGGCTCTTTTTTTTTTTTTTTTTTTTTTTTTTTTTTTTTTTTTTTTTTTACAAATGTTCCCAGCACGTTCAACTTTGCGTAAGCGAACTCATTTCCCTTCAAATCTCCCTTCCAACATCTAGAGGAGGGCAATGCACACACTAACAATCAAAAGATAATAAAACTGGACCTCTTTTATTTATATCACTAAAGATGGATTTTATCGGGGTAGGTACATCAGAGAGCCAACTCATGTAAACGTGGCTTAAACATCAAAAAGAACAAGTAAACTCCACTACCCCTCAAAAGAAAACCCTCAAAAACTGGCCAAATCCATCTCTAGGTCCTGGTTTGTCAAAAAATATCAGTCTTCTGCTCCCAGCTCCTCTCTCGATCCTACCTCCTCCTCCTCCCTGGTCCGTCAGACGGTGGTGGTGGCAGCATACCTCTCATGACACCATCTCGCTGCACAAAAACCGATACGAACTCCTGAAAGACAGGGTCGTCCTCAAGCCCTACCTCAAATCGTACAAGAACGCGAACACGGAAGAAGATCAACCCAGCAACGATCGGGCTGTCTATCTGCGTAATCCCCACCTCTACATCGGAAGGGATCCCATAGAAGGTACCCGGAGAAACTGGAGCAAGTGGCATTATCTAGTCTGAAAGTGTTTTCCCCAAAAAGGGGTGAGTATATCGACTCAGCAAAGATATAATCTCTATGACTACTCAAACAACACACAACAGTCAGACAGATCACATCATCACATGATAGCACCAGACATAACATAATGTCAGACGGCATCACAAATACAGCCATGCATATGGTAGTCATTCATCCATAGACACTCAATCACTCATGCTCAGACCATGCACATATATATCCTCAGCACTCAGGCATATATTTCATCATGTGCACTTACACATATCATCTAATGCCATGCGTATGTTACACCATGTACACACACACACACACACACATATATATATATATATATCATGTAAAAACCATGTGCACATCCATGTATCATCCAATGCCATGCATATGTTTCACCGTGTGCACATCATATTTTCAGTTTTCACAGTACTAATGCAATCCCGGCACACACCATCCGGGCTTCCGGCCCCCCACATTCCGGGCATCTCGGCATCACGAGGAATCACGGCACACACTATCCGTGCTTCCGGCATTTACTCTCCCCGGCCGGGCATCTCGCACCCACCGGCATCACGAGGCATTCACGGCACACACCATCCGTGCTTCCGGCATCCCCTACGCTCCGGGCATCTCAACTCCGAGGCCATCCAGATTTATGCACACAGGGCTACTGGGCATCCGGCATTTTCACTTCCTGGCCGGGCATCCCGAAAACTCCCGGGGCATCATCGGCTCATAGCATCCGATGGCCTTCTCACATGCATGATTCATGGCATACAATAAAATATTTCATCACACATAACATCATGCATTGCCCACATTCCCATTCATATGGCATGAAACTCAATGCAACACCTCATTCAACTAGTTTCCAACCTTGCCTCATAAGTGCACAAAATTTCAGCATACGCAATTCCAAAGAAATGTCTCAATTAAATGCCAAATAATTTCCAAAAATTATAAAACTTGCACACATAACAGCCAAGACAAAATGGCATATGTTTCATGAAGAAATTATGCTCTAGATGTCACTGTACATAAAGATATTGATCAGCCATGTCAACTCAGTGAATTTCCAACAAAACAGCTTGCGCGATCACAAAGAAACCTAAAATTGACCATCCAATTGGCCACTAAAAATCCTGAAATTTCACCACATCATCATAGAGATATTAAGGCACAACTTTCATTAAGAGACTATGTCCAAACAACTCACACAGAAAAAGATATAAGCTCGGCAAAACAGATTAGAGTTTAGGACTTCCTAGTTTGTACAGTTTTCGAATTTTATTTAATTAAATACCCAAACGTCAATCAAAAATTATGAAATTTCAGTATGTTATATCCAAGATCCTACAGAACATTTCTCATGAAGAAAAAATCTTCAAATTCATCCCACATAATTTGCTATAAAAATCACAAGCTCCTGTCTCATTTACCGAACCGTACAGGGCAAATAGGATTACTCAGTTTACACTCCATTCGAATTTCATGAAATTAAGCATCCAAATATCATTCAAAAATTACAAAATTTAAGTATGTCATATCCAAGAGTCTAAATAACATTTTTCATGGAGACATGATCTTCAAATTCGTCCCACAAAATTTGTTATAAAAATCACAAACTCCTGTCTCCATTCCCAAACCTTACAGGATCAATTAACAACGAAATTTCCTCAATTGAGCAACTAAATCTCCTTATTTTTCCATTATTTTTGGATATGTTATATTTTAACATGTTTCCTACAACTTTCCTTTAGAAGTCGAAGCAAAATTCACAAGAAAAAGTCATCATATGACTAACACGACCTACTGACCTCCCACAGAAACAAACCCAGAATTCAGGTTCGTATGTAAGCAAGCATTTCCCTAAGCTGCACCGGTTAGATTTGCCTCAAATTTTAGTATGATATACATTAGAATGTCCTTAACATTTCATATGAAGAGGTCAAAGGCAAAAATTCAACAGAAAGCCACATGCAGTAACCCACAAGCAACAGGGGTCGACATGCGAGCCGGTTTTCACCCGGTTCCTTAGGAAATTCATTTCACCCCTCAAAACTTGATCATTTTACTTGAATTTTGGATATGTTGTAATTCAAGACCTGTTATACAACTTTTATGTAGAAACTGAAGCCGAATTCTAACCCTAAACTCATCTACAACTCCAAACAAGAATCGGGTACATGCAGGAACACTCGACCAGAATAACACCCACAGCAAGAATGACTTCAAGACCTCAATTTTCATCCATGAAACACCCAATTTCGACCTTCAATCCACACAACAGCAAGATCACAGCATGCATGAGCAATCTAGAGATTGATCTTGCCTTGAAATTAAGCAGAAAATGCGAAGAAACGGCGAAATCCCTCAACACCGCTTGCGGACGGCAGCTGCTCCTTCTTCCTTTTCTTCTTGTGTTTTCTCTCCTCTCTCTCTCTCTAGGCGTCGACCACCCCCTCAAATGAACCGGTTGCTTCTTTTTATACTTGTCTTTAATTATTAATCAGATGAAATGATTAATTTTTATGAAAATTGGACACTTGTCAAGAGAAATTGCCACTTGGAGTCCTCCTCTCTCTCTCACACTCTCTCTCGGCCACCAAGGCTTCTTCAAGAAGCTTGGCCGACCATTCTCCCTTCCATGGGCTTGGCCGAAGCCCACTTTATTTCCCAAGGCCCACATTCAGCCCAAACCATCAGGTCCAATGTTCCTAAATTAAATCCTCTAATTAACTAAATTTTGTTTAGTTAAAATCATAAGCTTAAATAGTCAATAACTTAGGTCTAGTTTGAACTTTAAATTTAAACTTCATTCCTCACCTAAATAAATCACTTTTTCCTTCAAGTAAATACTCTACAATCTTCGGCCTCATCACAAGATTATAATGTCAGTCAAGGTTAGTTCGATTGTAGTTCGATTGTAGTTCAATAATCCTCATAGTCTCACGGTTCATCAGGTTATTCTCTAATTTATATCATAGTCATACTTAAACATACAAAATTATAATCCATCGAATATCCAGCCCTTGGCTCAACTGTGACTTATGAAATCACTGACTAAAATCCATCTGCGTCTCTATCGATTGGCCACAGTCATCACCTCCTTGAAAATAGTCGAAATTCTAGAATGCCACATAACTACAGCCTCAACTTTAACTGGGTCTATTGATATTCCTTCACCAGTCACCACATGTCCTAAAAATGTCACTTGGTCCAACCAAAATTCACATTTACTGAATTTAGCATACAATTTGTGCTTCCTAAGAGTTTGCAATACAATCCTTAAATGCTCTTCATGTTCCTCTTGTCCCTTTGAATATACCAAAATATCATCTATAAAAACAATCACAAATTGGTCCAGAAAGGGCTTAAATACTTTGTTCATAAGATCCATAAAAGCTGCTAGGGCATTCGTTAGTCCAAATGGCATAACTAAAATTTCATAGTGTCCATATCTAGTTCGAAAAGCTGTTTTAGGTATGTCCTCCTTTCTTATCCTCAATTGATGGTATCCTCATCTTAGGTCAATCTTTGAGAAAACTGACGCTCCTTGCAATTGATCAAATAGGTCATCAATCCTTGGTAATGGGTACTTATTTTTAATTGTCACTTGGTTCAATTGTCTATAATCAACACAAAGGCGTAACGATCCATCCTTCTTTCTAACAAACAACACTGGTGCACCCCAAGGTGAAACACTTGGTCTAATAAATCCTTTGTCAAGTAATTCTTGCAATTGTACCTTCAATTCCTTTAATTCTCGTTAATGCCATCCTATAAGGAGCTTTCGATATGGGTTCTGTACCAGGTGCCAATTCAATAGTGAACTCAACTTCTCGCTCTGGGGGTAATCCTATCAATTCCTCAGGAAATACATCAGAAAATTCTTGTACTACAGGGATATCCTCAAGTTGTATCGCTTTCTTGTTTTGTTCACTTGCATATGCCAAATATCCTTGACAACCATTCCTAAGAAGTCTATGGGCTTCTAGTGCAGTGATAAGAGGTATAGAGGGAGTTGTCTTTCCATCATAAAATTCAAAACTTGGCTTATCCGGTGGGTCAAATCGAATCATCTTCCTATAACAATCCACATTGGCTCTATGTCTATGCAACCAATCCATTCCCAGAATTACATCAAAGTCATACATAACTAATACCATCAGATCAGCTAACAAGGTTTGTCCACCTATAAGAATAATGGAATCCCTACACACTGAATTAGATAGAATGACATCCTTCAATGGAGTAGAGACACTAAGAGGTACTTCTAGCAATTCAGGTATTACCTTATTCAACCGTACATATTGAGCAGATACAAAGGAATGGGTCGCTCCCGTATCAAACAAAGCATAAGCATTCTAGCTAAATAGGGTAATGATACATGTAATGACTGTTTGGGATTCTTCAGCCTCATCCTGAGTAATCGCATAAACTTTTCCTTGAGCTGGCGGTCATTGGTTATTTCTTGGTGGCAGTGGTCTACCTGAATTCTGTTGTGGCTGTGGCTGCTGCATTCTTTTCTGAGGACAATCTCTACTATAATGCCCTATCTGTCCGCAATTAAAACAAGCATTTGTTCCATAACATGGTCCAAGTCCATGTGACTTACCACACCTACGACACTCATTGTTACCATATTGCGGTTGTCTCATTGGTTGATTGTTCCACACTTTTCTAGGATTTTCAACCTTATTCTTCTTGTTTTGCACAAAGGGTCGCTTTCCAACCTGATGAGATCTTTTATTATAACGAAAATTTGATGAGTCTCGATATGCTGATGTCTGACCTCCCAACATCAAATCTCTTTCCACTAGCTGTGCCCTTTCATATAACTCACTATAATCCTTCAAATTCAAAGGCACCAATCGTCCTCTTATATCAGGCCTTAACCCATTCAAAAATCTCTTAGCCTTATCCTCTCGGGTATTCTATTAATCTAGGGGCAAATCTAGAGAGTTCAGCAAATCTCGCCTCATACCGATCTACAGTCAAGTTATTTTGGGTCAGCTGCATAAATTCCATCACCTTTTTATCCCTTGCACAGTCTGAAAAATACTTACTATAGAAAACTCCTACAAATCTAGTCCAAGTCACATCTACACCTTCAGGAAATACCGTTCCTTTTGTCGCTTTCCACCAATAATCAGCATTTCCTTGAAGTTGATACTCTACTAAAGATACTTTCTTTGCATCAGTACAATTCAGCAATGCAAATATCTTTTCCATCTCATCTATCCATAATTCTGCTTCTACAGGATCTCCTAATCCAACAAATCGAGAGGGTTTTAGTTTCAGGAATTGTTCTACTAAGCCTTGCAATCTACGGTCACCTCCTACCTGTTGTTGGGCTTGCCTTTCCAATAGGGCTCCTACATTAGCAAGTGCTTCCAAAATTCCTTCCACACGAGGATCCATGGCTGTTCCTCGTACATTTCTACTCATCCTGACAGTTCCTGGTTTCTGCACATCGATCACTACTCATTAGTCTACTGAGTCCCCTTACAAAACTAATAAGTAACAACTGCAACAATTGTTACTGATACCCTATGAGTAACATAAGTTACTTGTTCCTCACAAAACAATGTTAGCAAAGAAATTATTCTAACGCATAGTCACTACTGCACCATATCACTCCAGCTAATCCTATGCTCTGATACCAAAAAGAAGAGTTGTGATGTCCCAGGGCGTCACGTACTAAGCGCAAGCGGAATTATAAATACAATCGATATCTAATTTATTTTGTACATCTCTTACATTATTATATATAGTCCTTACCATTGAAGGTTAGCATGTATAACATGGATTATTTAGAATCCTAAATTTATGACATGAGGTTATCCTGCAATCCATAATATTAATCATCCACATATAAGAACTTAAACTAGAGCATGAAAGGCTTTCTTTTATTTACCATCTTCGGGCTTAACAAAATCTATCCATCTGAGCTTTTCTTTACAAGTTCTTCGCCTATCTATTTACAACATGTACAGTACAAAAGTAAGGCGCAACAGTCAGGGATAGGGGTAAGGGTGGCTACTCCGCGTATATCCCAAACCAGCCCACGTCTTAACCAAAAACAAACAAAAGTCTAACACCTAGCCTTCCATGAACTCGGCGTCTAGGCGCCATCCATCCCGTCTCCAAGTCCACCGGCTCCGAAGGGTAACGGACCAAACATCTCGCCCTCATGGTTGATGAACCATGCCACGAACTTCATCAGAATCGGACTAGCTCTACCGTCATCCAACCATAATATCGCTTCGTACTTGGTAAACATCATATCAATGTCAGGGTCATACACGTCCAGGAAAGAAACATCAATGTTGGCTATCACTCCATACCGAGCAACTGGCGGCACATCCATACTTTCAATCTGAAAATGTAAGGTATGAGCTAACATCCTTGCCTAGTAAAGAATAACAAAACTCTACTCTAAAACAATCCATAGCCATCAAAGTCACAGGCAAACTATCCAACAATTAGGACACTAAGAAAACATATAACAAGCATAAACAGTAATAATGCATTGTATAAGAAATCACCTGACATGCATCCATCTCTACGCTCATCCTACACAAATCCAAACTACAATGCAAATATAATAGATGAACTCACTCGCCGAATATAATTAACTTTTAGTGTGCATAAAAATCCACCCTCAAATCAGTCACAACCGGGAAACTACCAGCCTGATCGAGTCACTTCCAGAAGGTACGTTATCTGGACTTCCACAATACCTCTAATTGTGGGCATCTCACTCCGAGGCATCCCGGTATCAACCAAACCGAGGTCCTCCCGATCACACACGGGGCATCTCACTCCGAGGCATCTCCGGCATCACACAGCCGAGGCATCCTTGATCACACACAAGGGCATCTCACTCCGAGGCATCTCCGGCATCACAGCCAAGGCATCCTTGATCACACACAAGGGCATCCCAAACTTCCGGGGGCATCACCGGTAACTCGGTACCAATGGATCCGTTCACCATTTTAAGCACACGTTTCACACCACACCTTTGGTTTAATGCATATATCGTATGCAAAAGAAAAGACACCTAAGCATCTATCTAAGTCTCATGATTCGAGCACACGTGCGTGTCTGAATTATAAGATAAAATCCATCACAAACATGTCCCATACCATGCCGGACAAATATTTATCCCATAATCAAGCACTATGCACCGCACTCATTGCACACGCATGATCCTAAATGCACTTAAATCTCTATTGATGTATGAGGCTCACTCATATACAATGAACATCTAATATGAGGTTTATTAGACTCCATGTTCAGCATACAAGTCCAAATTGTAAGTGGTTACATCTAATATACATTCTCGGGTACAAGCAGAATTTTGGCTAAATGGGCAGTTTCGGTTTCAAGCATGAAATACATACCAAATATTATTGAAAAGCTACCAAATTTTAGTATGTTGTACTTAAGACATAGCTTAACATCTTTCATGAAGGAACTTAAGTCTAATTCTCACTGTATTAAGAGTAACAATTAACATCATCTTCGCTGAAATTCTGTTCTTCGTCCAGATTTTCTATTAACAAAGAAAATCGTTTCACCAATCAATTCTCATTCATTTAATCTCAAATTTTGACACGTTATTCCTTAAGATGTGTTCTACAACTTTCATTAAGGATTCGAAGTTCAATTCTAAACAGATAATTACAGAATTTTCACACAATCAGCAAAGGTCATCCAATTTTCACAGAAACAGCTTACAAGACTTACTAAATTCACTTCTTTTTCTATGTTATGGGTCCATATGGTTATAACTTCTTGTATAACTCAATCCTATGGAAGTCCTATCATGTAGAAAAGCTTCTTTCCCATCTCCATCAACAAGCATGAATAAGATTACACAAAAACAGAACCTCACTCGCTCGGTTTCATCCAAAATCGAATGGAATCACACGCTCGCCACACTTCTAGTTCAACTAGACTACTTATCATTCTCAATTCACTTAGCACCACACTTCGGCACTTCTCACAGCATCTCGACACATCTCTATCTTGTTCTTTTCTAACTTTTAATCAAATCCACGGCTCGGCTTGAGGTTTCAACTCATCCGTGCACCATATAATCACTTTCTAGCCAAATCGGCACACTTGGCTTCCATCTTGGCACATCGCTCGACAAAACGGCACTCCACAATCACAAATCCAAACATTCACAGCAAAGAATTGACATGCAAACACTTCTACTTCCAATCTAACACTCCCCAAACACAATTTAACCACAAAACAACAATTACAAGCTACATCCATCCTTGTTTGGACTAGATTCACATGTTTCCTTGATAGAACAATGTATTCGTTTCAAATTAGAGTTAGATTATTCCTTACCTCGCTTCAGCTACACAAAATCAACTCAAAAATCCAAAATGCAAGGTGAAGAAATTAGCCGGTTCTTCTTGTCCAAGCTTCGGCCGAGAGAAAGAAAA
Organism: Eucalyptus erythrocorys; assembly: GCA_014182555.1. Taxonomy (NCBI): domain Eukaryota; kingdom Viridiplantae; phylum Streptophyta; class Magnoliopsida; order Myrtales; family Myrtaceae; genus Eucalyptus; species Eucalyptus erythrocorys. The sequence goes on along the minus strand of CM024607.1, from coordinate 21,454,618 downwards.
GAGGGAGAAGAAGAAATGTGATTTTCGGTTTTTTGTGAGGAGAGAGAGAGAGTTTCGGTTTTTATAGAAGGATTTAGGTCTACTAGGCTAGTCTAGACTAGGGGGTAATGATTAGCTAGCTTCGATTTTGTGAAAGAAAAACCGTGGGTGCTATGTGTGAGATCCAAGAGAGAGAAAGTCGGTGTCGTGGCTTCACGCGAGAGAAATTTCCGCCATCTGTCGATCGTCGTTTGTTAACAGTTAATCCATGTCATTAGTTAGCTCATTAGATTAGATATTTTCATCTAATGATCTTTTGTTTCCACTTAATCTCAATCATACAAAAATCATAACACATTGACCAATCAAAGTTAGTCTATAAGGGAATCAATCACTAAAGAACACTAAAATTATAAGCAATCTACTAATCAATTCACTTAACTATAATTTATAAATCTTAACTAAAAATGTAATTACTCGGGCCTAATTATTTATTCCCGGCCCAACAGGCTCAATCTAAAATTATAAGGCCCACTAAATCTCATAAATCTTGAAATCCCGAACCTTGGCCCATCTCCAACCAATTTCAAACCCAACTTTCACGGCCCAAACCATGAGCTCGGTTCTAAAAGAATTGTACGGCCCACTAAATCTCAAGCCCACACATCCTACAAAATCCAATGGGTTCGCTCTCCAGCCCATTCTAAATAAATTTAAGTTTCTAATATTCTAATTAAGCTAATGATGGTCGGTCGAATTTTTGGGATGTCACACACACGCTGTGGGAGTCGGCTCTGATACCATTTGTAAGGACCCGGGCCCCCACTGTGTGATATTGTCCGCTTTGGGTCACCCACCCTGGCGCGGACGAACCGCCATCCCAGCCACGATCTTTTCCCTCACGATATTAAAACGCGTCATACATACTTAGGGACCCAAGCCTTATAAAGGCTCCCAAGACTCCCTCCCTAAGCGATGTGAGACAAGAGAAATGCCCTTAGCCTCGCCCGCGCACTGCCGAGGCGATCTTAGTCCGTCCCTCCGTACTGTCCCGGGTCTGGGTCGTCACATATATAGTGAAGATCATGACCAAACTAATCACCATATTTACGGTCTTATAGAACAAAAGGTCCATGATCCAATTTTGTTTTAATGGGCACAACAAAAGTACCTTGTATATATTGAATGCCATGTGAAATTTTGTGATAGTATGATAATCACCGTTGCATATTCCCACTAGATAATGCTATGTAGGGTAATTTATTCAATCTATGAACAACATAGAATGATATGAATTACAACCAAACACAAATGTTCTATGTTTGTTTTCAGGAAATGAAACTAGAATAAAGCTAATGGTCTTGGAAAATTAGTGCAATATTTGACATTATTGCTGCTTTATCCGGTTGCCAATATCTGAAAACCTTTAATGTTAATTCTCGGTCTAATTCCTTTATTAGAACTTTATAAGTGACCATTAGTAAAGAATTATAACTCTTCCGAGGAGTAACCCTTATTTCAATTAGATCTCATGCACATTGATTGTTATTGATTGCAAGAAAAATTCGTATAGACCCCTCTATAAGCACATCTAAGTTCTTATCAGCAAAAAGTAAAAGCCTCTCTTTAGGGTTTTCTCAATTCCCCTAGTTATCAGTTTGATTCTGAGTTCCCAGTTCCCTCGAGAACCATCAGTTCCTAAAAAAATGGAACCGGACTAGGGTGCATTGGAACCTAGAACTGAATTAGTGATCAGTCTAGTTCTCTAATTCCCAATTCAATCCTAAAATTATGCTCACATCTAAATGCAAGCATGGGACCCCGATTGAAACATCAATCGTTAGATAGAAATTTATTTGTCAGTTTACAAGCTCAAATTTTAGAAAGGAGAAACATGGCCCAACCAGCCAAATTTTGACTCTTATTATTATTTTTTTTTTTTGCCAAATTTTGATTAAAGGAATATCGTCCAGTCATACACATAAACTGCTAGATTGAATTAGAGGAAGTTGAAAATATGATTTAATCTTTTGAAGGCTAAAGGAATGCTTCATGAAACAAAATTGACAGAAGAGTGGCCTAGTGATGCGCCATTTTAGAGGTCACTGGTCACAGTAGTATGCCAAACCGAAACTATTGCCAGGATTGAGCTGATGGAAGCAATCTTGTTTTTCCAATGATGATCTAAGAATTACTGGACTAAAATTTTCTTTTAGTTAATCAAATGAATAGTTGGGATTTTGTGGGAAACAAAAACTCTTTTGGGATAGATATGTCATGGAATACCACTTTGAAATTTTTAATAATAGTAATCCTGAAAATAAAGAGAATTATCTTCCGCAAGAGTCAAGATACTCATCTCATAATCTATTTTACTTTGTTATATTAAATCTACCCCCAACAAATAATTTACAGCAAAAGCTAACTTTATGCCTAAGGACTTGATATGCTTACCATATCACTGTGGTTTAGGAACCCCTCCTTCCTCCCACTTAGGGAAATATTTCCCTCTTTTCTGATGTCAAAAGAAATTCGACCTGCTGAAAAGCAAAACATAGTAAGTAGTCAACTAAAGTGGCTACTAACAGATTGAAACACGTATTTCTTGGTGTATACGTACTTATGCAGTAAATGTAATTATGCACCTAAAATATGGAATGCGTAAGTCATAATTGTCTCTATCTACACTATTCTTGTCCCATATCAACTACAATCAATCAAATAATCCCTTTAAATTGAAGTTGTCTTGTCAAGCCTGGGGATAAAATGGACGGGTTGACCCCAGATTCAGGAAAGTCTCTGGGCCATGATCCATAAAGGCGCTTTCATAAAGCACGACTCCTTTTAAAGTGCATCAACTTTACCTGGAATCTCAATGTTGACTCAATTTCTTCTCTCATAGAAAAATATTGAGAAATAATGGCTTTGGATCAAAGCCCTGATCCATATATTTTATCTCATAAAAAGACATTAACTCCAAATTGTGGCCTAATTTTAGTCCAAATTTTTTCAGTCCCATAATGAAATACCAATTTCATTTGGCACCCACATCTGACCCTCATTAAGATTCTGCCAAGTACACATGGAATGGTGGGTCGAATCTTGGACAACGCCATTGGATAAAAACTACTAGATTGGGGTACCATTGATTTGTGGTTTTCTTATGAAATAAAAAAATTGGGCCATAATATGAACATGACAAAAAAAAAAAAAAAAAACAAGGTTAATTCTCTAGAAAACCCCCAATTATCATGGCCCAAACTTCTTTTTATATATATATATATATATTTATATATACATATATAACGTAAAATTTCACTGTAGTCCCAAATTTGCCCCCACATTCAAAAAAAGTAATTATTTTCTTTGAAATTTTCAATACTAAAGCTAGTTAGAGGTTTACAATCGGAACTCACGTCTTCTTAAACACCCTCACCTTCATACGGAATGACAAGAACCTCCAATATTGATGACATGAGAAAAAAACTAGTGGCAATTTTGGGATGTGAAGCTGATTTGAAACTAAAGTAAAAGTTAGAAATTTTTTAAGTTTGAGGCATAATTAGGATGTAAATCTAAAGTTGGGGATTTTTTAGGGAGTGGTGATTTTTAAGAGGATTAGATCATGAAAAAAACGTCCCAACTTTCTCATCATTACAGCTACCTTGCTTGTCTTGGCCTTCAAGAATCTCCCGATTTGATGAATTGACACTCCTTTCACGAACATACGACTCAAATAGTAAATAAAGTAGTCGATGCTTCATACATGTGCCTAGTCTTTGATTTTATTTTTTTCGATATTATTTTACTTCTACTATAATTCTCACTCCCAGACTTTTGCCCCACATCCTTGCAAAGCGTGAGAGTTAAAACCCGGACGTGAAGCTAAATTGTCCTCACCTCAACTCTCTTGAGAAGGTGGGGATTCGAACCCCCCACCTCCCCTTTCCCATGTGAGAAGAGTGGCCAATGGATGCGTTTGTCTTTGACTTGGTTGTAGGTTTTTCAATAGTTTTAACATTAACACAAATCACAAACATCTTACAAATTAACAAAACATGTCCCTTACAAAGGGCATACAACTAATTAAAATTTCAAATTATGACCACTATTAAATCAATACTCAAAAACCTTTTTTTGTCACCAAAACCCTCAAGCTTACATGGGTGTAACAAAAATACGCTATGTTATCATAGCATGATATCATTAACGTGGTCTTACTGATCAAATCAAGAGTTTCTTTTCTTTTTTAAAACCATGGTGAACAAGTCAGAGTTATTCTATGTCCTCTGCTAGTGGAATCCGAATCCCACTTTCAGTGCACCATATATGGAAACTCCCAAGTGATATTGATATAGTTACCAGAAATTTAAGAGTTGTATCTTCTGAATTTTTTTTCGTTAGCTAATTTTATTCTCTTCTTCTAATGACATGATTTCAATTATATATTATAATTCAAGAAAGAAAAAGAATAACATCAATATAAATGAGAGACAAAATCGTTGTAGTGTGTGTTTGCGCCTCAATGTCGGATTTTAATATCAAGCCAAATGAAATGATATAACTATGAACTAGTTACACTTAAGTACTATTCAGTTTTTTTTTTTTTGTAAGAATTTTATTATGCTATTAGAATTTATATCAAGTGAATTTATTACTTACAAAAACAATTATATCATCACTATTTTATTTCTATAAGCCGTATCTTTTTTATTTTTATTTTTTTATGTAATTCTATTTCTAATCTTTAAATAAAGTGAGTTTAACTATACATAATAGATATCAAAAGAGAATAGCATCAATATACATGGGAGACCCAATTCATATGAGAATAAACAGTTTGCTGCATTTCGTTTCTACACTACTAGATCTGGCTATGGAAAGGGGTAACCATCGTAGCCTCTTGCAATTTTTTCGATGCTATTAATGATTTTGGTGACTATATTAAATTGCTATATTTTCCATATACGGGCAATGCTTGTTGTCTTGATCTTTCGGTAACCGTATCGGTATCAATAGGAGTTTCCTACGTAGAGCTTCGAAGGTGGAATTCTGATTTCACCGACGGTGGACTGTTTAATAACTCAAATAAAAATGCAATCCAACAAGGCTAAGTAAATGGATATATTGTTGCAAGAAAATGCTCCGAAATGAGGAGGTTGGCAGAGAGAAGCGGAGAAACCTGCCAATCAGTCGAGGAAAGTGGATTTTCCGGAGCCAGAAGGACCCATGACGGCCAAGATCCGACCCATCTGAGCGTACCCGCTGAGCTGGTTTAGCAGTTTCCTCTTGGAACCAGCGGGGACCGACACCGTCAAGTCGTTCCACACCAGGTAGGACGCGGACGATTGCCCGTTGATGCAGCTGCTCTCTTTCTCTGCAAAGTCATTATTTATCACATCCTTCCTCGCCTCCATCATTTTCATCTCTCGCTCTCTCTCTCTCTCGGTGGTCTCGTTTTCTAGCTCCCAGCCAAGTACAACTGCGAGTGCTGGTCAGTGTGGATTATAATGGATCTGTAGTGCAAGTGGGAAAGGCCTATGAGGATGGATGCCAATTATATAGGAATGGGAGGGGGCCTGAGATATGACATGCTTATGTGGTGCCGGATGGTGACAGATTGAGATGAGTTGGCCGTTGGGTGTTTCAATCGAACGCTGGTTTGATCCCTCTCTCCCACATTTGAATCTCTTGGATCTTGACGGGGTTGTTTGTGTATACCAAGTTTGATTTCCATTTGAAGATGTAATGATAAGAAAAGTAAAAGAAGTATCGATAACCTAGCTATTTTTAACCTTCAGCCCACGGAGCGACCCAAGCGCGATCAAGAGGCTGCAAGAACTTACTCCTTAGACTCGTCCAACATGATCAATTTAACTGCACATGCCTGGAGAGACCTAATCCATCTGAGGCGCCATACTTCAGAAAGAGGAGGAGAAAGAGAAGACATATTTTCACATGTTTACTTTATTATGATCAATTTGTTGATCATTTTGTTTTATTTCGCTGGTTTGACGAACATTTGCCTGCACACACTCGGTACTCGATTATGCAAACACGTACACTGGTGGCTTTTCACTGAGAAAGAACAAAGAAAACGGTTTGTGTCAGCTTGGCTTCGTTCTCTGCAGTCTCCGACGTGGATATGGCCATTGCTCGTAACCCCCGCATGTTTATTTACGGGCACTGTGGCAGCTGACTTTTAGTCTTGGATCTCTGTATTCTCTCTCTCTCTCTCTCTCTCTCTCTCTCTTCACGTGATGTTTTAGCATCCGTCTCTTTCGTCTCAAGAAAGTTGAGTAAAATGTGTGTATCTAATCTAATAATAAATGGGGAGGTGGGGGCAGATAGCGATGCATTTGATCACAAAATTCCGTCATTGTTCTTCATTAATCACAACAAAGCAAAAGATTACTTACCCTATTGATACTAACATAAATCAAACTAACATAATATAATTTGTGTTTTTTTAATTTAGTTCCCGTTAAGATGCATCGACACATATATTTTCATTATTGTTGACACCAAAAGATGACCTAATTTTTATTATTATCAACAAGATAGACTAGTCCATGATGTTGGAATAAAAAAGGAAAAAATTAATGGCAACTTTGAAAATTTCGGAACAAGGCACAAGTGAAGACCGAAGGGAGAAGTTATTCTTAGAATGCTTTGTGGTAGCTACTCTTTTACAACACACCCTTTACACGTCTTACATAATAATAGAAACTAAATTACAATAGAGATGAAGATAAACATAGCATACACGAGATCTTCAACACTCCTGTTAACATTAAAGTGAAACTACGAAAGTCAACAAAGCTAAAAGGAAAACACACGAACATTAAATAATAGCAACGGTGCCTGCAAGACAAATCTCTGCAATAGCAACGGCCCAATCCATTTTTCATGGCACGCATACATGTGCATGCATTAATGGGCCTTCATGGACCCTACTTTCCTCTTTATTTGGGCCATGCAATGAATGAAAGAGGACAAACGAAGCCCACAATTTTTACTGGCCAATTTTTCTTGCGACTCCTCCTTCTCTTCATTTATGTTGTCCCTTTTCTTTTGACTTTCTTATTCGGCTGACAATCTTACATGAAAGCCGTGCGCAATCTTCTTCTTCTTCTTCTCACACCAAATCTAGAGTTCAGTAACCAACTTACTCAAACCTTCAACAATCAATTTTTTTTATTATTCTAACAGATAAGAATGGAGTTTGTTGAAAATAGAAATCATTGATAAAACAAAACGGTCCATGATTTGAAGGGATCAATAAATTGCCAATGAAATCATTGACAACACAACTTGAAAATTATCATCAAAAGAAGATTTGAGAAGTTGGTTGACAAAATTATCAACAAGAAGCAATCAACACTAAAACATAACTACTTAGGTATTCCTCCATACATCTTCTCAATTGCCAAAAATGGCCTTGTTGTAATGCCACATATATCCCACGTGCTATTGCCTCCTCCATGATATGTATTCCTCCATACATTTTCTCAGATTATTGCTCCGATCAAAGAAAAGTTTCTCTTCCACTAAACCCTAGCGAGAACGAAGGCACTTAATGAATTTCCAGAATGCAGTCTGTACCAGAGAAGGAGATTGGACGACAAATAGGGAGCGACCACAAGCTTCGATAATGAGGGTGAGGGATAACTCTGACACAAAGGCGTTGGCTTTGGCGAGAGTCGGTTGTAGCATCGTCTTCGCTGTCGCCACCTCTCCTTCCTCATCGCAACATCCATCGCCACCCAACAGTCTTGCCCTCCCTCCATTTGAACCCAGCCCCACCACAATTTCGCCGTCCTCCGTATGCATGGCGTCTACAGTTGCCATTGCCAGCACCACTATTTATCTACGTCCAACTCCTCTCTTCCGCTTTGCCTATGTTTTTCATTTGTCTTTAATTTGTTATCATTTAATACTAAGTTTGGAATTGAGTGATCAGAGGGGATTTCATCAATTTGATGAATTGAAAATTTCACAAAATATTAGTTGACATCATACAAGCTCAAAATTTGTATAGTCAATTTTACGGTAGGGCAATTCTACAGTAATGACATTTTTGACAACATATTTGTCAATTTGATATTCTAATCCCCAAAAAATCTTACACTTTAGGATGTGTGGTGAGGAGGGCTTCATCACTTCATGGAAAGTGATGGTACTGTCCTCTAAGCATAGTCCTATTAGATAATATGACATTTCTTACAACCGCAGATTAGACCATAAAGTTATTTGTTTATTAAAGGACAACTAACTCCTTTTCAACCTTCCCATTTTGTTCCGTAACTCCTCTTGTACTTTAGGAAGTTATATGTTTATTAAGGACAACTAACGTATCATGAAGTAATTTGTTTATTAAGCACAACTAATGTCCTTTTCGCCCTTCCAATTTTGTTCCGCAACTCCTCTTGTACATCAGGAAGTTATTTGTTTATTAAGAATAATTATTGTCCTTTTTGACCTTTCGATTTTGTTGCGCAACTCCTCTTGTACATCTTCCTAAAGGTCTTGAGGTGACACTTAGTCTTAGTCCGATCTTTTTGCCTAATATCTAAGCGTGGAAATTTAATTAGGTAAGCAAACAAGGCCTAGAAAAATTCGAACTAAGGACCTCTAGCTATGATATAATGAGAAAATTTGTAAAACCACTATCAATTGCTTTAAAAGCTTAAATTGTTAGTTGAAGGTGTAATTTATATTTAATTATTCTTAACATGTGCGGGCTATAATTGGACTAGAAGAGCAGCAATCATCATCGCAAAACCCAATCAGCGAATTCTTGCGTATTCAATCTCACCAACTAATTTCAAAGGGACAGCCAAGTTTCATTAAACAAACTTCCGAAAGTTCCATATTGAACAAAAAGAATCTTGACTATTCAGGTGGCAAAGGGGCAATTTGTTGGAAGGAGAATTTGTTAAGATTGTAATTGATAGGGCAGATTATAGACATAGAATATTTTAGGAAAGATAAAATTGTGCATATATTTATTTTCTCCTTTGTTGTATTACAAATACCGACACTTATTGTACATTTGAATACACAGAAAGAATATACAAAACATTTTCTTCTCCATTGCTCTGCATTTCCTTTCATGGTATCAGAGCCAAATTTTGATCCACCTTCCGCACCATTCTTCCTGAATTGCCTTCAATTGTCTTCTGTTTTTTTGCTGCTGCAAATTCCCATCTACAGAACAAAAGACAGCACATTGAAAAGAGGAATTCAATATGCAGAGCCCCAACAACTCAGAAATTCAAAATCAAGATCCACCCAGAAACACAACAGAGGAGTCGTCCGATCAATCTGCATTCGCTCCAGTCATCGGACAACTTCCTACTTCAACCACCGAGCAACTTCCTACCCCAACTTCATGGCCTTATGCGCCATGGTTCCTAGTTCAAGGACCGTGGTTCGCCGGACCTAACCAACAGTGGGCCGGCTACAACCCAAATGGAGAAACCGAATCCAATCCGGGTGGACCAAATCATGGGTTGGGAATGAATCCTTACCCGAACTTTCCACCTGGGTTTGCACCTCTCGTTCTTCCACCCATCGCTGGCCATCTAGAACCTGGAGATCCCTTGTACACATCCTCAGCCGATGGCCCAGAGCTGCGACTTATCACTCTTCAACTCACCGGACCGGATCACTACTCAGCATGGGTAAGGGATTTTCGGCGATCCCTTGTAACCAAAGATAAGGACGGATTCCTTGACGGATCCGTCCCCTTTCCAATTGATGAACGCCGGCAACGACATTGGCGCAAATGCAACCAATAAGTACGCACGTGGATAGGAATTTGTGTGTCGTCGGAGGTCACGGCTGGGCTACCTCCGACTGAAGATGCGAGATTAATGTGGAGCAATATAAAGGAAATGTACGGGAAACTCGACAGGGTGAAGGTTTTCTCGCTAACTCAAGCCCTCGCTGACTTGAAACAGGGGAACCTTTCGGTTACCGCCTATTTCAACCGGCTCTCGACGCTCTGGAACAAGCTCGAGTCGGCCGAGGAGCAGCTCGAAGGACCGGAGTCCACACTCACGCAATATCGGGCAATCAAGGATCGCGAGAAAGTGACGAGGTTCCTATTGGGCCTAAACGAGAGTTACGTACCTTTTCGCACCCAGATTTTGGCCATGGAGACCGTCCCACCACTCAGCCACATCTTCCATCTCGCTGTCCAGGAGGAGAATCAGCGAATGGCCACCACCGGAACTGAAAAAGGGGGAGAAAGCATGGCTCTCGCCGCGCCGGCGAGGTTTTCCGACCGTTTTCACGGCGGCCCTCGCGCGCCGCAGCGAGCCCCAAGCTCGGGAGGAAACCCTAGCTCCTTCGGGGAAGACGATGGCCTCGAATGGAAATGGAACCCTAATTTTAGGGCTTCTCGAACGGACGGTCAAGATCAAAAGACTCGATCTGATGGCTCCCATTCATTCGGCGGATCTGATGGTAGAGATCAGCAGGGGCGCGGATCCGACGGCTTCTATTCACTCGGCAGAGCTGACGGCCGAGATCAGCAGGGGCGTAGATCTGACGGCCCAAATCTCACCCGATTGGATGGCGTAGATCAAAAGAGAACTCGCGGATCCGATGGCTCCCATTTTATCTCGTAGGGGCCTGAATCGAATGGCCATTATGGTGCCACGTCAGCACAGAAGGGAGGAAGTCACAAATTTAAAGGTAAATATTGTGAATATTGTCGGCGTCCTCATCATACCATTGAGACATGCTGGAAATTACATGGTAGACCCACTGACAAAGAAAAGAAAGGAAAAGAATTTTCTGCTTACCAGGTGTCAGCGCAAGGGTATGATAAAGCTCATCAACCCATATCCCAGGATCAATATCAGAATATAATGAAGGCCCTAAATCAGTTGCAGACAGTTGACAAAAGTGCAAATTTCTCAGGTACTTCATCAAACAAGACTCATAATATTTCAGTTGATGCATGGATTATTGATTCAGGCGCCAGTGATCACATAATTTGTCACGAATATTTATTCTCTAGTGCATCTACAAAGCCTCATTCCATATATGTTTGACTTCCAAATGGAAATATTACTGATGTCAGAAAGATTGGTACTATTCAGCTTAGCCCAAACATTACCCTTAAAAATGTTCTCTATATCCCAGAATTTGAATTTAATCTTATAGTTGTTAACAAAATCTGTGAGGACAATAATTGTCGAGCCAATTTCAATTATGAAAATTTTTCCTTTCAGGACCTTTCAACTGGGAAACTGATGGGCTTGGGTAGAATGGAACAAGGGTTGTATTTCTGGATCAATTTCCCCAAAGATTTTGATCTTTCTTCTTTGAATAAAAGCATTTCTTGTAATGCTGTTGCTACAAATAAAATTTCACTTTCCCATAAACGTCTGGGTCATAGTGCCTGTTTTCCCTGTTCTGATTGTAAAATATGCCCCTTGGCAAAACAAACGAGACACTCATTCCCAACTAGTGTATCTCAAGCCACTAGTATCTTCTCATTAATAGATATGGATATTTGGGGTCCTTATCACACACCACATCGTGATGGATCTCGTTTTTTTCTTACTATCGTGGATGATTATTCTCGTGCCACTTGGGTATTTCTCATTCAATCAAAAAGTCAGGCCTTCTCCTGTCTGTCAAAATTCTTATCCATGGTTAAAAATCAATTTGATAAACATGTTAAGAGGATTCGTACAGACAATGGGAGTGAATTCTTTTCCAATGAGTACCAATCTTTCCTGTCATCACAAGGAATTCTTCATGAGAGCTCTTGTGCTTACACTCCGCAACAGAATGGAATTGTCGAGCAAAAACATTGACATCTCCTAGAAGTTGCTCGTGCACTAAAATATCAAGCCTCCATTCAAGAATCCTTTTGGGGAGATAGTGTGATCACTGCAGCCTACTTGATTAATCGCATGCCAACTAGAGTATTAAAGGGTTGCACTCCTTTTGAGATGCTCTTTGGTAAGAAACCAGACATTAGTCATCTTCGCGTGTTTGGCTGCCTTTGCTATATGACGAATGTTCACTATATACATAAAATGGACCCCCGTTCTCTTCGGTGTGTCTTTATGGGATATGGGACTTTACAAAAAGGTTATCGGGTTATGGAAATATCTACCGGCCGCTTCTTTATTAGTCATGATGTTATATTTCACGAGGACATATTTCCCTTTCAAGAAATAGGATCTTCAGATAAGGCATCCATGATTGAATCAGGCCATCGACAACTTTTATCAGTGGAGGATATTTCTGTGCATCCACAATATATCTTGATTAGGTCAAATCAGCCAACTCCCGATCCATGTCCTGCAGCGTCATGTCCTGACTCACCTATTCTCACCACTGGGTATTCCGATTCTTCGGCACGCCAGACTAGTGATGACTCTCCAGCAGCATATAGTGAGCTTCCTTCGTCACCGCAACAACATATTGAACAATCCTCCTCAGCAGTTGACAGGCCTAGACGCTCAGGAAGACTAGTTCGTCCCCCGACATGGCAAAGGATTATATTTGCTCTACATTGCGAGCTTCAGGTACGCAATACCCAATATCTTCCTATGTCTCTTTTGGTCGATTATCTCGGGAACACATGTGTTGCATCAGTCAGATATCCAAAGAACAAGAACCGTCTTCTTATGAAGAAGCATCGTGTGATATTCATTGGCAAAAGGCAATGAAAGAAGAGATTGCTGCTCTCCAAAAGAATGACACTTGGGACATTGTCCCTCTGCCTGCTCATAGAAGACCCATTAGCTGCAAATGGGTTTATAAAATAAAATACAAGGGAGATGGTTCAATTGAGCGATACAAAGCTCGGCTTGTCGCAAAGGAATTCACGCAACGTGAAGGATTTGACTACCATGAGACCTTTTCCCCAGTTGCTAAAGAGGTAACTGTTCGCTCCTTTCTAACGATTGCTACATTACGCAATTGGGAGTTACATCAAATGGATGTAAACAATGCCTTTCTTCATGGAGATCTTGATGAAGAAATTTACATGGAGGTTCCACAAAGATTACGTCGACAGGGGGAGTCTCGAGTGTGTCGTCTCCGCAAATCCCTGTACGGGCTTAAACAAGCATCTAGACAGTGGTATGCAAAATTCACCGCGGCACTTACAAATGCAGGTTTTCAACACTCGAGGCATGATTATGCATTATTCACATGGACTAAAGGTACTTCATCAATCTACCTATTGATTTATGTTGATGATATACTTATCATGGGAAATGATGATGTTGCAATTCTAAAGTTCAAAGAATACTTGCATTCTGCTTTCCATATCAAAGACTTGGGCCCTCCAAAATATTTTCTCGGCACTGAAATAGCCCGATCCAGTGTGGGAATTTGTCTCGGTCAGCGAAAATTCATCCTGGAAATCATATCGGATGCTGGATTATCGGGATGCAAACCATCTGTTGTACCTATTGAGCAGAATGTCAAGTTGACAACGTATGAATATGATGTAAGCTCTTCTTCTCCAAATGAAGATTCACTGCTCAAGGATCCATCCGGATATCAGCGACTTGTTGGCAAATTAATCTATCTTACCATGATCAAGCCTGATATATGCTATGCAGTACAAATACTTATTCAATTTATGCACAACCCGAAGCAATCACATATGAATGCAGCGCTGAAGGTTGTAAAGTACTTGAAGGGATGCCCAGGACTCGGAATTCTACTATCTCAAGACTGTAACATGAAGATGACAGCATATTGTGACACAGATTATGCTACTTGTCCCATGACAAGAAAATCCATCACTGGCTTTTGCATTAAGCTAGGAAAATCTTTAATTTCATGGAAAACAAAGAAACAGTCAACAGTCTCCTTATCATCAACAGAATCAGAATATCGAGCCATGGCAAATACTGTTTGTGAGATAGTTTGGATACAAGGACTCCTTTCATATCTTGGTGTACAAGTCAACGGAGCAAGTGAATTGTTTTGTGATAATGATGCTGCGCTAAAATTGGAAGCGAATCCAGTTTTCCACGAGAGAACAAAGCATATTGAGGTTGATTGTCATTTTACTCGAGAAAAAATCCAACAAGGCATCATTACAACTCGAGGAATTGGAACTGTAGAACAACCAGCAGACGTTTTTACTAAGCCGTTATGCCAGAGACAACATAGATATTTGTTGAACAAGCTTGGCGTCTTTGACATTTACAAGCCGCCAGCTTGAGGGGGAGTGTTGGAAGGAGAATTTATTAAGATTGTAATTGATAGGGCAGATCATAGACATAGAATATTTTAGGAAAAACAAAATTGTGCATATATTTATTTTCTCCTTTGTTGTATTACAAATACCGACACTTATTGTACATTTGAATACACAGAAAGAATATACAAAACCTTTTCTTCTCCATTGCTCTGCATTTCCTTTCACGATTGGCGGTGGCACGGTGGTGATGGTCAGTGTGATTGGGTGTATGAGCTGAAGAGTAACGGAAGGGTTTTCTTCTACTATGCATCCCAGCACAGCTCTCAAACTTTAGCCTAAGGCTGTTTCCGGATGGGCAAGTCGGCGACGCATTCTGAGAAGTTGCATTTTAATCGACCATTGTGGGATGTTCGCACGCTCGAAGTTCGGGGGTTGATAGTAAATGACAAAATTAAATTAATCCACAATTTTCAATATAACTTGATTTTAAGTCGACAACCAAAATTTTGGTGTCGACCGCCAAAATTAGAGCAATGAAAAAGACTATTGTCATTGGAAGAACAATATGAAAAGAGGGATTGGATAAACCAACAATATGAAAAGGTTATTATGCAAGAAGAGATTGACAAAAGCTTTAACAACTCAATTCTAGATGGATATCCCTAAAATCAAGGAAGACTTGGGGTCGTCTCTTCTCACTTTCACACATGCAAAGAGTCTTTATCCGTTCTCTCTTTTTTGTGCAAACCACTCTAACAATCACATTTCTCTCTCTTTTTTGTGAAGACCCTCTCTCTCTCTCTCTCTCTCTCTCTCTCTCTCTCTCTGGGTTAAAGGTAAATTTGTGGTCCAAGAAAGTTATTATGCAAGAAAAGTTGAACCAAAACTCACTCAATTCTGGATAAATATTCATATGTTCGAGGAAGACTTGAGGTCGTCTCTTCTCACTTTCACACATGCAAAGAGTCTTTATCCGTTCTCTTTTTCGTGCAGACCACTCTAACAATCACATTTCTCTCTCTTTTTTGTGAAGACCCTCTCTCTCTCCCTCTCCCTCTCTCTCTCTCTGGATTAAAGGTAAATCTGTGGTCCAAGAAAGTTCTCATGCAAGAAAAGTTGAACCAAAACTCACTCAATTCTGGATAAATATTCATATGTTCAAGGAAGACTTGAGGTCGTCAAATTTACAAAAGCAAAAAGTAAGTTATTATGCAAGACAAGTTGAACCAAAACTCACTCAATTCTAGATAAATATTCATATGTTAGAGGAAGACTTGAGGTCATCAAATATACAAAAGCAAAAAGTCTTTATCAACTCTCCCTTTTTTTGTACATAAATGCATGAAGTTAGATTGCTCACTTAACAATTATCTCTCTCTTGCTCCCTCGCTTAGTCAAGTTTCGTTTTCACAAACTCTAATTAAAGAACAGGAGATCTCTGTCTCTCTCTCTCTCTCTCTCTCTCTCTCTCTCTCTCTATGTGTGTGTTGAGCTCGAGACTGAAATGATGATGATTCTCTTCTCAGCTCGATATCTCTTCTCTATGCTTGTCCTTCTCAGCATCACTACCTTAGCTGCCACCGCCACTCTTTTGCCCCAAGACGAAGGTGAAAAAAAAATAAACCCATTGATCTTTTATTGCTTTCATCGCATTGTTCCTTTACCTTTCAGGCTCCAGCGTACACCAATTTTTTTTTTTTTTTTGGGTGCTTGTTTTGCATACATATATTCAACCTCAAGCACACGCAAATCTGACATTCTTTGTGCTTGTTTTGCATGATACATTGCTATTCCTTTTGACTTATCATCTCTTTTCTCTTTCAGTGGATGCGTTGAAAGAAATAACAAAGATGTTAGGGAAATCGGATTGGGATTTCAACATAGATCCATGCAGTGTAGAGGGTGCATGGGTTGACGACGAAGTACTTGATGGACTTACCAACACCGTCACCTGTGTGAATTCCACCGATGCCCACAACAACAACATTTCCCACATCTACAGCATGTCTCTTTCTCCCTCAATTTCATGAATTATACCATCATGGATTCCTTGCTAGACTTTAATATTAATCAAGCAATTGCACACCAATCTTTTCTCTTTATAGAGTCGACTGGCTGCCGAATTGAATCTCTTTGCACAATATTAGTATTTCTTAAATAAATAAATAAACATTAGCCGAGTTTTTGGTGGAAATGTAGCAACAATAGGTAATCACTTATCATATTAAAATTATTCATGAAGTAATTATGAGCATAATATTAATTGTTCACGATATGATTATACAAATTTCTATAAGTTTAATCAATACAATCACATATTATATGCTTAGCATTTAATTATATAAATCATATTTTCAGTGATTAATGGGAATGTCAAACTCAAAGATCATGGTTAAATATCAAAGTGATGAGAGTTATATTTCCTCTAACTTTAATGGTAAGGGTAGTTTCAGAATTTTTATGCTATTCTCTCATTACTACATATGTTAATTATACTAATGCATGATAGGGCTGTACTTTGAGTAATGCGTGCTTTTCACGTTAGCTATATATTCATTTGCTTTAAACACAACCTTCGTTTTTTTTAGGCAATTTTTGAAGAATTTTTTCATTTAGAATCAATTTAGATTTATGTATACATATCAATAGATGTAATAAAACCATTTTGTAACATCATTTCGATGCCTAGTTTTCAAGTAAAGCTAGAATAAAGCCTTCGTGTCGTTGCAAAAACAGAGTTTTTCGGACGCAATCTCTTGCCGGCACCCTTCCGCCTCAATTGTTCAGATTGCCTTTCCTCAAGTACTTGTAAGCACTCTCTTTCTCCATTTCCCCTTTCTCCATTTTCGATCTTCTTCTTCTTCTTCATTCTCTCTCTCTCTCTCTCTCTCTCTCTCTCTCTCTCTCTCTCTCTCTATATATATATATATATATATATATATATATAAACAGTGATGTCTCCCGCAACTACCTGAACGGCACAATTCCTAAAGAATGGGGCTTTACGAAGTTGAGCTTCCTGTATGCTCTCTCTCTCTCTCTCTCTCGGTCTCTCTGTCTCTCTCTCTCTCTCTCACGAGTGTATGTTCTATTGTTTGATTGGGGGAAACGCGATGATGTGGGTGCAGTTCTGTACAAGGAAACCGATTGACTGGTCCAATCCCGAAGGAGTTGGGTAACATATCCACACTTCGGGAATTGTGAGTGACCACTCATCCCGACGCTCGCCTTTGGCCTCTTCGCTGTTTTAAATTTGATTGATGTTTCAAGATTTTAACTTTCATATTCCGCTCAGATTCGTCGACGACAATTGGCTTTCTGGACCTCTTCCTCCAGAGCTCGGGAACTTGTCCGAATTAACTTTATTGTGAGTCTCTTGATGCTAATTTCTGTGTTAGGCATCGAGTTTTTATTCGCTGATGATTTTGTATCTGGCGAGGGAATTTTATCCATTGGAGTGATCTGTTGAGAGATACAGCATTCAGGTTCTATTAACCAATGTGTTGTCATGGGTTTTTCTTGTTTCAGTTGGCTTACGTCAAATAATTTCACGGGGGAGCTGCCTCAAACATTTGTTAACTTCACAAAATTGGGTTACCTGTTAGTTTCTAGTAACCACAAACTCAGCTAATATTTAGCCATTTCTATTCTTTCTCCTTCATATGAATCATGTTGTTTAATGCACTGTAGGCGACTTGGTGATAATCAGTTCACGGGAAGGATACCTGATTTTATTCAGAACTTGAGAAATCTCAAAACACTGTAAGGCTTAATGCTTCTTCCCCTTCTAAGTCGGTCTCTATAGATATACCCCCAAGACAATTCCATCTATGGATCGTATCATCAGGGCTATTCATGGAAGTGGATTGCAAGGGCCGATTCCCTCTGGGATCGCACTTTTGGAGCAATTGAACGACTTGTCAGTATGGAATTTTTGGCATTTCGATCTGATCTCTCTTTCTTTAAGATGTTATCAATCAAATAAAGTTCCTATTTGATTTTGATATGCAGCAGAATAAGTGACCTCGATGGACCCGAGTCTCGTGTTCCACAACTTAACAGTACAAATATTCAAACACTGTGAGATCGATGCTTCTTCATAGATAGTTTACTTTATGCAAAAGAGCCAAATCATCTTAGCAATGTGACAATATCGGTGTTATTTTCTTATAGGGTTCTGAGGAGCTGCAATCTCATGGGAGAGCTACCTGGTTATCTAGCAAATATGACAAGTCTAAATACATTGTGAGTAGAAAGCGGCCTTTCCCTTTGGATATTCCAAGCAGAATAAATAATTTTACCCTTAAGGAGTGAAATTTCTACTAGT
The DNA here is from genome assembly GCA_014182555.1 of Eucalyptus erythrocorys. Taxonomy (NCBI): domain Eukaryota; kingdom Viridiplantae; phylum Streptophyta; class Magnoliopsida; order Myrtales; family Myrtaceae; genus Eucalyptus; species Eucalyptus erythrocorys. The sequence continues at coordinate 21,436,118 of CM024607.1, read as the reverse complement.
TTTTGGTTGACTATTGGTTGCAGTTAAAGAACCCATTTAAGATGGCTTGAAGGTCCCTTACTGACTTCAATGGTGTTTTGGTATTTTCTATTGATATTGCTGAATTGTGAATGATGTGGCATTCAAACTCTTGGTGATTGTGGCCTCTGCTGTAGAATATACAGTTTTGCACAAAAGTATATGGACTTTTTCTCTCCGTGAGAATTTGTGGAACTATTGTCAACTGTTTTTAAAACTCAAGCTATTAGATGAAAGCATGGTTTGTTGTTTAAATATTCTAACACTCTCTTTGTTTTCACTTTTCCAGCAAGAATTCTTACCTTGGTTGTGGTTTCCCATTTCGTCTAATTTACTTTTGCTTTGATATGTTATCTTAACTTCTTAAGAGCATTAATGCAAAATGGAGGCTTCTAGTGGTTGATTGTCTGGAGACTTTCCTTCCGGTGGTTTACATTCTCAAATCTCAGCCCTACAATATCTAGCTGGAGTTTTATGCTTGACTGTTGTACACTTGTCAGACATAACATTCATAGTTCAAACGAGAGCATGGCTTCAAATGCATCTCTATACAAGTCAATTCTTCTTGTTCATGTGGTCATCTCTGTAAGATTTAATAAACGCTACTTTTAACAGCAACATTTTGCCATTCTGTCATGGCTTTGTTTGTTTCGCGAAAAACATTTTCTTGATTTTCTGGCGTTTGGTTTGCTTAGGAAAATGAGTTAATGGAAAATGTTTTCCGAGTCAATGAAAGATCTATGTTTAAATTTAGGAAATGATTTCCTCTTTTGAAAATGTCGGAAAACATTTTCCAAACTATGAGGTGGTATTAGTGCTTGGACCCACAACTCTTTACTTGGACACAGGAACCCCAACGCCTGGTTCTTGGTCCTTGGCGTTTAGGACTAGGTCTTCAGCGCCTGGGCCTAGTCCATCGAGGCTGGGCCGAAGCCCTGGTGCCTAGGCCCAATGCCCCATTACCCGACCCCAAGTACATAAAAGCAGTGCTTGGGTCTTTGACACTCAAGCTCTAGTCCCCAGCACTTAGGTTGAGTCCGCGAAGGCCGTGTGCAGGTCCTTGGTGCTCAAGTTCAGATCCTTAGTTAATGAAATGTTTGTTCCTCTTTTGTAAATTTGATTTACAGCAGTTTTGTATACTTATAGCATGTGACCAACTTGAAACTTGGATTTAGGCAATGAATGCCTCTGGAGATGAATGTTTAGTAGAAAGCTTAGGCACTAGACAGTTGACCTATATGTCTAAACATCTTAACTGGATTTTGTATGTTCATTGATGTTGTCTGTGTTTGTACAATCGTCTGAAGTATGCTCAAAGAGTGTCCTGAGGGAGTCAGTTAAAAGTATCTTCTCAATATATATTCACATAAACTTGCTTTGCAGAGACCTCAACTTCAACAAACTGAGTGGCGAAATCCCTAGATCCTACAGCATCCTGGAAAATGTAGAACATATGTAAGTACTTCGATGCTGAACTTAGGCTTCTTTTTGTATTTTGTAGAAGAATCTAAAGTCTCAAGTTGTTCTAGTGATCAAGCAATTATTTTGTTAGGACTTTAGTCATGGAGCAGGCATATATCATTGATATTCTGTTGCTTAAAGAGCAGCCCTTTTGATAATTTCTTCGCATGATTCACAAGTTTCAAAAAGTTACTTGTTTATGCTGGAAGAGTTAAATGGATCGGTGATGCCTTAGCGTTTGACAGTTGTATGTTTCTGTACTCAATGCATGTCTTGTGTACCTATTTTGTGATGTATAGGAGATTAAATATAGCAAAAGTCCTTAGGCTCTCTACTTGGTTCTTTCCACAACAATGGCTCTAGAAGTTTGGTGAGTGCAGCTCTCAAGTGCTATTTAGAAGGTTTGTGGAGGACCTTGGTATCTTATCCCTAGTTTTGAGAATGATGAGAAACTGTACTCCTAAGCTTCTTGGACTGTTTAACATTGGTTTTCATCTTTCTGCCCAACAATTGAAGCTTGACAATGGCACGTCTTCCTTAATTATTTATTTTATGTCTTGGAAGGACAAAAACATTATCACAAGGAAATAGTTGATAAGCTAATTTGGAGGTACCCTTCACTAGTCCAGCTTTGTGTACTACTGTTATGGTAATCTTTCTCCAGGCGCTCCAAGTTTCGCAGGGATCAGGGTTTTCCTCTGTCATTGATTTCCTTAATCTTTCATCTCCAGCTGAAAGCACTATATTGTTATCATGACTTAAACTGATTTTTTTCTACACCACTAATAAACAAATGCTAATAATCTGCTAAATAATGCGTTTTTGAGGTATAAGTCTTAAATAGTTAAGAGTGTATAAAGTACATGAGGAGCTGACTCATTCAAATAATCTTGTTTAGGTATCTAACTGGAAACCAGTTGACTGGAGAAGTCCCTGATTGGATCTGGCGAAAGGAAAAAATGTGTAAGCTTCATTTGCCCGAAGAAAATATCTTGTTTAATCATGAATTTGCTTCTAGCTTTATCTGGCTAATCTTGCTCTGTACCAAGCAATTATGCATTCACATATTGCATCTTTATGGTTAGTAGCCTTTGGAGATAAATGGAAACATTATAAGTGCCTTTCTCCTCGTTGGGATCTGTTAATTGGATGGATGTATGTAACAAAAGAGGCTGAACTGTATGATATGGATGAAAGAATATAAAGTGTATTTTCTTGGAAGTGCCTAGTTAGCTCCATTTTTCCCCTATACAAAAAGCCATTCCCAGCTGTAGATCATTTTCAGACCTATTGGAATGATTAAAGTTATGTTTGGAAAATTTTTACCTCCTATTAGTCCTCTTTGAAAGTTTGTCTAACGTATCACCTGCAGTATATGATTAGTTGCTTGGGCTATTTCTTGCTGATAACAATGTTTTTATGGGTTTGTGTATTTGAGAAACTCTACAACCAAAATGAGTGTACTTAGGAGAAGTTGATATTATCTTATGGGTGTAGGAATGAAGCTCTTGTGAGGTAGTTTAAACAGATAAATGTGGTCTGGATAATTTCTTATTAGAAGACGCGACATGGTAGTAGGTGGAATCACAGTTCTATTAAAGCCTCTTTGCCTTAGACATCATGACTGTGGTAATGTTACTGAGTAAAAATGTTTTTATACACTATAAATAGTTTTAAAGTCTTTGTTTACTTCAATTAGTCTCTCCTTTTCATATTCTAAGATAAGATATTTTCAGTAGGAGTAAAATATCAATTTCATCATCTTGTGATGTTCTCGCCTTTTATCTTGCCTTACCTGTCCACATTTTGCAACTTATCTGCATTTTTGTACATACTAATCATTTGATGGAATTATTAAAAAAAAAAAAATCATTTGATGGAATGACTTCCAGTGTATTCTTCATGATGAGATTTTGGAAATGGTTGACTGTTTCTCTATGTAGTGATTTGTCATACAACAACTTCACTGTTGGAGGCTCAGAATGTCATGAACGATCTGTGTACGTCCTACTTCCTTCAGTCAGTCCAGGGCTCCCCTCAAATGTGCACTTATTGAGTAACTTATATCCTGTTTGTGTATAATATTTCCATTTCTCTGCTGAGTGTTAATTTTCTCTTTTCTCTACAGCAACTTGTTCGCAAGCTCCGAGGTTGAGAATGTGTACATTTGCAATTAACTTTTCAACGAGAGACTTGGATTTCCAAGGACCCGCATTTTTATTGTTTATGTACTTAGCACCAAACTTCATTAAGAATGATGATGATTATAACAGTAAAATCTTTGCTGGCTTGCTCAGAACTTCATATTCTGCCACAAGTGGACTTGTCTCATGTTTGCAGAGTCAACGTTGTGCAAAAAGTAAGTTAATACACTGCAGAGTCATTGTTGTATAAAAAGTAAATTGACGTGCTGTATATCCTATGAAATTTTGTGGGACCGTAGGTAACTGTTCTAAAATTTTAAGCTATTAGATGAAGTGTGGACATATTTAATTAGGGAGGCAAATGAGACTTCAAAAGATTTGAACTCATGAAATCCAGCTGTAATACCATATGAGATTTTATAAGATCACAGCCAATTGTTTTAAAAGTTTAAACCGTTAGATGAATGCATGATTTTATATTTAAATTATTCTAACATATCCTATCATTATCATCAGATTCTAATATTGCATATTACTCTGTGTAATATCTCATCAAATTTACCTCCTTGTCAACTCTCCTCTTGGCTATTGTGTCCATCTTTGATGATTGATGCATAATTACCCTAACAATTTCAAAAGCTACCTGCATGAAATAATGGGTTGCTCATAACTCAGGAGTTTCTATGTAATTTTCCAATGAGTGAATGCTAGCTTATTTAGTGTATCTGGAAAGTCCACTCCATATTAACAAATAGAAGAAACTGAATTTTCTCTGTGACTGCTTCTTTACTCCATCCAGGTCGGTATAACCTCTTCATAAATTGCGGTGGGAGCAAAGCAAAAGTAAGGGGCACCACATATGAAGATGACTCACAGGTGGCTACACCTTCAAGTTTCTTCAGGAGTGATTACTGGGCCTACAGTAGCACTGGGTACTTCACCAATGATGATAGCTATGAAGTTAAAAACACAACCACACTGTCCATGAATGATGCCCAACTTTACATAAAAGCACGACGTTCTACCATCTCTCTAACTTATTATGGTTTTTGTCTGATGGATGGGCCCTACAATGTAACCCTTCATTTTGCGGAGATAATGATCACAGGCGACAAAAGTTATGAAAGCCGTGGAAGGAGAGCTTTTAATATTTATATATAGGTAAACTCGGAGCATTATGGAGTGCTGGTTCTAATATATAAAGCACATAAAGCGTTCAATATGTTATGGTTAGGAAGTTTATCCAAATATCTCGTACTTGCAAATCATGATTTTTTCACAATTTGTACATTCTATAAAGACTAAAATTTTTACCTTGTTTAGTGTGGAGACACTCAACTTGAATCAGATGAAATATTATTTCAGGGGAAATTAGTGTGGAAAGATTTCAACATTGAGATTGAAGCAGGTGGAGTTGGAAAGGAGGTCATGAGAAATTTTACTGCCAATGTGACCAAGGGCACTCTGGAGATACGCTTCTACTGGGCTGGGAAAGGAATCAAAACTGCCATACTTGACAGAGGAGCCTATGGTCCTCTTATATCTGCTATCTCCGTCTACCCTGGTACACAGATGGATGCTTCCATGTTTCACTTGGTGATTCTCTGTTGAGAAAGTTACTCATATTCATGTTGAAAAGAATACCCATATTTTTTCTTGCACCAGAAGTCATCAATAGGCTATTCAGTTACTTGGCTTGGTTGCAGATGCCTACTGTTAGATTCACGCCATTGGCATATGTCCCTATAGATCAAGTCAATTACACATAATAGCTAACTGGGGGTCTATGTCGAAAATTGGTTATAGGTTGCTTTGTGTTCTTTCTATCTGAGTGTGTTTTCTCTATGTATCTTTAATCCTTCCATTCAACTATGAAATGATAGCCTTGTTCACTTTTCTGCTATAGATTACGACCACTGTGCCTGTATCATACAATACAGCCTTGAGAATGAAGAGTAGATTTTTTTTTTCTTTTTCCCTTTGTATTTTGTATTACATGTTCCATAAATGATGTCTTCCGGTGCTCATTTATTTGATAGTTTCTGTGGAGTACTCTGGGCGGTTTTATGTCCTCTTGATTCTCAATTATTGTGTTCTCCATCAATTTCTTTCTGTGTTCAATGAGAAGCTATGGATATTTTTCTGCATTTACGTCTACCCCATTAACTGAACAGTTTTGGTTAGATATTTGTTTGTTTTTTCTTCATTGCAGGCTTTGATCCCCCGGCCAGCAGGGCCAGCATATCTGCTGGCACAGTGGCTGGGATTCTAGTTGCTATAGTTTTTGTAGTTTTCCTTATCCTGGTTATCCTTTGGTGGAGAGGATGCCTTGGACGTAAAGATAAAATGGCACAAGGTAGTTGCTTACCTAGAATCTCAGCTATTTAGTCAACGTGTATTTGTCAAGAAATATGAGAATGTTATGCACTCTGAATACATTTTCCCCCTTCCGTATTCTGGTGGAGAGGGAAGATAGTCACATTGCTTCATTTATATTTCAGCTAAATCGCACAGTTGTCCTGTCAAACTGTTGGCACATGATACTTCTTCTTCTTCTTCTTCTTCTTCTTCTTCTTCTTCTTACTTTCCTAGTTGGGGAAAGTGTAATGACAATGGATCATTAATGCTTCATCTAGATTTATAGTTCTTATAAAACTGTTGATGCATGACATTTGTGCATTCCATAGGGAATTTGATTCGATGCAAAAAGCCAAAGATTATTATTAGGCGATATACAGCTAAAGTGTCATAGAACCTTTTGGTTTGCTTAACGAACTAAATTTTTATTTAGAAATCCGAAAAATGAAGGAATAGATAGTTACAGGGAGTGACGGTAGATTGTTTCTCAGATGTGTGTGTGTGTGTGTGTATACACACAAAGTCTACTTTTCAAGACACCAAAAATAGCAGCCAGAACTTCATGTGCATGAGAAATTAAAACATACAAACCATACCCTACATTTCCAAGGGGGTTCTCTATATGATTTTATTTTCCTTCACTATTAAATACCCTGGGGACAATCTCATTTTACTTTTCAAAAATACATACTGCCAACTGATGCCAGACTTTCCTAGAAAATAATTTTCAAGATGCTAAGCTATTCTTTACTGAACTTGCTTAGACCAAAACGTGACAAGGTTTTCTGGAATATTGAGAAGGGATTGATACATCTTTGTTAGATAGTGGATTACATACTTTAACTGTTGACTTTTCCAAATTCATAGAAGTTCCAAAACGTGTTGCAGATTTGAAGGGTCTAGCATTGCAAATTGGTTTATTTACCTTGCGACAGATTAAAGCTGCCACAAACAATTTTGACACTGCCAATAAGATAGGAGAAGGTGGTTTTGGTTCTGTATACAAGGTATGCTGGAAAATTGGCTAACCAAATTCCCCCAATTCCCAAGAGAGAAGATCCGTAGAAGGCAGCATTCAATGTAATTCAATTTTCACAACATAGATCTGATGCCAAAGTTGAATTGCAGGGTTCTCTGTCAGATGGCACCACTATAGCAGTGAAGCAGCTTTCATCCAAATCACAACAAGGAAATAATGAGTTCCTGACTGAGATTGGGACGATTTCTGCTCTTCAGCATCCACATCTTGTGAAACTCTATGGATGCTGCATTGAAGGAAATCAACTTTTGCTGGTTTACGAGTACATGGAAAATAACAGTCTTGCTCGCGCTTTATTTGGTAATTTGATTTCACATTGTGCTTCACTGACTTCAGTTAATGACATGGCAGTAAAGCAGCTTTGATGTCTTCTGATACAATTGAAGGTCCTGAAGAATTTCAGTTAAAGTTGGATTGGTGGACAAGACACAAGATATGCGTGGGTATTGCCAGGGGATTGGCATATCTTCATGAGGAGTCAAGGCTAAAGATTGTGCATAGAGACATTAAGGCTACTAATGTTTTACTGGATAAGGATCTCAATGCTAAAATATCAGATTTTGGTTTAGCAAAGCTTGATGAGGAGGACAAAACACATATTAGCACCAAGATTGCCGGAACTTAGTAAGTTTCTTGCTTTTTGTTCCTGTTAACCTAAGTAGGAGCCAATGACAACATAAAAGCATGGAATAGAAACGTATATTCTGATTTAAGAAAAGTGAGTTGAATGGAGCTTTGTGGTGGATTCACATCATCCCAAAGCATGGTGCTCAACAAATTCGGCTTAACCACAAAGCTTTATGACTGTCCCACCACTCTTTACATTAATTAGGAAAAAAATGTAAATTGTCTCATACTCTACCATTAAGTAATGATACTCTGATATTGACTTATGTAATTGTTAATTTGAATATAACTTAGTATTATAGCAAATTCGCCCATGTTTCTATTGTCTGCACATGGAAAAACATAGATAAGCATGTTCACATGGTTTAGATGTTTGCATTAATGCGTGTGAAAAGTCTAACTTGTTTTCGAAAGGAATGTGATTAATTAGGGAAAAGATAAAATTGTAGGTTCATTCTACTAACTCTAACGTTCATTCAACAAAAAGAACTATAAACGTAACTATAGACATTTCCAAAACAAGTCAAATGATGTCCCCATCATCATGGCTAAAATTCGTAAACTTGTTACAGGACGAGCTTCACATTACAAACACTTTAGGCCTTCCCAAATAAATGTAATATTGGGTACTATATGGAGATTCCCTCACTCCATTTTTGCACGTTCTTAGATATCTTTGTAATGCTGGGAAATGCCCTTAACCTCATGTACGTCATCTTATAAATGATACTTATATTTCAAACCGAAAAAGAAGTTTATAAAGAACAACAATAATCTGTTCTTTTTCCTGAAATATTCTCAGTAAATGATATTAGAATATATTAGGATGCATTTGGTTTTTTCCTTTACTCTTTAGACCATAGCGTCACATTTAGGAATGACTCTTTCTTTTGAATTTTAGGAATATTAAGTATGTGCTATTTAAGGCAGTTACCTTGTTGTAAACACAAGCTCTTTTCTTGTTGTGCAGTGGATATATGGCACCAGAGTACGCAATGCATGGTTACCTCACTGACAAAGCCGACATCTATAGTTTTGGCGTTGTTGCCTTAGAAGTTGTTAATGGCCAGAGCAACACTAGCTCCCAAAGAACTGAGGAATGCTTTAATCTACTTGATTGGGTAATCAACTCTATCATCTCAATTATGATCATATCTGTATTTAAATCCTCACATGCACTTTCAATGGTTGCAAAGGAGTTTCACAGTTAACAGCTATTGAAACTCGCTTAACGAATTGTCATGCTGTTAAGTGCAATTTGTTATTTCAAATTAATCCGATTCTTCTTATCATGTTGGTCTACTCTGAATTTTCATGTAGATTCTTTTTTTTTTCTTTTTTTGGAATGAAGAAAATTCTATTCCTTGAAATTTGGGGAAGTTGACCTCATAATTTAGGGTGGATCTCAAAAGTTCAGTTTAGTCTGTATGTTTTTATGCTTGACATTCATACTTCCTGTAGTTTCATTAGCGCCAAACAAGTCCTTCAAATACTATTGAATTTTGGCAATTACTGTTAAATTAAAAAGATTTCAAGACCATGTCTTGACCAGAATATCCATATACTTTCGATTGAGGTATAACTTTTTTCACATTCATATAATTGACTCCTTAAGTTATTTTGTTTTGCTTTGAGTGAGCAATCATTAGAGCAAACAATCATTATTAGTCCTTGTTAAATCTGATTGTTGCCTGAGTTGCATAAACGTTGAAAGACGAGTCTGCCGTTTCATGTAATGACACTGACAAATAGTTTGTGCTGATAAAACTTGAAAATAGCTGGCGATTTTAAAGCGGTGTAGGTGATTTCTTGGCAACCGGTTAACCATTAGTAAGTGATGTTGTAGTCTAGTATCTTTTATTTAAAATCGGTAAAAAAATTCGTGTTGGATCTGTATTCACTCATTCGATTCTTTTTATCAATTTATACCCTAGAACTAGCAGGTGCTTATCAACTGCATTTGCCGCGTAATTATCAAGGGAGATAATATGCTTCTTCCTATTTCGGTATTCAGAGCATATTTTGCAACTAATCAATACCTGAAGCTTGAAAGGGAAATACCTTCACTTTACATTTCTGTATCTAGGCACACTTTCTGAAGGAGGGAGAGAATTTGATAGAACTAGTTGATCCGAAACTTGGTTCTCACTTTAACAAAGAGGAGGCGCTGGCATTGATAAAGGTAGCTTTGATGTGTACTAATGTGACTCCAGCACTCAGGCCGCCAATGTCATCTGTGGTTAGCATGCTTGAAGGCAAGGTTGTTGTTCCAGTGCTGGACTCTGCGGGTGCTATCATGACTCAGGAGAAAATTGAGGCCATGAGGAAGCATTTTAGAGGTGATGAACATCAGGCAGTTGGTGAGAATATCAGTAAGAGTATGTCTATTGAAGGGCCATGAACTGGAACCGCTTTGTCTGCATCTGGTAATGATCTCTATCCGGTACTTCTGGATACTGATTACTGGCACGAGAGAGAGTAAGAAATGGTTTGTTGTGTTCTAAGTAAATTAGTTCTTGAAAGAACTAGGGCTTCATTGGGTAATCCTTGCAGCAGAACTCTTAAATGTTGCTTCGAAGTTTCTCTTTCGCTCACATTTGGAACTGAAGGTATAGGTAATATAAACAAAACGATGAGTGTTATGCAGTGCAGTAATTGGGTATTGTGAACTAATTAGTGGGGAAAGCCTAAAGACAATGGCTTGTGGTTTGGTGTTCGTATTCGTGCTATCTCTTTCCATTTTGTTATTCAAAGAGAGACAATGTTACAACTTTTTCCTCCACACAATAACGATGTGTTGGCCACTGCAAGGGAGGGAATCTATTATGGAAGCTTTTCATTTGTCTGAATGGCGAGATGTGCGAGGTGGCACCTTCTTGCTCTAGATGTGTTTTGTTCATGAGCTCGGCCTATAATATGTTGCTACTCAAGAATTTCTCTTAGCAGATGCTAATTTTTTGTCTTTAGTGTGGATGATGGTCGGCCAATTTCATCTTTCCCATCTTTGAGAAATGATGAAAGAGACTCTTGTATGTCTACCCGCAAAATTTCTTTGGAGAAACTTGCATGTCTAGTTACTGTTTCTTGCAAATGTTGGATTACTACCTCATCAGCGTACTACTTCCATTCCATAAATGGTCAATGCCCAAAACGACCTTAGGTTAATGTCAAAAGAATCAAACAAGTTGAAACCGAAACTGAAAGCTTAATGGGTTCGTCTGCTCCGCCTGAGATCAGAGAGGTGGGGGCCGAGTGAATATTGATGAAGTTGATACTTAACATCCCACAACGAAAATTGAAGTGTCCACTTCAAAGGTGCGTGATTTGCTGCCACTATTACAATTACAACCCAGCAAAGCAAAACAGCAAATCTGTTGCAACTTTCTAAACCGGCAACTTCCACTAAAATTGGAAACCAAATCTTGTATCCCAATGGCCTGTTTGTTAGAATCCGTTTTTGTTCCCCGAAACAACTATTTTTGTTTTTTTTTTTTTTTTTGTTCGGGGAACGAAAAAGAATAGAAACTTGTTTGGTAAAAGAAAAAACTAGCTTCTTAATCTTGGGAACAATTTCTAAAATATATTTTTTTCTCTCTGCTTTTTTTTTCTTCTTCTTCTTCCTTTTGGCCGGTCGCTGGCCTTGGCCATGGCCGGCATCAACGACCGATCAGATGAGGGTCGACGACCTTGTCGGAGCATTGCTGACCCCGGAGACACCGAGCCACTTCGAGGCAAGTTGAGGCTCGGCCTCACCTAGATCTAGCGAGGCTGAGCCTCAGGGGGCTAGGCGAGCCTCCAACGAGCTTGCCAACCCTCGCCTTGGCCTGACGAGGCTTGCCTGACAAGGCTTTGGCAAGCTCGCCAGACCTCGCCTAGCTAGTCGCCGACGACCGGCCACAAAAGAGAAAGGAGAGAGAAGAAGAAAGAAAAAAAAGAAAGCAAAAAAAAAAGGAAAATTATAACACAAATATTAAAAAATTAAAAGAAATAACAAAATTATACAATTTTACCAAACACATTTCTTCCCAAGAATATAAATTTTGTATAGTTATTAAGCACTTTCTTATATTTAAAAATTGTTCCCAGGAACAGAAACAAAAAAAAAAAATCATTTCTTATAAAAAATTGTTCCCGAGAACAGAAGCATTACTAAATGCGCCTTAAGTAATTAACTGAAAAAAGAACAAAAAATAAGGGGTGCTTTAAGTGGAATCCAACAAGTACCTGTATCTCGTGGACCTTTACTTCTAGAAGTTACTTTTTTTACTTTATCATCGAATTAATAAATAGAATATGACAGTTCAATGTCATGCCATTCCTTATCTCTCTCTCAACTCTGCAATAAAAATTTAGTAAAAATGGTTCGTTTTATGCAATGCAAGGACTGAATTTTGGGAACTAAGTGAAGTCGATACCGAGTTGACATTGACCATTGGTTAGCTTTTGCAACTTGGTTGGGTCAGAGAATGCAAATCGGACCGCGTTCAATGAGCGGGCCATCACTATAAGGTAAGATGATTTATTTTTCCATCTAGCTATATTTCTTAAATCACTTAGGTTTAGGTTTGATGTATGACTATAGATGTAATTGTTAGTGAAAATTTATTTAAATAGTGATATTTAGAAAGGTTTTTATTGTCAATTTTATAACTATAATCAGTTTAATAATTGCGTGTCACTATGAAAAAAATGAACTTAAATTTTAATTTAAGATAAAAATAGGTGGCAAGCTATAGAAGTAATTTTTCCATGACTCAAGAAAGGGGGAGGCTTTCAAATGAATACTAATGATCAATATCGCTATGGAAAAGCATTGAATGGTTTAGACTTTTTTAATAGGACATTGGAAGGTTTAGAGATTCTTTTTTTTTGGTCAGTCCTACTCTATACCTACTCTACACTCACTCTCAGACTTTTGCCCTACCTCTTGCAGGGCGTGGGCGTCGAAACCCACTTCTGAAACTTGTGCGTCCCCACCCCATCCCACCCTAGGAAGGTTTAGAGATTGGAAAGGAGTTAATGTCAAGAAATTGACAAAGCATAAAAATGATTTTTTTCAAAATAAGTGGCGGATCTCATCTATTCACATTGTCTTTTAATCCGTGCTCCTCTCATTAGGTGATGGCACGTGCATTTAAGATCAAAATAAAGTCCGAATATATCAAGATCAGAAACATGTAAATCGAATTGGAAAACAAAGGAATAGAGAATTTAAATACATGTGGGTCATGGGTTTCCATGATTAGACTTAAGGGGGGACATGGGTCTCAAAATTTAAGATGGGTCATAGTATACATTTCAACTCATATTATTTATATGCCGAAAATCATATTCTATCTACCTAATATGATAATTTTCCCGCATTAGGCGCATTCACCGGTTGAATGGATATCTTCAACTCAGCCCGCACTTACTTTCGTTGGTGTCCGAATCTACTCTCAACTGCATTAACACATGTACCGATACGTTCGCAATGCAATGTGTAAAGGCTTTCATGGAAACATGATGTAGATCTGAAAGATTGACATTTCTTTTGAACACGATAAAACATCTGTGTGGAAAGTTTTCTATCACAAAAAGAAAAGAGGGACATCAAAAATTCAAAGCTCTTTAGCATAAATTATGCGTTCTAGATTATGAACGCAAAAGCAAATTGCCAAATCATGGAGGTTGGGTCCTTAGTGTCGGCAGGAACAAATAATTGTCTCCAGAGACTGCCATGGTCAACGCATGTGTGCGTGTTTCTCATCGTAGAAATTGTCCCCTCATTGCATAATTGACTGAGCAGTCCTTGTCGAGTTCGCAAATCACCGTGCCAACAGTAATAAAAAGGTGCAATTAAAAGGTTTTCGACCAAAAAACAGTAATTAAAAGGTCAAAAATCGAATCACCTTTAGGGAAGCGACGTCATAGTGTAGTCTACTAATAACATTTCAGGCGGCTAGGCAAGTAAATTGACTAGGTTCTACTTTTGAGGAGTTGATTTTTTTTCATCCAAGTTGAGAATCATAATGACCAAAAGATGTAATATTTTGTATAACATCAAATAAAGAATACACGAGCTTATTTATAGACTTTATATAATAACTATCTAAAGTAACAAATCAAGACCAATTAAAGGAAATATACAAAACCATATAATAATATATAGAATCATATAATATTTTAAATATATCTCTAATAGTCTAGTTGACTAATTAGGGCTCAAGAAATCTCGTCTTTAATTAGAAGCTCGAAAGGAGAGCTTATTGAGATTTGAGTATTTTCTTATTTGTCTATTTGAAAGATTTACTCCAACCCCGTTAGAAGTATAAAATCGTAATAAAGTAATAGCAGATAAAATGGTTACAGATTGATGACGGTCGAAAATCCTTAAAAAAATAATAGCTTTCGAAATTTCAAGACTATTGAAGCATACAACGGAAAATTGTTCCAATCTACATGGTTTCTTGTAGTCAAGGAAGACTTCAAGGTAAGTGACGAGATTCCGTGCTTAGAATCCATTACTTATAGTTAACCTGGAATTTTCAAAGCTCTGAAACTTTGAATATAACTGCATTGATTGATGGTATTAAAACAACCCTCAATGACTCGATATTAATCTGATTAGACATGCATAGAAGATTATGGTTTGCTTAGGTCTTGTGCATGACATGGTCCGTGGAACCATTATTATTTGGTCTAAGTCTAAACTTTCGTTTTACGTGCCTTGATTTTTCTGCTGTTGGTGTCCACGTTTATAACATGGAACGGAGATAAAAGAGGACGGAGATAAAAGAGGCCATGTTAGGCCAAAGCAAAGTCAAAGTACAAAACCCCTCCTCGCTACGATTCCATGACTCGTCCTATAATTGGAAAATTTCAGCCTCTTTCAACGATGACTATTTAAACAGTTAAAAGTTTCGTTAAATATTTACGCACATAATTTGGACTTTTTTAAAGAAAAAAATTATAAGCACTTGAAACCTTTCATTTGCCACAATAGTTCTCATATGATCTTTTTATAATTTTTCAAATATTTGAGTTTAAAAATTATTGGACTTCTCTAGAAGCCAAAAACAAAGACAGTCATGCGTGTGTGTATATATATTAATTTTTCTGGTAGTAATTAATTGTTGAAGTATGTGGACAAGCCTATGAGCAACTCAAGAAAGATGGGAAATTTTTTTTTTTTTAAAAATCATAAATCAATTGCATCACTGCCAATTCAATCATAAACTTTTCAACTTTATCAATTGAGTTCTAAATATTTTCAATTTTTTCCAATTAAGTTCACTGGCCAATTTTAATAGGAAATTGTTGATATGGATACTAGTCGTGCCCACTGGCCATCCTACGTGGCATAATTAACGCTCACATAGATAATTTTTGCAATTTGAAAAAATCCATTTTTTTAATTTTTAATTTTCTTTTCTTTCATTTTCTTTTTCCTTCTTCCTCTGCCCGTAACCATGGCCGACTATAGGCGAGGGCTGGATGGATTATGTCAGCAATTATCAAAAATTTTAAGACCAAATTGGTATAATTGAAAATTTTACAACTTAATTGATACAAATACAATTGGTTTAGAACTTGCTTTTGGTAATTTTATCTAAAAAAGAGTGTTGTGTAGTTGACTTGGATTAATCTATATCAAATAATTCCACGTTGAATGGGTGAAACACCTGTCAACATCGATAGAGACTTAGATATGCTAATGTACAAGCACCCATTAATGAACGGAATAGACCATGATGCCAAATGTTTCAGTTTCCACGGTTGTACAATTCAATTATTGTCCTGAAAAGTCTTAAGATATTATTATTCTATCCATTGACATTAGATCCCAAACTCGACATATATGATATATATATATATATATATATATATATATTTGTAACAACTTTAATATGATAACTTTTTCCATTATTTATGTTCAACATATATGATACCGCCAATGATGTGCAAACTATATCAAGTCAGGACCAGAGAATTGGACATAACCAATTTGTAGGACTTGCAGGGTATTTCATTGGCCTCCACATTATCGGGTCTTGGTGGTCGTAGCCCTTGATTATTTTTAAAAGCACAGTAATTTGTTACAATTGAAGCGAAAAGAAAGAGGGGAAAAAAGATTTGTCCCAAAAAAAGTGAATATAATTATTTTTCGGACAACTTCATGAGTTGCTGAAGTTTCTAAGAATTGTGGAATTTGGACTCCGCCATCAATAAACTGTACAATGATCTAAATATGAGACGTGGTCATGGCAAACTTAGAGCAACGGAAAAGACTATCATCACTAGAAGAAAAAAATTAGGTAAGAAGAGTTGGACAAAAGCTTTACTACTTCATTCTAAATGGAATATCCCTACATTCGAGGAAGACATGAGGTTGTCTCTCTCTCTATCTCTTACTTTTAGACATCACTCTCTCTCTCACTTGCTCTCATTCTCGCTCTCACATGAAGAGTTGGACAAAAGCTTTACTACTCCATTCTAGATGATTTTTTCTCCTTTCTTTTTTTTGGGTTTTTGGATCGAAGGCTGGCAAGTGTTGCCGGCCAACTCTTGCCAGCCACAAGCGAGGTTGCAAAAAAAAAAAAAAAAAAAAAAACCATAAAATATTCAAAATATTATTAAAAAGTACCACATCAACATCGGCTATTAATTTTAGTAATTTCCGGCCAAAATTGACCGGATGATTTAATTGGCAAAAAATGAAAAGGTTTATAGCTGAATTGGTAAGAAGTGAACATGTTTAGAGCTCAATTTGCAAAATTAAAAGATCTATCACTAAATTGATAAAAGTGTAATAAATTTAGAATTTTTTGGACAATTTTCCCATGCCAAAGCAAATTGCCAAATCATGGAGGTCAAATTCCAAGTGTCTGGAATGAATAATTGTCTTCGGAGACTCCCATAGTCAATGCATGCATGCGTGTTTCTCGTTGTAGAAATTGTCCCCTCATTGCATGGTTGATTGGGCAGTCCTTGTCGAGTTCAAAAATCACTGTGCTAATTGTCACGTCCCGGACCCCAGGTGTGTACACATCCCTCGGTGGCCGACTAAAATTTGCGACATTCGTAGGTGGCGTCGCTGACCCTTTTAATTTTATGCACATGCGGAAGCAAATTAAATAAACCCCAGACAACAATCAAATATGGGATAGTAAAAGCAGGACAACCATTTTTTCACGAACCAAACATTATAAACATAGCAAGTCGGTCCTACCAGCTCGTCTCAAAAGAAACTATTAGGCCACCTAAACTCCGGACCCTTTCTCCTCGAACTTCGGATCCTCCATTCCAGAGACCTGAAAAATTGTAAATCACGACGGGGTGAGAATAAATCTCAGTGAGTCAACACTCTAAACCCCGATTAGGACGAGAATTCACTCATAGGTGTTCGTCCTAAACATGCACCACTCATGAATTACCTCGCCTCAGCACTTTCCTGCATATTAGTACACCTCATAAACACTTATGCATACATCAAATGCATTCAATAATTGGAACACATCGATTCACTCATCAAATAATCACAGAAGTCCCGATTATAAGGCCAAATCATTATAACACGTCACATTCTGTGCCACACAATTTCATCCCATAATCAGGCACGAGTAACTCATATCGGTGGTTCAATCCACACCCGATATTCACTCTCAATATCCAAACTCCATATTCTAACTGAACATCCCAACTCAACTCAAACTCAAGGTTCTAGAGATGACCCCCACGAAGTTCCATTATCGTGTGGCACTTAGTCCCTGACCACCATCAGCAACAGTACAAGGTTCTAGAGGTGACTCACACAAAGTCACGCTATCGTGTAGTGCTTAGTCCCTAACCACAATGAGCGATAGCTCAAGGTTGTAGATGTGACTTACATGTAATTCCATTATCGTGTAGCACTTAGTCATTTTCCACACATAGCACTAGTACAAAGTTCTGGAGGTGGCTCCCACGAAGTCATGTTGTCGTATAGCACTTAGCCCTCGACTATGTAAGACAGTAGTGCAAAGTTCTAGAGGTGGCTCTCATGTGACTCAGTTCACCATGTAGCATAGTTCACCATGTATCACTTAGTCCTTGACTACAATAAGCAACGGTACAAGTGGCTCACAGGAAATTACATTATCATGTAGTACTTAATTCTTTACCGGCTCACCACCCATTCAGTTTCCTCCACACAACACATGTGATTGCCTCAGCACATCACCTCATCTTTCAATAGTCCTCACATAATCACATATTACCCTTCAACAACCATCTTGTACCATGACCATAAACCATCGCCATGGCACAACCATTCACACATCATCATGCACTCAATTGTACCTCATAGCATAAATAAACCATCTAATTCACACATAAATTCAACCACAAGAATGAGCGTAAAATGAAAAATGGCTAATCCATCACAATTTACGCTAATTAAAATTAATAAAATAAATTGTGAGTATTTAAATAAGTTGCAATTAATTAAACTGAACTACTTAAGCAACCTAACCATGCAGGCACCTCATCAATCACGTCAACCTTTTACCTTCCATCATATAGCCAAAACACCAAAATCCCATTTTTAAAATAAACTTAGTAACTTTTTTTTTTGGTTCAATCCTTCCGAAATAAATTCGTACGGGGTTCCATATTTGAAATTAACCTGCCAAACTTTGCACGCACCTCGTACAAAACCTCCTCATTTTATTAAGCATATAAAACTTGGCGTCCAAACCCGACACCATATTTTTTTTTTTAATTTCTTTTCCAACCACCCTCTTTTGAAAACAAACCTTAGCAACCCCTCTTTTTCTTTTTTTCTTTTTTGTTCAAAACGCTTAGAAATAAATTCATAGGTGCTCACGTAACTCAAAATTAATTCGTTGAACTTTGTACGCAACTTGTTTAAAACCTCATTGTTTTAATGAGTAAATAAGTTTTTGTGTCCGGACCCGACACCTCATTTATTTTCTATTTAATAGTCCAAAAGGTCATGTTTTGCAATAACAATAAACAACCAACAATGATAAATCCACCTCGTGATCTCACACATAAGTTCTCAGCATGCCACAAGTCCACCAAATCACTAAATACACCTTATTCAGCAAGCACAACATAAAAAGCAACCATAAAACCATAACCGGTCCTAATTGGCAGAAACCGGGTCACTCACGCGTCTCCAGGTTTAAATCCAAAAACATAATTAAACGAGTTCGGAAAATTCTCAAATTTTAATATGTTATAAATGACACATAAATGAACATTTTTTATGAAGATACCTTAACCCAAATATTTCTAGATTAAGCCCAGTAAATTGTTCAATCCAATACAAAAACTGTGTTCGTTTCCAGAAAGTCTGCTTTATGAAATCAATTTGGTTCGAGACCCAAAACTTGTCCGTTTGATCTAAAATTTCAGTATGTTAAATTAAAATATGTGAAAAAAAATTTTGTGAAGAAAACATTTCAAAATTCGAATGCTAAGAGTTGATAAAAATCTCTAGAATCGCAAAAGGTCTCAGATTCCAACACAGTCCGAGATTCTGTTTGCAAATGACGAAGCTGAAATCTCATTCTTTTAAATCTCTAAAAATCTTGAGTAAAATGTATGTCATAGCTGAAGATGTCTAAAACATTTCTCAAGAAGGAATCAACCTCAAATAAACAACGCATTTCGATTTACAAAAATGGCAAATGGCAAGGGTCCAGTAAACCTAATTCGAATTTCACTAATTCAACTTGCTTAACACTAATCCTTCTTGGCACTAATCATCCTTAGCACTAATCTAATTTTTCTAATTAATACTAATCTAACCTCCTAAGTTTAATTAATAACGTAGGATTAGAGAGTTAACTCACCAAATGAGTGAGCCAACGGGTCCACGACGACGGTGGTGTGTAGGCGATGAGATCCCGTAACTACCCAGTCTCCAACGGAGACTCAGCCGAGGCTGAAAAACAGCCAACAAGCTTCACGGTTGCTGCTGGCTTTGGTTCTGTTTGCTGCTGGTCTTGGAGGCCGCAGGTGCTGCTATGACCGGGACGGTGTGGTGAGGTAGCCACTGGTGGTGGCTAGACGCAAGGGCTGAGGTTGCTAGGCTGGAACGGCAGCAAAGACTGAGCTGGTGGGTGGTAGTTGAAGATGGCGTGAGGTGCTGGTGATGGCTGCTGTGGGTGGAGGCGTGCAGCTGATGTTGGTGGTCTGTTGGAGCTGGCGGTAGTGGGGGAAGGGATGGGCTGATGGGTGCATTGGTGGAGGCGCTGGAGTGGAGAAGGCGTGAGGGAATAAAGGAGGGGGCTGTTCGGTTAGTGGTGGGGGTGCGTGAGATGCAGGTGTGAGGAAATGAATGAGCATGAAGAAGAAAGAAAATGGAGAAGAGCTAGTCGTGTGGGGTTGTAGCAGGGAGTGAGCGTGAGAGAGAATGTCACGCCCCGATCCTCAGGCACGCGCACATCCCTTACCTTTGGTCGATTTTAAAATGCGATATCCCAGGACTATATATCACCGACCCTTTCTTTTATATATGCACATGCGGAAGTATTTAAAAATCCCCAAACAATAAAACAATGGGATAGAAAAACAGACCAAAATTTTACTTATTGAAATTCACAATTTCACAAATACAAGATTTATAAAGAGGATAGAACCATACTCGGGATCATCATCCCAGTCCTCTTCAGATCTTTCACCACTAAGATTATTTTCTTCAAACTCTTCACTCCCTTCTTCTCGCTCATCCTAAACTTCAAATGTCGGCCAACCTTCGGGAAATCTAGGGGCCTGAAATGTAATCCCACAACCGGGATGAGACTATATCTCAGCAAGTTCTACCCCCTAAGACCCGATTAGTAAACTAATACACCTTAGGGCTGCCTATGCACAACATGAGTCAGAGGACTTACCTGGGCCTCAGATTCCACCTGCATGTTAGCACATATCAAATAGGCACCCAAACAATCACATCACAGATCGAAGCATCGATCAAATCAACCTAGTCGATTACACACCAACAAGACCACTCAGGGTCATTCCCAATCAATCAATCAAATCACAACAATCAGATCAAATCATTGATCAATCGAACCAGTCGATTTCATATCCAACAAACTAAGCAATTCCCACAATGCATATCAAGATGTCGAGCACACGTGCATTCTCTTAGGCACCAATTCGCCAAAGTGATGTATCAAATCACCGAGCCCACGTGTCTCTTTTATGATGCCATACTTAAATCTCTAGGCCCACGTGCCTTCTCCAAAGTGATGCATCAAGTCACCGAGCCGACGTGCCCTTTTTACGATGCCAAACTCTGTCACCGAGATTAAATGGCTTTACGGTCCTACTCGACCCTTTCAAGATTCAATGGCTTTACGGTCCCACTTGCAAGATTTAATGGCTTTATGGTCCCACTCGACCTTCTCACGATTCAATGGCTTTACGGTCCCACTCGACCACTTGCAAGATTTAATGGCTTTATGGTCCCACTCGACATTTTCACGATTCAATGGCTTTACGGTCCCACTCGACCACTTGCAAGATTTAATGGCTTTATGGTCCCACTCGACCTTTTCACGATTCAATGGCTTTACGGTCCCACTCGACCACTTGCAAGATTTAATGGCTTTATGGTCATACTCGACCTTTTCACGATTTAATGGCTTTATGGTCCCACTCGACCACTTTCAACTGCAGCCAACGATATTGCACTTCATAAATAAATTTCTCAATTTCATAATATCTTGGCTCAATTCCTTGGAAATAGAGATACCCAATAAAATATCGTGCGTGGGTACACGACCGGCCTTAGCCAAAATATCATATTTTGCTTTTAGAACTTCCCACCATTTTCAACAGCCCATAAAACACATTTTTGGCTCTGTGAACCAACGCCTGGTAATTACCAATCAATTACCACAATTCAAATCATTTAGGAATAAATCCTAAAAATACAAAATTAAATCCATTCAGGACGAATTAAAGCTCAAATAAATAAATGGACTGCGTCACGATGATCAGCACGAGATTTCGGTTGTCGGCCATCTCAATCTTAATTTCCGAAAAATAAATAAATAATTAATTAATTTCGAAAATTAAATAATTAATATTAAAATTCGATTTAACTCAAAATAAAGCCCGATTAAATAAACGGACTTCACCACAGTTATCAGCATAATATTGTGGTCATTGGCCATCAAATTGAATTTCCGGGAAATAATTAATTAATTAATTAATTTCGGAAATTAAATAAATAAACACAATAAATTCAATTTAGCACAATATAAAGCTCAATTAAATAAACGGTCTGCGCCACAATCATCAGCATAAAATCCCGGTCACTGGCCATCCCAGTTGAATTTCCAGGAAATAAATAATTAATTAAATTAATTTCGAAAATTAATATTTAATTCCTAAAAATTCATTTTAGGCCCGAATTGCTTAATTAACACCCGATAAGGGACGGGAAAAATCCCTAAAAGTATCCAATAATTAATAGGACATGTCTACTAATTAAATGCACATTCAATTAGACTAACATGCATCAATAAGTCTCTAATTTAATTATTGCAATCTAATCTAACCACCTAATTGCAATTAAATAAATCTAATCAACCCTTAGGCATCATTAGCAAACTAAGAAGGCATCAATGAGTAAAACTCACTTGCGCAAAGCGAAGACCAAGACACTGCGAGGACGACGCAGTGGCGGCCGCACTCGGGCCGGGCCAAGAACTTCGCAAGCCCTCAAGAACTCCGGGCTTGGGCCTAACTTTGCTGAATTGGACGTGTCTTTTAAACAACTTGGGCTGAACTTGAAACAAAGCTGAACTAGCCGGGCTTCAAGAAACCGCTGGATCGTGGACTTCAAGCGGGCTTGCGGACTGGATTTGCTAGAATTTTATTTGAAATTTGAAGAGGCTAAGCTGTTGCGGGGCTTTAAGTGCTGAATTGAGCAAGTTATTGGGCCCAAAATTTTCGTGGGTTGCTACTAAAAGCTGGGCCGAAGACACGTTGCTGGAGGAGAAGGTTTTGATGGGTCTTCAAGAGGCATTGAAGACACACGATGGGTGACGCTGGCGTGAGGATGAGACGAAGGCAAAGATGCTGGCTTGGACGCGTGGATGAAGAGAGTGGCTTCGGTCTTCAATTCAGTGGGAAGATGCTCGGTCTTCGTCATGTGAACATTGACCGAAGAATCTGCGGGCGTGGACGTGGCGGCGGGATTTGAAGATGGCCGGGGGCATTTCGGCGTGCGGCGGCATCTCCGTTCGGCAACTACTGGGGGTCAAAGATGGGAGGGTTCCACCGGTTTGTTGACCAAATGAGGCCAAAATGTTGGCAGGTGGCAGCTGAGGGGAGAAGAAACCCATGAAGGTGGAGACGTGGGCTGCTCGACTAATTCGATTGAGGAAAAATTGAAGAAATCGAGGCAGCTTCGATCTTCGTGGCGGCTGAAAGCGGCGAACTAGAGCGAACGTGGGCGAAGCTATCGGCGCAAGATCAATAAACGGTTTTCCTTGGCTGAAATTTCGGTGGAGGTGTGGCGGTGAGATGTGCGAATGAAGGGAACCGATGAAGTTGGCGTCGACTGGTGGCTTTGCTGGTGGGCATCAACGGCCAAAGATGAGGAACAAAAAAGAAGAAGGGCGAGGCGGTTTGTCCCTAAGGGAACTGATTGAGCAGGGAAAAGTAAAATTAAAGCAAAAGCAAGGGACAGCCCAGATGAAGCTGGCGTGCTCGGCGTGCGGAGGAAGCCAAGGAGGGACCCATGTCTTCAATTCCTATCCCTTGCATTGATGGCATGGTCTCCCTTTTGTCTCCATGTATATCACTATGTTCGCTTAATACTTTCCAACAATAATTTCCCACAAATTAACTAAATTGAAGCCAATTTTGCCACTCCAAGATCCAACTCCGAATTTCCTTAATATTTGGTTCTAATTTCTTCATGACATTCCCAATTGTCTCTCGTAAAATAAATCAACACCTCAATGCCTCAATTGCTAATTTTCATCATCCAATAACCCACCTTACATCTCAATTTATATTCAATCTTAATCCCTGGCTCCAATTGCATAGAAACAACCCGATTGATTCAATTGAAATCAATGCCAAAAATTCTGGATGTCACAACTCTTCCTCTCTTATAAAAATTTCGTCCTCGAAATTTAAACCTTGCACACTCTATTGAAAAAGGTGGGGGTGCACTGTCTCATCGAGTTCTATCTCGGTATACCAAATCTGTTCTTTTTGAACCAACAACTGAACTGAGCCTTTTCATATATGACCCTCTGTCATTCACATCTGATCCCTTTTTCTCGACTCCCTAATGAACTTTTGAAGTTCAATGACTGAAAATTTCTGACAGTTCTGTCCAATCTTCACTCTGACACTGTTCTAACCACTGCAATCTCTGATTACTGAGCTGACTCTATCCTGTGATCTTTCTTCACTTCACTTTCTTTCCACCACTAAAAATATGTGCCCTCTGATATGCACTGCTTAAGAAAGAACCCTCTGAAAACTCTGCCAAACTTGTAATCTCTGATCTGTATTTGAAATATAATTCATCCCCGGCACACCATGCCGGTGAATTATCTGATGCACACACACTTTGGTATACCCACTCTGTGACATGACAGAATCTTCAATTTCTGTAATCGAACTTAGATTGGCGGTTAATTTCACTCCGACACGCTTTTAGTGTAACCTAGTCTACTAGGTAGTTTTCAAAACTTTTTAGGACAAATGACCCGTGGTCGATTTTCTTCGAGCCACAAAGAACCCACTCGACACATCGTCGATTCTCGATTGTCGTGAAAATCTCGAGGATTCAAATACGGACACAGGGCGCCAAAACGACAATAAAATCATATTAGTGCCAGTCGACGAGAGTTTTCCAATTTAATGGGGTCACCCACGATTGGTCATTCATCTCAGTCGAACCGACCTATCTCTGGTCTTAATTCGCTTTTTAACTATGCCGTAATGATCTCTAAAGATGAACACGGTCAAGAAATCGATTTCTGGTCGAATTCTCAAGTCTATTTGTCTTAAAGTCCTTAATAACTCACCCAGCTAATCTAGTTATCTCATGAGTGGCTAACTCAAAGAAAAGCACTAAAGTCGCGCCAATGAAATGCCCAATTTATCCAATCAAGTCGGAATCAAAAAATCTGAATGTCATACACTCAAAACAAGAGCTGTTCGTACTGTACCAAAGTGGATCAGCTCCATCTTTCGATCAACCACTATCCTCAAGTGGTATCAGTAATTCCCTGAATCCTTAGTAAGTTCATCACAATGTTCCATTGTGATATATTTTCATTCCCCCTGAGGACTCTTAAGTGATGATAGAAGTCCTGGTTTGTATTACTGAACTTCCACTTACTGACAACTCTGACACTTGCAAACTACCTGGCGGTATCTATCTTCATATCAGCCTACCAATTTAGCTAACGCCGATTCTGATTTACTTTGAATTGTCTGGTCAAAACTGCAATGTTACAGTGAATTTCTGACAAGATCTCTTCCCTGAGTGCTATATCGTCAAGTGCACTCAATCACTCATGGAACCCGAACGTTCCATCCTTATAGATCTTAAAGTCGATTCTTTCTTACCGAGTATCCTCTTATAGGATCTTCGAACATTTACGTCTCGTCAACAAGGCGCTGATTCCAACTTGAACATTTGGTTCAATTTTGACGACGGCTATAAAATTCAACAGGTAGCCTACCTCAAATTTGAAAATCAAATTTCGAAACCTTTTTAAGTAAAGTCTATATTTTAGTCAGTCTGGGTACCATCGTAGACTCTCGACTTAAAGCATCAGTGACTTCTTTCGTTCTCCCAGGGTAATACCAGATAACACCATTATAGTCCTGCCGAAATTTTGATTCACGACACCATCTCATATTTAACTCCTTCTGAGAGAATAACACTTGAGACTTTAATAGCCGATGGGGATCTGAAATCTTCCTTCATCTCATTGATGACTTTAAATCTCTAAAGTAAAATTTTGATGCTACGAGTCCCAAGTTATGCATTGGTAAATTAATTCCTGAGATCTCACTAGCGGGATATGTGTGCAACAATCTCCTCATGTTGCATCAATACGTACCCAGTCCTTCAAGCTCTGGAAATTATCCTCCTACTTGTCTATGCCGACGAATTCCTCTCTTTTCTTAAGAGGTCAAGTCCACGATGATAGTGATGCTGAAAATTCTTTCATGAACCTTCTATAGTAATATGTCTAATCCTCACGGCTTTTGATCTCTGACATTGATGTCGGTTTCGATCCATTAACAACTAATTCGATCTTGGCTAGGTCCATGAAAATTCCTTTACCTATAATCACATGACCATTCTTAGGGACTCTCGCGATCCTTAGCACTTAATGAATACCTTAGAATGTCACTACACCACACGATCACCATTGATCTAGATGTTCTTTGAACACTCGGTTTGTCAAACCCACGACAGCAACTGGAGTATCCGCCAAACCAAATAGTCTTATAATACTTTCGTAAGGACCAACTCCAGCACTAAATACTGGATAGAATAGGTACTTCTTTTCGATCTCCCACTGATAATGCTCTTATCTGAAGTCGATCTTTGAAATTATTAACACTCTATAACAAGTCATACCCTTCATTGATCTTTGGTAATTAACACTTATCCTTGATTGTCACTTGATTGAGTCGACTATAGTTGATGTATAATTGCAATGAACTATCTTTCTTTCTTTCTCACTATGAGGCTGATGTTTCCCTTTAATAAAGCATTGGCATACATGAATTCCTCATTCATCAATCCTCACATCCATACTTTCGACTCTATCAATTCAAACAACAATGATTGGTAAGAAGCCTTCAAGAGTGGCTCTATACTGGTACTAGCTTGATCAAATTCTTATCTCTTTCCCTGGTGACAGTTTGACCATCCTTCTGGCAACACTTCCAGGAATTCTTGGACTATTGAAGAGTCCTCAATTTTTAATTCTTCAATATCTCTTATTTTTGACAATCGTCAAATAACCTAAGCAACCTCCGTCTGACAAATGGATTGCCTCAAGTGACGAGATTAAATAAATCGAAGATTCATTTCGACCCCCAATAACTCGTCACCTTCATGTGCGCTTGGACTAAGGTGAATTACTCCATGACCATGATTCATTGTTGTAAGATGCCCCATGAGCCCACTTTACTCCTGTAGCATTAAAGTTACCCCTCAACAACTAGTCAAGTATGACTATCACTAGTGATTCCCCTTTCTTTCACTTAATTCAATAAACTAAAGTTCCCCAAACTTCATCAAAACTCTGCCATGATGCTCTAATAAAATCTTTCCCCAAAACATCCTTTCTTTGACTAATGCTAAGTTGATTCCATTTTCGTTCTTCTTGCCATATCCGGACACTGAATCCATCCATGTTTCCTTTCACATTCTGGACACCTATTTGGTGAGTTTTCTACCACTTGCCAAGTGCCAGCATGTACTATTTCTTATACCGGAGACCTCTCCCAAAAATTCCATTGTGCGTTCTACAGCGCACTTCTTCTAAACCGTTCTATCGGTGGTGGCAACAATATCTATTATCGAGTATCCATCTCCTTATGTGGATACCTCATAAATCACTGTCTGAGCCGGCAGCAGCTATCACAATTTCCTGTCCTCAAAATATACGAGACTAATTCATACCATCTTCCATAGAACAACATATTCCAATTCTCTGAATGCTGACCCAACTATTCCATCTTTCCTATTTGGTGAAGTAGAATACTCTTCTCTCAACATCAGTCTTTTCCCAGACTGAATTCCAAGTCTGTCTATGCTGAATCTTGATTCAGATATTGAAATCTGTTCCCTGATCAACCTTCTAGGTTGGACCTCAGTAAATGTGGCAACAACATCAACCTGATTCTGATCTTACTGACTCATCCAGATCCTAAGGAACACTTGCATCAGATTGATTTTATCATACTTAGAATCATTCAATACTACCACACTAGTACCAACCTGCAACGGTACTCTTACGCTCGAGCTGGCCAGAGTCAACACTCTGCCTTCCGAAATTACAAGATTAAAAGCAAGCAATTCTACCAATCAGCTATCAAAGACATGCGCCAGTCATGAATTTAAAGGCCTTTCCTATTACTATCCCATAGGTCATCGCACCTTATCACTCCAATACCTAACCATCGCTCTGATACCACAAAAAAGGGATGTCACGCCCCGATCCTCAGGCACGCGCACATCCCTTACCTTTGGTCGATTTTAAAATGCGATATCCCAGGACTATATATCGCCGACCCTTTCTTTTATATATGCACATGCGGAAGTATTTAAAAATCCCCAGACAATAAAACAATGGGATAGAAAAACAGACCAAAATTTTACTTATTGAAATTCACAATTTCACAAATACAGGGTTTATAAAGAGGATAGGACCATACTCGGGATCATCATCCCAGTCCTCTTCAGATCTTTCACCACTAAGTTTATTTTCTTCAAACTCTTCACTTCCTTCTTCTCACTCATCCTCAACTTCAAATGTCGGCCAACCTTCGGGAAATCTAGGGGCCTGAAATGTAATCCCACAACCGGGATGAGACTATATCTCAGCAAGTTCTACCCCCTAAGACCCGATTAGTAAACTAATACACCTTAGGGCTGCCTATGCACAACATGAGTCAGAGGACTTACCTGGGCCTCAGATTCCACCTGCATGTTAGCACATATCAAATAGGCACCCAAACAATCACATCACAGATCGAAGCATCGATCAAATCGACCTAGTCGATTACACACCAACAAGACCACTCACGGTCATTCCCAATCAATCAATCAAATCACGACAATCAGATCAAATCATTGATCAATCGAACCAGTCGATTTCATATCCAACAGACTAAGCAATTCCCACAATGCATATCAAGATGTCGAGCACACATGCATTCTCTTAGGCACCAGTTCGCCAAAGTGATGCATCAAATCACCGAGCCCACGTGTCTCTCTTATGATGCCATACTTAAATCTCTAGGCCCACGTGCCTTCTCCAAAGTGATGCATCAAGTCACCGAGCCCACGTGCCCTTTTTACGATGCCAAACTCTGTCACCGAGATTAAATGGCTTTACGGTCCTACTCGACCCTTTCAAGATTCAATGGCTTTACGGTCCCACTCGACCACTTTCAAGATTCAATGGCTTTACGGTCCCACTCGACCACTTGCAAGATTTAATGGCTTTATGGTCCCACTCGACCTTCTCACGATTCAATGGCTTTACGGTCCCACTCGACCACTTGCAAGATTTAATGGCTTTATGGTCCCACTCGACCTTTTCACGATTTAATGGCTTTACGGTCCCACTCGACCACTTGCAAGATTTAATGGCTTTATGGTCCCACTCGACCTTTTCACGATTCAATGGCTTTATGGTCCCACTCGACCACTTTCAACTGCAGCCAACAATATTACACTTCATAAATAAATTTCTCAATTTCGTAATATCTTGGCTCAATTCCTTGGAAATAGAGATACCCAATAAAATATCGTGCGTGGGTACACGACCGGCCTTAGCCAAAATATCATATTTTGCTTTTAGAACTTCCCACCATTTTCAACAGCCCATAAAACACATTTTTGGCTCGTGAACCGACGCCGGTAACTACCAATCAATTACCACAATTCAAATCATTTAGGAATAAATCCTAAAAATACAAAATTAAATCAATTCAGCACGAATTAAAGCTCAAATAAATAAATGGACTACGTCACGACGATCAGCACAAGATTTCGGCCGTCGACCATCTCAATCTTAATTTCCGAAAAATAAATAAATAATTAATTAATTTCGAAAATTAAATAATTAATATTAAAATTCGATTTAACTCAAAATAAAGCCCGATTAAATAAACGGACTTCACCACAGTTATCAGCATAATATTCTGGTCATTGACCATCCAAGTTGAATTTCCGGGAAATAATTAATTAATTAATTAATTTCGGAAATTAAATAAATAAACACAATAAATTCAATTTAGCACAATATAAAGCTCAATTAAATAAACGGTCTGCGCCACAATCATCAGCATAAAATCCCGGTCACTGGCCATCCCAATTGAATTTCCAGGAAATAAATAATTAATTAAATTAATATTTAATTCCTAAAAATTCATTTTAGGCCCGAATTGCTTAATTAACACCCGATAAGGGACGGGAAAAATCCCTAGAAGTATCCAATAATTAATAGGACATGTCTACTAATTAAATGCACATTCAATTGGACTAACATGCATCAATAAGTCTCTAATTTAATTATTGTAATCTAATCTAACCACCTAATTGCAATTAAATAAATCTAATCAACCCTTAGGCATCATTAGCAAACTAAGAAGGCATCAGTGAGTAAAACTCACTTGCGCAAAGCGAAGACCAAGACACTGCGAGGACGACGCAGTGGCGGCCACACTCGGGCCGGGCCAAGAACTTCGCACGCCCGCAAGAACTTCGAGCTTGGGCCTGACTTTGCTGAATTGGACCTGTCTTTTAAACAACTTGGGCTGAACTTGAAACAAAGCTGAACTAGCCGGGCTTCAAGAAACTGCTGGATCGTGGACTTCAACTGGGCTTGCGGACTGGATTGCTAGAATTTTCGCTGGGCTGAAGAGGCTAAGCTGTTGCAGGGCTTTAAGTGCTGAATTGAGCAAGTTATTGGGCCCAAAATTTTCGTGGGTTGCTACTAAAAGCTGGGCCGAAGACACGTTACTGGAGGAGACGGTTTTGATGGGTCTTCAAGAGGCGTTGAAGACACACGATGGGTGACGCTGGCGTGAGGACGAGATGAAGGCAAAGACGCTGGCTCGGACGCGTGGATGAAGAGAGTGGCTTCGGTCTTCAATTCAGTGGGAAGATGCTCGGTCTTCGTCATGTGAACATTGACCGAAGAATCTGCAGGCGTGGACGTGGCAGCAGGATTTGAAGATGGCCGAAGCAGCTGCTGGCGTGCGCTAGCATCTCCGTTGCTGGCAACTACAGGGTCAAGGATGGGAGGGTTCCACCGGTTTGTTGACCAAATGAGGCCAAAATGTTGGCAGGTGGCAGCTGAGGGGAGAAGAAACCCATGAAGGTGGAGACGTGGGCTGCTCGACTAATTCGATTGAGGAAAATTTGAAGAAATCGAGGCAGCTTCGGTCTTCATGGCGGCTGAAGCAGCGAACTAGAGCAGAACGTGGGCGAAGCTATCTGGCGCAAGATCAATAAACAGTTTTGCTTGGCTGAAATTTCGGTGGAGGTGTGGCAGTGAGATGTGCGAATGAAGGGGACCGATGAAGTTGGCGTCGACTGGTGGCTTTGCTGGTGGGCATCAACGGCCAAAGATGAAGAACAAAAAAGAAGAAGGGCAGAGGCGGTTCTGTCCCCAAGGGAACTGATCGAGCAGGGAAAAGTAAAATTAAAGCAAAAGCAGGGGACAGCCCAGATGAAGCTGGCGTGCTCGGCGTGGGGAGGAAGCCAAGGAGGGACCCATGTCATTAATTCCTATCCCTTGCATTGATGGCATGGTCTCCCTTTTGTCTCCATGTATATCACTATGTTCCCTTAATAATTTTTTTTTTTTTTTTTGATACCCAGGGAACCCCGTACAGCCGGTAGCCGGCGGGTAAACCCTGGGGCGATGCTAGCGGAGGACCCACCACCCCGACGTCGCGCTTAAGATCCCGTGCGGCCAGCGGGATTCGACCCCCTCCACTTTCGTTAGTTTCATTGGAGAGCCTTATCCAACTAGGCCACCGCAGGCGGTGGTAATGTTCCCTTAATACTTTCCAATAATAATTTCCCACAAATTAACTAAATTGAAACCAATTTTGCCACTCCAAGATCCAACTCCGAATTTCCTTAATTTTTGGTTCTAATTTCTTCATGACATTCCCAATTGTCTCTCGTAAAATAAATCAACACCTCAATGCCTCAATTGCTAATTTTCATCATCCAATAACCCACCTTGCATCTCAATTTATATTCAATCTTAATCTCTGGCTCCAATTGCATAGAAACAACCCTATTGATTCAATTGAAATCAATACCAAAAATTCTGGATGTCACAGAGAAGCTGAGGAGGGGAAATAAGTCAAGCAAAACATCTAAGTATTCATCAACATGGCACCACAGTCTTTGCCCCTAAAGTCCAATGGTCCACCAATAGCCATTTTCCTTGTAATTTCCTCACAACAATGCCATTTTGGTGTAGAAAAAGGCACTCCTTCATCCCCATCCGAATTTCCATTCCGGACTCGTCGAAATTTGTCCGAAACATGAGACGACGTCCACTAAATGAATTGTGATATGCTTGAACGTCTGAATTCCAAAAGCGAATTCAATTTCGTGGTTAAAATCGACCGGACACGATTTTAGCGCGACATAACCTACCTGGTAACTTTTAGGGATTTTAGCACGTTTGACCCGTGATTGATAATTTCGATTCTCGTTTGTGCATCTTTGACTTGTCGACGACTCTCAATTATCATAAAAATCTCAAGGTTTCAATTATAGGTACTGGATACAAAATCGATAGAAAATTGGGTTAGTACCATTCGACGCGAATTTTGCAATCAGATCGCATAGGACATCATTATTATACCTTACATATAACAAGGAGACAGATTTTATATTATGTACACATGCAACTTCGTATATGAATAAGCTATGACCATCAGGTACAAAGACGGATCAACGACCAGGAGACAAGCGATTATTAGATCTGCATCATCTTTTCCAAAACGAGATTAAACTTGGATTTTTCTCCCGGATTCTTTGCTATCATTATTGTGCACGTGATAGATGGAGCAAGCTTGGTACACGGGTGCAATCAAATACATGTATCCTATTGAAGGCAATCCTTTAATCAATTTAGTGGTCTCTTCGTATCCTTTACACAAGCTCACAGCAAATCTCATTTGGAAGGATCAATTGTCGAGGAATACCTTGTGAGAGAAAGGGTTTGACCTTTTGTTCAAGATATTGTGATTGTGAAGATACATTGGTCGACAAACTCCACAAGCATGATAAAAGTGAATTCACATGCTCCTAATGTCCCAAACTTACATCTCATCTTTGGGACATTTGCGGATCGTCCGAGTATCCCATTGGGATGGTGTATATCCCTACGCGCTCGGTCTAGAGACGATTATTATTTGCTTTAAGCCTGAACATTATTTAACGTGCTGCGTTTTTTCTGGGTTGATGTCCATATTTCCAACATAAAAACGGAGATAAAAGAGGCCATGTTATGTCAAAAGAAAAGATTAATATCTACCGTCAAAGTAACGAAACCCTGGTTCAAATTCGACCAAAACCTAGAGCATACTCATGACTCATTGCAATTGGAAAATTTCAGTCCTTTTTAACGATGACTAGGTACAAAAATAATCACCGAACTGCGTGCTTAGTGCTCCACTCAGACGTACCGTTTAATTGGGAAATCCAGGAGACAAGGACTTGGGTTCATTTTAGTTGCTGGATAGATAAATCGTGCTAAATTTGGTACCGATTTACTAAAAAGGATAACATGCTAAAGTGATGTGTGAAAAATCTTTTTTTTTTTTTAGTTATAATTGATTCTGTAGACCACATCATTTGTAAAAAAAAAAAAAAAGGTTTGTTGGGATATTTTCGAAATAGTTTTATTTTAACTACACACGGTCCAAAGTGGTAAAAGAATTATTTGACTTTTTAAAAGCCAAAAAAAAATTATTAATAGCAAAGTCGTGCATGGATGCGTACATCTCCACGCGTGTTTGATCTACATGTAAAATTTTTTTGATATCACTTTTGAGTAATATTTGGACAAGTTAAAATAGCTTTTATGAGAAGCTCAAGTAAGAGCCTTGTGTCATGGGTCAGTTGATTCTGAATGATCCCACACCATGCAGCCTTAGGATTTTTTATCCCAAGTCAGCCTCATGCACACACGCTTGTACACACGGGGTCGTATGAACAAAGGGACAAGTGTATTGCTTATAAACAAGCTAAATACAATGAGGGGGAGGGTCTCCTATTTATACAAGTTCAGGTCTCATCTCATGTATTGATCTTCCCTATAATCTAATGGTTGTGTTTGAATGTATGCCATCATTATAAGTCTGTACACTAGGCCACTCAATAGCTAGGCCTTGGGAAAGCCTACGAGGTGTGTGTCAAAAGCAAGGGCAAGCTGCCTGACATGAGCAAGTGGGCAGTCACAGGTTGTGCATGGGCCAGCCAAGCATTGATCATGGGTCGTGCACGGATTGATCGTGGGCAGCTCATAGGCTGGCCCTTATACTGGACACAGCCCTTTCACGGACGGTTTTACATCATGCTTGTCTGTGGGCTGTGTCAATCTCCCCCACCTAATTAGGTGACGCCTTCATTGCGTCTGCAACATGGAAGGCATCGATGTGTTTCTTGAACTACCACAGGGCCTCGAACGGTTCTCAACTTGCTTTACTCTCGGGAAGGCTCTTCCATCAAACAGGTACTCATTCTTTGGCACACAATATCTTTTCTGTATGACGCAGTCTGTCATGATGCATTCAATGTCCCGATCATAGGAGGTTTTTGCTTCAAGGGGCACTCATTGCGATTTGCCTCAATCCGAATCTTCCTCATTCGCATAGAAAGGTTTCAGCATACTCACATGGAGCAAGGGATGTACCTTGAGTTTGGCCGGCAAGTCTAGCTTGTACACAACCTTCCTGATCCGTTACAACACTCGAAAGGGGCCTTCATAGTGACAGATCAGCCCTTTTTGCACGTTGTAGTATCAAAGAACCAAGCGTAGTTTGGCCAACACCAGGTCCCTGACTTAAAATTCTACGTGCCGTCACTTCTTGTCGGCCCATTTCTTTGTGTGCTTTGCAGCCCTATGTAAGCATGCCCGCGCCAAGTCTGCATGTTCGTCCCATTCTTTGGCAAATACGTAGGCAAATATAAAAATTATATACACTGCTTCGTTAGATCAGTTCGTTATTTTACAAGCCCGTTTTGAGCCAATCTGATAAACATCCAAAAGTGTAACAAGGGGTTACTCCTAGCACCAATACGAGGGCAACTATCAAAAATGGTTTCTATTTAGAGGCCAGCTCCTCACAGCTCGAGCTCAAGGTCACAATCCGAGTCGGAGTCGAGATCATTTACAGCTCCGTCAGGAGGGTTTGCCACCGAGGTGCACCGTTAAAACTACAAAGTGGCCCAAAGACCTCATCAACCTACACGAACCATGCCTTGTAAAGATGGGGGAACTAAATACCTTAGGCCCTCATCAACTCACACCGTATGGTGTGCCTCTAATATACTATGTCGGGTACCACATCCTCTATCGAGAATCCCTCCATCTACACTGGCAAACCATAACGGGTTGGGGTTTGGGGATGACTCATAATTACGAGCCTGAAAAAGGTGAAACAACGACAAATGAATTGAAAACTCAATAAGTAAATCGCCTAAATCTCATATGGGTGGATGATTCATTTTGGAAACCTACTAAATCCAATGCCAACTTGTCAATGGCAGATCAATAACAAAGTATTTGCTTTACCTTAACTATGAACATGAATGGAAGTCCTCAACTACCCAAATATCCGTCCTATCAAGAACCTATGAGGTATCTCGTACTCATTAAAAATTCTAAACATGACAATTAATAACCTCAACAATGTAATGTATACATGCTTATCAAGCCCTAAATAATAACATAAAAATTCACACGTACCTCATATAATACAAATAATAGTCTATAAAATTCCCATGTATCAAATATTAGCTTCTAAAATATTGTCATGGTCTTTAAGTCTCAAATAATGACTTCAAAATATTCATGTACCTCTCATGTCACAAATAACGGCAATTATATCATGCACGTCTTCCAAGTCACTAATACTGACAAATAAATTATGTATGTGCCTCTCACTTCACAAATAACGGCAATTATATCATGTACGTACCTTTCAAGTCACTAATAACGACAAATAAATTATGCACATACCTCTCATGTTTCAAACAATGCATGTGACATGTAACAACTTCGAAAGTATGCATGTGACACTCAAATACCTTGCATACGATTTTTGCCTCGAGAATCACATAATACGCCATAATATTATGCTATCTCGAGTCCATTTATTATACACACATAACTGAAACTCTACAACTCTTCTGGAAATCTCTGGGGCATCATCCCGTCCCATCGGGCACGACATCCGAATCCATTGGGCATCGTTCCGATAATCATCCCCACAAAAGGCATTCGAAATCCATCGGGTATCGTCCCAAAATCCATCAGTGACGCGTTCCTCATAAAACTACACAAATTAAGCACACAACCAATTCTTATCTTCATTTTTAAGTTCAATGTAGGAATGCCTCAAAGGCATACCAAGTAGTGTGTATCGCATAACCTATCGAATTTACATTAATAAAATATGTCGAGCACAAAACAAAAATTCATGATTTGATCCATTACGTTTGAGCACCAACCTAAGTCCAATCCAGATCAAAAACGATATACCTCAATATTGCTGAAGCAAGAGTACTCAGCCCAGCATGCTTCCACGTACGTCTAACAACTATCACAAATCTCGTCTTGGAGGCTCGAGGTGTTCTCAAGCACCGATAGTGGACTATAGACATGTATATATAAAGATCCATTCAAACAAACACATATAAAACCTTGCCATCAATACTAATAAACATCATATAGAACAAACACATCCAACAATAACAATGATTCCAAATAACTCAACTTAGACAACAACAATAACTTAACCACATAATAGAACAATGACTTCTTGAAACCAAGCATGGACATGAACATAAACAAGTCGTTTAAGCCATGCAACCTTGATAATAGCGTAACCTTTCCCCGTCTACCTCAAACTTCATAACCCAAGCAATCTCATGAGCAAAACATACAAAATTAACACATAGTTATACCTTCTCTAAAATGGTTCAATACTATCTAACAAAATCGAGCTAAATCCAAGCCATGTAACATAATGGCCTAGTCGACATTTAGGGAATCTATGTACAAAAATCAAAACAAGAACAAGACACAGACAGTGGTGGCTTGCAGCTCACGACAATGCCACAGTGGCAGCAAACGGTGGCAATGTAGTGGACCGGGTTTGTAACTAAGTTTCGATCGAAAATGGCCTTAACGCAACCTATGCCAATTAGAAGGCATCAGCAATGCTCGTTCAACTAGACCTAAACTAAGTTCGGCATCTGTCCAGGGTTCTATGCATGACCTATGTTTGAGCCTAGCCGACCCATGAATGACCTTAGATTGTCATATAATCATGTAGGATCGATCGACTTGTCTTGGCTCACGGTCGCACGAAATCAGATTAGGGTCGTTCACAAATGGTACAGTGACCATACAGAGTCAGTCACGACCAATATATATTCGAGCTTAATTGATCTATATCCATCCACTAGTCGACTCGCGATGACATGTGATTATCTACATTGATCCTTATGGTCGAACAATCTTTTCATGGTCGAACTCTCCGGTCTAACGTAGCCCTGATCTAGAGTCGCCTTGCCCCTAATCAGCTAGTTGGCTCATGAACAATCCCTAGGATTGACTCATGGCCTATTCTCATTATTGATGTATCGATCCTTAGTCCATTCCTTGCGCCCGAGATAGGGTCCGAATCAAGAATGTCACACAGATTCTAGGACAAGTTTTCTTTTTAGTAGCTCCAGAAGCTTTGGACAATCTTCACGCTTGCCATTAAAATTTCCCACTCCTCCTCCATGCAAGATTTCAATCCAAGGAACGTCGACATCCCATAAACAAATCTTCTATCATTGCATTTTAAGCATAGTTTGTAATCTTTTGTACACTATCTAAACAGGCCACCATAAGCAGGAAAATTATTGATGATCCAAAGCACCGCGACATGCATCTAAAAATTATGTTGTTCAACATAACAGAAGGTCTTACATCCCCCTTCTCACGATCAATGGTTAAACATAGACCCTATCTCTCTTCTGGAAGTCAACTTGGGAATCAACAATGAAAGCAAATTATAGGACGACTTCATGCGCTTCCAAAGCGGCAAATTATATGGGAAACATATAACCAGCCACATGCATGTTGAAAGTTTGTTTGTACAGAGATGCCTTGTCCCACATCAAAAAGATGTAAATACGCCCATGGACAAGATTCGGCACTAATCGACGATCATTATTTTTATTTATTAAAATTCATACTTATAATTAAATAATAATAATAATAATAATAATAATAATAATAATAATAATAATAATAATAATAATAATAACCATTGTGTCCGATTGAAACAATATGACTATTCATGAAGGAGTTATGGTTATTATTTATTATTTATTTATTTAATTCCGAATTTTATTGTTTCTTCCAATAGTTATCTCAGAATTCGTATTTATTCTTAATCCTTATAAGGTTGTGTTTGGCCGAATATAACTTTTTATTTTTTTGCTATTAATTACTAAACGTACCTATTCATTTTGCAACTTTTTCCAAAGGGTTGCCTCTATTCAAAAGACAAAGATTACTATGTCAGTTTTAGGTGTTAGATTTTGTAAGGTTACTCAGACTATTCTAAAAGTTTAAACTGTTAAAAAAAGGTACGATTTATTATTTAAATATTCTAACACTCCCCTCATGTTTAGTGTGGTCTTTCGCCTAGTACTAAGCATGAAAATTTGACAAGGGAAGCAAATGGGGCTTAAAAAAATTCGAACTCAAAACCTCTGGCTCTAATACCAATGTTGAGTGGTCTTTGGCCTCTCTCACCCCAAAAACTAGCTCAAGAGGTGAGACTTTCCTTCACACTTATAAACTAACCTTCTGCCTAATATCATGTAAAATAATAAACTAACAAGATGAGAATGGATGGCAATTGCCAATAAGTGTTTTTGTGTTTTGGCAATAGAATTTTTTGTTACATTCTTCAACTATGCACTGTGGTGTCTTTACATAATACAAGCTAGGGTTACAAAATTATTGAGGGACACAAGCATGATCTCTTCTCTTTGGAAAGATTTGATCTTGCTTGATGAGAAAGTGGTGGAGACATTGTAGCTAAATCAAGACACGTCATAGTGATCTTTTTTCTTTGTAAAGAATTGATCTTGCTTAATGAGCAAGTGATGGAGAGATTGTAACTAAATCAGGATGCGTCATCGTTCCCTTTAACATTAGGGATCGATTATGATCAAATCTTTTCGAACTTTCTTTCCAAAAAAATACAGCCATCCTTTGTAATTGTCTACGTTGAGAGAACTCAGAGAAATATTACAATTGCTATCTAGTATTCTCAATTCAAAATTTTTTGTATCCTAGAGGAAATTTGCTAATAACCATTAGCAATGTTGCAGGGCAAATAATATCACACATCAAATTCCGACTTTATTTTTCTTTCCAACCGTTCATCATATATTCCCAACAATGTCACAATGTAAAGCTGAGGTTGCCATACGGATGAACACCAACAATTGCCAAGGCAAGTCTCACAATCCTTGGATCTGATGCGAACCAAGGAGAAATTTAAGACATTACATCGTCTGCCATCGTATTTCCCCTTATATGAATTGATTTATGATCCATTTTCTAGAATTAGATGGACTCTACTACTGCAACTTAGAAACTCCATGATGAAGGAACGGGTAGTTAGAAATAGTGGTCTAAAAACTGCCCAAGTTAGAGATGAAGAATGGAGGTGTCGCAACAAAATTTTTGGGTGAACCACCTAGGGTTTGGCTAATGGATTGTTAAGCCTGGACTTAACTCGAGCTCTCCCAAGCCCATACCAATTCGCAACTTAGGTTCAAGTTCTTAGCATGCAATTGATTTTCAATTAGGAGTCGTCACTAATCTATTTTTGGTGGGTCGATTAGAAACCCAAATAAAGTAATGGGAGATTTACTTTACTCCTGCGAACCGGAGATTCTAGATACGGGGACTTGGTTACGTTAGATTTATCTAACGCCCTTTCGGTACCTTTTCTTTTTATTTTTGAAAAAAATGTTTGGCAAGCAGCTTGAATTGATTTTAATTTATCTCCCTAATATGTGAGATGATCATATAAGTGCGCAAACCACCAATTTAACACCCAATAAAGCAATGAATAAAATTACGGGACTTATCTCGTAGCAACGAAAGCATCTGCATTGTTAGATTAAAATTCACATCATCAACCCTAGATATGATTTCTAATTAACACACAATTTCTTTTGTGTTTTCACTTTGTTTAATGGGAACTCAATCTATATGCAATGCATGCTAATAATCTAATATGACATGGCCACATGGTCCAAACTATATGACATGAATAGGGTAAATCCTAAAGAAATGCAATAATTAAATGCAATCTAAATGACTTAATTCTATCGATAGGCAATTCCTAATTAAATGGGCCTAAAAAGAAACTAAATGACGTGCATTTGATGAATCTAATCCTAAATGACATGTTAATGACACTTTTATTTTTTTTCTTCTTCCTAGGGATTGTAATTTATCCTAAAAAAATGAAAGTAACTTATCCTAAGACATTTTTGGATTTTTTCCATGAAATTTGCAATTGGGTACATGTGAAAATTATCTAACTAGGTTAAGATCCCATTTAATTTATATTAGGAATTAGGTTGAGCCAGAATCCTAATTTAAACTAAAATATTATCTTAACCTAAGTGATCCTAAAATGCCATTTATCTAATATTATCTAAACTTATAATGAATTAAAAAAACCAACATCTAGGATTAAGCTACATGCAATTTTACCCTAAAATGCAATGACGTGCAAGAGTTGTCCTAATTCTAGATGCATGGTGATTTTTTGTTATTTTTTATTAATTTTGAAATTAAAATTTATTATGCAATTCTCAATAATAATAAAACTAACATCCTAAATGAATATACTTTCTTTTTGTTTTCTTTTTCATGATTTAAAATAAAATCCCTAATCTAAATATCCATGCCAATAAAAAAAAAAAAAAAAAAAACCTAATCCTAATTCAACATTTTTCTTTTTTTATTTCCTTTTTTATTTCGAAATTAACAATTCCTAATAATTAAACATGCAACCTAAATTAATTGATTTGATTTTTGATTTTTTTTTGTTTTTTTAAATTCAAGATGAAATTTCTAATCTAAACATGCAAACCCTAAAACAAGAAACCTAATTCTAGTCTACATTTTTGGATTTTCTTTTTTTAGAAAAAATTACCTTAGATGACATGATAGCAAATCAGCAATATTGACCCCCCAAATTGACGAATCGTATCTCGCATGTGAGATCGAGTTGGCCAATTTCGCGAAAAATCACAAATCGGATCTTGGGCGGGAGATCGAATTGGCGATTTTTTAAGTAATTGCGAGTCGGATTTCGGGCGCGAAAATCGGACTCGACAATTAGTAATTTCATGGCAATTTTATATCATGGAATTTCAATTTATCATTAAAGAGGCAATTACGCTAAAAATAACAAATAATATGCAATGTCGTAATAATAAATAAAACAGAAAATAAATAACATAAAAGAATAACAATAAAAATAAAAATAAAAGTTACCTAATTTTTCTTTTTTTTTTTTTTTTTTTTTTTGTTTTCTTTTCTTTTTTCGAAAAAGAAAAAAGAAAGAGAAAAAGGGGCCGGCCGGCGTGGCTTCCGGGGCGGCTAGGGCTCGGCGGGGCTTCCGGGGACGGCGCGAGGGCGGTGCGGCACCGGGGGGCTCAAGCGTGGCGGATTGGCGACGGGGCGTGCCCGGACGGCTCGACGGCGTGTCGGGAGCGTCGGGCGGCAGGGGCGTCGCGGGCGCCTAGATCTGGGCTCAACGGCGGCGGCGACCTCGCAAGCGGAGCGGGGGCGGCGACTAGCGACGTTGGAGGCTCGAGGGCGAAGTAGGGGACCTCAGGCGGCCGTGGCGAGCGACTCCAGCGTCGGGCAAGATGAGGTGGTGACCAGCGGGGCAAGCGGGGCTAGCGGCGCAGTAGTGTGACGCGGCGACGATGGTGCGGCCTCAGCGGAGACGGCGCCAACGCGGGCCGACAACGCCGAGGCAGGCAGGGCACCCCCCCTCGAGGAAGATGAACAGTCGCCAAGGGGGCTTTTCTCCCTTTTTTTTTTTTTTTTTTTACTTTTTACCTTTCTTTCTCTCTCAGCTCACTTTTTCACCTTTTGCTTTTTGCTTCTTTTTTTACCGATGGAAAAGAACCCCCCATAGCTCGACCGTACGCAGCTCTTTTTATACCCAAAAAAAAACTATATCTTCGTGATATATTTTACTACCAATTTTGCTCGCATAAAATTCCATCGATTATATTATATTTCACTCCGCGCAATATT
Organism: Eucalyptus erythrocorys; assembly: GCA_014182555.1. NCBI lineage: Eukaryota > Viridiplantae > Streptophyta > Magnoliopsida > Myrtales > Myrtaceae > Eucalyptus > Eucalyptus erythrocorys. Next base: position 21,394,122 of record CM024607.1, on the reverse strand, counting down.
TTTGGACATTTGATCAAAAAATTTCCCCTCTTGCGCAAAAATGCATATCCTAATGTATATTACCTAAATCTATAAAAAAAATCTTTAAAAAAATAAAATTTTCCTAAACTACATGCCATGTGATTTGATTGATTTTTTTTTATATTTTTTAGCAAAAATTAACCCCAAAAATTTAGGTGTCAACAGCTGCCCCACTTTGAAGGTGAGCTCGTAGAGGTTGCATTCAAAGACAAATCGAGACCTAAATTTTGGTCATGCTCAAGCAATGAATGATTTTTTTGTTGGAAAATAAATTCTATTTTTAATGCAATTTATATGATTTTTTGAATATGAATGTAACTTTCATGATGCATAGAAATGCTAATGCAAATGCATGATGCGAAAGGAAATAACATACCTATAATTGCTTTCCAATCAGTGCTGTAGAGCATCTTGAGGTACATGATAAATATCCATTTGCTTCACAAGTACCCAACTCTCACTCGGGTTCCTTGAAAAGCCTAACAGGTAATAAATTGAAACATCAAGACAAAGTAGAACATTCACATCCAAAGTGAAATGTTCAAATTAAGACATCCAAGTCCAGACTGAGATGTCAAGAGTTTTGGACTCGAAATACCTAGATCAGGACTAAGGTATAACGAGAAAGATTAAAAACATTCACATCCAGAGTGAAATGTTTAAATCGAGACATCCAAATCCAAACTAAGATGTCAAGAGTTTTGGACTCGAAATACCTAAATCCAAACTAAGGTATAATGAGAAAGATGAAATGTTTAAATCAAGACATCCAGATCCAAACTGAAATGTCAAGAGTTTTGGACTCGATATACCTAGATCCAGACTAAGGTATAACGAGGAAGATGAAATGTTTAAATCAAAACACCCAGATCCAGACTGAGATGTCAAGAGTTTTGGACTCGAAATACCTAGATCCAGACTAAGGTATAACGAGAAATATGAAATGTTTAAATCAAGACATCCAGATCCAGACTGAGATGTCAAGAGTTTTGGACTCGAAATACCTAGATCCAGACTAAGGTATAATAAGGAAGATGAAATGTTTAAATCAAGACATCCAGATTCAGACTGAGATGTCAAGAGTTTCGGATTTGAAATACCTAGATCCAGACTAAAATATAACGAGAAAGATTAAAAACATTCACATCCATAGTGAAATGTTTAAATCAAGACATCTAGATCCAGACTGAAATGTCAAGAGTTTTGGACTCGAAATACCTAGATCCAGACTAAGGTATAACGAGAAAGATTAAAAATATTCACATCCAGAGTGAAATGTTTAAATCAAGACATCCAAATCCAGACTGAGATGTCAAATGATTTTACCTTTAATGAAGATAATTTGTGTTACATGTCCAGGACCCGTACCATTCTTCGGTCGCCTAAACTAAGGTTTTGCTTGGCCAAGACCCGAACCATTCTTCAGTCGCCCAGCCTTGCGGTAGAAATCATCTGACCAAGACCCGAACCATTCTTCGGTCGCCTTAATCAGATTGAATCTGGAGAAAAATCTTTGGGGACAACTCAATTGAGTGTCAGTATATTTAAAAAGGAATACCTACACAGTAACAAATATTCAAGGTATGGATAGAGATATACTTACCTGGTAACATCTCTGATCTTCGGGGATACGTCTCCTGCAAAATATGATCGTAGGAGAGGCAACATGCATTTGTAATCATAAACATGCATTAATTTAATGGAGGTTCATGATAATTTCCATTAATCTCACATTACTTAATTTCCATTCCGAACACATGAGTGTCATGGATGTGTCAAATGAGGGATCCTTTGGTCTGAAAGGACTTTTTCTCTCATCCTCATTAAAATGGCTATTTCATCCTGACCTTTGATGCAGGATTTTGTCAATCACTCTATCTCACCATCATTATGTCAAACAAGGGTCCACGCAATCTCACAAGTGGTACAGCTTCACCAATCTGAGAGGTCTTTAAGAGGGACTGTAATGTGGACTTAGTCAATGGCTTAACAAAGGGGGACTCTTTGAGTCAAGCTTACTTGAAAAATGAGAAATACTCTGCAATCATCTTGGGGTTTACAAGTCAAGAAATGAGGCAGAAATTATCTTACTCACACTCCTTCGAGTGGTGCTTTCAAACCTATAAACCTTTACGTTAATTTAAGTGCCATAATCTGAAAAACTTTGCAAGGCACATAACGTAGGCCCGGTTCATGGGTTAAGAAATGAAAAGATCATTAGGCTCAAAAAGTGTTTAGAGGGTAAAAGTTGGTGATCATCTTGACATTTCCACCAATTTTCTTCTTCAATGTGGAAGATTTTCTTTGCACTCATTGATGGCAACAGCATTTGAGCTTTTTTTTTCTCTCTTTTTTCTTTCTTTTTTTTTAGTACCGCCTTCTTCTCGGTACGAGTCACCATATCAGGTGTTTGATTTTTCTTTGGGCATCGGCCTTGCTTTTACCAGGCACACTGCTTTTTTATGCCCCATTTTTGCACATTTTTTTTAACAAAATTTCCATTTTTGTTGGCATTCTAGTTTATGCCACTTGAATGTTTTTGCCTTGCCCCAGTGGGGGATGATCATCAACTGGGTTTAATACGAAATGAATTCATAAGCTCAAGTGGGCTATGCAATGGATAAAAGTGTATAGGATAGAGAAATGACTGCTTTTCGTCATTCTAAGACACTTCAATTATCGTACAAGTTACACCACGAAAGCAATACCCGAAGATTGATGCAAGTGTACGTAAGAAAATTTCTACCATTGATTTCAAATTCATCCCAATGTGGGATGGTCCTTGATAGGGATAATTTAAACAAACTCTTAATGTGTGTGGGCTCAAAGGGCTAAACAATGGATACACCTGTAGTGTTTTGGGTAGAGGAAGAAACTGCCTCTCATCATTTCGGATAACGTACCCTTTGCGAGACCGCCCTTTTCCTTGTGGGCATGGAACTTTTTCACACAACTCACTGGGGATTAGTATATGAAATAATGTATGGATTAAGGCTTGCCTTTCATCATTCCAAGATATCCCATTTGACACATTCAATTTATTTCACACAATTCGTTATGGAGAACATGCAAAATTTGCAACAAATTTGAACAATTCCACTTATTAAGGCAATTTATTTATCATAAAAGTTCTTGCAATTCAAAACATGACACAGCAAATTCTATCATGGATAATATTTCTTAACAGCATCAGAATTAACCGGAGTGAAAAACTGACGACCATCCATTTCTCCCAGAATCAAAGCACCTCTAGGAAGTACCTTCTCCACGACATATGGACCGCTGTAATTTGGAGCAAACTTGCCCCCTAGAAATTGGATTGGACCATTTCCACATCTTTACATGCTATAGGGTTATCCCTGAAACAGGAAGTAGATAAATCATAAAAACAAACAAAGTAATTTGTATTTTTTGAAAGATTTTTTTTTGAAAGAGCATTTGCAAAAGTATTTTGACATGAGAAAGCATGATGAAGCCCAGGCCTCAGAGTTCTCCTTGGATTTTTCTCTTGTTTTATCGGCTAGATATCATCACTAAGCTGGTTTGGCGTACCTCATCATGCCCTCAAAATAAAACTTGTAATTTTATTGATATTCATCAATCAATTACATTTACTGAATGGAAAATGCGAATTCAAGTCCTAAAAAGAAAGCGAAAAAGAAGAAATCAAAAACAATCGCTAGATAGCGATAATAATCCCTAGAAAGCAATAAAAATTCCCACGCAGGGGAATATGAGAAAGCAATAAATGAGTTACTCTTGTGGACCAAGGCCCATTTCTTCTGGAGATCCTTCGTCAATTGCTCCTATGACGATGTCATCAAACAAGCTTGTAACTCCTTCTAACACATCGTCAGGGTTCTCAGCCTTCGGGGGTGTCGAATAATCCATGTCACTCCATCCATCTGGGACAATGCTGCAGGGATCAATGTAGAAACTGGGAGGAGCAAAATACTTCACCAGATAGTCAAATTTTCCACTTGGTTACCCTAGGGTGTCCATTACTTCATCTTGCATCATTACTGGAGGACTAGGGAACGTCTCGCAAATGCTCGTGGGTGGTGGGCTTTGCCTTCCTCGCCCTTGGTCAGGTGGCGGGCTCCGCCTTTCCTGTCTTCGTCCTCCAGAATTTCCCCCCCCCCCACTTCCAGCAGCATGGGACCTCTGAAGAGCTTCATTGGGACTTTGAATACCCTGACCATTTCTTCCAAGGCCACTACCAGGAACCAAACCATTCCCAACCATCACCCCTCCCATCATAAGGGCGGCATTTGAAACTTCAGGAGTGGGCGATGGCGAGTCTCAAGATGCATGTATGGTGGACACCAACTCAATTGAGTGATAACTTGATTCGAATTTAACTTCCGGTTCCAGGATAACATTAACTATATCCTCATGTTCCGGTATCGAATTCTTTTGGACATTCGGCTAAGCGGTTTGGAATGAGAAGGCCTTCGTATCCAAGAGATTTTGGATCTTGTGCTTGAGGGTGAAACACTCATCAGTTGAATGCCCCAATTCCCCACTATGGTAATCACACTTCTTTATTAAATCATAACTACGAAGGGTTTCACGGTTAGGGCGCTTTGGTTCGCTAGTAAGCAAACCTTTCTTTCTTAAGATTGCCAACACCTAGAATGGAGATCCAGGGACAGGAGTGAACTCCCTTCTATTGTTTGTAAATGATTGACGACCAGCGGTTTGCGGCTGCCTTGCATTGATCGGGACGGCTGGGCCACCGTTAGTACTTTCTTGGCCATAAGCCACATTCACGTCCACAACAGCTTCTTTCTCCTTCTTAGGAGAGAATCTTTTACTTAACGGTTCAACAAACCATCCTTCCCTTATTCCCATTTCGATTTGTTCTCCCACAAGAATCAGCTGGTTGAAACTCTCGACATACGTTCTTGCCATCCGATGACGGAACTCAGACGGGAGGGTCTTTATGAACAATTTCATCAACTCTTTGTTAGTAGGCTCAGGAGTGATTTGAGGGCCAGATTTCGCCATCTCATGGCGTACTCCTTGAATGACTCGCTCCTATTTTTGTCCATCCTCTCAAGATCTTCTCGGGAAGGAGCGATATCCATGTTGAACTTATACTGCTTGAGGAAGGCATCAGCCACCTCATTCCAAGTCTCCAGAAGGTTCACATTCTTCATCACGTACTAGTTTAGTGCGGGTCTAGTCAAACTCGTGTGAAATGATTAAATCATGAGGGGCTTATTCTTGACATACTGGGCCATGCATATGTGGTACATCTGCAAATGAGACTTTGGGCAGGTAGTACCATCGTATTTCTCAAATTCCGGCATTTTGAACTTCTTTGGCATCTTGACCTTCTCGTAGACCGACAAGTCAAAGGGGAGCGAGTTCTGTGACTCCTGTAGTTGTTTCACCTTTTCTTCGAGCTTTGCAAAGCGTTCATCTGGCTCCGTCTTGGGGATGTTAACAATCTTACCCTTTTCCACATTGATTGGGAATGGGTCGTCTTCTAAACCAAACATGTCGTCATCACTCAATTGGGACTTATCTGCTCGCTTCGGGACAACAGCCTGGGGAAGAACGGGTGCAGGGGCCAGATTGACTTGGAGGGATTTGATTTGAGCTGCTATAAGCTCCATAGAGGTGGCTAACTGTTGGAGTTGACCCTCCATAGCGGTGATACAGTCACGCATTTCATTTTGTTCGGCCATTCTTGCTCTTAATTGCATGATAATGGGCAAGCGTGGAGGATCCATTACCACCTAATTTGAAGGAAATGAACAAAAATAAGTATCTAATATGAAAAACGCCGATCCATGGCAACGATCTAGAGCTTTTATTCATTAATGGAGTTTTTGATAAGCCTAACAAAATAGAAATTTGAGATGCCCTAAACAAATAAACTAGGAAAGTAAAAGACTTGACTTCCTAAACATCAATCTAGAAATGAAAATAACGAAATTGATTCAAGCACTTCATCTAGCTTGATCAATATACACTCGGGATACCATTTGGCGCAATCGCTTATTCTCCTCTTGAGCTTCTTGGCAACCCTCTTGAGACGTTTATTCTTAGCACGGTTGGTGATCTTCAGCAGAGCCTCAGGTATCTTCGGAAGTAGCTTTTCTGGAATCTTGTGTTGTTGAATATACTTGGTTGAGGCATAATACTTCCTTTCCTTACCCTTTAGCTCCTCCTCGGGCCACTTGAGTTTTCATGGATGGCACATGTCCTACATTGATTTGATTGTGAGAATGGAATCTTCATGGTCTCGACTTCCATCAACGAAGTTGACTTGTAGCGGATCTGCTTGCAATGCCGGGGGAAGTTCTTGCACGACTTGGTACTAACAAGTTACTCTAGTCGGATAGTACTCCAAAGCTCCAGTAAATCCCAATAAAGGGATTGGGCCAACACCTCCACAAGTGAGTCTCGCCGCACGAACTTGAAACCACATAGCATGCCATAGGAAACTCTTGGAAGTTGGTTTTTTCATGAGAGCTAGCCACCTAGAATAGTGGTAATCCGGTGCATGTTTTTGCTTATCCTCAAACCTCATAATGGGTTGATTAGAGTCATTGACATCATGTATAGTCATTAGACCACCAAATCCTTTTAAATGAGAAAGAAACCAAATTTGCAAAAGCTCAAGAGAGGAATGGAAAGTCTTATTACCATCTAATTTAAATCGAGTGAGGGAAAGGAAAGTTTCAATCAAAACAGCGTTTACAAAATTCTTTCCTTCCAACACTTGTTTAACTAAGTGAGCCATCAAAGGGTTAATAGCATTCTTGTAATAAGAAAAAACTATAAACCCAAAGAAGGCTAAAAGAAAAACCCTTCGCATTTGAGATGAAGGGCCAGTTTCAAAACGTTTTTTCAAAAAAAAATAGGGGACATGTATTGCGATGAGCCTTTAAAACCTTTCTCACATCATCCCCCTTAATTCTCAAAAAATCTAATAAGGCCATAACGGATCTATCTCGATAGGCGGACCAATTAACTCAGCTTTCAAAGACTTTCCTATGGCAATGCTATATTTTTCCAAGGTGGGCGTGAGCTCATGCTTACCGCCAAAGATGAAAGTAGAAGTCTTGGGGCACCAAGAGTGGGCGAGTGCTTGGATAAGGCCGCCATGGATGTTGATACGCAGCAATGGAAGCAGTCGGCCAATGTGTGACTCCACGAATCAACGACCATCTTGGTCTAACTTGTCCCACCATGTGCCAAGCTCTTGATTTGGAAGGAGAATAATTCGAACGTCCAGTATCCCCATTGTATATTGACCAAGACTCAAGACAATCCTAATGCCATGGACCGACAAAATAATATAACAAGTTAAGTAAATTGCAAAGGTGAAGATTTAGAGAACTTATTTTACCAATGAGGGGCAATCACATAGACATGCGCATGATAAGTGGTTCGATTTCTACTCTAGAAGGCTTAACAAAGTGAAGCCACAAGGATGATCGGACTAGCCACGGGCGCGTGGACTATGTCGGGTCCTTATGACTCCGGCTTGGCCAAAGAGCCGACCCAGGTCGCAGGCGTGCGGACCGAGGTGGGCACTCTTGACACCATGAATGAAATTTCGGAATTGAGATGGGCGACTCATACCGCTGGCTTGCGGTTGGAGTGGTATCCATCTCAATACCATCCTAGATGATCCTATGAGGCCCAGGTTCGGTAGCAGGTTGTGTGTGCAATAGTGTAGTGCTAAATGCAAAGCACGCACAACAGTTTATGTCAAGCAACACTTCATACATAAAAATAAACCATACATTCCTACACCTTCCTGCAAAACAAATGTCAGCAAACACTTCCCCTTATACCTCCCAATCTATAGAAACATTTAACACCTTAAATGTTAGGGACATACTTGGGATCCTCGCTGCCAAACAAAAATTTTTTTCAAAAGAAAAGAAAAATTGGCCTAAGTCCACTAAAAGTTTTAACTCAAGTCCCCAGTGGAGTCGCCAAGCTGTCGCGACCAAATTTTAGGGTGTGAACCACCTAGGGTTTGGATAATGGATTGTTAAGCCCAGACTTAACTCGGGCTCTCCCAAGCCCATACCAATTCGCAACTTAAGTTCAAGTTCTTAACATGCAAATGGATTTTATTTAGGAGTTGCCACTAACATATTTTTGGTGGGTCGATTAGAAACCCAAGTAAAGTAATGGGAGGTTTACTTTACTCCTATGAACCAAAGGTTATGGGTACGGGGACTTGGTTACACTAGATTTCTCTAATGCCCTTTCGATACCTTTCTTTTTATTTTTAAAAAATGTTTGGCAAGCAACTTAAATTAATTTTAATTATCTCCCTAACATGTGAGGTAATCATGCGGGTGTGCAAACCACCAATTTAACACCCAATAAAGCAATGAATAAAATTACGGGACTTACCTTGTAGCAACGAAAGCATCTACGTTGTTAGATCAGAATTCATATCATCAATCCTAGATATGATTTCTAATTAACACGCAATTTCTTTTTGTGTTTTCACTTTATTTAATGGAAACCTAATCTATATGCAATGCATGCTAATAATCTAATATGACATGGCTACATGACCTAAATTACATGACATGGCATCATGATCTAAGCAATATGACATAAATAAGCATGTAGTCTATCCTAAGCATGAGATGGATTTATTCTAAAAAATAATTTTTATATTTTCCATGAGATTCGAAATTAAAGAAATGCAACACTTAAACATCCAATCTAAATTAATCTAATGACCTAATTCTAATGATTGACAATTTTTTATTAAATGAACCTAACAAAAATCACTAACGTGCATTGTATGAACCTAATTCTATATGACGTGCATATGGTTTTTATTTTCCTAATAAAAATGCAATCTATGCAATGATGTGCAAAGAGTGCCTTGATTCTAATTTTTTTATGAAATTCGAAATTAAAATTTCCAAATAATTAAATGTGTAATTCAAATTTAAAACTAACATCCTAAATGAATACATTTTTTTGGATTTTTATTTTTAAAAATTCAAAATAAAATTTCTATTCTAAATATGCAAGATAACCCTAAAACAAGAAATAATCCTGATTCTAGTCTACATTTTTGGATTTTTTTAAAAAAAAAGATTACCTTAGACCACACGACAGCAAATTGAAGCAATATTGATATCTAAATTGACGAACCATATCTCGCGCATGAGATCGGGTTGGCCAATTTTACATAAAATCAAGAATCGTATCTCGAGCGTGAGATCGGATTGGTGAATTTTCCGTGCGATTGTGAGTCGTATTTCGAGCGTGAAATTGGACCGTCAATCATGTGCACGTTGTGAAATTAGGAAGATTTCCTAATTTAGGAGGCTACTCAAGTTGCAAATATCATAGCATATGGGGAATTTCCATCATGTGCACCAATGAATATAACAAATAAGGAAACAAAATTTTCGAAAATTAAAATAGACAAAATTTTTACCTATTCCAAATATTTGCTTCCAAATTTGGTCTTCGAACGACGGCTCGTGAATCATGATAAAGGCTAACCGTGATGGCGCAAGGACGATTTGCTATGGTGGTTGCTTCAACTAAGGAACAGTCCTGGACAGTAGCCGAGGCGTCGCCGAGTGCAAGATGCAAATAGCGGCCATTATATGTATGCTCGTCTGACTTGCGTCATGAAAGCGAGAGATGCTGGCTTCGCAGGGATTGAATCTTGGCACCCTCGAATCAGTGGAGGATGGCCCCAGCAAAAGTCAACGGCGGCCTTAGTAGCGTTGAATCGTGAAATTGATAGCCCCCAATTGCGGCTATGAAGGCTCACTCTCAAGGAATAAAGCCGCAACTCTCTCACTCTCGTGTATTCTCTGTGTAGTGTCCGAAAAAACCATTCTTTTGCCTGCATGAAACAAAATCACAAAGCCCACAATGTTATAGTAAAATCTGGACAAAAGTTAAAAAGGAAGACGAATCCAAAACTCAGAATTATTCAAGCGAGATTATGATCTCTCTTTTTGACTGTGGACTTCAAGGATGAACGACAAAGGGGCTGTTTGCCAATATGGCTCGGCTCAAGCATCGGCAAGTGAATCTCACTTGACAACCTGCAAAATAGAAACTCGATGTTGCTAGTTCGATGGCTGCTGCTAGTGGCACTTGTGGCGAGGATCGTCGTTTGAAAGTTCACGGCTTGGCTATATAGGGACTCCTTGGCAGCAATTGGTCATTGGCTAGAAGTAATGGCGCTGGGATTGTGGAATCGGAGGAACCTGTGGACTGGGAATCGTGGCGATGGACTCGGCTATGCACCTCCTAATTCTCTCACCTGTCGCCAAGAATAGAGTTCCTTCTCTTGTTCCTTATTTCATGGCTGTATATTCTCCATTACGCGGCCCCCTCCCTCTTCGCTGGTGGACTTTAGGAAGATAGAGATTTGCTGCAAAAGTCAACCGGGGTCTTGAAGGCTTGCGGTTGATTACGAGGAAAGGCCGTTGAGTCGGCGGGGCCGCTTATGGCAAGAGGCTCGGCGGGGCAGCAGCAATGCGGTGGGAAAGCAGCATCACGTTGGCTAAGGGACGGAGCAGCTACGTCATCGACGATGACAACATGATGGCGGTGCAGTGAGACGAGACAAGTATTTCGGCCAAAGGTGACCAAGAGAGCCCTCTTCCTCTCTATTCTCTCTCTGATGCGTCTCTCTATGCCCCCCTCGGAATTGTGGCCATCCCCCTCTTTTATTCTGCCACTTTTTTATTATGTGTGGCCTCCCCTTTGCATGTACGAAGCCACCCCTTTATGAAGAGAAGGTGATTGTCGATGCATATTTTTTCTTTGGGAACTTGTGCCTTTTAACATGCAAATATACCTAGTTTCCTTTTGGGCTCAAATCACGTCCTTTCTTTTCCGCAAACATGAGAATCGGCCACCGCAAATTTCCTTCTTTTTGGATATTGCCATGAATATACAACCTTGCATAAAAAGATCCTTTTTCAATTGCTCCATATTTAGTCTAAAACTATATCACTTAATGAATATACAAAAGATTCAACGAATATATCAAATCATCATTCCTTGTAAGTCAATTTTCGATCATCAGAGAATAGCAAGCTTGGGCCAATTTGCTCCATTCGTGGGCTCATTCCAATTTGTTAAATTAAAGTTCAGAACCTCCATATCAAACCCATTCGTCACCAACCCAATGTAAATGCAAATTAAAAATAAATGCACCTAAAACTATATGCTACGCAATCAATATTTTTTCAAGGATAAAATTAACCCCTAATTTTTTATATGATAAATGACTAAACGGGTCGCCAAAATTTAGATGTCAACAGGAGGTGGAAACCAAAAAATAAAATTAAAAATAAAAATCTCTGATATAGTAGATATTGTATCCACAATGGCGGTGGAAGAGGCTTATAAATAGGTCTTCAAGTGCTAGTATAAGAACAGAACATGCTAAGGTCAAAAAGCTCTTCCCATGCTTCAAACTTCGTATATCACTTTCAATTAACTATTCCCTTGAGCCTAAGAGGCAAGAACTATCTCCATTTCCTAGCCATGAAACCATTTCTCACTGAACATTATTCCCTTGTCTTTTGGTCTTTGTTCCTTACTGTGAATAGCCTACATAATATGTACACTTACTCGCTCACCAAAAGCCAACATACGCTTCCGCAAATCCAATAGTGATATCAAAGCCACCTTTCCAATTGGTTTTGGGCATTTGTCCTAATCACCCTCTACTAAAATCACCAATCCAAATTTTCCAACACCAAATCCATGGCCAACTCTGTCTCATCCTCATTCCCCATTCTCATTTTTTATGGGAATATCTATGACTATAGGAGCATTAAAATGACTATTGTCTTGATGGCCAAAGATCTATGAGACATCGTAGAAAAGGATTATGCAACTCCTCAAGAAGCAAGTGTTCCTTAAAGAGCAACTCCAACAGGATGCAAGGGTGCTATGCGTTATTTAGTAACCATCCTCCGAAATGGTATGTCTGAATATAATTAGAGTGAAGATTGCAAAGAAGGCTTGGGAGGCATTACAAGAAAAATTTCAAGGCACTAGAAAGGTATGCACTAGTCAACTTCGGACTTTGATAAGGGAATTCGAGAATTCTAAAATGAAAAATTATGATACCGTTCAATAATGTTGTAGAATACTAAAAGAACTAGTTAATCAAATAAGAGCCCATGGAGATGGTTTCATTGACCAAAGGGTCGTAGAAAAAGGATTGAAAATGCGATCCTATTATCGCCACCATAGAAGGAACTAAGCACTTAACAAACCCAATCGATAAGTGAATTAACTGGCTCTCTAGAAGCATGTAAGAAAAGACTGATGTCACAAGATGAAGATTAAGTTGAAGGTGCCTTTCATTCTAAAACAAATATTTGGTCTCATCAATCTAAAAATGGTGGAAGGAGGTCATGAAAAAATAAAAGAGTTGGAGAAACTACTCAAAAGTAAAAATATCCACATTGTGGTATTTGCGAGAGAGTTAATCAGAAAGATTGTTGGTTTAGAAATAAACCACAATGACGCTTTTATAAAAGATATGGCCATGTAAAAAAAGATTGTTACTCGAAAACAAATAATCAAGTCAACTATGTTGAAGAAAAAGAAAATGAAGAGAACACATTCTAGGCAAACCAAGTGGCAAACAATAAGAAAAATCATACATGCTACATTGATAGTGGGTGTATCAATCATATGATGCAAGATGAATTTATATTCACTAATATTGATACATCAGTCAAATCTCAAGTGAAATTGGGCAACGACGTATTAGTTTTGTCAAAGGAAAGGGCACTATCGCGATTGAATCAAATAAAGGCCTAAAATATACTCATAATGTATACTTAGTCCTTAGTCTTGCCCAAAATCTACTCTACATGGGTCAAATGATACAGAGTGACTATTCTCTATACTTTGGAGGAGATGTCTACATTATTTGTGATAAATATAAAGATATTATTGCCTCTGTTAAGATGGGGAATAGGAACTTTCCTATTTGATGGGAATTTGTTAGAATTATAACCATGAAAGCTCAACTTGATAATTCATGGTTATGGCCTCAAGATTTGGCCACTTCAATTTTGCTGGGTTAAAATTTCTTCATAAAAATATGACAAGAGATTTTCTAGCCATTTGAGAAATTTCAAATGCTTGTGAAGACTGCCTTCTTAAAAAATAACAAAGGTAGTCCTTATCATCTGGAGGCCCGTGGAGAGCTAACCACGAGCACGGTTAATGTAACACCCCTATACCCCCTTGAGGTTGCTACAGTCATCCCCTAAATCCTTTAATTTCAACTTTGAGCTGTGAACCCTTAGGCTCTTTTTTTTTTTTTTTTTTTTTTTTTTTTAATACAAACGGTCCCAGCGCGTTCAACATGCGGAAGCGAAATCATTTCCCTTCAAATCTCCCTACCAACAGCTAGAGAAGGGCAATGCACACACTAACAATCAAAGGATAATAAAACCGGACCTCTTTTATTTATATCACTATGAGATGGATCCTTTCGGGATAGGTACATACTAACAGAAAGCCCACTCATGCAGACGTGGCTTAAACATAAAAAGAAAAAGTAAACTCTACTACCCCTCAAAAGAAAACCCTAAAAAAAAAGCTGGCTTAGTCCATCTCCTAGTCCCGGTTTGTCAAAAAATGTCAGTCCTTCACTCCCAGCTCCTCTCTCGAGCCCTACCTCCTCCTCCCTGGTCCGCCAGACGGTGGTGGTGGGAGCATACCTCTCATCACTCCATCCCGCTACACAAAGACCGATATGAACTCCTGAAAAACAGGGCCATCCTCGAGCCCTACCTCAAACCGTACAAGCACGTGAACACGGAAGAAGATCAACCCAGCAACAATCGGGCTGTCTATCTGAGTGATCCCCACCTCCACATCGGAAGGGATCCCATAGAAGGTATCGAGAGAAACTGGAGCAAGCGGCATATCTAGTCTGAAAAAGGGGTGAGTATATCGACTCAGCAAAAATATAATCTCTATGACTACTTATACAACACACAACAGTACCAGACATAACATAACATCAGACAGCATCAACAGATACAGCCATGCATATGGCAACCATTCAGCCATAGACACTCAATCATTCATGCTCATACCATATACATACATCCTCAGCACTCAGGCATACATCTCATCATATGCACATACATATATCATCTAATGCCATGCATATGTTGCACCATGTACACATATACCATGCAAAACCATATGCACATCCATGTATCATCCAATGCCATGCATATGTTGCACCATGTACACATATACCATGCAAAACCATGTGCACATCCATGTATCATCCAATGCCATGCATATGTTGCACCATGTACACATATACCATGCAAAACCATATGCACATCCATGTATCATCCAATGCCATGCATATGTTGCACGTACACATATACCATACAAAACCATGTGCACATCCATGTATCATCCAATGCCATGCATATATTTCACCATGTGCACATCATATTTTCAGTTTTCACAGTACTAGTGAGCTTTTAATGCAATCCCGGCATATACCATCCGGGCTTCTGACCCCCCACATTCCGGGCATCTCGCACCCCAACTGGCATCACGAAGAATCACGGCACACACCATCCGTGCTTCCGGCATTTACACTCCCTGGCCGGGCATCTCGTACCCCAACTGGCATCACGAGGAATTCACGGCACACACCATCCGTGCTTCCGGCATCCCCTACGCTCCGGGCATCTCAACTCCGAGGCCATCATTTACGCACACAGGGCTACTGGGCATCCGGCATTTTCACTCCCTGGCCGGGCATCCCGAAAACTCCCGGGGCATCATCGGCTCACACCATCCGATGGCCTTCTCACATGCATGATTCATGGCATACAATATAATATTCATCACTCATAACATCATGCAATGCCAACGTTCCCATTCATATAGCATGGAACTCACATGAAACACTTCATTCAACCAATTTCCATCCCTTCCTCATAAGTGCACAAAATTCAGCACACACAATTTCAAGGAAACGTCTCAATTAAATACCAAATAATTTCCAAAAATTATAAAACTCACACACATAACAGCCAAGACAAAATGACACATGTTTCATGAAGCAAGTATATTCTGGACGTCATTATACAAAAAGATATTGTTCAGTCATGTCAACGCAGCAAATTTTAAACAAAACAGTTTGCGCAATCACAAAAGAAATCTAAATTGACCATCCAATTGGCCACTAAAAATCCTGAAATTTCACCACATCACCATAGAGACATTAAGGCACAACTTTCATTAAGAAACTATGTTCAAAAAGTTCTCACATAAAAAGATATAAACTCAGCAAGACAGATTAGAGTTTAGGATTTCCCAGTTTGTGCAATTCTCGAAATTTATTTAATTAAATACCCAAGCGTCACTCAAAAATTATGAAATTTCACTGTGTTATATCCAAGATCCCAAAGAACATTTCTCATGAAGACATAATCACCAAATTCGTCCTACATAATTTACTATAAAAATCACAAGCCTCTGTCTCAATTACCGAACCGTACAGGATCAATAGAATTTCCCAGTTTACACTGCTCTCAAATTTTATGAAATTAAATATCCAAATCTCATTCAAAAATTACGAAATTTCAATATGTCAAAGACAAGAGTCTAAAGAACATTTCTCATGAAGACATAATCACCAAATTCATCTTACATAATTTACTACAAAAATCACAAGCTTCTGATTCAATTCCCGAACCGTACAGAATCAACTACCAACGAAATCTCCTCAATTGAGCAACTTAACCTCCTTCTTTGTCCCTGATTTTTGGATATGTTATATTTTAGCATGTTTTCTACAACTTTCCTTTAGAAGTCGAAGCAAGATTCTCAAGAAAAAGTTACCTTATAACCCATGCAATCTACTGACGTTCTACAGCAACACTCCAGAATTCATGTCCGTAAGAAATCAAGCATTTCCCTAGGTTATACCGGTTAGATTTGCCTCAAATTTTATTATTATATTTATTAGGATGTCCTTAACATTTCATATGAAGAGGTTGAAGACAAATATCCAACAGAAAACCACATGCAACAACCCACAAGCAACAAAGGTTGACATGCAAGCCGATTTTCACCCGGTTCCTTAGGAAATTCATTTCACCTCTCAAACCTTAATCATTTTACTTAAATTTTGGATATGTTGTAGTTCCAGACATTCTCTACAACTTTCGTTCAGAACT
Source organism: Eucalyptus erythrocorys (assembly GCA_014182555.1). Classification (NCBI taxonomy): domain Eukaryota; kingdom Viridiplantae; phylum Streptophyta; class Magnoliopsida; order Myrtales; family Myrtaceae; genus Eucalyptus; species Eucalyptus erythrocorys. The sequence continues at coordinate 21,377,878 of CM024607.1, read as the reverse complement.
CAAAGCCAAATTCTAACTCTAAGTTCATCCACAAACTCAAACAAAAATCGGGTACAGACAAGTTTCCTTCGGCCAGAATGACAACCATAGCAAGAACGGCCTCAAGACTTCAATTTTCATCCATAAAACCCAAAATTCGACCATCAATCATCACAACAACAAGACCACAGCATGCATGAGAAATCAAGAGATCAATCTTGCCTTAAGATTGAGCAGAAAATGCGAAGAAAACGGCAGAAATCCTTCGGCTAGCTCACGGTCGGCGCTCGGTTTCTCCTCCTTCTTCCTTGCATTTTCTTCTTGTGTTTCTCTCTTCTCTCTCTCACTTAGGCGTCGACAACCCTCTCAAATAAACCAGCCTCTCTCTTTTATATGTCCCTCTAATTATTAATTAAATGAAATGATTAATTTTCATGCATGATGACACATGGCAAAAGCAAATGCCACTTGGATCCTCTCATCTCTCTCTCTCTCTCTCTCTCGGCCACCATGGCTTGTTCAACAAGCTTGGCCGGCCACTCTCTCCCATGGGCTTGGCCGAAGCCCAATTCATTTCCTAAGGCCCACATTCGGCCCAAACCTTCAAGCCCAAAGTTCCTAATTTAAATCCTCTAATTAATTTAATTTTAGTTTAGTATGTCATAAGCTTAAATAATCAATAACTTAAGTCTAACTTGAACTTTAAATTCCAACTTCGTACCTCACAGAAACATGACCTTTTCCTTCAAATAAATGCCTTACAATCTTCGGCCACATCACAAGACTACAATGTCCATCAAGGTTAGTTCGATTGTAGCTCATTAATCCTCATGGTCTCACGGTTCATCCATTTATTTTCCAATATACATCATAGTCATACATAAATATACAAAATTATAATCCATCAAATGTCCAGCCCTTGGCTCAATTGTGACTTATGAAATCATTAACTAAAATCCATCAGCGTCTCTATCGATCGGCCACAGTCATCACCTCCTTGAAGATTGTCGAAATTCTTGAATGCCACAGTTAATGACAATCGATATACACGTCATTTTTTGGGAATCCGTACCCCACTTTTCAAGTGGTGTTCCTATTATTATCGTCTCCAAGTGGAGTTCTTTCAAGCGACTTTTGGAAATGCTCATATCTCCTCTCCTTTCCATCCTTGGAGCAATCCCATCGTCTCAGAGTTGCACTAGAAAAGATCTTTGTAATTCAAAGTCATGCGCTAGGTCATATCATGGAGTTCACCACTTTCATTTTGTTTGCTATATGGGGACATTAACACCGCCGTGCTGATGCATCATCGGCACGTGCCTCGGCTTCAATTGATTTAAATATTTGCATTTAACATATAAAGAAATCCGATGTCCTCTTGAACTAGGGATGATTCGAAATAATGATACACCGACATGAACTAATCCATAGTCGACATGTTCGGGTTATCTCTAGTAACTCATATCTTCATCTGCTGTTTGCGATGGACCAAATCGGTTAGGAAGGTTACCTAATTAGTGAATGATGATTCCATGAACATGAGAGATCATGTGAATCTTCCTTTTTGCAACTCAATTTTGCTCCAGGCTTAGCCAACTATTAGTTGATAATGAACTCATTCATCTTGGGCAAATTTTATGATACTCTCTTGAGTTGTATTCCATGCCTTTGTCGCTCCTTAGAACTTTGATTCTCAACGTGGTTTTTGAATTTCCAGAAAATAGAGAAAATCTATGATCTTTCTCGAAAAATGCAAGAGTGCCGTCCTCAATGATTAGGATTTATATTGATTGGGTGTGGGGATCTTCATTAAACCACATATATTTGTATGAGCTAATCCCAGTGGCTTTTTAGTTCTCCATGCGCCTTTAGATGATAAGAACTATCTTTGTTATTTTCCAAGGAGGCAGCATTCCCGAACACCTGAAATTCCTAATGGTTGGAAAATCTCCCATCATATATTTCTAATGGAGAAATTTTAACCTAGTTAAGTTGAAGTGGCCAAATCTTTGGTGCGATAATCATGAATCATCAAGTTGAGCTTTCATGACAATATTTTTGACATATTTCCATCAAATAGGAAAGTTCATATTCTCCATTTTAACATAGGCAATAATATGTTTATATTTATCATAGATAATGCAAGCATCTCCTCTAAAGTAATACCCACTTTGTATCATTTGGCCCATGCTCAGTAGATTTGTGCAAGACTAGGGATTAAATATACATTGTGAATATATTTTGGGCTTTATATGTTTCAACAGCAATAGTGCCTTTTCCTACTATATCGACTAACTCGTTGTTGCCCAATTTCACTTGAGATTTTACCAATATGGATTCATCCCCCATCATATGATTGCTACACCCACCATCAATATATTGTGTATCATGTTTCTCATCATTTGCCGCTCAGCCTACACAGAATGTATTATCTACACTTTCTTTTTCTTCCACAAGATTGGCTCGATAATTTGTTTTTGAGTAACAATCCTTTTCTATGTGGCCATATCTTTTACAAGAGTAGCATTGTGGTTTTTTCCAAGATTAGCGATCTTTCTCCAAACGATTGTTTTGCTTGCAAATTCTATTGGATATTTTTCCTTTTGTGTAGTTACTACTCTTCCTTTGTTTTTCCATGAGCTCCTTTCATCATTTTTAGATTGATGAGACTGCATGTTTATTTTAGACTGAAAGGCTCTTTCAATTGAATCTTCATCTTGTGCCATCAGCCTTTTTTCATGTGCTTCTAGAGAGCCAATCAATTCACTCATTAATAGGTTGTTAAATCCTTTGTTCCTTCTATAGTTGTGACAATAGGATTGTATTTCCTAGTAAGTGACACCAATATTTTTTTCTACAGCCCTTTGATCAGTGATTTCATCTCCATAGGCTCTCATTTGATTAACTAGTTCTTTTAATTTTCCACAATATTCTTGGACAATTTCATAACTTTTCATTTTGTAATTCTTGAATTCTCTTCACAGAGTTTGAAACTGTTTAGTGCATACCTTTTCTGATCCGTGGAAATTTTCTCTTAGTATCTCCCAAGCCTTCTTTGCAGTCTTCACTCCCATTAATCTGGGAAATACAGTTTTCCGAGAGTGCTTGGTGAATAACACAATGTGCCGTTGCATGAAGAAGTTTCTGCATTGTCCATACTAGTTACAAGGATATAGATATTTGTCTATCAATTCCTGATCTTACTCCTCCTGTTCTTTCTCTGCTGCAAAGCAAAGCAGTGGAAGTGATAAAAGTGAGTATACCATTACCGAAATAGATTCTTGCCCCAATTGGCATGGCTTAAGAGTTATTTCGTATTTTGCAGGCTGTTCTAGGTTTTGTGAAAGTATTAGTGTCTTGCTTACAAAATGAAGACCCAAAGTTTGCTTTCCGACATTATTGATGGTGTTATTTCATGGTCATTGGTCTTCAGACATTACTTCAGATCATGGGCATGTGAAATTATACTGGGAGTTTACTGAGATGTTTTGTGATAATTCCATGCATGCATCCTTCCACGGGCCTCCTTTTTGCAAGCTCGTAATGAATTCCCATTATCACTGTATATGCAGGTCACAATCATTCTTGAGATAATGATTAGGAAGTGGGGTCCTGCTGTCATTCAGCTTGCTAACCAAGAAAAGTACGATTATACAGGTCACAATCATTCTTGCAGTTTTGCTGTCATGTTTTACCTTTCAGAATCGACGAAACAAAACCTCAAATGAAGGCGGCATAGCAAACAAGGAAGCTTCTGCAAGTCAGAAAGATCTCCGGGGATGAGGATATGAAAAAAAAAAATGAAGAACCAAGACGGCTCCCTCCACTTAGGAGAATATGAAACTTCTCTTAGTGCTAATGGCAGATTAGAAGGTCCTCATAGGATGGTGATTCGGCTGCATAAAAATTTTCTAAGATTCAATCCAATGAATCTGGAAAGAAAAGGAAGAGGACCTTTCACCAACTTAGAATTGGGGAAAAAAGAAATATGGAACCGAAAAGAAGTATGAACGTGGAAACCACAATAAGGAATCATAAAGCATCCAGAGCACGCAATGGCAATAATGCCGGATGGAAAAAAACAGAAGAAATATAAGTAGGAAGGACGAGGATACTGGCGTCTTTTTTGCAGAGCATCTTAAACTTATCTTGAGTTTGTTTCTGGGGACAAGTACGGACAAGTACGCTTTCTTGGCTTTTGCATATATGGCCCATCATTTTGGGGGGAAACAAAGATCTGAATATTCCACCCGGGCCTGCTTCACAGGCAAGGACTACATTTGGAGGTCCTGGGTTTGACAAGCTCGTTGTCCTAATTTTGGTGCATCGTAAGGATACAGAGAGCCTGTTTAAGGGTGATTCGCCATGAAATTACTGAGTGTACACTTACCTTCCATTTTTTTTCTTGTAAATGAGCAGAAGCTATATCTGACGTAAGTCATAACTCATTGCGCGACATATGTTTCAGTTGTAATCAATGTATTTTATCATCCACTGTATTGAATTTTCCAATTGCTTGTGGTTGATGGCTGTTTTTCGAGCAAGATGTAATCGTGACCACTATATCACACGCACACATAAGTAGTTACATGGTTGTCATCATTAGTGTTATTGAGGAAGGCGTCATGACAGATGATTGAGTGCTCCAAATAGCAGTTAGCATCCTTAATGTTTCCAGAATGTACCTGCTTTATCAGCACCTAACCCACCAAGGTTATGTAAGTGACGTATGTGTTCCTTGTTGTCACAAGATCCACGTACAGTTCCCCTTTTCAGTTTAATATCAATGACAAATTCGGCTTTGGATATTTATTTTTATTAGAGAGAATGTGGCGAAATTTATACCTATTTCTCAGCCTGGATCCACCCTTTCCTCTTCATAATAAACGTAGATTAAACACCTCTTGCAAAGAATAAAATTAAGAAAGTAGTAGTAGTTTGTAAACAAGCTAAGAATAGTGCCCATTTAACCAGGGTGCCATTCTCTTCTTGTACCTGAGCATTAAGAAGAGTAGCAGTTTGTAAACAAACAATTGAAAGAGAAGCACGGTTACATCCCACCACTTGGAGTGATCCGGTGATATGCCGAAAGTTGTTTGAGGATGGTCTCGCCTTTCAGTTTTGGTTCTCCTGGCTCTGCTGAATCAAACTCACAGCCAGTCATGACATTCTTGTATTGACCCTGCAAGGCATGTGATTGATTTGTGTGAGTGAGTTCTAATTCATCAGATATTTGGGAGCACTCTTTCTCACTGATCCAAAACATATGTTGGTATTGTTGACTGCCGCGGCCAGTTGCAGAACTATTATGTGAATAATGCATGAACTGTTAAAGCGCAAAGCCAGCTGATGACCAGGGTAAATGGGGCTGGGATTCAGGGTCTCTTCTTAGGAATAATGATGTTCACCAAGCTTTGATGGTAATGAACGCCTCTTGACAGCTTGGGCAATAGGCAATATTAACTAAAGGGATATATAAGCTTCTGTGAAGCCGTGTTTACATCAATATCTGAAAGAGACTGATAACAGAACCTATCTAGCATGACACTATTACATTGATTAACATAATCTCTAGCATATGGAAGAGAAGGCCAACAATAAAAAAAGGAACAAGGGAATGCAAAACTGTCAACATTTCAACCCATTTCTTCACAACAAAATGAAAGGCATCTTAATTTCTGTTGATTTGAGATTTCTTTCTCATATATGTACCGCGGGTGCAAGATGAGAATTGAACGGCAATGAGTTTGAATATGCAATGCTAAGCAGTAGCAATTTCTCAAGGTGGAGTTCTACTAGTCAGGCAGCTTTTTTGTAATTGAAGACGATTATTTTCCATGTCATGGCTCTATGCAAATTATATGCTGATAAATTTTCAAGCTTGATTTCAGAAAATAGTGAATCACTATGCACTAACTACCTCGACTGCCCATTTGGCAAAACTGATGTAGGACATTGGGTACTGCCAAAAGAACTTGGGAAGATCGGGGAGAAGTCTAAAAATCTGTGATGCCATCATCATTAACACCTGAATCCATAAAAATTAGCTACGAAAACATACTTTATAACAATTACAAGAAGGAAAGCTTAGGGGATAGAATTTGCTTACAATGACACCAGCTCCAATTCCTATGGCCATCAAGGCATTGGGGACAAATGAGGTCACAACCATCATGCAACTCTCAATAACGGTGATGCAGCAGAAGAGATTAATGCAAAAATAACCATAGTGAGAGAACCTTGGATGAAGCTTCACCATGTAGAATATCGTTGTTCCTGAAAGCAGAGAATTCGCCACCAAGAAAGGGAGCGAAGAAAGGAAATTCGCAAGCACGAACACTGTCTCACCATAATGCCCATTGAGTCTCTCGGCATAAAATACCTGATCTAGACAAGAAAAGGATGTCATACACTAACAAGGTTTCTCCTTTGTTATGTAATAAATGTATATTCTTGCTTTAATCTCTCTAGCTGATTGTGCAATTCTCACATTCCTCTGTGACTGAGTCCGAGTAGGCCGTCAACTAAAAGTTCATTAGTTAGATATATGTTATTAACAGCGTGATAGGCTACGACATGCAACTTCACACCTATCATGGTGGGGCTTTTCTGCCCTCCAAAGGAAGCTTAGTTCTAGTCCTAGTAACATATCATTTTAATATTACCTCATGTATGAAGATACTACTGATATATAATAGAGGAAAATAGATCAGCCTCAACACTTTGCTATACCTTCAGCTCTTCATCAAAGAAAGGGACACCACCACAAGATAAACATATCATGAAGCCGTAGATAAATGAAATGCACTTTCCTCTGTTGATAATTGCCCCATTGTCATATCCAATGTCAAAATATAGAGTTCCGGTACTTATTGATGATAAAACGTAGAACATGATCCTTAACCAGGAGTATCCAATGTCCCTATACATGTTGATGAAGGATCGATGAGTCAAAATCCTGAGTTGCTTCCACTTGCTGGAATTAGTATTCTTATTCAACTGGCAGACCCGATAATCCTTCTGTTTTCAAAAGAAGAGATTCAGTTTTGATAACATCAGTTCCGGAAAATGCTACAGAAGACATTGTTCATTAACTATGGTAAGTAGGAAAGATGAAAAAAATGATTGCATGAGCATGATCTGTATTTATATATCTTCTGAACTAGAGTGCTTACAGTAGCTGCAATTTCTTGCATTTTCCTCCTAACTGCAGATGAATACTCTGAGGATTTGTAACTTTGGATGAGTGTGGCTTTAATCTCTGTTGTTTACATCTTCATTGAAAAACCAGACGAGGCCAAATTTTGCTGCAAGATAAAATAGCAAGCCAGGATAATAGGCAGAAGTCACTTAACATATCAGGAGAACTGATGCAGAGTCTAGAAGTCTTCGAGTTAAAACTCACACAATTTCTAGGAGAAAGCAATAGAGTGGCAGTCACAAAATCGAAGTCCAAGCTAATACACCGCAGAAAGTGATCAGAGGGATTTTTCCTCCTCGGACAAGCAAATCCAGCATCTACAAAGAACTGCACCGAGAGTTAAATGATATTTGCTTCTGCACAGCTGAAATGCCTCTTGAGGTAGAATGAAGTGTTGACTCTTTATTACCTCAATGGCCATTTTGGCTTCTCCCAGAAACACAGTTTCTCCACTCGACAGAAGGAGTAAATCATCAAAAAGATCGAAAACGTCAATGCTCGGCTGGTGCATTGAGCAAATAACTATTCTACCTTCATCTGCAATATTTCTTAGAGCTCTTGTGACAAAAAAAGCCGAGGCACTATCTAAGCCTGTGGTAGGCTCATCAAGGAGCAAGATCAGTGGACCTGTCACCATTTCAAGGCTGATGCTGAGTCTTTTCTTTTCTCCACTGCTTATTCCCCTCAAGTGCCAATTACCAATCTTGTTCTCTGCACAGTCTTCAAGTCCCATCTCCTTTATGGTCGTTTCTACCACCTCATCAATCTTGGCTTTCGTCATTTCAGAAGAAAGCCTCAGATGAGCTGTGTAAGCTATTGTCTCTTTGACAGTGAGAGTGCCCAAGTAAAAATTTTCTTGAGTCACATAGGACTGAAAAAATGCACAAAATGAGAAGATTGAAGAATGAGACCCAAGTCGAAACATCAATCACCAGATAGAAATTTATTTGCTATTTTGCAAGCTCAAATTTCAGAAAGGAGAAACATGGCAAAACCAACCAAATTTTGATTATAAGAATGTCGTCCGGTCACACACATAAACCGCCGGATTGAATCAGAGGAAGTTCAATATATTATTTAATCTTTTGTGGGCTAAAAGGATGCTTCATGAAACAAAATTGACAGAAGAGTGGCCTGCTGATGCTTCATTTTAGAGGTCACTAGCCACAGTATTAGCATGGGAAGCTGAAACTATAGCCAGAAAGCGCCGATTAAGCTGATGGAAGCAATCTTGTTATTCCACAGATGATCCAACAATTGCTAGACTAAAAATTTCTTTTAACTGCTAGAAAAGTTGGGATCATTTGTAAGACAAACTATTTTGGGAAAAATAGGTCGTGGGGATACCGATTTGGGATTTTTAATCCTATAAACCTAGAGAATTATCTTCCACCAGAGTCAAAATACTTGTCTCGTAATCTATTTTCCTCTGTTGTATAAAGTTTGTCCCCCACAAATAATTTACAACAAAAGCTAACTTTAGACCTAATGACTTGATGTGCTTACCAGATCTTTGTGGTTTATGGGCTTCATCTTTTTCCCACTTAAGGAAATATTTCGCCCTCTTCTGATATCAGAAGATATCCGACCTGTTGAAAAATAAAGCATAATAAGTAGTCGCTTGAAGTGGGTGCTAGGTGGTTGAAATACGTATGCTTGGTCAAATACGTACTTATGTAGTAAATGTGACTATGTACCTAAATTATGGAATGCTACGTTAGAAATCTCTCAATCTCTCAATCTCTCTCTCTCTCTCTCTCTCTCTCTCTCTCTCTCTCTCTCTCTCTGTGTACACTCTTCTTATCCCATGTCGACTATGAAGCAACCAAATAGTCCCTTTAAGTGGAAGTTGATGTGCCTAGGCATTATCAGGCCATTGTATGAAGAGGACGGGTCGGCTCCGGACCTGGGAAAGTCTCCGGGCCATGATCCGCAGAGATGCTGTCTCGAAAATGAGGGCGACTTTGAGGGTGAGAGTTCCATCACTCGACGTGCGATGAGGCAGGGACGTGTGCGGAGCCTCCTTGAACTCTTTCCCCGGAAGTCGCATTGACCGGTTCTCAGTAATTCGCTTGATTCTCACGTCGTATGGGAATTAATAGAACAGGGCTTACACTCCAATGGCTTCCCCTTTAAAGTTGTAATTTTACTAGAGCGTGTATATTTAGGACAATAGTTTTGCACCATAAAATATGAATCACTCCAAGCCCCGTCAAGAAAGGAGAGAAGTATGCGATTTTGCAAAAAAGAATGCTCAGTCTTAGAAAGCATCAACTTTACCTTGAATTTCAATTTTGACACAAATTTTTTCTCATAGAGTAACATTAGCTTTAGGTCATAACCCAATTCTGGCCCATATTTTTGTCTTATAAATAGGTCTTGACTTTACTTTGACTTTACCTTGTGGCCCAATTCTAATCCAAACTTTTTTTCTGGAAATAAAATACCAACTTTCACATAACATCATAAATTTGACCCTCATTAAGTTCTTGCCAAGTACAAATGGAGTGCCTTGTCGAATCTTTAATGACATCATTTGATGGAAACATGACAAGGAGCTAGATTTGGGTACCATTTCAAAGCCTGCGGATTTTTATAAGATAAATAAAAAAAATAATGGTGCCAGCATAAGAGCTTGACCAAAAGTAAGTCTTAATTTTCTTTAAAAAAAAAAAAAAAAAAGAGCCTTATATTAACACGAACTTTTCTTTAGTCTAAATAAAGAATCATGGATTTTCACCATGGTTCAAAATTTGCCCCACGTCCAAAAACAACCACTAGCTTCTCTGGAATTATCAATATCAAGGCCAATTAGAGATTCATTAATAAAACATGTGTTTTCTCCAACACCCTCACATTCATATAGAACAACAGTAGTCTTCTGATATTGATAATTTTGGAAAAATGAGAACTAGCGATAATTTTGGGACACAGGGTAAATTTGGAATTAGAGTGAAAGTTAGAAATCCTTTTTTTAGACAAAAAAAAAAGTTTGAAGCAAAATAAGGATTAAAAGTTAGGAGAGCTTTTGGGGAGCGGTCGTTTTTAAGCAAAATTCATGAACGTAGACAGCTTCCTGCACTTTGGTTAGTCACAAAGTTAAACTCCGCGTTTAACTTCGTTTCTACACTTCTAAATTTGGCTATGGAAAGGAGTAATCGTCGTAGCCTTCTGCAATATCTTCAATGCTATTAACGATTTTGGTGATTATGTCAAGCTGCTGTATTTTTCATCTATGGGCAATGCTTGTGGTCTTATCCTTTCAGTAACTATATCAGTATCACCGGGAGTTTTCGTACGTAATGCTCCGAAGGTGGAATTCGGATTTCACCGGCGGTCAAACCGTATAATAACTCAGATAAAAATGCAATAATATAAGGCTAAGTTAATGGATATTCTGTTGAAAGAAAATGTTCCAAAACGAGAAGGTTGGCAGAGAGAAGGAGAGAAACCTGCCAATGAGTCGAGGAAAGTGGATTTTCTAGAACCGGAAGGACCCATGACGGCCAAGATCCGACCCGTCTGAGCATACCCGCTGAGCCGGTTCAGCAGTTTCCTCTTGGAACCGGCCGACACCAACGCCGTCAAGTCGTCCCACACCAGGTAGGACGCGGACGATTGGCCGCGGACGCTGTCACTCTCTTTCTCTGCAATGTCATTGTCCATCACATCCTTCCTCACCTCCATCATTTTTTCCTCTCTCTCTCTCTCGTGTCTCGCTTGCTCACTTGGTGGTCTCGTTCTGTAGCTCACAGTCACGGACGCACAGAGAGCGCGCGGTGCAGTTGGCGACCACCACCTTGGGTTTGTGAAGGTAGAAGATAGAGACTTGCAACAAGAATTGAAGAAGAAGATGAAGACTTGAAGGTTCGCAAACAAGTCAAAGATCTGTATATATGATTCAATCTATTCTGTAACTTTGATGTGTATACAATTGAAAGAATCAATACAAGAAACTTCCATGAAAGATCACTTTCTCTCTATCTCAATCTCTCTTTTCATTCTACTTTCTTCTATATCTCCTTTCACCATCTTTCTACTTTTAAGAATCTGAAGATACAAAGAACAGAATGAACAGAAAATAACCGAATTCTGTTTCTACATGATGCAACAGAGTTCGGCTAGATGAGCTCTTTTGATCAGCGATCCGTGTCTCTTTTATTTTCTTGATCTCCACCGTTGATTAGTATTAACACTGATTCAGCTTGATCTTAGTGTCCAGCTTAGTATGAGTAGTTCATATACTGACAACAGTGACTCTAGTCTTGTTTCGAGTAGCAGTAACTTCAGCTCTGTTTTGAACTCGATCAGTAGCTTCAGCAGAACCACTTCGAACATTAACTTTAGCTTGATCACTAATAGCTTCAGCAGGATCATTGATAGTTATCTTCAGCTCATCAAGAACTTTCGCAACACATTGCCCTTCATCATCAGCAATCTTATCAGCTGTATGCTGATATATCTTGACATCCCCCCTCAAATTGGGTTGGGTGAGAATTCCAAGACCCAATTTGATGCGAAGTTGTGTATGGATGTGTCGAGGCAGAGACTTGGTGAAGATGTCAGCAACCTGAAGGTGACTGGGCACATATTGAACACGAAGTGAGCCAGATGAGACTTTTTCTCTGACAAAGTGGAAATCTACTTCGACGTGCTTGGTTCGAGCGTGAAGTATGGGATTGGCAGTAAGTGCTATAGCTGACTTATTATCACAAAAGAGATATGTAAGATGATTTAGAAAATAACCAATGTCTCGCAAGACAAAACCAATCCAGGTGAGCTCAGCTGAGGCAGAAGCTAAAGCTCTGTATTCAGCTTCAGTGGATGAGCGACTTACTGTACTCTGCTTTTTGGCAGCCCACGATATGATGTTGGATCCAATATAAGTACAAAACCCAGTAGTGGATCTTCGTGTGGCTGGACACCCTGCCCAGTCTGCATCTGAAAAGGCATATAGATGTGAAGGACTGTGAGAATGGATGAAAAGACCAAGGTGTATCGTTCCTTTGATGTATCGAAGAACTCTTTTGAGTTGATTGAAGTCTGCGATAGTAGGTGTTTGTAGCTTTTGACAGAGAATATTAGTGGCAAATGCTATGTCGGGACGAGTCAAGGTAAGATATTGTAGAGCTCCTACTAAGCTTCGGTAATCTGTAGGATTGGCTATTGGAACATAATCATGTTCCATGACAAGGGGTCTTAGGGATAGAGGAGTAGAGAGAGGTTTGCATTCTAACATTTGAGCCCGAGTGAGAAGATGTAGCATACTTAGTCTGACATAAAAAGAGATGATCAGACTGTTGTTTAACTTCGATGCCAAGAAAATAATGCAATGGACCAAGGTCTTTCATGTGAAAGTTAAGACTTAAGGAATGAATGAGAGTGGACAGCAGCTGAGAGGAGCTCCCTGTTAGGACTATATCATCTACATATAGCAGCAGAAGGATAGTATCTTGATTATGACGATAGACAAACAAAGAAGGGTCTGCAGAACTGCAGAAAAACCCATAGCCAAGTAGAAAGTCACTAAATTTATCAAACCAAGCTCTGGGTGCCCGTCGAAGGCCATATAGTGACTTGTGCGGTAAGCACACATGAAGAGGTCTTTGCCGATCTTGGAAGCCAGGTGGCTGTTCCATGTAAACCTGTTCATGAAGTGACCCATGTAGAAAAGCATTTTTCACATCAAGCTGATGGATAGGCCACTGTCTCATCTTGGCTACTGATAGCACAATTCGAATTGTTGCATGCTTAATAACAGGGCTGAATGTTTCAGTAAAATCAATACCTTCTTCTTGGTGGAACCCTTTAGCAACTAACCTGGCCTTGAGTCTGTCTAGACTACCATTAGGAGCCAGTTTTGCTTTAAAGACCCATTTGCATCCAATGACATTCATGTCCTCAGTTCGAGGTATTAATGTCCAGGTCTTATTTAAGTACAGGGCATTCATTTCTTCAATCATTGCTGCATACCATCCTTCATGTGCTAATGCTGACTTAATGGACTTTGGTTCAGGAGGTATATCATACACAGCAAGATAGGCGTACCTGGGATTTGGCTTGACTATCCCAGATTTTGCTCGGGTCTGCATTGGATGACTAGAGTGAGTTTGTTGTGCTGGCTGATTTGATATAACTCCACTCTGTTGTGACACATGGGAAGTAGAGGTATTATTGATCATTGTTGTATCATGGAAAAATTCTTGTTGATTTTGTGAAGGTACGAGATATTTCATCTCGTGTTGTCAGAAAGGACATGACAGTTCGTTGTGACTAATGGATCTGTATGTTGTGCTGTAGTTGGTTGTATGTGCTGATATGATATTTCTGGAGTGTTTGTGTCAATCTGAGGGCCAGCATTATAAGGTTGAGAGTAAACAAAGGGTTGACTGAGGTTCATTTCCTTGCTAGTCGATTCTGTCACTTGTAACTCTTCAACCCATAGTTTATGCAATGCTGTAAGTGGTGTATAATTTGTGAGAATTATCTTAGTAAAGGGAAAAGATTTCTCATCAAACTGAACATGTCTACTGACATAAACTCGTCCAAAGGATGGCACAAGACATCTGTACCCTTTGTGCTGTGTACTATATCCAAGGAAAACACAGGTTAATGATCTTGGATCAAACTTGTTTTGTGCATAGGGCCGAAGGCAAGGGAAGCATGCACAACCAAATACCCTCAGGTAATCATAGGTTGGGTCCTGATGATATAGCTTCTTGTGTGGGGATTGCATCTGTATCTTTGGTGTTGGCAGTAAATTTATGATATAATTGGCTGTAACAAAGGCATCAACCCAGTATTTTAAAGGAACTCTACTATTGTACAACATAGCAAGACCCAACTCTACTATATGTCTGTGCTTTCTTTCAGGTATGCCATTCTGGGCAGGCGTATAAGGACAAGAGAGATACTGTGTAATCCCACAATTTTGCAGGTGAGCTTGGAACTTCTTAATGACAAACTCTCCTCCATTATCACTTTGAAAGATTTTAATTTTTGTGTCGAACTGATTTTCCACCAACTTCTAATACAGAACAAAGACTTCATAGAAGTCAGATTTTGACTTTAATGGATACAACCAACTGTATCGAGAGAAATCATCCACAAACAAAACATAATACTTGAAGTTTTGAGCTGAATTCATAGGTGAAGGACCCCATATATCACAATGAATTCTCTGTAGAGGCATGTTTGCTATAGACTCAGAAGAAGGGAAAGGTAAAGCTGTTGCCTTAGCATTTTGACAACTAATACAGACATTCTGTGATCTGTCATTACACTGTATGAGTCTTTGTTGCTTTAGGTGTTGCAGAGTTTTCAGGTTAGTGTGACCCAGTCTTTGATGCCATGTATCTTCATTCACTCCTCTGTGTATCTGGGCTAGAAAGGTCTGAGCTGTTCTCGAATTTACTTGGTATAATCCTCTAGTTTTCCTTCCAAGGAGCTGAGTTGTGTTGGTCCAATTGTCCTTAATATAGACACCAAAATTGTCAAAAATAAACGAGCATGGATAGTCCTCTGTGAGTTTTGATACAGACAACAGATTTTTCTTGATACTAGGCACAATAAGCACATCATTCAGAGGCAGCTGACTTTTGTTAACACGAGGTGATGTATTTCTAGTGTAAATGACAAGTAAATGTGATCCATCACCAATCATAACTGTATCAGATCCAGTACACAGAGAGGAGTTTCGAAGTATACCAGATTAGCCGAGATGTGTCTTTGTTGCTCCAAAGATCGGGATACCATTCACTGCCCTTGGTATCTTCAAGGTGTACAGCTGCTAAAGCTGTAGGTATTTCTTCAACTTGATAAGAATTATCAAACCTATACCAGCAGTGTAGAGCTCCATGGCCTGGTTTCTTACAAATCTAACACTCGAGTTTACTAATACTGGGTTGCTTTTCATCCTGCATACTCTTAGGGGAGACTGAATTGAAGGGATAGGATTTCATTTCTTGATATCTTTGTGACTGACCAGCATAAGGTCGAAAACCAGAAGTGGATACAGGATTAGAAGGGTTATTTTCCTATATGTAGCTGATATTATTGGGTCTGTATCTTGTGTTTTCTGCATGATATCTAAACCCTCTGCCTCTGTTATTGGCAAATCTTCCTCTTCCAAAGCCACGAATTCCTCTGTAACTCCCCCTTTGTGCTATAAAGCTTGAATTTTGAGGAATGTAGTCTTTTTCAGTAACTTCTTTGAACTGAACTTGGGAGTTCCTTTGTCCAAAATAAGCCATGTTAGGATTAAACTGTGTTCTAGAGTAGTTTTGTAATCTTGAATCAAACCTTTCCAGTTGGACAACTACCTCATCATAATCAGGTTGTGGCTTTAGACAGTATATCGTTGTTCAAAAACTTTCATACTGCTCCTAAACCCTCTAACACACCAAACGGTTTGGTTATGTCATCCACAGGTTTACCTATAGCTTTCAATTGATCACAAATGCTTTTGTACTCTCTAAGATAAGCTGAGAGTGTTTTGTCATGTTTTTGGCAAGCCTGAAGCTTACCCCTTAGCTCAAATTCTCTGGCTATAGACCTCTGTGTGAATCTGTTCAACAAAGTCTGCCAAACCTCAAATGAGGTTTCTAATCCAATGATTAGGCTTAGTATATTTTCTGACAGAGATCCACTTATCCACGAAGATATGAGCTGGTCAGTCTTTATCCAGTCACTATAATCTGGATTTATTACTTCAGTTCCACAATCATCAGTATTAGTTTGCAGCATTCGAGAGGGACATTCAATATCTCCATTAACAAAGCCAAATAAGTCTTGACTTCTTAGAAACCTCACAATCTGTGCTTGCCACAACAGAAAATTATCCTCGGCAAGCTTAATTGTGACAAAGTTTGCAATATTCACATGTATAGGAAAGGGATATCTTGATACTCGAGTTGCCATTTCCTGTATACTACTGGATTCACAGGAGAAGACAGTGATGATTGTGGAGAATACTTAGTTACTCACCGTGACTGTGTAGTCTCTTGCAACTTCATATTCTTCTTCCTTGATCTGATATACTTCAGTAGATCAGATGCTTCTATACAGAACTGAGCACCATCGGCTCTGATACCATGTGAAGGTAGAAGATAGAGACTTGCAACAAGAATTGAAGAAGAAGATGAAGACTTGAAGGTTCGCAAACAAGTCAAAGATCTGTATATATGATTCAATCTATTCTCGTAACTTTGATGTGTATACAATTGAAAGAATCAATACAAGAAACTTCCATGAAAGATCACTTTCTCTCTATCTCAATCTCTCTTTTCATTCTACTTTCTTCTATATCTCCTTTCACCATCTTTCTACTTTTAAGAATCTGAAGATACAAAGAACAGAATGAACAGAAAATAACCGAATTCTGTTTCTACATGATGCAACAGAGTTCGGCTAGATGAGCTCTTTTGATCAGCGATCCGTGTCTCTTTTATTTTCTTGATCTCCACCGTTGATTAGTATTAACACTGATTCAGCTTGATCTTAGTGTCCAGCTTAGTATGAGTAGTTCATATACTGACAACAGTGACTCTAGCCTTGTTTCGAGCAGCAGTAACTTCAGCTCTGTTTTGAACTCGATCAGTAGCTTCAGCAGAACCACTTCGAACATTAACTTTAGCTTGATCACTAATAGCTTCAGCAGGATCACTGATAGTTATCTTCAGCTCATCAGTAACTTTCGCAACACATTGCCCTTCATCATCAGCAATCTTATCAGCTGTATGCTGATATATCTTGACAGGGTTCATGCGCGAGTTTAACGTACATTGACCTGCGCGCACTCGGTCCTCGATCACGCAAACACGTACAGTTGTGGCTTTTGACTAAGAAAGAACAAAGAAAGCCGTTTGGGTCGCTTGGCTTTGTTCTCTACAGTCTCTGACGTGTGTATGGCGATTGCTCGTAACCCCAGCATCCTCTGTACTCTCTCTTTCCCTCTCTCTCTCTCTCTCTCTCTCTCTTCACGTGATGTTTTAGCATCATCTTTCTCCCCTCAAGCCCACGCCATCGTGTGGCGACTGCTCGTAACCCCTGCATGCTTTGTACTCTCTCTCTCTCTCTCTCTCTCTCTCTCTCTCTCTCTCTCTCTCTCTCTCTCTCTCTTCACGTGATGTTTTAGCATCATCTTTCTCCCCTCAAGCCCACATCATCGGCAAGTAACTAAAATAAGTTAAGAGTTAAATTTGTTTATCTAATCTAAGGAGAAGGTGCGCAAGATACCGACCCATTGCATGACAAAATTTTGGGTCACTGTTCTTCATTAATCACAACAGAACAAAAGATTAGTTATCCTACTGACATCGAAATAAATAAACCTGACATAATATGAGTTCTATGTTTCAGTAATTTAATTCTGGTTACGATTTAATTGACGCATATATTCTCATTATTGTTGACACCAAAGATGATCGATTTTTTTTTTTTTTTAATTGACAAGACCAACTAGTCCAAGAGAGAGTGTTTGTTCAAAACAAAAATCATCAATAAAACAGAATGGTCAACAATTTGAAGATAATTGATAACTAGCCAATGAAGTCATTGGCAACACAACGTAAAACTTACTGTCGAAAGGCTGCATCAAGACTTGAGAAGTTAATTAACAATGTTATCGACAGGAAGTAATCAATATAAAAAAGATAATTGCTTGATAATTATGTCTATAACCACCAATTTAGGACTTTTATAACTTCTTGTAAATAAGAAATATTAGATAATATGAGATTTCTTATTAACGCAGATCAGACCAGGAAGTTATTTCATTTATTCAAGGCAACTAACATATTTTCCACTGACCAAAAAAACTAACATATTTTCCGACATTTTGGTTTTGTTTTGCAACTCCTCTTGTACATCTTCCCAAAGGTCTCAAGGTGAGGAAGGTCCAGGCTATGGTTGGACCGGAGGAAGAGCAATCATCAACGCAAAAGACAGCCAGCAAATTCTCGTGCATTCAATCTCACAACCAACTAATTTCAAACGAACAATCAAGTTTTCAGGAAAGAATTTCCATAGCTTCGAAATTAAACAAGAAGAATTTTAAGAAAAAGCTCTAGAAGAAGACCTGCGAGCGGCTTGAGGGTGTTCCGGTGTCCACCCCGTCGCTGCTTAACTTCATAGATTAATCCAGATTGCCTGTTAGGAAGGTATCAACGATAACACCATTAATGAATTATAAGAATGACTACATGATCATATGATTTAGTAATAACATATATGTTATAATATTAACTTTTTATTTAAGTTATAACGTATATTAACTTATACCATGTATATATATAAATTAATAAGTTATGACTTTATTATAATTGTAAGTTATAAGTTATAAGGACACTTACTAACATAATAACTTCATTAACTTATTATAATAACATTAAACTATAATAAAAGTTTAAGATTAACATATCCTTCATAAATAAAATAAGTTTTAACTAGTCTTGACATGATATATATGTGATGAACTTAGTTATTGTTATGTTAAGTTAAACTTATACAAATGTAAATACATACCCTTTAACAAGGTGTAATATATATTGTGCTCGTAAAAGTATATATATGTGATTTGTTAAATGGTTATTTTGTAGCTCTTAAATGAATCAAGTCCAGCTATAATTGGATATTTGGGATATAGGCTTTTGCTACACCAGACTCGAGCATTGGGTTACATGGCTACATTTAATTTATTGCATGTGAATCAAAGATCGAAATGAAATGGAGTTAATCTGTGTTGATGCCTAATTTTTGATTTTTGAGTTAGTTTTATTAATGTTTTTCTTTTTATCTTATTTTGATAAAAACCAGAAAACTGAAAAAAAAAAAAAAAAAGGGGAAAAAACTGAAAAAAAAAAAAAAGGGAAAAAAACAGAAAAAAAAATAGAAAAAAACAAGAAAAACGGAAAACGGGAGAAAAACGGGCAAAAAAACCGAAGAAAACGGCCCAAGAGGCCCTCGCGGTCCAAAGCCCACGCTCGCGCCCACGGGTCGGCCCGACCCGACGCCCGACCCACGGGCGTCGTCTCCTTCACCCGGTTCTACATGCAAAGCACGCGCGAGCTGGCATGCCGCGAATCGCGCAGAGCAGAGGAGCAGGGGGCACATGGGCAAGGACGCGGCAGACGGCCGACGGGACGCGTTCGGATGGGACGCCGGTTCGGCCGGCCGGAGCCACGGCGTTCTCCCCGGCCGAACCCCGTCGGCCGGCCACCCTTGGCCTATAAATAGGGCCTCCCCCCCCTTCGATTTTGAACACGGGCAGCAGAAGCCAGAGAGAGAGAGAGAGAGGGCTGCAGAGCTTGAGACATCCCTGAGAGACTTCAGGGAAGCTCAAGCAAAGCAGACCCAGGCGTGGTGAGCCCGAAGGGGTCCCCGAGAGACTTCGAGGAGCTCGACGGACAAGCCCGAGAGAGAGAGAGAGAGAGAGAGAGAAAGGAAGGGCAGAGCCCTGTCGGCGCAGCCACAAGACCGCCGGACAGGTAATCGATGTCGGCTGTATCTCCTTCCAGCTTGTCGTCCACCGTCGTCGCAACCGTCTCCATCGCCGTCGTCGCCGCCCCCTCGCTGCCCCAAAATCGAAACCCTAGGGTTCCTGGTTTTCCGGGTCGCGATCCCGGGTAACCGGGTCGAACCCGGGCCAGGAACCGGGTAGGGTTCCACTAGTTATGGGTGTATTGGAGGTCGGGTCACGGAGCGGGTCGAACCGCCACGACGTCGTTTTTGTAAGGAGATTTAAGAGTCGGGTCGAAGTCGGGTCGTCGGGTCGCGGAGTCGGGCTGTCCGGCCGGGTCGGGTCAGCCGGAAAGAACCACCGAGGGGACGACGCCGTTTCGCAGAAGGTTGGACGGGTCGCGAAGCGGGTCGGATGTGCGGGTTGCGCACGGCCCGACCCCTCCACGGCGCCGTTTCATAAGAAGCGAAACGGCACCATTTTGTACGCCGCCACGACGTCGTTTCGTACTCCACGGGAAGCCGGATCGAGAGTCAGGCCGGATCCGGGTAGGGTTTCGCCCCGAAACCCGGGTTTTCGGTTTGGACGGCCACGACGCCGTTTCGCGGAGAAGCAGGAACGACGTCGTTTCGCGTAAAGCGATAGTCGATAGTCGGGTCGTCGGGCCGGGTCGGGCATCCAAACCCGGCCACGTCGCCGTTTGGTACCCCGCCCCAAAATGCAGGTCTTGGCCGCGTTTCGGGTCGGATGGTCGGCCGGGCGGATCCGACCAGTCGATTTTTAAATATTTTTATTTCAAAAAAAAATCATTTTAATTTCAAGAAAATCAAAAATGTTTAAAAATGTTTTATTTTCCAAAAAATCAAAACAAAAATTATTTATTTTCGAAAATATTTAGAAAAATCAAAAATTATTATTTTCCAAAATATCCAAAAATATTAAAATATTTTAATATTTTCCAAAAAATCCAAAAAATGTCAAGAAATCAAAAAAAATGCCAAATTTCCTAAAAAGCCCAAAATTTTCATAAAATACTTCATAAAATACCAAAAAGACTTGTATTTTCCTACAAAATACCCCAAAAATCCAAAAATCCAAAAAAAAATCCCTTTTATGTCCAAAAATGAGGAAAATACCCAAAAATGTGATTTTTCCAAAATACATGAAAAATCCCCAAACATCCAAAAAATCTTAGAGTTTAAACAAGATTAGGTACCGAAAGGGCATTAGTGATTAACTAGTGTAATCAAGTCCCCGATCATAATTTCTCTAGTTGCGCAGGAGCAAGTATTTCTCCCGATACTTTGCTTGGGTTTCTAATCAACCTACCCCAAATTGATTAATGGCGACTCCGTTTTAAAAATCAATTTACAAACCAAATATTTTAAAGTCGTGAATTGGCGGACTTGGGAGAGTCCAGGCTTTAATTAAATCCAGCCAAGCCATTAGCCTCCTTAGGCGCTCATACCCAATCCGGCCGGGCGCCCCCGAAAAAAAGGGGTCACGACAATCTGGTTTGTCAAGATCTCCGAGCATGCGTGCAACGTTTGTTCGTGCTCTGTTTATCCCTTTTTTGCCTTTCTTCCTCTTCTGTTTCTGCCGATTGTAGTTCTCTCTCTCTCTCTCCTCTGTCCTTTCACGATTCTTTGAGATGCACAAAAGAGAAGAGTTCACTGTGCTTCTCTTTTATTCAAGTACATAGGTTGAGGGACTGACGAAAGCATAACTTAGCTTTAAGTGATTACTTGGGTTTGGCCAATTATCACATCTTCACCAAGAAATTTTAGTCTTCGAACTTTGTTTCATGTAAAATTTGGTTTCCAAAATAACCAGCAGCAGTAATGAAAAATTTAACATTTCCCCCAGATATCAAGGAAATGATGACTAGGATTTAGACATGAACAAGTGGTACTAACGTGGAATAAACCGATCAAAGCCGAGGGGAAACTACAAAAACAGTCCCATCTACCATTGCCCTAATAAGGTGCTATAATCGCATTTTGGGCATAATTTGTAATCTTTTGTATTACCATCCAGGTAGGTCACAGTCAGCAGGAAAACCATCGATGATCCAAAGCACTGCAACATGCATCCGAAAATCACGCTGTTTAACATGACAGAAGGTCTCGACTCTCTTCTCATAATGCCTTTAACTTGACAATCGACGGTTGAAGGTAGACCCTATGTCTCTTTGAGGTGCGTCACTCGTGAATCAATAATGAAAGCAAATTTAACGATGACTTCATGCCACTTTCAATGTGGCAAATTATATGGGAAATATATAACCAGCCACATGCCACATTCTAATGCTGAGGTTGCCATACGGATTAACACCATCAAATGCCATGGCGAGTCTCACAATCTTTGGATCTGATGCGAACCAAGGAGAAATGTATGGCCATTACATTGTCTGCCATCATATTTTCATTTATATGCCACCCTGCGTCTCATGCCACATGTCTTGACATGTGCAACCGACGCAATGTCGATGCAATTAAAAGCATCACGATACTTCGGCCCGAATCTTCTTTCATTTACGGCATTTGTCCTTCCATCTAGAAAAATGACTGGTTGGGGACTCATCCAAGTACTTCTCCTTTCACCACGAGACAATCTTGCGGGCGAGCATGTATTTTTTCACAGGCAAGAGGCCTTTCATGAATCTGCTGGAAATGTCTGTAATTTCTGATTAATTGTTGACCGCAGTGATACTTAGAACCAAAAAGTACCATGGGAATGAATGCACAGGAAAGCATAAATTCAAAAGGATCCGACATAATATTTACCAGAAGATAACACAAGGCAACAGAAAGCATAACCTTAAATTTTAAATAAGAAGACCAAAGGAATCAGTGCTCAATCGGGTGCTCAGATTCAATTTTACAGTTAATGGATTTGTATACTAGACCTACAACAGGAAGAACCTGAAAATAATTTACAAAGGCACAACTATTAAGTAATTTTAGAGACCAACTATTACTCTTCCAAAAACCTACTCCAAATTAGGTCACATTACACAGAAAATAAATCCGAATACAAATGAACTCCTGCAGATCCTAAGAACTTTTCATGATGCAGTATTGACTTCAGGGACATCATCAAGGATGAAGGGACCGAGTTTGCCTGTTCTAAACAAAGTAAGAAACTTCTTGGATACCATAATACGAGCTTCCGATGCCTTGTGGGGTATCCTCAGAGCCTTTTGCAGTGCCTCAAACTGCTGCTCAATGAGGCACTCCAAGTCATTCTCATTTTCCACATCACCATCGAATTCAGACAAAGAAAAATACAATGCCCGTTGAACTTCAGTCACCATATCCTGCAAGCAATGCATGACTATCCATGAGCAAATTGTAGTTAAGCAGCTATCACCCTACTAATACCAACCAAAACAGATTCAACTTTTGATAATTGCAATCCATTTTTGGATCAGTAAAAAACTATAAGCTTCATTGTAGAGGCACCAACAAGGTGCAAACCCATACACAAAGCAAGCTGAAGCTCCAAAAAGATACCAGTTAGTCACTAACAGGAAAGGAGCTAACTCCATCAAACAAACCAGTAACAGCAATTTTACAAGGCATGAGCTGCGGGATTTTAATTATAAAGAAACACACAGAGTTAACACTGCTCAAATGAACATTAAAAGCAGTTTCAGAAATCACCTACTTTGAATGGCTTCTAGAAACACAAACTCTTAGTATCCAGCCTTCTAACTTTGCAGTTTCACCTTCTTAACTATATCATAACCGTTTTTTTTTTTTTTTTTTTTTTTTTTTTTTTTTTTTTGGGTTGAGTACAGATTTAGTACCAAGTTCAAATCTTCACAGGCATCTTTCATTTATAGACTACACTGTCCTTTCCGACTATTTCCCACATGATGTGCATTAAAACGAGAGACTATGGACTATGAACAGAGTCCCTTAACTTGTACTTTTTTTTTTTTTGGCAACACGATCTGCTGACCAAAATTTCTAGCAATATCGTGGGCACGGCATTTGTCTATTTGATCCTTCGTATCAATTGAAGATGCTGCACAGAAACCATTCTAGATCAATGTCAATAAATGAACTAACAACTTTTATACTAAAAAAGAAGAGTTGGTAAATTTACAAACCATAAAGAAAAGTTTAACATAAGGGTCACATTGCAAAAAATCGTCTCTTCTGATGGTTGCACTGATTTGCTTTTACTCTAATCTAAAGGCGGAATCCATCCAGTCAAAACTCCAAGTTTGAGGTGAAGATTAATTCAAGTGGATCACAACTTTCAAGGCAACTTGTAGCTATCATCTACAGGAAGAATTAAGCAGCTCAAAACTATAA
The DNA here is from genome assembly GCA_014182555.1 of Eucalyptus erythrocorys. Taxonomy (NCBI): domain Eukaryota; kingdom Viridiplantae; phylum Streptophyta; class Magnoliopsida; order Myrtales; family Myrtaceae; genus Eucalyptus; species Eucalyptus erythrocorys. Next base: position 21,353,916 of record CM024607.1, on the reverse strand, counting down.
GGGCTTTCAATGACATGGACTGCTAACGAATTTCGGGTCATTATCATGAAAACATATGGAATACTATAAATGAATTTAGTATCTAAGTACCCAAGACCACAACTTCCAGGTGCTTACAATCAATTACCAACAAATACTTTAAGTTTATCATGACATGTTATAAACCTCATATATAGGCACATATTGTAGATAAAAGGTACCTCTATATATAGGACATCAGAGATATTAGGTGGCTTCTTCTTTGGCCAAAGATCTTTAAGGTTGTAATCATGCTTTTCTTCTGGTTCATATCGAATACCCTCCATTCTTCTGTTATTTGAATGCTTCCAATGAAGGGGGGTGCCTCTAGTATTTAATACTGCCAACAAGTACTGAGCAATGCGCTCTTCACCAACCACTGAGTCTTTGACAGACCCTGCAGGTACATTTAATACATGTTATATTATAAAGAAGACACAAGATGGACTGACACTAAGCTATATCTACAGGCATGAGGGATGTGAAAAGAGAGCAAAACTGAAGCAGGAAACAGTGAACAACTCACCAATCAAGAAAATGCAAATTCCACCAACAAGGGTAAAATTTAATAAAATAGACGAGTGAAGCAATATATGTATATATATATATATATATATATATATATATATATATATATATACACACACACACTTCTTTTTAACAATCAAAAGAAAAACATGAAACAAGTACCCGATGGATTATACTTCTCCCTCGTTAAGCAATGTGGTTGTCTAGTTAAATCATATTGAGGCTGCCCTATGTAAGGCCAAAGACTAAAAGACAACTTCCAATGCCCCAAGCTCTGCTTAATAAAGTCATCATAGCATATTCTCGGATGAGATTCATCTATCTACCATTTCTATAACCCAAATGACAGTCAGGACTGGGTTACCTAATGATGAAACTGGGTTCAAGTAATTCAGCCATCTTCAGTACTTAAAGAGGAATGCATGAAACATTCTAACATACACTAATTTCCCTACATTTATAAGCTGGAAAAATTTAGAATCTCTTCTTGATAATGGTCAACTATTTTTCACAAAGCTCTGCCAGGTCACAACATCTAGAAGTTGATGGCTAATGTCCAATCCTTTTTTCCTAGTGTGCACTCCACTATGGCAGACTAAGTTGAATAGAAGTAGCAGAGAGATGCCCAAATCACAAGTTACAAGTTTAGTAGTTTAGAAAAGGACTGCCTGCAGCAAAATGAATTGAGCAGATGATCAAATTATAGAAGGTAGAGAGTGCAAAAACACAAACAGAAACAATAGCCAACCTGCAAGAGCTAGCTTCAATCCTGTCTCTATGTCTGGGATACTTGGAACTAGTACACCGGGAGTGTCAAGGACATAGATACTTGGATGATGAGCGATCTGTACATCACAGTCCAAAATCAGAAAAGATTAAAATATATACAACTATATTAGGAAAGAGAACATTGGATAAATTGGAAAGTTTTATGATTAGGTCTATCTATAATGAGAAAAGAAGGATAGGAAAGGATGTTTACAGATGGCAAGAAAGTTCATCTGTGATCGTATTCAAGCACATATAAAAGCAAGCGTCTCTGAGGATTAATTATAAAAGTTTGCCGATGTCTTTTCACTGCATGTTAATACAAAAGCAGTCAATCTACAAAGCCAAGATCATGCATCTATCAATCTAGAGAGTTCTGAGTTCATGCACAAAATTGCAAAGTCAGACTGCTTGAGAGAATGCCACCATAACTTTTATAACAGCGGAAGAAAATTTGACCTTGAAACCAGCAATATCTTGCGTAACACCGGGCAAGGGGCCCACTGTTGCTCTCTTGATCTTCTCCTGCACTAAGAAAAACTCAAAGCCACCATCATAAAGCAATAGAAAATAAAGCAAAGTTACCAGGTAAATTACGATATATCCATGGTACTTGATTAAGCCTCAACCTCAATATACTTAGTTGCTAAGAAAATTGTATTGCAACATCAAATTATTGGGTGTGGAGTATCTTTCTACACAGATGAGGTCAACTGCCAAAGAGCAGGTTTGTATCTCTTACCAATACACATTGCGAGGAAGAGGAAACTCTTACCAGGAAAATGAGAGGATGCAATTCGATGAATTGAATTAATTAGAGCTGATTTGCCCACATTAGGAACGCCAACCACCATGACTAGGAGAGTAGGTTCCCTTGAAATCACTTCCTTCAATTTAACCTCCACAAGATCCAGAAGCTACGGAAAAGAATTACAAATATCCAAGGCGTCACATCTCCAAGAAGAGAAAAAGGCACAATCGTGCAGTTACTGCATTGACGGAAGCAGCATTCCCTTACAGTAAGACATTTAATACACAGCATCTTGCAGCAATTACTAAGAAGGGATAGCAAAATGCAGGTCAAAAGCAGCTAAGAGAAAAAGACACCTAGCAACAACAGAAGCAAATCTTCATAAGGTAAAATCCAGTGTGACACTGCCACACTGGACAAGAATGCGAAACTCCAGTAGTTGGTCTCAGCCTATGGCCAAGCAGTTTGATTTTTGAAGCCCGGGCAAAGGCTTTATGCAACAGAGTAAACCAACTGCCAAAGTCAATTCTTGCTGTCTCGACCAACATCTATCTTATGCTTTACGAAATTAAGAGGGCCCCCAAAAATTCTATGAGGACATCCCTCAACGTTCTTGACAAGCAGATGCACTCATTAAAAAGTGCCGGTATCAAAAAGCAAATGCATTTCGGCGGACCTTCTTAACAGAGCTCTTGCTATGGGCATTTATGGGGAGGCAGTCCTGAATGCGAGAGTCGAAGTAGTGAGTCCATTTCTGCATGGCAAACACAAAAGGGCGAGAACCCGAATGATCAGTTGCCACGAAAGGCATGATCGAGGGAATCGTTACGGAAGTGGGAAAAGCAGAGAAAAGCGAAAGTTGGGATTTTCATTTACGTGCATGACGTTGGGGTTGGCCAAATCCTTCTTGTTCAGCGCGATCACCCGCCTCTTCTTGGAAAGGTGAGGCTGCAAGTCCGCGTTCACCGACGACAGCGGAATCTGATCGAAGACAAGCGAGGCGAATCATCAATTCCATGCACACAGAGTATCAGAATTCAAACCAAACAAAGAAAAAAGAACAAGAAGAAGAAGAAGAAGAAGAAGAAGAGAGAGGGACAGAGAGGGAGAGAGAGTACGGACGCGGGAGTCGCGGACTTCGATGACGAGGTCGGAGACTTTGAGGCGGTCGCGGATGGCGCGGGTGGCGGCGGCCATGTGGCCGGGGAACCAGTTGATGGCGCCGCCGCTGCTGTTGAAGCCCATCTCCCCCAGCGCCTTCTTCATCGCCGCCCTCGCAGCACTGCTGCTGCTGCTGCTGCTGCTCCTCCCGATGGCCATCTCTCTCTCTCTGTCTCTCTCTCTCTCTCTCTCTCTCTCGCTCTGCCTCGCTTCGCCGGACCGACACCTTCCTCAGAGGGAGCTGACGACGGCCATGGTCGCCGGTGCACTCGTTGAAGGAAAGCTAACCCAGGCGACGAGGCTACTTTTGGTCTGATGAGTCGACTGAGTCCGGTCGGACCCAGAGTGAGCGAATTGGACCGCTTCTAGGCCGTTGATCTTAACCCCCGACTCTCTTGTAAACCTTAGTCAGCAGCCTAATTAGTTCCATCGTCCAAGTAAGGATAAAGTGTATTAAAAATTATAACACTTACCATTAAATTGTAATTGTGTCTTAAAATTTTTAAGGAGTGTGAGTCATAAAAGTTCTAAAATCGATACAATCAAATCATTCCGTTAACTCTGTCTAATTTGACTAATAAAAAATGCTGACAAGATATAACTAAAATTATGTCATTTTGGGCTAAATTTAATTTTTTTAGTACAAAATTTATTTAAGTTATGCTAAAATGAGAAAAATTAAAAGAAAAAAAAAAAGGGAAGATGGAAAAATTAGCATAGGGCCTGTAGGCCCTTGGCGAGGGTCGCGAGCCCCTGACCAAGGCCCATCGAACCTAGCCAACCATTCCTTCACCTACATCGGCCCTTTGCGAGATTGTGGGGCAACAGGGGCAAGGGCTGCAAGCCCTTGACTCGCTTTTTCCTCTTTTTTGTATTTTCTTATAAATTTTATTTATTTTTAATATAAATTTAAGTAAAGGTTCTATTAAAAAAATTTTGATCAAAATGACATTGTTTTAGTGTTATGTTTTATTTTTAATCATGTCATCGTCACATAAAAAAAAAAAAATAATAAGCGGTATTAACATTTTTCGTTTGTTAATTTGAACAAAGCTAACGTAAAGATTTAAATGTACTTATTTGATAAATTTAATACTTAATTGCACTTCTTAAAATTTTTAAGACTCGATTGTATTTTCGTAATAAGTTTTAAAACTTTCGGTGCATTTATCTCATTAAATTATTAGTATTACATAAAAACAATAATCACTTTATTGAAAAGGAATTTTTTTAATGAATAATGGCGGACATTGTTAAAGTAAAATTAGAAAAATCTCCCAACTTCACTACTGTTGATTCATGAAAAATAAATAATGCGATAAGTATTTTCCTAGAAATTATCATTTATATCACTTGAGAAATCTAAATGTTATTGTGGACGATGAAAATATTTTTCGTTCATTCATTTTAATATTAATATAATAATATAAGTGATTATTTTTAGGAAAATATTTTCCAACCGATTCATTTTTTACAAAACAAAGAAAGTCTAATAAACTGCTTAGTTTTGTATTATGTACAAGAAAAGGGCAATATTCCAATCCAATTGTGCAAAATTGCCCTCTTGATTGTGACTAAAATCTTAAAAGCAGTCGTTAGTAAACACATTGCTTCGGAATCGATATGTTCGAACTCTCATGGTCTATTTGGATTGACCTTTTATGTTTTATTTTTCTTTGATCAAAAATTTTCAAACATTTAAAATTCTCACAAAATGCAAATGTTAACATGTAGATACACATATAATTCTTTAAAAGAGAAAATGACACAAACCGTCTCTAAATTTTAACTAAATGTGAAATGTGATTCATGAATTAAATAATTTATTCAATATGACCCATGGATTTTAACTTAGTGTACAATATGATCCATAAACTTATAATCAATTGGCTTTGATACATATTTAATGTAATCTATCAACTTCTAATCCATCACTGTCGACTACTAGGCAAGGGTTGTGAAACCTCGCCAGTCCAAAGCAAGGTCAACCAGTGGCCAGCCTGCATGGGCCTTAGAAGAAAAATTAATAAAATGATATAAATTCAGAAATCTTTTTAAAAATTATAAAATTTATCAATGTCAACATCATTTATATCATGTAAGACGACCAGTTTCCACATCACTCATTTGGCAAAACGTAATAATATTTAAAACTTAATTAGTAAAATTGAAATATTTAAAATTGAAATTTTTTGGGCAATTTTTCCCTTTATTCATACGTAGCATGGTGATAAGAGATGTATAGTTCTTCTCCGAGCATGAGCCTCAATTACATTCATCTTTGCCTCTTGATTTTCCATTTTTTCACACATATAACCGACGCCTTTTACCAACTCCCAGTCCATAGACAAGAACTCAACACATTATGACTCCAGAAAATTCAACATATTCAAATTGAAACATAAATTAACAGTTATAGCCAAAACAAAAGGAAAATAAGAGAAAAATAAACAGATCGTTGATAGAGCTTTCCGGTCATTACCCTCAAAAAACAAAACAAAAAATGATAGAAGATTTTAAAGTCCGTATCCCATCGTCGCTCACTAGCTCAAAGACCTGTGAAGAAGACTCCCTCCCAGTTTTGAGGAAAAAGATGAAAAGAACACTATCGGAAGATGGTATAGAAACTCATAGTAGCCGGCTTCCATCTCAGGAGGTGTCACAATGAATGAAACACACGCACAGAGACTCCAGCTGACCATTTCTTCGAAATTACAAGCTAACATACATCAGCTTCCTATATGACATTTAAGATTAAAATCGATGGCTGTGATAACGATTAAGTAATCACTTCATAATCAACAGGCACCTTAAAAACTACTGAACCTCCATCTAATACGTATCAAAAGTTCCTCAGGACATAAGTTTTGTTCATCATGGAATGAAGATATGCAAAGTCAAAAAAGTAACCTCTTCGGATTTGGTATTACACCATTTCTACTTTTCCCTCTTGCTAGGCATATTGCAGACCAAGGAAGAGGGGCATATCATCACAGCAGTTTCCAGCATTTGAAACAACCATCAGCTTTGCTGCCCCCTTGAGAATGTAAATACACCCCCATGTTGACTAACTTTTTCTTACAATGGTGGTGCTTATGTTAAAGACCCATCATGTACAATCAAAACTAGCCCACGCAAAAGGAACCTGCCCATTAGAGGACAAGTAGGAACTGAGAGACTGCCACCTTGGATTCTCAAGCTTCGGGCAACCTTCTCATAAAGATCACGTGGCCAATTCCTCTTCAAATTGTTGGCAAGAAAATTCGCGATCTGCAGATGCAAAGAAGAGCATCAAGTGAGCATCCAAAAAAAAAGGAGCATAAATGCTGACTTTCAGTTGATTTTTTCCATCAAACAGACGCAACATATGAAGATATCCCAAAGTGGCTAGGAATTTACAATAGTCTGCTTTGGAGCACACAAAAAACTGAACTGTTTAAAAATCCAAATGCCCACTTGCCTTGGCTTTTAGAGCACGGAGTGATCCATCGGAATCAGGCACATTATCCATACAACTAAGAGCAACCTTTAGGATGTCAGGAACACAGGCTTGGACATATGGAGATAAGTTCTGCAATACATCTGCCGTTACATCTGGTGTTCGTGGATCCAATGGAAGAAATGGAAGTTTGGCAACCTCCCTCAAAGCATCCAGATAATGACCTGCTCTCGCCAATTTGTATATCGACAATATCGCCTCAAGCTGTCTTAACACTGTTTGTTGCTCCATAACACTCTCTCTCTCCTGAGGACTGCAGGAATTATGCAACTGAGAAGTAAATGTCTAACCATGGAACAAAAAAAAAGGCGACATTTAATTTCATAAATGATTAATATAGTTGACAAGCCCCAAGGCCTCCCACACCTTTGCGTCCACAGTAAGAGTAAACGAATAAGTTATTTCTAGTCACAAAGCACAACCTCAGTGCCCTAATTGAAGCAAGCGATTTGAATTATGTAATCATATGGCAGCGGGTAAGAAAATATTTAGAATAGGAGAAATCTAAATGATGGACCGATTTTCCAGTTTCATCATGCTGCAGCAATAAATGATCCAGCATGACAGAAGCTTTAAAAAGAATAAAAATAGTCCACCCAAAAAGAAACTGCTACTTAGAAGACAGACAGCAGCTACCAAGGGATTACCTGATTTCAGGACTATATTTGTAGGTCTCCAAAATCTCATTTCCAGAATGAACCAAGCCAGCTGTCTGGCTCACACCATCCAACCGTCCACGTGAAAGAGCACATATTGAGTCTGAAAGGCATTTATTAATGGTGTCCAGGGCCATTGAGAACGCCCCAATTCTCTTCAGAATCTCTATTGACTGATTTAATCAAAGGAAATCATAAGGAAAGGAAAGAATAAGCAAAGGAAATGGGTATTGAGACCGCACTAGATTCAATACTGTCCCAAGATGAAATATCCATTAAAATTCTAGATTTAGCAATGCGGGATGATATAAATGGAACTGTATTGAAAATGAAAATTTAGATGTCAATGAAAAGCTGCACATAAAGAGTGAACTAAAGTAGTTAGGGAAATCGAGCAAGTAGTAGTTAGGGAAACCAAGCAAGCAATAATAAATAGGAAAATGAACTATGGCTAATTTATTCACACAAATGAAATGATCTCCCTCCCTCCCTCTAGCTTCTCCATACATATATTTCTCAATATCACCACACATTTACTTTTGTTAATGAAATACACAATGATCAACAGAACATGAATCACCTCGGAAAAGAGAATTTATGAATCAAACAGAGTCAATCAAAGTACTTTGGCTCTCAAAGGTTCATTAAAAACTTATTTCACTTGTGACTCCATAAAAGCAATAGGAGAAAGGGCAAATTCCATCAGTAGTCACTGAACTTGAGTGGATTATGCTATCAATTTACTGAATTTTAGTTTTGATCATCTCATTGTCAAAAACTTTTATTTCTTTACAATTTATGCACTTTGACCAAAATCCAGCCAATTTTCAAGTAAAGTACCGATGTGGTATACCCATGGTCACATGGCCAACACGTCAGCAATTGGCTCTCAAATTGACCAACTTCTAGTCATAGCTGCATCGATTGCCACTAAATGAAAGTAATTGGGCAATTGAAGTCAAAGTTCAGTGATATGATTGGAACACCACACTCCAATATTAAGTAAATTTTACAAAAGGAGGAAAACAGGGAGAAAGACCATGCTTTGTCATATAGCCCAGCTTCCAAGCACTGTCGAGCAGCTTCAAGCGGAAATTGTTGTCTCGTTTTTTACGTCCGGTATAAACCTTGTCAATTCACCTTCTTCCCCTGAACCTCTTGAACCGACTAAAAAGTAAATCCCACCATCTCGCAATAGACCCTCGTTGCTTCCACAGGATCAAACAGATGGAACACGACCACGCCGAGGAACCGCTGCGAGACGGCGCCGACGTCTGCCAACAGCTCATGCACCGCTACGCCAAATCCTCCGCCCCCCAGCACCGCCACCTCCTCGCCACCGCCGCCGCCGTGCGCGCCATCCTCGACGCTGAGTCCCTCCCCCTCACGCCCGCCTCTTACTTCGGCGCCGCTATGTCCACTGTCGAGACCACGTCCTCGTTGCAGGTCCTGGACTCCACGGAGGTCGCGGCGCTCATGTCGTTGATCGTCCTGCCGGCGGTGCCGGCGCAGGGGATCGCGCCCGCGAGGGCGAGGGAGGCGGCGGAGGCGTTGGCGGAGGTGTTGGCGAGGGAGGAGGAGAAGCTGGCCGTGTCCAGCGTGAGGTCCGCGGTGAAGTGTTTGGGGGGTTTTGCTTGGGTTTTGCGACTTGGAGGATTGGAATTCGGTGAAATTCGGGTTGAAGACGCTTTTTAAGTTCTCCCTGGCCAAGCGTCCTAAGGTATAATGTCGCAAATCATGCATTGCTGTATCCAGTTCTGCTCTTTGAAGCTCTTTGGGATTTTTTTTTTTTTTTTTAATAGTTAGACTTTGCAACATGTAATTGTCACCTTTTTTGGGTCAGTATTCTTCCCCTTATGGCCTTGTTGATCGTAATTGGGCTTTTAGAGGTGGAAATGTGTTCCTTTTCTTTTGCATATTGTAAGAAATTAGTAGTAATTGAAGATATGTTTTGTTGTTTTCTCAGGTTCGGCGATGTGCACAAGAATGTCTTGAAAAGGTTTTTAAATGCTTTAAGTCCTCTAGTGTTGTTAGGAAAGCAAGCAAGCTGGTACTGTCTTCTTTTGAAAGTTGCATTTCTTCAGCAGATTGGTCAAGGACAGCGAGTCCTCAGGATGGATCTAAAGATGATAAACTGTTGAAATCCGAGAATATAGGATTCTTACATATGCTTAATGTACTGGTATCTGTTTGTCCGTATCTGTCGGCCAAAGTAAGCATTCAGATTCTTTCAGAATTAGACAAGCTTATGAGTCTCGGGTTCTCAGCGCTTACAACACTGATTCTTAAAATCATCGGGGCATTATTGGAAACTCTAGCTGTGGGAGATACTGTTCAAGATATAGAAAATGTCATCACTTCTCTTGCTTCTTATGTTTCTTCAAAAGAGAACTCGGTGGACACTGTCATGACTGCTGCTAACTTGTTAAGAGTTGCTCTGAATAAATTCCACACTGGAGGATCAAGCTTGTGGATTAAGAACCTTCCTATAGTTTGGGAGTCTCTAGCAGGTATGCTTCTTAACTTTCTTGGGGTAGGGGGTGCTTCGACTGCTTTGTTTTGGTAGTTTCTTAGCTAATTATGCGATCTTGGTTCTACAATCATGTCATGCTTCCCCATACTTCTCTACATTTCAAATCAGCCCAAAATGCTCCTACTCTTTGCCTTACATGGTGAGTTTGGAAAAGAATGGAATAGGGGACAATTCACATATCTTAAATCTTCTCTTGATTCTGTTTTTGCTGATTTTAATAAGTAGGGTTCATGCTCTAATCATTTCTTGAATTACTATTCCTGTCGTTATTTTGAGCAGATTTCTCAATTAAAAGACTTTTTTTTTTTCGTGAAAATTACTGTCCTGTATCCTACGGTGGATTCCTTTGTTGGTGAGAATTTCCTTGTCACATTTTGTGTTAACTTCAACGGGTGCCTTTAGCAACTTTTCGATTCTTGGGACCAATTTATGTTTAGAAATAGTTTTTTCTAGGGGTGTGCAAAATACCCGGGATCCGCCCGGACCGCCCGGAACCGGACCGGAACCACCCGGAACCGGCGGGTCTTGAGGGAACCGGTCCGGTTCCCGGTTCCATGGGCGGATCCACCCGCCTACCCACCCGGACCGGACCGAAGCCTTTTTAATATTAAAAAAAAAAAAATACTAAAAGAAACCCTACATCTCATCTCACTCTTTAGGGAACCTTTACTTTTGGTCAAATAAAATTTAACCATCTATGATTATTTACAAGTAGAAAATTGGAGAAAGTTGCATTCCATCTGTTCGCGTTTTTTTTTTAATCTACGAGATACATTTATAATTACAACAAATGAATCTTTGTTCCACGTACTTAAATTTGATTTTTCTTTCTTTGGCTTGCTTTGATGTCACGTAGTTGTTCTATGTTGAAAATCAAAATTTTTTTCGCATCAAGATCGGTTCCATAGATCCACCCGAGAACCGGACCGGACCGGCGGTCCGGTTCTTGGGTGGATCCATGCAACAAACGGGTGGATCCCGATTCCAATTTTTTGGAACCGGTCCTTAGCGGGTGGTTCCCGGTTCTAGGTTGGGAACCGCCCGCCCGGCCCATGCACACCCCTAGTTTTTTCCATTTCTATTCTCGAGAACAAAGAAATAGATTTATTTTACTTATTGATTTTGTTCCAAATCTATTCCCTGGCCACTTGTCTATTCCTAATAGAAAAATTAACTGACGTTACCAAATGGATTTCTATTTTGTTTCTGCTCTAGGGAGCAAAAGAATAGAAAAATATAAAAATAGGATGGTAATTAAACAGGCCCTAAATTTCCAACATTGGCAGTATCAATCTTTATCATTGATTGACTTTGTCGATTGCAGCTTTACCTTTTGTGGTGTAAAGTGGTGCGTGGAAGGAGGTGCATCATTTTTAAATTGTGTATCTTGCTTGTCACTATACTCTACAAAGTTATTCAAATGTCATTGATGTTTTGGAATTATGACAACACACTTGGAAGAATTGCAAAGGGCAGTAGTTAATGGCCATGACGCAAATTGAAGTTCGATGGTTGAACAGACAATGCATCAAAGTCAAACCATCTGTATATTACCAAAAAAATGTGATCTTTATGTTAATCAAAAGATGTTCTCCCTTTAGTTTAATCTATGGCACCTTGTTCATTGATTATTTAGTTTAATCTATGGCACCTTGTTCATTGATTAACTTTCCTAAATATAGTCAAACCTAAGTCGCATATTTTATTTTTTATTTTTTGTTTTTTGTTTTCTCTGCTGTCAACATTTTTCTTAATTTTGCTCTGGTTATTTTTAAATCATTACTGCAATCTTTTCTGTCTTGGTAGAACTGAGGAGTTATGAGAGAAACAAAATCTTACGTATGGTGTTATGAAGGAGTTATGATAGAAAAAATAGCGGCTCAAATGGGTATCATCCCTCTTACAAGAAATTTCATGCAACTGCAGTACATCAAAGAGTCTAAGACATCATTTTTGAGATAGCGGAAGTATGGGATTATCCCTTGACTGATAAACAAATGAACCTCTACCACTCGGGAGCCTAGGTCGATGTACTTGGAAGCTTACTTTCAAGGACTCTACTTTTATCTTTCGTTAATTTTAGTTACTGGAAATGAGATTTTGGATCATTCACTTGATCTTTTGATATTGTTAATCCCAGTGTTTGCTTTCTGATGCACTTGGTTATACTAATTTAGGACTTCTTGCTGCTGAGGCTGATGCTGCATCGCAGGCTTCGAGTATTTTGAAGGACTTGATCAATGAACAACTAAATGAAGAGACTTTCCATATGGAGAGCCAACCAAGTGATGACTTAATTGAGGAGAGTCTGGAAACAATTGCAATAAGGAGAATATGTATTGCTTTGGATAGTGCCCTCAGTGCCCATGGCGAAACTCCAAATCAGCATGCACTTTCCATAATCTCTCTTTTGTACCTCAAACTTGGTATGCATACATCTTGATTTCTCGTATGCTATAGAAGATCTTCATTTCTTGCCATTCGTCAATTGCAAATACATGTATTAACCCTTTGCTTTGTCATGAAATAACTCAAGCTCAATATATTTAATGTTCTTTGTTTCTTGTGATTTGTATGATTGGCGTGATTAAGTTCTACCAGACATTGATCAAGGACTACAATACGTCAATTTCTGAATTCGATTATGAAAGAAATGGCTTATACTTGCGTCTGAACCCATATTAATTCTCTATGTTTCTCCATCTTGACTTCTTGGCAACTACTTTCTGCAGTTCTTACTTTCAATTCTATTTGTTGTGGGCTTGCTGATAATGTTCAACATTGTAGAGGCTTACGAGCTTTGCTGTGGCTGTATTTTTGGTTTATTTTTCAACGACTAAATAAGCTGGAAGGCATTCTTCCTCTTTCATTAGGACTTCATATTTATTTCGCATTAACAGAAAAGAAATGTCAAACTTTAGCAAAGAAATATATATTAGTGCCATACCTTGCTATAAATTACGCAGATCTGGACTTCTACTTGAATTGAGTTTTGACCTTTGCATGAGGTTTACAGTTTCAACTTCTCAAAAGTACTTTGTCTTGCATGTTGGAAGTCAAACAGGATATGATCAGCAATTTTGATGATTTTTCACTGTAAAAGTTCTAAAGTCCTGGGTGTTGCTATTTGATCTTCATAAGGTGTCAGTTTGAACTTGACCTTAGTGATTAAGCTGCAATTTTTTTTTGGAGAGTGTTCCTGAACAGATATGTTACAAATTATTTAAAGTTTAGACTTAGAATGTCCTGAATCATGAGTACTGGATTTACCGTGGATTTTGCCCATTTCTTTCATCAGTCTGTTCTTCTGAACTAGCTAGTCATACATACCTGCTTCATTTTCCTATTCCTTGAAAAAGAAGATTGTTTTCTCTTGGAAGTTCATTTGAATTATGGAATGGCAGTTTTTTTTTTTTAATGCCACATTGGTTGTGGGTTACAGTGTTTTTCTCTTTTAGTATAGAATTACGTGTGAGATTGTTTAGGATTTATTTCACATGCACTATTCTTAAAGTGTATAAAGACTATTTTTTCTCATTTGATTATCTTTGTTAATATGACCACAAACTGATTTCCACAGTCCTCTCCTCTCATCTCTAAATGTCGTGTAGGAAAAACTTCTTACATCTATATGAGGAGTATCCTGCTCAAACTTGTTCACTTAATGACCTCAGCTGAAAGGGGCCCATCTATCACAGGCCATGTACGTATTTGTATGCTTCAGAAATTTATTGGCACGAGAAATGTCATTGGTGTGAAAGCTGTTATTTCTGTAGGATCATCTTTAGCTTCTTTTTAAGTTTGTGCAGTGTGCAAGTTTGCATTACAGTATTCTTGTCATATTCTGGCAAAGAGCATCTGAAAATGTCCATTATCATTTGTAGTTAAGAGTGTGATGGCCCAATTCGCCTCTGGTTCAGCTCTCTACATGGCATGTCACTGCAGTGGTGTTCCTTCTGTCATTAAAATTGCTGCTGAAATTATGAGTCTGTTATGAATGGATAAAGTTCTCGAATAAAGTCACTGTATTGCTCTTTGAAGCAACAAAAGTACTTAATTATGTGATGACGTTTTCATTCATAGTGAGGCTGGTTACTCATGGAAGAAGGCAATATGTTTTGTCCTTGTTTTTGTCAATGTTCTTATGGAAGTGGAAATGCGACTTGAAAACATGCATGTCGATGTAGATGCATTTATTGTCATTATTGATGAATTGAGCTTTTTTTTGGTTCTTGATATCTCTTGGTACTTGGGTTTGCACCTCCTTGCTGCCTCGTTATTGATTTAATTTCATGTATAAAGGAAAAAGAGAATGATGTAAAGGGAATTGATTTGTCTTGATCTCGAAATTGATTTTCAAGAGAATGATGTAAAGGCTATTACTTGATCTTGCTCTCCAAAATTTGATTTTTCAAGTCATCTTTGCTTCATATGTTTATCCTGTTGAAGTGTGCAAAGAAGAAGATGGGGTTCATAGCAAACTCCAAATTGTCTTGTCATCATGAATTTTGTTAGAGTTAGATTGAATTGTTGATTGGAGCGTTGACAGCAGGTTATTGTTTTTACTTACATATAAGGATTAACAAAAGCTTCTTTTACTAAATTGGGTAGATGACAAGTTAACAGAGCTTTGAGCATAGTACTTTGCCATTGTCTGATGAAACAAATAATTGACTGTCTAGCTTTATAAAACAACTACTTGTGTAGTTTGAAGATTGTTTGAATGGTAACTCATCAATGTTTAATTTACTGTGATTCACAGCTTCAGAGATGTATTGGTTCTGCTGTAATTGCTATGGGCCCAGAAAAGATGCTTTCTGTTGTGCCTATTTCACTGCATCCCGACAATTTTAGTTCTCTAGTAATGTTTGGTTGGTGCCCATTCTAAGAGACTATGTGGTTGGTTCATCACTTGAGTATTACATGGATTATATTGTGCCCCTCGCAAAATCTTTCAAGCGTGCTAGTTCTGGAGGTATGTCATCATTCTACATGACTTTTGTTTCCGTGATTTTCATTTTTCAGATATCATATTTGACGTCATAATAAGTGTGGAGATCCTTGGCTGTTTGGCACAGATTCACCACTGGTTGTGCATAACTTATGAGTTATCAATTAAAAGCAACCTAGAATCTCCATCTTTAAATCCGTATTCAGATTCAAATCAGTTTAAGCAGGGTAAAAGTCCTGCTTTTTGCAAAGGCACCACTAAATGTTCTTTGACAGGAGACACATTTTATAAGGAATAAGTGCACAAAGTTCCATGCGTTTAACCAAAACTCAATACAAAAACCTTTTTTGTCCATCATAAACTCCTCGCAATAAATCATCATCGCGTGAGATCATTTTTGCATGTTCACAAGCTATGCTAGAAGGAGCTTTAGTCTTCAATAAGAGTCTCCATAGACTTATCAAGCTGGGTAATTCAACCTGCTTGTAAGCTGTGCTGAAAGCTTGTCTGAAACATTATAACAGAACTGTCAACTTCTTGATTTTTTTTATTTATTTATTATTATATATGTTGATCCCATTTGATAGGTACCATCCCAAAGCGTTGACCTCTCCTTGCTTGGCTTATGATATCCATTGAATTATGCATATAAATATTTTCTTATCGCAATTGTTCGTCTCAAGGTATGTTTTTTGGCATTCTGTAGATATTTGATAGGAGGGACAGGTCTGGGGAGCAAAATATTGTTGTTTATGCAATTTTATTCTTCATCTGCCTCTGTGACTTTAACTTTTCCTTCCTTGATGCATATTTTTTAGCATGAGCTTTGGTTGAATGCCAATCGTTCATGCATGTAGTGGAGTCCTTAATCAGCATTACTTGATTTGAGTTCTGTTCAGTTCATCATTAACATTTTAGTGACATTGGGGATTTGATCGTGCTTCTGTTTATCTTTTCTCCAGTTAAGAAATCAGTACTTGGTAAGGAGCTGCTGGGTCATGCTCATGACCTTTGGAAACTGTTACCAGCCTTTTGCAGGGGTTCAAGTGATACAGACAAACAGTTTAGACGTTTGGCAGTATTATTGACTGATTTTCTTAAAAAATATTCTTTTATGCATGAAAGTGTGGCTCTTGCTTTAAAGGTGATCTTCTTGCCACATTGGTGACATTGGGCTCACACTTGTTCTTTAGCTGGGAAGAGGTTGTTATACCATTTTCATACCTCCTGATAGTACTGTTCTAATTCTGCAGATCCTTGTGAATCAGAATACAAGTGTACTCAGCTCTAGAGTAGTTAAAGATTTAGACACCTGTAATGTGCAAGCATCCGGATTAGAATTGCAAACTCTACCGATTTACTTGAAGAAAACTGCAAGCAGAAATATCAAGGCTTTAAGTTCATGCTCTACTGAGTTGCTTCAACTTTTATTGGACATATTTGTCGATTCCATGCCTACGACAAGGTCATACTTGAAGGTTCTCGCTCAATCACTAAAGTCTTTTTCGGCTCTATGCTAAATTTCTTACTAGTTATTGCACGATTGTTTTCTCCTCTCCCCTTTCATATTCATAATTTTCCACTTACTTTGGTTGTCTGAACTTTTTCTCCAATTTTTTGGGCATATGCCTCATCTCAAGGATGCTAATAGGACTCATGTGCACGGTAAGATAATAATAGGATACTAATACTCTATGATAGTCCAAACTCCATCTCCCTCCTCAGTCCTGTCCAGATTGAAAATAGTATAACTAGTAGGAGCTCTTTCTGCCAATGTTAATTGCTGGAAGAAGTAGAGCAGAATTCGAAGATTTCTGTTTAGTATGAGGCAGTTGACATGCTAAATTTGATTGTTGGGTTGGTCAGATTCAGACCTGCCTAATCTCCTTCCTAGTGAGGCCGCATGATTCTTATAAGTGCTACAGAAAGTATTGTGGAGACAGTTCATGTAGATGGGGTTGGCTACATGGACATATATTAGGTCATTATGTGCTGTTTGATATCCTATGGAAGCTTAATACATTTTGGGATTCTAGCTAGAAGTTTCTGTCGTGTTTTTAGACCTCCCTCCAGCCCTTTTGACTTGTAAATTTTCCTTAAGTACAATTAATACTTCTGATTGCATCATTCAAGGCACTTTTTGAATTGCACGCACTAGTGGTTGCCATTGGGAGCAGCAGGCCAGGAATTTTGTTCCCATTCCCTGCCCTATGGGAAAAATATTGTTCCATCCCTGCTTTGCATGAGAGAATAGTTCCCAAGTGTGTCCCACCAGACAACAGCAGCTTTTAAAAAATCAGAAAATTAAGAGAAAAACCTTCACTCTCGGAATAGTTATATACTTTTGACTCCCTAGAATGAAGTGTGAATTCAAGATGCAGTGATCCTAAAATTATACAACTTACTTGGAATCCTCTACTCAGCATGATTGTCTTTCCTTTTCACATGCCATTGACAATATCGAATCTTCAGATGAAAAATTATGTATATGGAGAAAAGCATTAGGTGGAGAATCGGCTGAGTAGGTTTGAAATAATGCAACATTCCATTACTGTTGAAAGTAAGTTTGGTTGGTATAAAGAGGTTAATGCAACTTTTTTTTGGCATGATTAATTAGGGTGATTCTATAGGACATGTGGTCCTGTCACTTCAGGAAGCTATAGTTGAACTGATTTGAGAAAATATAATTTTGACTATCAATTTAAGATTCAACTTGAACTTTTTCATGTCCTTTTCTTTTAAATTTGTGAAATATTATAAGCAAGTTGAAATTTTGTGTTAACATGCACAAAAACAAGTTCATATCATTAAAATTTGGATTAGATAATATTATTTTACTTGATTAGTTATTTTTCTATATTTGTTGGTTGTAATTTTATATTTTAATGTAAAATGGTGAAGGAAAATAATGGTATTGCTTTTGTGTGGTAGAAACATATGTTAGAAGCATGATAGCCATGCATAAGCTAGAATTTTTATGGTTTTTTATTATATTCTTACTGACAACAAATTATTCTTTTAGAAATGGACCAAAAAAAAAAAAAAAAAAAAAAAAAAAAAAGTCAAAGTTATGTGAGGTTGGGTTGGCATTGAAACAATGGATTACGTACTTGTTATTAGAAAACCTCAAAGGAAAAGTTAAAAAGAATTAAAGCTATGAGAAGTGAAGTGGCATCAATGTTGTGTACCAAATGTCTACCCTCCCTGAACTCACCATGGAACACCAAAATACTTTGAAGTACTAGATTCGGTCTGATAGATTAGGTTGGTCATTGTGGAAGGGATCGTCATGCATGTGAGTTATAGAACTTTGTGGATGCTTTGTTAATTGGATCAAACTTCTGGGCACTATAAAGCATTCAATAATTTTGCGAATGAATTTTTTGGAAGAGAGGATTGAGTCCTGTGGATTGCATTGAATTAGCAAAAGGAAGCTGTATTGAGTAGCCATCTTAAAGAACTTTAACTCTGAGATATACATTCAGTCAATGCTCACGGATTACCTTTTACTTTTCCCATTGCTTCGTAATTGACATGCATAATATGAGTTAGATTATCATGCTCAGTTTTGATTTCTCAGGATCCTATTGGTTGCTTTCTATCATGGATTCTTCTGCAACCAGAGAAATTTTTGTGTCATTTCTCGAAAGATTTGGCATTCTAAATAAGAGAGATGAGTTTGAGAGGGGAAGAGATGAAATGGATGCATCAATGGACAAAGAACCAGGAAATGAGCATGCCATTGATGTAAATGCTAAAAGGTAATGGGGAGAGAATGCTTGTGGATAGAATTGTTACCAAGCTATATTAATGATTAAAATGAAAGATTCATATATGTTCATATATGCATATACACTTGACTGCTGATGATACACTTGATAAAGGGGGAGTCCTTTAGGTCACATTTGACAATTCATTGTAACCGATGTCTGATTATCAACAGACCAACTCTATCTGTGAGCATCCAGAACTTTTTTCTACTGTTAGCAATTGCAGAGATTACTAGGTTGTGTCCATATGCATAGATTCTATATTCTGCTAGCAGAATTTTGAGCTACCATGTTATGGAAATTGGGCACTGCTGTTTCCTCTTCTTGATGACATTTAGTCATCTGACATGTTCTATGCAAGTACAGTAACATCATGAGGATGCATCCAATAATAGATCCACTCCTGTCATGTTCTATGCAAGGTCCACCCCCCAAAAAAAAAAAAAAAAAAAAACGAAAAGTACGAAGAAAAGAAAGAGCACCCTTACACCCCTTCATATAGAGTGATGAATCCACTCCTGTTATAGTACTAAGAGAATGCAGTTTCACCCAGGTGCTTGTTACTGGAGATATCCTCGTTTCTTATCGAAGGAGCACAGAAGGATCTCATTGATTTGATGTTTAGCTTTGTTAAAGACACTTTTCAGGTGTGCATTGACTTTAAGAATAGTAGCTTTGTTTTCTTGATTCAATGGATGAGTTTAGTGATTTCTATAGCCTAAATCATTCATGAATTTTCTTCCACAAGGAAAGCAACGACCATGGCCATGCTGAAGCCTATAATGCTTTGAGCAAAATTTTGGAGGTATGTTTGTGTGGTATCTCCATTCAAGATATATTCTTACTGGAAGTGATTGTTTTTCTGTCATTTCTATTATGCAGGTGCATCCCTGGTTTTGTTCATCTCAATATGCGCAGTTGATTGATTTACTAATTGGCCTAAGGACTCCATCTGATATTGCAACTCTGAGAAGCCGCTTTGCCTGTTTCCATGTTCTGATAGTTCATGCATTAAAGGTCAGAATGTTTCTTGTGGCAATGCAGAACTTGTTTTCTTTTGTATGTTTGGTGTCTACTATTCTTGTGAAAAAAGTGCAGAATTTTATGTCCTTCATTTTTAGTGTATATATCACATTTTGACATAAATAGAAGCCATTTCTTGTTCTTTTCTTAAACTGAATATGAGCTATGTCCTGGGCTGGTTGTCTTGGAATAAGAGTGCAATGAGCCTTTAAGAAATGTCTTAATCCTGTGTTGTGAAAACAGCTCAAGATTAGTCCCACTGAAAAGCAAAGTATACAACATTTATTCAAGAAGAAATTGCATTTCTTCTTCATAATAAATTTCTCCTTGTGTTTCATGGTTTTATATTCTTGATGTGCTAGAACAGTTATTTTAGCAGTTCTTTGAGTTTGGCTTTTGTTCTATTTCTGTTGCCTAGATTGTATGCTGCAGGTGAGCAGCTATATCACAATCCTCAAATTAAATACTATTCCATTTTTCGTTCTGGCCCCACAATATGTTCACATGGCCTCCTACTTGGGCAATTCCCTCCATCTCAAAGAAATTTCTTAAAATGTTTCATGGATCTCCTTCAGTTGAAGTTTGCCTTTGGAAATTTGACATTAAGACTTGATCTAAGAGCAGGCCTTTCCCTTCCTAGAGGAAATTCGAATTTCACCCTCACAGCAGGTGTAACGTCTGTATAATGTGCCTGTATTTGTGAATATGAAGAGTCTTAAACTTTTTTCACTTTTCCAAACTCCTAAGTGTATGGATGGCTAACAGCTTCTTGTACAGAGCTAAGAATGGAGTATTTCATCACCCTTTTGTTTTTTTTTTTGAACTTTATGGAAATTAAAAAAATTAAAACTGATTATATAAGTGGTATTTTGCTTAAAGAACCTAACAGATCAGTTTTTGCCAATCTAAAAATTTTTAAATTTCTAATAACCTGATCCTACTATCATCATTCACCCATCTTCCCTTAATTCGTTAAAATAATATTGAATGTCATGAATGGCTTTTCTGCTTTTAAGGCCAAAAACTTCTTTTTTCTTTTGGGTCATGTCTCAACATGGAAGGAATCATATATGTACTTCTTGCGAACGGATTCTTAAGCTTTTGGTTGTGGTGTATTTGCAATTGTAGCTCAAAATTAAGTAATATAAGCACCTCTATTGTTGATGTCATATGCTGTTCTATTTGACATGTCAAGTTGATTCTTCATGCAGATAAACTGTGTGGAGGAGCAGCAGGAGGAGGAGGAGGAGAAAGAAGATTCAAAAGCTTTTTTCATCCTCAATGAGATTATACTTGTCTTAAAGGATGTAAGAACCTCCTTTACAGTGTGGGCGTGATGATCTACTTTCAGCACTAATCACTGTCGTGACATGAAATTTGCAGGCTAAGGAGGAATCTAGGAAGGAAGCTTATGATGTTCTCATCAACATAAGTTCCAGCTTGAGAAGCATTTCGCCAGTTAGTTCAGTTGCACCTTGTCAGAAACTGATTAACATGGTACGGTATTCCTCATTATGGGACATATTTGTGTAGCTTTGGTGGAAATTACTGCTTATATTTTAAGACATGTTTGATACTACATACATTCTAGAACATCAGGAACATGCAAAGAAAACAAAAATAGAACTTTGAAAGAATGGGTACATGAGGCATAGGCAGTTGAAAGTAACAGCAGTGGAAGAGGTTGAAGCAGATCCTTTTATCTTGTCTGAAGTACGTATTTTACAATGGTAGATCCTATGTAAGTTGTCATCTGGAGGGGCTTTCGTGTTGTAAATAATTGGTTTCTGCTCTGCCTCATGTAACATCCATAGATGGGGGAAAAGTTGAAGGAGAATGTAGTTTATTTAAATTCCTCTTCTTTGGCCATGTTGTTGTTCCTGCAAAATTGGGAAACAGTGGACTGAAGTCCTCATGGTCTTGGGTATACTGCTTCATGGTTTTGGTTAAAATCTTATAAGTATGTGTTTGGAGATTGTAAGCCTGGTATGGCTACGAATTGATTCAGAGGCCTTAAAACATATTTCTGTTCTAAAAGAATAAAGCTAATTTTGTGGCTGCGGTATGGTTGAGTCACGGCATATTCCTTCATTTATTCATGTCTAGCTGCTTCTGCCAAGGGATTAGGCTTTGCAGTTGCAGCCAGAGGAGAAGATAATTAATGCCCTCTAACCAGTAGAAAAACGAAGAACCAAAATACAAGTGGCAAAATTTAAAATCATCTGGTTTGTATCTTGTGGATGCCTTGTTGCCCCCTAAGCCTATTCAATCAAAATTTTGCATTTGTTTCATCTGATGAAAAATTGAGAAATTTGAAGAAGCCAAATTGGTTAATCAAGGGGTAGTGGAGTCCCTTTCTCATGTGTTATTATTAAAGCTTGGGTTCCTCGTGTAAATGGTTGCCCAAAGAAGTTTTATATGCACTGCACCGATGAACACTTTTAAGTGTCTTGTGAACATGGGGGGATTTTATTTGCTTACAGGACTTTTTGTCCGATGATTGGGAGAGCATACTTATGTAGAAATTGTCTAACCTAATCTGCAATTTTCCTTTCTGCTTGTAGTTCTTAACAGTGATTTATTACTGGACAATTGCAATTCTCGGGATTGTAATTTTATTCAAGTAATAGTGTTTTGATTCTAAATAACGTGCTTTCAGATAGTGGGCTATCTTTCTGGTTCATCACCTCAAATTACAAGTGGAGCTGTTTCTGCATTGTCCGTACTAGTTTACAAGGATACAGATATCTGTCTATCAATTCCTGATCTTATTCCTTCTGTTCTTTCTCTGCTACAAAGCAAAGCGGTGGAAGTGATAAAAGTGAGTATACCATTACCAAAGTAGATTCTTGCCCCAATTGGCATGGCTTGAGAGTTACTTCGTACACATTTTGCAGGCTGTTCTAGGTTTTGTGAAAGTAGTAGTGTCTTGCTTACAAAATGAAGACCTTCAGAGTTTACTTTCAGACATTGTTGATGGTGTTATTTCATGGTCATCTGTCTCCAGGCATCACTTCAGATCTAAGGCATGTGAAATTTACTGGGAGTTTGCTGAGTTTTTTTGTGATAATTCCATGCACACATCCTTCCAAGGGCCTCTTTTTGGCTATCTTGTAATGAATGTCCATTATCACTGTATATGCAGGTCACAGTCATTCTTGAGATAATGACTAGGAAGTGTGGTTTTGCTGCTGTTCAGCTTGTTACCCCAGAAAAGTACAAGGGTTTTCTTAAGACAGTTATGGAGGTAATGAATTCAACAACGCTCGGATGTGTATCCTACAGAAATATCATTTAGCAGTGCATGATTTCTGAAGGCCATAATATTGTTTTGTAAAATGATCGCATGTTTGACCTTTTAGAATCGGCGAAGCAAAACCTCAAATGAAGTCGGGATAGAGAACAAGGAAGCTTCTGCAAATCAGAAAGATGTCAGGGGCGAGGATACAAAAGGAGATTGAAGAACAAAGACGGCTCCCCCCACTCAGGAGAATATGAAACTTCTCTTACTGCTGATGGCAGATTAGAAGGTTCTAAAAAGGATGGTGATTTGGCTGCAGGGAAATTTTCTAAGAAACAATCCAACGAATCTGGAAAGAAAAGGAAGAGGACCTTTCACAAACTTAAAAGCGGGGAAAAGAGAAAGATGGAACTAAAAGGTAGCATGAGCATGGAAACTTCAATGAGAAATTATAAACCATCCAGAGCACGCAATGGCAATAATGCTGTACGGAAAAAACAGAAGAAATAAGTAGGAAGGATGAGGATACCGGTTTTTCTTGCAAAGCATCTTAAAGTTATGATGATTTTGTTTATCCTGGGCGCCTCGAAAGTTGGGCATTCGAGGACAAGTACACTTTCTTGGCTTTTACATATTTGGCCCTTTCGGTTTTGGGGGAAAAGAGAGATCTGAATATTCCACCTGGGTCTGCTTCACAGCCATGGATTAGATTTGGAGGTCATGGGTATGATAAGCTCGGTGTCCAAATGTTTGGTGCGCCATAAGGGGACAGAGAGTCTGTTCAAAGACAGTGTATATTTACCTCCCTTTTTTTTTTTTTTTTAATAAATCTTCTTGTAAATGAGTGCAAGCTATATCTGACTCTTGTACAACCCTTGAATTACTTAATCTTTATTTTCAATATTAGTTGTAACTCATCGCGTGACATATGTTTTGCTTGTAATCAATGTACTTTATTATCCACTACATCGAATCTTGAGAGAGAGAGAGAGAGAGAGAGAGAGAGAGCGCGGCACTAAACAGGCCGTCTGTCCAAAGCCTTATGTCCAAATTTTGTGCTTTGTAAGAGGTTTATAATCTACATTAATTACAAAGAGGAAGGGGTGGACCTCAGGCCGAGAATTAGGTCTAAATTTTGTCACGTAACGTGTAACAATATCAAATTAGTCATAACGTTGAAGTGAAAAGGTGAATTGCATTTGGAACTTGCGACAACGAGAGACATATGCATCATTTACATAACCATGGTGCATCAGTTGCCGATAAAGTAAGTATGTTCTGGAAACATAATGGATGCTAGCAGCTATTTGGCACCGAAATCATCTGTCAAGACACCTTCTTGAGTAACACTTGTGACAACAACCGTAACTGGGGTGCTATTCTCTTCTTGTACCTAAGCACTAACAAGAGTAGTACTTTGTAAACAAACAGTTGAAACAGAAGCACAGCTACATCCCACCACTTGGAATGATCCAGTGATATGCCGAAAGTTGTTTTGAGGATCATCTTGCCTTTCAGTTTTGGTTCTCCTGGCTTTGCTGAATCAAACTCAAGACCGGTCATGACATTCTTGTATTGACCCTGCAAGGCATGTGAATGATTTGTATGAGTGACTTAAATTCATGAGATATTTGGGGGAACTCAAAGTCACTGATCCAAATCATATGCTTGTATTGTTGATTGCCATGGGTAGTCGCAGAACTGTTCCTGAGGAGCCCTGTTTATTTGAAGCGCTAGTTTGAGTAAGGAGACGGAGTGAAACATGTGGTGAAGCCTTGTGGTGTTTTGATCAATCTATGAAAGAGACCGATAACAAAATCTTCATAGTATTACATTATTACATTGGTTAACATAACCTCTAGCATATGGAAGAGCGAGTCAACAATCCGAAAAGGAAGAAGGGAGTGGCAGAACTGTCGACCATTCAACCCATTTCTTCACATCAAAATAGAAGGCATCTTACTTAATTTATGTTGTTTTGAGATTTCCTTCTCATAAATGTACCTTAGGCGGAAGATGAGAATTTTTACTTCAATGAGTTTAAATATGCAATGCAAGTAGTAGCGCATGCTCCTGGTGGAGTTTAACTAGTAGACGATATTATTGAAACTGAAGATAAATATCTTCCATGTCATGGCTCTATGCATAGATATGCTGATAAATTTTCAAGCTTGATTTCGGAAAAATAGGAAATCACTGTATACTAACTACCTCAACTGCCCACTTGGCAAAACTGATGTAGGACATAGGGTACCGCCAAAAGAACTTGGGAAGATCATCGAGAAGTCTAAAGATCTATGATGCCATCATCATTAGAACCTAAATCCACAAAAATTAGCTATGAATGACAACGTAATTTATAAGGATTACAGGGAAGTTTAAGAGAGAAAATTTGCTTACGTTGACACTAATTCCAGTTACTACAGCCATCGAGGCGTTGGGGACAAATGAGTTCACAACCATCATGCAACTCTCAATAATGGTGGTGTAGCAGAAGAAGTTAATGCAGAAATAACCACAGTGAGAGAATCCTGGATGAAGCTTCACCATGTAGAATATCGTCGTTCCTGAAAGCAGAGAATTTGCCACTGAGAAAGGGAGCGAAGAAAGGAAATTCGCAAGCACAAACAGGGTCTCACCATAATGCCCATTAAGTCTCTTAGCATAAAATACCTGAGATAGACAAGAAAAGGATGTCATACGCTGCCGAGATTTCTCCTTTTTTTTTTTTTTTTTTTTTTTTTTTTTGTAATTAATGTATATTCTTGCTTTGATGATGAGATCGATCCCATATGAATAATCTTAAGCATCCCTTGAAAAAACTTAGTTGATTTAGCTTTAATCTCTCCAATTGATTATGCAATACTCACATTCCTCTGTGACTATGAGTCAGAGTAGGCCATAAACTAAAAGTTCTTTAGTTAGATTTGTGTTATTTATAGCGTCTTATGCAACTTCACACCTATCATGGTGGAGCTTATCTGTCCTGCAGAGGAAACTTAGTTCTAGTCCTAGCGACAAATCATTCTAATGTCACCTCAAGTATGAAGATACTACTGATATATAATAGATGAAAATCGATCAGCCTTGAGGCTTTGCTATACCTTCAGTTCTTCATTGAAGAAAGGGACACCACCACAAGACAAACATACCATGAGGCCGAAGAGGAATGAAACAAACTTTCCTCTGTTGATAATTGCCCCATTGTCGTATCCGATGTCAAAATATAGAGTTCCAGCACTTATTGATGATAAAATGTAGAGCATGATCCTCAACCAGGAGTATCCAATGTCCCTATACATGTTGATGAAGGACCGACGAGTCAAAACAATGAGTTGCTTCCACTTGCTGGAATTAGTATTCTTATTCAACTGGCAAACCTGAAAATACTTCAACATTCAACAGAAGAGATTCAATTTTGAAAACATCAATTCTGGAAAATGCTACTTCAATATAAATGTAACTCCATTAGTTTCAAAAATCACAGTTGGAGACATTGTTCATTAACTATAGTAAGCGGGAAAGACAAGAAAAATGACGGCATAAACATTATCTTGATTTTTATTTCTTCTGAGTTGGAGTGCTTACAGTAGCTGCAATTTCTTGCATTTTTTTCCCTAACTTTGCATGAATACTTTGAGGATTTGTAACTTTGGATGAGTGTGGCTTTAATCTCTGCAGTTTTTATTTTCATTGAAAAACCAGATGATGCTGGAGTTTGCTGCAAGATAAAATAGCAAGCCCTGATAATTATATTCGGAAGTCACTTTACATATCACAAGAACTGATGCAGAGTATAGAAGTGCTCGATTTAAAACTCAACATAGTTTCTATGAGAAAGCAATAGTAGCAGTTACAGAATCGAAGTCCAAGCTAATGCACCACAGAAAGTGATCAGCGGGATTTCTCCTCCTCGGACAAGCAAATCCAGCATCTGCAAAGAACTGCACCAGGACTTAAAATTACATTATCTTCTGCACAGCCAAAATGTCTGAGTAAGAATGAAGTGTTGACTCTTTATTACCTCAATGGCCATTTTGACTTCTCCTAGAAACATAGTTTCTCCACTCGACAGAAGGAGTAAATCATCAAAAAGATCAAAAACTTCACTGCTGGGCTGGTGGATTGAGCAAATAACGATTCTTTCTTCATCTGCAACATTTCTTAGAGCTCTTGCCACGAAAAAAGCCGAGGCACTGTCTAAGCCTGTGGTAGGCTCATCAAGGAGCAAGATCGGTGGGTCCGAAACCATTTCAAGACTGATGCTGAGTCTTTTCTTTTCTCCACTGCTTATGCCCCTCAAGTGCCAGTTACCAATCTTGTTCTTTGCGTAGTCTCCAAGTCCCATTTCCTTTATGTTTGCTTCTACCAACTCGTCAATCTCAGCTTTCGTCATTTCAGAAGAAAGCCTCAGATGAGCTGTGTAAGCTATTGTCTCTTTGACAGTGAGAGTACCCAAGAAAAGATTTTCTTGGGTCACATAGGACTGAAAAAATGCCCAAAATGAGAAGATTTATGTAGGGGTGAGCAGTCTTGGTTCCCCAAATTTTGAAACATAAAACTTGTCTTGTATACCCCGGAACCTACAACCTGTCTTGTTATAGATTCTAAGGTCGGTTTTATGGTCTAACATGTTCTTTTTCTTTTCTTCTTTTATTTTTTCTTTTGGCAATTTTAGTGAAGCAAAATGATAGTGAATGCAAAAGCAAAAATGAAAGTTTTTCATTTGTCAATAGAATAATCTATAGAAGATGAATGTATAAAATAAAATAAACAATAAAAAGTTCAAAACACATAACATGAAACCTAAGTTATTGAATTTTAGTCATCAATCATCCACATCCCTCACACGTAATGAAAGTCATTGCCTCACATCCTTCCACCTCCATTGACATGTTATATATGTCAATTTCACACACATACATCAATAATGGAATATAAGTAGAAGGTGTTATAATTAAACCAAATGAGAAATTAAAATCTAGATTATTGACATACATGTTAACATGTGATAACATAAGCTTTGGCCAATATCTAGTGAAGATCATGACCAAACTAATCACCATATACACGGTCTTATAGAGCAAAAAAGTCCATGGATTCCAATTTTGCTTTAATGGGCACAGCAAAAGTACCTTGAATATATTGGATGCCATGTGAAATTTTGTGATAGTGTGATAATCGCCATTGCATATTCCCACTAGATAATGCTATGTAGGGTAATTTATTCAATCTATGAACAACATAGAATGATATGAATTACAACAAGACACAAATGTTATATGTTTGTTTTAAGGAAACGAAACTAAAATAGATCTAATGGTCTTGAAAAACTAGTGCGATATTTGACATTATTGCTGCTTTATCCAACTGCTAATATGTGAAAACCTTTTATGTTAAGTCTCAGTCTAATTCCCTTATTAGAACTTTATAAGCGACTCTTAGTAGAGAATTATAACTCTTCCTAGGAGTAACCCTTACTTCAACTACTGATGACCTCACACACGTTGATCGTTATTGATTGCAAGAAAAATTAGTATAAACCCCTCTATAAGCACTTCTAAGTTCTTATTAGGAAAAAGTAAAAAGCCTCTCTTTAGGGTTTTCTCAATTCCCCTGGTTATCAATTTGATTCTCAGTTCCCAGTTCCCTCGAGAACCATCGGTTCCTAAAAAAATGGAACCGGACCAGGGTGCATTGGAACCTAGAACCGAATCAGTGATCGGTCCAGTTCTCTAATTCCCAATTCAATCCAAAAATTATGCTCACATCTAAATGCAAGCATGGGACCCTGATTGAAACATCAATCGTCAGATAAAAATTTATTTGTCAGTTTGTAAGCTTAAATTTCAGAAAGGAGAAATGTGGCCAAAACCAGCCAAAGTTTTTTTTTTTTTTTTTGGCCAAATTTAGATTATAAGAATATCGTCCATACACATAAACGGCCAGATTGAATTAGAGGAAGTTGAAAATAAGATTTAATATTTTGAAGGCTAAAAGAATGCTTCATGAAACAAAATTGATAGAAGAGTGGCCTAGTGATGTGCCATTTTAGAGGTCACTGGTCACGATATCAGTATGCCAAACCGAAACTATTGCCAGGATTAAGGTGATGGAAGCAATCTTGTTTTTCCAATGTTGATCTAAGAATTACTGGACTAAAGTTTTCTTTTAGTTAATCGAATGAATAGTTGGGATTTTGTGGGAAACAAAAACTCTTTTGGGATAGATATGTCATGGAATACCACTTTGAAATTTTTAATGATAGTGATCCTGAAAATAAAGAGAATTATCTTCCGCAAGAGTCAAGATACTTGTCTCATAATCTATTTTACTTTGTTATATTAAATCTGCCCCAAACAAATAATTTACAGCAAAAGCTAATTTTATGCCTAAGGACTTGATATGCTTACCAGATAATTGTGGTTTAGGAACCCCTTCTTCCTCCCACTTAGGGAAATATTTCCCTCTTTTCTGACGTCAGAAGAAATCCGACCTGCCGAGAAGCAAAACATAGTAGGTACTCAACTGAAGTGGCTACTAACTGGTTGAAATACGTATCTCTTGGTGTATACGTACTTATGTAGTCAATGTAATTATACACCTAAGATATGAAATGCTTAAGTCATAATTACCTCTCTCTATCTACACTATTCTTGTTCCGTATCAACTAAAAGCAACCAAATAATCCCTTTAAATTGAAGTTGTCTTGTCTAGCCTCGAGATGAAGTGGACGGGTTGACCCCAAATTCAGGAAAGTTCTGAGCCATGATTCCTAAAGGCCCTTTCATAAAGCGTAATTCCTTTCAAAATGCGTGAACTTTGCCTTGAATCTCAATGTTGATTCAATTTCTCCTCTCATAGAAAAATGTTGGCTTTGGATCAAAGCCCTGATCCATATATTTTATCTCATAAAAAGACATTAATTTCAAATTGTGGCCTAATTTTAGTCCAAATTGTGGCGTAATTTTAGTCCAAATTTTTTCCATCCCATAATAAAATACCAATTTCATTTGGCACCCACATCTGACCCTCATTAAGATTCTGCCAAGTACACGCAGGTCGAATCTTGGACAACATCATTGGATGAAAACTACTGGATTTCGGTACCATTGGTTTGTGGTTTTCTTATGAAATAAAAAAAAAATTGGGCCATAATAAGAACATGACAAAAAATCGAGGTTAGTTCTCTAGAAAAACCCGTTATTATGGCCCAAACTTCTTTTATATGAAAAAAGAAGAAGAAAAAAATCATAAAATTTCACTATAATTCCAAATTTGCGCCCGCGTTCAAGAAAAGTAATTATTTCCTTAGAAATTTTCAATACCAGAGCTAGTTAGAAGTTTACAATCAGAACTCAAATCTTCTTAAACATCCTCACCTTCAGATGAATGACAAGAACCTCCCATTATTGATGACATAGAGAAAAAAAATTAGTGGCAATTTTGGGATGTGAAAGTTAGAAATTTTTTAAGGTGGAGGCAAAATTAGGATGTAAATATAAAGTTGGAGATTTCTTAGGGGAGCAATGATTTTTAAGAGGATTAGATCATGAAAAAAAAAAAAAAAAAAATCCCAACCTTCTTATTCATCATTACAGCCACCTTGCTTGTCTTAGCCTTCAAGAATCTCTCGATTTGATGAAGTGGCACTCCTTTCTCATACATACGACTCGAATAGTAAATAAAGTAGCTGATGCTTCATACATGTGTCTTGTGTCTATCTTTGATTTTTTTTTTTTTTTTTTGTATTTTTAAACTCATATTCTAATTTTTACTCTTAGACTTTTATCCTGCATCCTTACAAGGCGTGAAAGTCGAAACTCATATATGAAACTAAATCGTTTTCATCCCAACTCTCTTGAAAAGGTGGAGATTCGAACTCCCCACCTCCCCTTGCCCATGTGGGAAGGGTGGCCAATGGTTGCATCTGTCTTTGACTTGGTTGTAGGTTTTTCAATAATTTGAACATTAACATAAATCATGAACATCTTCTTACCAAAAAACAAAAACATAAATCACGAACATCTTACAAATTAACAGAACATGTCCCTTAGAAAGGGCATACAACTAATTAAAATCCTAAATTATGACCACTATTAAATCAATACTCAAAGACCCTTTTTTGTCACCAAAACCCTCAAGCTTGCATGGGTGTAACAAAAAAACGCTATGTTATCATCACATGGTATCATTAATGTGGTCTCACTGATCAAATCAAGAGTTTCCTTTTTCTTTTAAAACCATGGTGAACAAGATAGAGTTACTCTATGGTCCTCCGCCAGTGGAATTCGAATCCCACTTTCAGTGCACCATATATGGAAACTCCCAAGTGATATTGATATAGTTACCGGAAATTTAAGAGTTGTATCTTCTTAATTTTTTTTCGTTAGCTAATTTTATTCTTTTCTTCTAATGACATAATTTCAATTATATATTATAATTCAAGAAAGGAAAAAGAATAACATCAATATAAATGAGAGACAAAATCGTTGTAGAGCATGTTTGCGCCTCAATGTCAAAGGATTTTGATAGCAAGCCAAATGAAATGATATAACTATGAAGAGTTACACTTAAATACTATTCAGCTTTTTTTTTTGTAAGAATTTTATTATGCCATAGAATTTATATCAAGTGAATTTATTAGTTACAAAAATAATTATATCATCACTATTTTACTTCTATAAGCCGTATCTTTTTTTTTTATTATTTTATGTAATTCTATTTCTAATCTTTAAATAAAGTGAGTTTAACTATACATAATAGATATCGAAAGAGAATAGCATCAATATACATGGGAGACCCAATTCATATGAGAATAAACAGTTTCTTGCACTTTCGTTTCTACACTACTAGATTTGGCTATGGAAAGGGGTAATCATCGTAGCCTCTTGCAATTTTTTCGGTGCTATTAATGATTTTGGTGACTATATTAAGTTGCTATATTTTCCATATATGGGGAATGCTTGTTGTCTTGATCTTTCGGTAAAAGTATCGGGATCCATAGGAGTTTCCTACATAGAGCTTCAAAGGTGGAATTCTGATTTCACTGACGGTGGACTGTTTAATAGCTCAAATAAAAATGCAATCCAACAAGGCTAAGTAAATGGATATATTGTTGCAAGAAAATGCTCCGAAATGAGGAGGTTGGCAGAGAGAAGCGGAGAAACCTGCCAATGAGTCGAGGAAAGTGGATTTTCCGGAGCCGGAAGGACCCATGACGGCCAAGATCCGACCCATCTGAGCGTACCCACTGAGCTGGTTTAGCAGTTTCCTCTTGGAACCAGCGGGGACCGACACCGTCAAGTCGTTCCACACCAGGTAGGACGCGGACGATTGCCCGTTGATGCAGTTGCTCTCTTTCTCTGCAAAGTCATTATTTATCACATCCTTCCTCGCCTCCATCATTTTCATCTCTCGCTCTCTCTCTCTCTCTCGGTGGTCTCGTTTTCTAGCTCCCAGCCAAGTACAACTGCGAGTGCTGGTCAGTGGGGATTATAATGGATCTGTAGTGCAAGTGGGAAAGGCCTATGAGGATGGATACCAATTATATAGGAATGGGCGGGGGCCTGAGATATGACATGCTTATGTGGTGCCAGATGGTGACAGATTGAGATGAGTTGGCCGTTGGGTGTTTCAATCGAACGCTGGTTTGATCCCTCTCTCCCACTCCATGCTCTTTCCTTTTCAAGGGTTTTTGTCATTTTGATGCAGGGCTTCATACGTAGATTTGAATCTCTTGGATCTTGACGGGGTTGTTTGTGTATACCAAGTTTGATTTCCATTTGAAGATGCAATGATAAGAAAAGTAAAAGAAGCATCGATAACCTAGCTATTTTTAACCTTTAGCCCACGGAGCAACCCAAGCGCGATCAAGAGGCTGCAAGAACTTACTCCTTAGACTCGTCCAACATGATCAATTCAACTGCACAAGCCTGGAGAGACCTAATCCATCTGAGGCGCCATACTTCAGAAAGAGGAGGAGAAGAAGAAGACATATTTTCACATATTTACTTTATTATGATCGATTTGTTGATCATTTTGTTTTATTTCGCTGGTTTGACGAACGTTTGCCTGCACACACTCGGTACTCGATCACGCAAACACGTACACTAGTGGCTTTTCACTGAGAAAGAACAAAGAAAGCGGTTTGTGTTATTTACCAAAAAAAAAAGAAAAAAAGAAAAAAGAAAGCGGTTTGTGTCAGCTTGGCTTCATTCTCTGCAGTCTCCAACGTGGGTATGGCGATTGCTCATAACCCCTACATGTTTATTTACGGGCACTGTGGCAGCTGACTTTTAGTCTTGGATCTCTGTAACCACACACACACATACACACACACACTCACTCTCTCTCTCTCTCTCTCTCTCTCTCTTCACGTGATGTTTTAGCATCCGTCTCTTTCGCCTCAAGAAAGTTGAGTAAAATGTGTGTATCTAATCTAATAATAAATAAACCACTGGGATTCGCTCCAGTGGCCATCTTTTCAATATGGAAGGGAGAGGTGAGGGAGTGAAGGGTTCAAATCCCCACCTTTTCAGGGGAGATGAGGTGGAGATGTGTAAGTTTCGGGAGTGAGTTTCGACTTCCACAATCTGCAAGAGGCAGAGCAAAAGTTTAAGCATAAGTGTTAAAGTAGGAATAGAGTAGGATTGACAAAAAAAAAAATCTAATAATAAATGGGGAGGTGGGGGTAGATAGCGACGCATTTGATCACAAAATTCTATCACCGTTCTTCATTAATCACAACAAAGCAAAAGTTTACTTACCCTACTGACATTGACATAAATCAAACTAACATAATATAATTTCTGTGTTTTACTAATTTAATTCCCGTTAAGATGTATCGACACATATTTTCATTACTGTTGACACCAAAAAATGACCAAATTTTTATTATTATCAACAAGATAGACTAGTCAATGATGTTGGAATGTGCTCTCGATTGTGACGATGTCAGCATCCATGTCAATGATTGAGTGGATGATGTCTTTTAAGCGGGAGTGGCACACCTGAGTGGATCTGCCATATATTCCACCAAGTGGAATCAGTATACGTAGAAAATGGAACAGCCCACATAGAAAAAAGGATCAAAAGGAATGGAACCTTGAAGGGGATCTGGGTCAAATCCTGGCCAGCACAGTTAGTGATTCTAAAAGAGTGGACGACCCAATCCAAATTGAAAGATTGCTCGGACTTTCTCAGTGCAAACCCTCTCTCAAAGCTGCCCCATCAATTTGAATTACATTAATCCCTGCCTTCTCAAGATCCTTGACTTTGGGCCAAGTTGAAAGATTGCTCAGACTTTCTCAGTGCAAACCCTCTCTCAAAGCTTCCCCATCAATTTGAATTACATTAATCCCCGCCTTCTCAAGATCCTTGACTTCGTCCTTGATGGCCAAGGCAACTTGATAGCAAGTTTCGGACCCGTGAAATAAATATATATCATTCTAATCCCAAAAGGAGAAATAAAAATTATGCTCTCTCATCGATCCAATGAACACATGAAGTTCATGTTCTTTCATACCTGGTTGGTCAATTCGGACAAAGGACTAGTTGAGAATGGTCATGGGACCTATGAACATTCCCTTCATCAGGTATGCGGTCATTTCAGAACAAGGCACAAATGAAGATCAAAGGGAGAAGTTGTTCTTAGAATGCTTTGTGGTGGCTACTCTTTTACAACACACCCCTTACACATCTTACATAATAGCAGAACACTAAATTACAATAGAGACGAAGATAAACATGGCACACGAGATCTTCAACACACCTCCTGTTAACATTAAAGTGAAATTACAAAAGTCAACAAAGCTAAAAGGAAAACACACAAGCATTAAATAATAGCAACGGCGCCTGCAAGACAAATCTCTGCAATAGCAACGATCCACTCCATTTTTCATGGCATGCATACATGTGCATGCATTAATGGGCCTTCATGGACCCTTCTTCCCTCTATATTTGATCCATGCAATGAATGAAAGAGGACAAACGAAGCCCACAATTTTTACTGGCCAATTTTTCTTGCGACTCCTACCTCGCTTCAATTATGTTCTCCCTTTTCTTTTGACTTTCTTATTCGGCTGACAATCTTACATGAAAGCCGTGCGCAATCTTCTTCCTCTTCTTCTCACACCAAATCTAGAGTTCAATAACCAACTTACTCAAATCTTCAACAATCATTTTTATATTATTCTAACAGATAAGAGTCGGGTTTGTTAAAAATAGAAACCATTGATAAAACAAAATAATTCATGATTTGAAAGGATCGATAAATTGCCAATAAAGTCATTGACAACAAAACTTGAAAATTATCAACAAAAGAAGATTTGAGAAGTTGATTGACAAAATTATCAACAAGAAGCGATCAACACTAAAATGTATCTACTTAGGTATTTTTAGACAAAAAAATGGTTAGAGAATGGTATTGTCAGTTCCTACAAAGCAACGGAGCTCTCCCGACCATACATTTCAAGCTTGAGATTTTGGGAATCGGAATATTAGATTGACAAAATCAATTGCCAAAAAATGGGCTTGTTGTAAAGCCACATATATCCCACATGCTATGTATTCCTCCATACAATTTATCAGATTATTGCTCTGATCAAAGAAAAGTTTCTCTTCCACTGAACCCTAGCGAGAACGAAGGCACTTAATGAATTTCCAGAGTGCAGTCTGTACCAAAGAAGTAGATTGGACGACGGATAGGGAGCGACCGCAAGCTTCGATAGCGAGGGTGAGGGATAACTCTGACACAAAGGCGTTGGCTTCGGCGAGAGTCCATTGTAGCATCGTCTCCGCTGTCGCCACCTCTCCTTCCTGATCACATCATTCATTACCACCCAACAGCCTTGCCCTCCCTCCATTTGAACCCAGCCCCACCATCATTTCGCCATCCTCCATATGCACGGCGCCTACAGCTGCCATTGCCAGCACCACTATTTATCCATGTCCAGTTCCTCTCTTCTGCTTTGCCTCTGTTTTTCATTTGTCTTTAATTTGTTATCATTTAATGCTAAGTTTGGAATTGAGTGATAAGAGGGGATTTCATCAATTTGATAAAATGAAAATTTAACAAAAACTTAGTTGACATCATACAAGCTCAAAATTTGTATGGTCAATTTTACAGTAGGGCGATTCTACAGCAATGACATTTTTGGCAATAAATTTGTCAATTTGATATTCCGATCCCAAAATCTTACACTTGAGGATGTGTAGTGAGGAGGGCTCCGTCACTTCATGGAAAGTGATGGTACCGTTCTCTAAGCATAGCCCTATTAGATAATATGACATTTCTCATAGCCGCAGATTGGGTCAGGAAGTTATTTGTTTATTAAGGACAACTAACGTCCTTTTTGACCTTTCAATTTTGTTCCGTAACTCGTCTTCTATATTAGGAAGATTCTTGTTTATTAAGGACAACTAGTGTCCTTTTCACCCTTTTCATCTTGTTCCACGACTCCTCTTGTACATCAGGAAGTTATTTGTTTATTAAGGACAATTAATGTCCTTTTCGACCTTTGGATTTTGTTCCGCAACTCCCCTCATGTATCTTCCTAAAGGTCTTGAGGAGACGCTTAGTCTTAGTATGATCTTTTTGCCTAATATCTAAGCGTGAATATCTAATTAGGTAAGTAAACAATGCTGGGAAAGATTTGAATTGAGGACCTCTAACTCTGATATAACGAGAAAATTTGTAAAACCACTATCAAATATTTTAAAAACTTAAATTATTCCTTGAAGACGTGATTTTATATTTAATTATTTAAAAGCTTAAATTATTACATGAAGACGTGATTTTATATTTAATTACTCTAACATGTGCGAGTCATAATTGGACTAGAAGAGCAGCAATCATCATCGCAAAACCCAACCAGCGAATTCCTGTGCATTCAATCTCACCAACTAATTTCAAATGGACAGCCAAGTTTCATTAAACAAATTTCTGTAAGTTCCATATTGAACAAAAAGTATCTCGACTATTCACTCATATGAGTCTTCGTGGGTGGTGGCAAAGGGGCGATTGGCGGTGGTACGGTGGTGGTGGTCAGTGTGATCGGGTGTATGAGCTGAAGAGTAAAGGAAGGGCTTTCTTCCTCTGTACATCCCAGCACAACTCTCAAATTTCAGACTGAGAGATCTCAAGACTTCATGGGCCTCTCCTCCCAAGCGGGATTAAATCCCGCTTTGAGACGAAGGATTATGTTCTCCACCCATGATTTTACGTAAAAAAGTAGTTGATGGACGTAATTGAACTATATGGAAAAGTTTCGGGACATATCGATTTCATGCCGCTCCACTCCCTTATAATAATATTAAGAAAATCCACGTGAAATGCCGTTATCGAAAGATATATTAAGTTTTGAAATTATTATAGCGTCATGTTTGTTATCGATTTATCAAATTACTCCAAAAGAGCTTGTCTACGGATCGCCATGTGATGATTAAGTGAGTCTTTCACATTAGTTTCAAGGGGCCAAGCTGGACGAGTACGAAGATGGTGGCATTAAATTGACACTAATGAAATCAGAGAAGGGGCATTCTAAGAAGCAGGAAATGCACAAGGATGGTCCTCCCCTGGGTATCCACATTCGTGATTGTAACCTATGCTGAGTTGATTGATGCACCACGATTGGGTCTTTCAAAATTAAAAAAAAAGAAAGGAAAAAAAAATAGAGATCGTGGATATAGTTTGCACTAAGCAAGCGGGAACACAAGAACCAAGGAAGCTGAATTACAAATGTGTGGAATAGAATTTTGACTATGGCGGAATTCGACTAATAATATAACCCTGATTTTGATATCATGTGAAATTTTGTGAAGTCACCGCGACTATAATAAATATATTTATATATTGAATTTATATTGTAAGATAAAATTAAATTCGGATATATAAGTAAAAATGGGATTAAATTTAAAAAAAAAAAAATTGTTGTTTTTTCTTATATTGAATTTATTATATTATAATTTTAAATATGTTCAATTTAAGAAATTTTTTATTTAAGAAAAATGACTTTCTTATTACAAATATTAGAAATCCCAATCAATTTAATCCCATGTTGTCCATGGGATAAATTTATCCGCTATATATCCCTCTTATATTCGATTTTATTTTGTTTTAAGCAAGTACCAAATGCATGATATAATAGAATCTATCATATCTTAAATTTAAAGTAGATCGCGGCTAAGATTTTGGTCCATGCAATGTTGCATGGACAAGCCCTTGTTAAATTTTTGTCCATGCACCTTATATTATTACTTATTTCATTCACAAACTAAATCTTCCATCTACATTTTAGGACAAGTTTCCTTTTATTCACTCTAGAAGCTTTGGTATCTTCACGCTTGCCATTAAAATTTCCCACTCCTTCATGCAAAATTTGCATCTAAGGAATGTTGATATCCCATGAAACAAATCTTGTCACCTAATCTCAAAGTGGTGCTATCATTGCATTTTGGGGGGAAAATTACCAAAAAAACACTTAAACCCATTCCAATTATGTCAATTCAATCCTACAACTTTCTATTTTGACCAAATGAGTTCTAAATCTTTCGCATGTGTGCCGTTTTAATCCATCCGACCAAATTTGGCTTGCTGGCCCTAATGAGGCATGACCGATGCAGACATGGCACAACTGGTACTGATATAGATAATTTAAAAAACATTTTAATATTTTTCAAAAAATTTTATTATTTTTTTCTTTATTATTTTTAACTCTTCCTTCTTCCTCCGGTTAGTATGTTGTCCCTTTTCTTTTGACTTTCTTCTTCGCCTGACAATCTTACATGAACAAACTTACTCAAATCTTCAACAATCATTTTTATATTATTCTAACAGATAAGAGTGGGGTTTGTTGAAAGTAGAAGTCATTGATAAAACAAAATAGTTCACGATTTGAAAGGATCGATAAATTGCCAATGAAGTCATTGACAACAGAACTTGAAAATTATCAACAAAGGAAGATTTGAGAAGTTGATTGACAAAATTATCAACAAGAAGCGATCAACACGAAATGTATCTACTTAGGTATTTTTAGGCACAAAAATGGTTAGAGAATGGTATTGTCAGTTCCTGCAAAGTAACGGAGCTCTCCCGATCATACATTTCAAGGGTGAGATTTTGGGAATCAGAATATCAAATTGACAGAATCAATTGCCAAAAATGGGCTTGTTGTAAAGCCACATATATCCCACATGCTATGTATTCCTCCATACAATTTCTCAGATTATTGCTGCGATCAAAGAAAAGTTTCTCTTCCACTGAATCCTAGTGAGAACGAAGGCACTTGATGAATTTCCATAGTGTAGTCTATACCAGAGAAGGAGATTGGACGACGGATAGGGAGCGACCGCAAGCTTCGATAGCGAGGGTAAGGGATAACTCTGACACAAAGGCGTTGGCTTTGGCGAGAGTCGGTTGTAGCATCGTCTCCGCTGTCGCCACCTCTCCTTCCTCATCGCAACATCCATCGCCACCCAACAGCCTTGCCCTCGCTACATTTGAACCCAACCCCACCACCATTTCGCCGTCCTCCATATGCACGGCACCTACAGTTGCCATTGCCAGCACCACTATTTATCTATGGCCAATTCCTCTCTTCTGCTTTGCCTCTATTTTTCATTTGTCTTTAATTTTTTATCATTTAATACTAAGTTTGGAATTGAGTGATAAGAGGGGATTTCATCAATTTGATGAATTGAAAATTTAACAAAAATTTAGTTGACATCATACAAGCTTATAGGGCGATTCTACGGCAATAACATTTTTGACAATAAATTTGTCAACTTGATATTCCGATCCCAAAATCTTACACTTGAGGATGTGGGGTGAGGGGAGCTCCGTCACTTCATGGAAAGTGATGGTACCGTTCTCTAAGCATAGCCCTATTAGATAATATGACATTTCTCATAGCCACAGATTGGGTCGGGAAGTTATTTGTTTATTAAGGACAACTAACATC
This sequence comes from Eucalyptus erythrocorys, assembly GCA_014182555.1. Lineage (NCBI taxonomy): Eukaryota > Viridiplantae > Streptophyta > Magnoliopsida > Myrtales > Myrtaceae > Eucalyptus > Eucalyptus erythrocorys. The sequence goes on along the minus strand of CM024607.1, from coordinate 21,314,056 downwards.
CTTTTTGACCTTTCAATTTTGTTCCGTAACTCGTCTTCTATATTAGGAAGTTTCTTGTTTATTAAGGACAACTAGTGTCCTTTTCACCCTTTTCATTTTGTTCCACGACTCCTCTCGTACATCAGGAAGTTATTTGTTTATTAAGGATAATTAATGTCCTTTTCGACCTTTGGATTTTGTTCCACAACTCCCCTCATGCATCTTCCTAAAGGTCTTGAGGAGACGCTTAGTCTTAGTCTGATTTTTTTGCCTAATACCTAAGCGTGAAAATTTAATTAGGTAAGTAAACAATGCTGGGAAAGATTCGAATCGAGGACCTCTAGCTCTGATATAAAGAGAAAATTTGTAAAACCACTATCAACTATTTTAAAAGCTTAAACTATTATTTGAAGACGTGATTTTATATTTAATTACTCTAAAATGTGCGAGTCATAATTGGATTAGAAGAGCAGCAATTATCATCGCAAAACCCTATCGGCGAATTCCTGTGCATTCAATCTCACCAACTAATTTCGAAGGGACAGCCAAGTTTCATTAAACAAATTTCTGTAAGTTCCATATTGAACAAAAAGAATCTCGACTATTCACTCATATGAGTCTTCGTGGATGTTGGCAAAGGGGCGATTGGCGGTGGTACGGTGGTGGTGGTCAGTGTGATCGGGTGTATGAGCTGAAGAGTAAAGGAAGGGCTTTCTTCCTCTGTATATCCCAGCACAACTCTCAAATTTCAGACTGAGAGATCTCGCGACTTCATGGGCCTCTCCTTCGAAGCTAGATGAAATCCCACTTTGAGACGAAGGATTGGGTTCTCCACCCATGATTTTACATAAAAAAAGTAGTTGATGGACGTGATTGAATTATATGGAAAAGTTTTGGGACATATCGATTTCATCCCGCTCTACTCCCTTCTAATAATATTAAGGAAATCCACGTGAAATGTGGTTATCGAAAGATATATTAAGTTTTGAAATTATTATAGCATCATGTTTGTTATCGATTTATCGAATTACTCCAAAAGAGCTTGTCTACGGATCGCCATGTGATGATTACGTGAGTCTTTCACATTAGTTTCAAGGGGCCAAGCCGGACAACTACGAAGATGGTGGCATTAAATTGACACTAATGAAATCAGAGATGGGGCATTCTAAGAAGCAGGAAATGCACATGGATGGTCCTCCCCTGGGTATCTACATTCGTGATTGTAACCTATGCTGAGTTGATTGATGCACCACGATTGGGTCTTTCAAGATTCAAAAAGAAAAAAAAAAAAAAAAAAAAAAGAGATTGTGGATATAGTTTGCACTAAGCAAGCAGGAACAAAAGAACCAAGCAAGCCGAATTACAAACGTGTGGAATAGAATTTTGACTATGGCAGAATTTGACTAATAAGATAACACTGATTTTGATATTATGTGAAATTTTATGAAATCACTGCTGACTATAATAAATTTATTTATATATTGAATTTATATTGCAAGATAAAATTAAATTCGGATATATAAGTAAAAATGAGATTAAATTAAAAAAATCTGTTAAATTTTGGTCCATGCAGCTTATATTATTACTTATTTCATTCACGAACTAAATCTTCCATCTACATTTTAGGACAAGTTTCCTTTTATTCTGGAAAAGTTTCCTTTTATTCACTCTAGAAGCTTTGGTCAGTCGTCACGCTTGCCATTAAAATTTCCCACTCCTTCATGCAAAATTTGCATCTAAGGAATGTTGATATCCCATGAAACAAATCTTGTCACCTAATCTCAAAGTGGTGCTATCATCGTATTTTGGGGCGAAAATTACCAAAAAACACTTAAACCCTTTGCAATTATGTCAATTCAATCCTACAACTTTCTATTTTGGCCAAATGAGTTCTAAATCTTTCGCATTTGTGCCGTTTTAGTCCATTCGACCAAATTTGGCTTGCTCGCCCTGATGAGGCATGACCGATGCTGACATAGCATAACTGGTACCGATATAGATAATTTAATAAATAATTTAATATTTTTCAAAAAAATTATTATTTTTTCTTTATTATTTTTAACTCTTCCTTCTTCCTCCGGTTAGTAGCGGGATTGAGGCGACTAGCTAGAGGCATGGGCTGGTCGGCGAATTGATCGCTTTAAATACATGGGCGCATCAAGCCTAGGCCCATGTCTTTTATAGACAACTCAGCTCATTTTCATTGATTCTTCTCCTTTTATTTCATGTGAAGTCATGGCAATGGACTGAAGAAGCAAAAGAAGAAAAACGAGAAGCTCAACCATGAAGAAGGAAAGGGGGAAGAAGGGAAAAAAAAGTAAGAATTTCAGTGCTTGCAGACATCTTGACTAGCCGAATCAACTACGAATGATAATGCCTGGTAAGTATTTAAGTCGATTATTCATCTAATTGGAGTAACTTTGGAAGTTAGGTACAAATTAGCAAATTTTGAACTATGAGGTTTGATTAAACTTGATTTTAGAGTATGGTCTAGGGCATTGTGGAGTGGTGGGGCTTGACAAAAATCTATTTTGAAGTATGGTTTGTTTGGAATGGAATTTCGAAGTTTTGTGTTTGAGTTACGCGTGACAGATAATATGTGTAATGGCGAAAGACAAACGTACACCATAAACAAGCTTCTTTGTAGGGCTTTGAAGTCGATACGTTGATGGATGAACGTGGTCTAGTCAAGTCATTCGTTACAGTTGTGTATTACTTGATTTTTTAATTACGTTTTTCAATTAATTGATAGGAATGCGAGTGTGTCGGCTCAAGTAAGCACCGTCGGTTGGTTTTCAGCTTTTTGGACAATTTTTCGCTATTGATGGAGATGAAGTTGCAAGTGTGGAAGAATCCAACTTCAATAGTGGCCTCGAGTCTAAAAGGCGGCATGGTGAAGCAGCAGCAGCAGTAGGTGTGGCAGTGGGTGCAGGGGTGTCGTTAGAGGTAGGTTTTCGTTGAGTGGAGGCAAAGGTGTTGGGTTGAGTGGGGAGGTGAGTCCTGGCTAGTTGTGGGGGAGGAATGAGATCAAAACGTTATTTATAAGATCGAAAATCATTTCCAAGTGTGATCCAAATATCAAAAAAATGTCTTTAGTTACATGTCATCAAATAAAGAAAAACTAACAATTTTCCTTGAAAATGATTTTCCTTTATCATGGAGTTTTCCTAAAAAAATATGTACTCTAGATTTTTTTTTTGTTATTCAAATGATATTACGCCTTTAGAAAGAAGAAACCCAAATATTATTGAAACTACATTATAATGGTGAACAAGGAAATTGAGAATTACACTAGAAATGCAATGAAATATTGCAAATTCAAATTACAGAAGTCTAAAGGAAATTTTAGAAGCACTTAGCATGTGCATACTCAATGTTTCATCCATCCTCAGTAAACTTAGAGATTAGATGGTAGCATATGATTCTTTATCTAAGATAAGCACATATGATATATATGATGATAGTAACTCAAGTAGGTTGTATCTATGAGTTGGATGGATCGTTGGTTTGGATGTTGTGGAAATTTTTAACTCAAGATGAAGATGTCATCCGTTCGAATCTCACTAACCGCGTGTAAGTTGCTATGTGTCAAGACCATCTATATAGGCCAAACCCTGATCTGAATTGGCTCATGGGCCTTGTATGGTATTTTATGGCTTTCAATGATGGTGTCCATGTTAAGATTGAAAAGCTCAAATTTTTTCTTTTTTTAATATTGTGTATCGTCTGATTTTCCCTTTCTGGGAGTGTCTCGGGATGGAGTACTTTTTTTCATCCCAGAGAATTCCCCGGATCAACTGGTTATCAGCATGGGCCGAAGGGGCCAGAACCCAACCGGAGGGGCCGAAATGGAAGCGCGGAAGCAATTAGCCTCGCAGAGGTTGTTCTCAATTGGCAGACAGAAATTTCTCTTGCCCAAAGTAGTGTTCTCAAGCCCCACAGCGATATACTCAAATCAATTGAGTCCAAGCTATGCATTGCACAATCAGCGGATGCAAAAATAAGATCATATAGTCAACCAAACAGCAGTAGCCACTAATGAGATACTTCAAACTCTACAAAGATATGCTCAAAAGGATAGAAACCGGGGCCATCCGTCTGCTCCTGAGACTGAAAGACTGAAGAGACGAATGAAATCTCTTCCAGAAAAGTAGCTCGTTCCACCATTCTCCTCCTTGGAAGCATCATTTTTTTTCCTTCCTGGAGACAGCCAAGGACTAGTAGTTCTCCTCCTAAATGGTCCTCCATTTGTTGGCCCTGACAAAGGATAGCCCAGAATCTCGAAAACATTTTCTCACCCTCCCAAACAAATTTCGACACATGAGAAGAAGAGGCGATATTGCAGAAGAGAGAAAACCAAAGCAAAGGCTCAGGCGCACGGCCACAGCCCCTCTACTTTGCTGATGATTCCAAATCCTATCAAATCATCCTTAAGAGACCATCTCTGTAAGTCCTTGCAAGCCGTCACTGCCGCCCCGCACTCAACAAATCCCATTGAAGAATCGAGTTTGGAAGCTGACGATGGTTATGAGAAGATGTTCCAGACAGCTCCTCTGAGTCCACCATCCTTAACCCTATTGAGAAACCACTAGCGGCAAATTTCAGGATGCTCGTGGATCTGACACTGATGAAGATATGGGATCCACAACTTCTAAGCTAGGTGCAATAGGGTGAAATAAGAGGCAATCCCATATTTGCGGGTCCTATATAATTGCGTTGGTTGACAATATTAAAATAACCCTCCATGACTCGACATTAATCTGATTAAACGTGCATAGAAGATGACGTTTTGCCTAAGTCTCGTGCACGACCTCAACCATGGAATCATTAGTATTTTATCTGAGTCTAAACTTTTGTTTTATGTGCCAAGATTTTTCTGCGGTTGGTGTCTAGATTTATAACATGGAACGGAGATAAAAGAGGCCATGTTAGGCCAAAGCAAGTCAAAGTATAAAACCCTCACGCTCCGAATCCAAATTCGATCAAATCTATTTCGGATAAGTCAAGGAAAATGGGTGAAACACTTGTCAACATCAACAGACTTAGATATGCTAATTCACAAGCACCTATTAATGAATGGGATAGACTATGCTGCCAAATATTTCAGTTTCCACGATCGTACATTTCAATTGTTGTCCCAAAAAATCCTAAGACATTTTTATTTCGTCTATCTAAATTAGATTCCAACTCGGCATAAATGATATTGTTGTTTTGTAACCACTTTAATAGGACAATTTTATTCCATTATTTATATTTAACATATATGATACCACCAACAGCGTGCAAATAATATTGGGTCTAGGTCCAAAGATTTGATCTTAACCGATTTGTAGGACTGGAAGGGTATTTCATTGGTCTCCACATTATTGGGTCTCCACAGCCATAACCCTAAATGAGTTAATGAAGTTTCTAAGAATAATGGAATTTGGACTCCACCATCAATAAATTGTATAATAACCTAAATCTAAGATATGGTCATAGCAAAATTGTTGCGACCTATCCTCGGATGGACCGCTAAGAATTTGGCTAATGGATTGTTAAGTTCAAATCTAGCTTGAACTCTCTCAAGCTTATACTAATTCGCAACTTATGTTTTGAGTTTTTAACATACAAATCATGACATTAATCAATTTAAGGTGGATCGATTAGATCCCGAGTAAAATACCAGGAGGATTACTTAATCAATTTAAGGTGGATCGATTAGATCCCAAGTAAAATACTAGGAGGATTACTTACTTTGAACCGGATAATCTAAAGTCGAAACTTAATTACACTAGTTAGCCAACTAATGTCCTTTTGGTACTTATTCTTGTTCAATCACCAAATAAAGTATTCATGCAGCGTTCATGAGTCCAAGAAATGTATTCTTAACAAGGCTAAGGCAATAGATTATAAAAAGTGCACAACCAAAATAATGGAAATATGCAAATAACAATATGATAAAGCAAAATCTATTTATCAGGGATTTTCACATATTTTAAGAGACAACTACTCAAAAACTAATTATTAAGCTTTATCCTAACTTAAAATATATTTTAAAAAAATCGGAAATTTTTTAATTTTTTAATTTTAAAAACCTTTTAAATAATAATAATTTTTATTCCAAAGATGCGTACTCGGGTAGGGCCTTAGAGCCCGGTCAGGATGTGGACTACCGTGGGCCTTCGGGTCAGGCTCTGAATAAAAGCCTAAAGAAAGGGATGGGCTCAATAATTGAAGTGCAATGCGGCCACAACCAGGACAAATTCCAAGTCCACTCAGCCAAATTAAACCCAAACTCAACGAGCCAAACTAAGCTCACCATTATCAACGTCGAATCACACTCAAACTCTCCACATTAAAACAAGCCCAGATTCCTCAAACCTAACGCAACCAAGGAATGCTCATGGACTTGTTGAAAACGGTAGCCTGGTTCGGCGAGCTCAATTAGGCCACAAAATCATAACGACGAGGGAAAAAAATAGGTTGTCGGTGGTGCTCCCTAACCGGCTCAGGGGTGGTGAATGCGGGTGAGCTCGATAGATCGGACAATGTCTGGTCGCCTCGCGAGCCCACGAGCCAAAATCCTTGGGAACTCGATGCAACGCACCCGAAAGAAGAACCAACAAGATTCGAACCAAGACCTACTGTGGCTTCAGCTTGGGAAGAAGGCTAACATTGGTAGGTTGTCAGCTAGGTTTTGAGTGTGTCTGTCGCCGGAGGACACTCACTCGATTTCTCACCGCGGACCTTTTTTCCTCTCTTCTCTCTGTGTTTTTTTTTTCCTTCTGTCCTAAACCTCTCCGAACTCCCCGATTAGCATCCAAAGGCCTCCTTTTATAGGCTCTCGACCTGCGAAAGAGTCCAATCAGTGGAGACCCTTCACCCTCTAGTCTCTCGCACGCTGGCCAGTCCTTAGGCTACCCCGGCGGTCCCTTCTCCTCCTCTGTGCTCTAGCGTTAACTTGTGCTTTGCCGTGTAATTTAGTGGATTTTTTTTTTTAGAGGCTACATATTAATCCATGATTTTCAATATAACTTAACTTTAAGTCAACAACCAAAATTTTGTTGTCGACCGCCAAAATTAGATCAATGAAAAAGACTATTGTCATTGGAAGAACAATATGAAAAGAGACATTGGATAAACCAACAATATGAAAAAGGTTATTACGCAAGAAGAGATGGACAAAAGCTTAACAACTCAATTCTAAATGGATATCCCCACAATCAAGGAAGACTTGGGGTCGTCTCTCTCTCACTCTCACACATTACTCTCACATCTGAACATACAAGAGCAAAGTGTCTTTGTCTGTCCTCTCTTTTTCGTGAAGACCACTCACTTTACGATCACATTTCTCTCTCCCTACAATTAAGGAAGACTTGGGGTTGTCTCTCTCTCACTCTCACACATCACTCTCACATCCAGACATAAAAGAGCAAAAAGTCTTTGTTTGTTCTCTCTTTTTCGTGAAGACCATTCTAACAATCACATTTCTCTCTCTCTCTCTCTCTCTCTCTCTCTCTCTTTTTGAAGACCTCGTGAAGATCACTCTAACGATCACATTTCTCTCTCTCTCTTTTTTTCGTGAAGACCACTCTAACAATCTCTCTCTCTCTCTCTCTCTCTCTCTCTCTGTCTCTTTTGTGAAGACCTCGTGAAGACCACTCTAACAATCACATTCTCTCTCTCTCTCTCTCTCTTTTCGTGAAAACCACTCACTTAACAATCACATCTTTCTCTCTGTCACGACCTAATCTCGGGGTAACCATTTCAGGTTTGGCTAATGAATTACTAAACCTAAACTTAGCTCTGACTCTCCTAAACCTATATCAACTCACGACTTAAGTTCAAGTTCTGAACATGCAAATGATTTTTCAATTTGGAGTCGCCACTAATCTATTTTTGGTGAGTCGATTAAAAATCAAAATAAAGTAACGAGAGATTTACTTTACTATGAATTAGAGATTGGGAATTCAAGAATTGATCACGCTAGATTTCTTTAACGCCATTTTGGTACATTTCTATTTTATTTCGAAAAAAAATGTTTTGCAGATAACTTGAATTGATTTTAATTTATTTTCCTAACGTGTGAAGTGACCATGTGGATGCACAAACCATCAATTTAACACCCAAATAAAGTAATAAATAAATTATAGGACTTACATCATGGCAACGAAAGCATTTGCGATATTGGATTATAATTCACATTAATAGTCCTAGATATGATTTTTAATTAATACGCAATCACTTAATTTTTGTTTTCACTTATTTAATGAGAACCATGCTTTATGTAGTGCATGCTACCAATAAAGTGATATAACATAACAATATGACCTAAACTATATGACATAAGTATAATATTTTTTGTGTTAATAAATATGCAATCTATCTTAGAGAATGAAATTGATTTATTCTAAGACAATTTTTTTGATTACATGAAATTCAAAATTAGAAAATTGCAAAAATTATCTATCTAGATTAAGATATCAAGCAACTTATATTAGGAATTAGATTATGTCAAATCCTAATTTAAACTAGAATGTTATCTTAACTTAGTAATTCCTAACCTAAAATGCAATTTATATGGGAAAAATTATCTAAACTTATAGTAAATTAGAAATGTTATTTAGAATTAAATTAAACGTGCAATCTCATCCTAATATGCAATGACTAGATGACGTGCAAAGAATGCCATAACTCTATTTTTTTCTTCTTCTTTTTTATGAAATTCGAAATTAAAATTGTCAAATAATTAAACATGCAATTTAAATTAATGAAATGAAAATCTAACACCGTAAATTAATGTTTTTGGTATTTTTATTTAAGAAATTCGAAATAAATAAATTTCCTATTCTTAACATGCAAAATAATCCTAAATCAAGTAATATTCCAACAAGAACCTAATCTAAATATATTTTTGAATTTTTTTCTTTTACGGGAGCAATCAAATAAAGGCATCAAGAACAGTACGGTAACAAATCAAGCAAGATATCATACATATCCATTTAATTTTAGAAATAAATTGATGAATCATATCTCATGCATAATATCGGATTAGTTAATTTTTAAATATTTCGAGTGTGAGATTGGATTGACGATTTTTTCATGCGATTGCGAGTCGTATTTCGAGCGTGAAATCGATGTCAATTATATGCATGTTGCGAAATTATGAAAATTTCACAATTTAGAAGGCTATTTGAATTGCGAATATCACGTCGGGGATTTCAATCATGCATCAGGGAATATTTCAAATAAATAAGGGTTAATATCCTGAAAAACCCTAAACTGGTACACACCGTGACAAATTTATCCCGAACTATTTTTTTGACCACCAAAATCTTTGACAAATTTACCCCAAACCGATACACTTGTGACAAATTTACCCTATGCTATTTTTATTAAATTTTAATTAAGTTAAATGACACGTGACAGTTGACCAAGAAACCAATTTGGGATTTTAAACTCCGTTTGTCACAATTTACAATTTTTGTGATTTTTTTGTTGTATTAATTTAATTTAGCGAATGGTATAATTGTTACAAATTGACCAGGTTTGGGGTTTTTTATGGTCAAATAAATTAATTTGGGGTAAATTTGTCATAAATATAAGTTTAGGTTTTTTATGGTCGATCGGGGATAAATTTGTCATAAGTGTACCAGGTTGGGATTTTTTTATGGTCAAAAAAAAATAATTTGAGGTAAATTTGTCACATATTTATCAGTTTAGGGTTTTTCAGGGTATTAACCCTTAATAAAGAAACAAAATTTTTGAAAACCCAAAAGTACAAGATTTTTACCTAATTTGAGTTTTGTTTTCCAAATCCGGCTTAGCGAACAGCAGCTCGTGGATCACGATGGAGGCTCGGCGTGGTTCGAGGACGGGTTGCTGTGGTGGCGGGCAGCTGAGAGTGGTGGGTCACCGTCGGTTGGAGCTCCGGCGAGGGGGCAGCAGACGCGCGGCGAGGGGGGGAGCCGGAGTCGCTGGGGCTGCAGAGTGCAAGGTGGACGGGCGGCAGTAGCTGGAGGAGCTAGGCGGACTCGAGCTGCTAGTGGTTGTTGCGACGGCGAGCAGCGGCGTCGGGTAGAGGGAGGCACGGCAGCAAGGGCGACATCGACGGAGGCGTGCTGCTCTGGCGGACCGGCCACGCAGCTTTGGGTAGAAGCAGCGGCGGGCGCGGCGACGGGCGAGCGGGCGAAGGCGTCGGGGATGGTGGGCGGACTGACGGGCAGAGACAGCGTCGCAGCTTTGGAGGCGGTGGCGTGGCAAGGTGGACAGCCGGTGGAGCCCGACAGAGCGTGCTGCGGGCGTCGCGAGGGACGATCGGTGGTGGCTGGCGAGGTAGCGGCGGAGCGGCGGTGGCGGAGAGCAGTGGCGGAGGCGCGGTGGCCCACGCGGGGCAGTGCGGGCGTGGTGGCCGTTGCAGGCGCGGGGGGCAGCAGGTCGGTGGGACCTCACGAACAAGATGAACAGTTCTTCATTTTTTTTTTCTCTCTCTGCCTCACGTCCTCTCACGTCTCTCTCTCCTGTTCCCTGTACTTTCTTCAGCAAAAGCATGGCGCCTTTTGTTGACATTGACTTTTCCCTCAGCAGGCTTTTCTTCCTTTTTTTGTCTCTGTTTTTTCAAAGGAACGAAGGAAAAAAGAAAAAGCCCCCCAACGGAAAGAACTCTTTCTGTGCTGTTTTCTTTGACTCCAAAGAAACGAAGAAAGGCCCCCTTAACTCTCTGCACGCGACTCCTTTTATAGGTCAAGAATTTGATGTTCGTGGAATATTTTATTTTCAATTTTGTTTGTGCATAGTCCCCCAATATATATTGTCGAAATATATGCACTCACGCATAATATTCTTTTTTTTTTTTTTTTATTATTTTTAAATATTTCATTTGAAACATTCTTTCCTGCTAGAAAATATGCCCTTCAGGATATATTGCCTGAATATATAAAAATTTCCCGTCATATCATTGAGTATTGGAAAAATCAACGCTCATCGTCAATCCAATGCAAAAATGAAATAAAATAAAATAAATGCTTCTAAGATTATATATTATGCAATTTAATTCTAATATTTTGATTTATGGATTAAAAATTAATCTCTAATTTTTTAATGTGATGAATGACTAAACGGGTTGTCAAAATTTAGGTGTCAACTTTCTCTCTTTTTGGATTAAAGGTAAATCTGTGGTCCAAGAAAGTTCTTATGCAAGAAAAGTTGAACCAAAATTTACTCAATTCTAGATGAATATTCATATGTTTGAGGAAGACTTGAGGTCGTCAAATATACAAAAGCAAAAAGCCTTTATCAACTCTCCCTTTTTTTCGTACATAAATGCATGAAGTTAGATCGCTCACTTAACAATTATCTCTCTCTTGTTCCCTCGCTTAGCCAAGTTTTGTTTTCACAGACTTTGATTAAAGAACAGGAGATCTCTCTCTCTCTCTCTCTCTCTCTATGTGTGTGTCGAGCTCGAGACCGAAATGATGACGATTCTCTTCTCGACTCAATATCTCTTCTCTGTGCTTATCCTTCTCAGCATCACCACCTTAGTTGTTGCCGCCACTCTTTTGCCCCAAGACGAAGGTGAAAAAAAATAAACCCATCGATCTTTTATTGCTTTCATCGTATTGTTCTTTTACCTTTTGGGCTCCAACGTACACCAAGTTTCTTTTTTTTTTTTTTTTTTTTTTTTTTTCGGTGCTTGTTTTTCATACATATATTCAACCTCAAGCACACACAAATCTGACATTCTTTGTGCTTGTTTTGCATGATACATTGCTGTTCCTTTTGACTTATCAGCTCTTTTCTCTTTCAGTGGATGCGTTGAAAGAAATAGCAAAGATGTTAGGGAAATCGGATTGGGATTTCGACAGAGATCCATGCGGTGTGGAGGGTGGATGGGGTGGCTATTCTACAACTACCAACGCCATCACCTGCCAGAATTCCACCGACGCCCACAACAACACCATTTCCCACGTCTACAGCATGTCTCTTTCTCCCTCAATCTCATGAATTATACCATCGTGGATTCCTCGCTAGACTTTAATATTAATCAAGCAATTGCACACCAATCTTTTCTTTTTATAAGGTCGACTGGCTGCCAAACTGAATCTCTTTTCACCATATTAGTATTTCATAAAAAAAGAAACATTAGCCGATTTTTGGGTCGAAATGTAGCAACAATACATAATCACCTATCATATTAAAATTACTCATGAAGTAATTATGAGCATAATATTAATTGTTCACGGTATGATTATACAAATTTTTATAAGTCTAATCAATACAATCGCATATTATATGCTTAGCATTTAATTATATAAATTATATTTTTAGTGATTAATGGGAATGTCAAACTCAAAGATCATGATTAAATATCAAAGTGATGAGAGTTACATTCCCTTTAACTTTAATCGTAAGGGTAGTTTCAGAATTTTAATGCTATTCTCTCCTTATTACATAAGTTATTCATACTAATGCATGGTAGGGATGTAAGTTGAGTTTTGATGCGTGCTTTTCACCTCCCCCTTCCATTGGAAGCAATATATTCATTTGCTTTAAACAAAACCAATTTTTGAAGAATTTTTTTTTTAGGCAATATATTCATTTTTTGAAGAAGAATTTTTTCATTTAGAATCAATTGAGATTTATGTATACATATCAATAGATGTAAAATAAAGCCATTTTATAATGAGTTGCGAAAAATGAACTCTTCGAAGCAATCTCTTGCCGGCACCCTTCCACCTCGATTGTTCAGATTGCCCTTCCTCCAGATCTTGTAAGTACTCTCTTTCTCCATTTCCCCTTTCTCCATTTTCGATCTTCTTCTTCTTCTTCATCCTCTCTCTATAAACAGTGATGTCTCCCTCAACTACCCGAACGGCACAATTCCTAAAGAATGGGGCCTTACGAACTTGAGATACATGTATGCTCTCTCTCTCTCTCTCTCTCTCTCTCTCTCTCTCTCTCTCTCTCTCTCTCTCTCTCTCTCTCTCTCTCTCACGAGTGTATGTTCTATTGTTTGATTGGGGGAAACGCGATGATGTGGGTGCGGTTATGTAACTCGGAAACCGATTGACTGGTCCAATCCCCAAGGAGTTGGGGAACATATCCACACTTCGGGAATTTGTGAGTGACCACTCATCCCAATGCTCGCCTTTGGCCTCTTCGCTGTTTTAAATTCCATTTATGTTTCAAGATTTTAACTTTCATATTCCGCTCGAAACGTCGAAAACAATTGGCTTTCGGACCTCTTCCTCCGAGCTCGGGAGCTTGTCCCAGGTTATATCAATTGTGAGTCTCTTCATGCGAACTTCTGTGTTAGGCATCGAGTTTTTATTCGCTGATGATTTTGTATTTGGCGAGGGAATTTTATCCATTGGAGTGATCTGTTGAGAGATACAGCATTCAAGTTCTGTTAACCAATGTGTTGTCATGGATTTTTCTTGTTTCAGGTGGCTTACGTCAAATAATTTCACGGGGGAGCTGCCTCAAACATTTGTTAACTTCACGAAACTAGATGCCCTGTTAGTTTCCGGTATCCACAAACTCAGCTAATATTTAGCCATTTCTATTCTTTCTCCTTCATATGAATCATGTTGTTTAATGCCTTTGTAGGGGACTTGGTGATAATCAGTTCACAGGAAAGATACCCAATTTTATTCAGAACTTGACAAATCTCAGAAAACTGTAAGGCTTAATGCTTCTTCCCCTTTTAAGTTGGTTTCTATAGATGTACCCCCAAGACAATTCCAACTATGAATTGTATCATCGGGGTTATTCAAGGAAGTGGATTGCAAGGGCCGATTCCCCGGGATCGCACTTTTGGAGCATTTGATTGACTTGTCGGTATGGAATTTTGGCATTTCGATCGATCTCTCTTTCTTTAAGATGTTATCAATCAAATAAAGCTCCTATTTGATTTTGATATGCAGGATAATAAGTGACCTCGATGGACCCGAGTCTCGTGTTCCACAACTTAACAAGTATATATATTGAAATACTGTGAGATAGATGCTCCTTCACAGATAGTTTACTTTATGCAAAAGAGCCAAATCGTCTTAGCAATGTAACAATATCGGTGTTATTTTCTTATAGGATTCTGAGGAGCTGCAATCTCACTGGAGAGCTGCCTGGTTATCTAGCAAATCTGACAGATCTAAAACTATTGTGAGTAGAAAGCGGCTTTTCCCTTTGGCTATTCCAGGCGGAACAAATAATTTTACCCTGAAGGAGTGAAATTTCTACTAGTTTTTGGTTGACTATTGGTTGCAGTTAAAGAACCCGTTTAAGATGGCTTAAAGGTCCCTTACTGACTTCAATGGTGTTTTGATATTTTTTGTTGATATTGCTGAATTGTGAATGATGTGGCATTTAAATTCTTGGTGATTGTGGCCTCTGCTGTAGAATATACAGTTTTGCGCAGAAGTATATGGGTTTTTTCTCTCTATGAGAATTTGTGGAACTATTGTCAACTATTCTAAAAACTCAAGCTATTAGATGAAAGCGTGGTTTGTTATTTAAATATTCTAAAATTCTCTTTGTTATCACTTTTCCAGGAATAGAAACCACAAGAATTCTTACCTTGGTTGTGGTGCCCATTTCATCTAATTTACTTTTACTTTGATATGTTATCTTAACTTCTTAAGAGCATTAATGCAAAATGGAGGCTTCTAGTGGTTGATTGTCTGGAAACTTCCCTTTTGGTGGTTTACATTCTCGAATCTCATCCCTACAATATCTAGCTGGAGTTTTATGCTTGTTGTTGTACACTTGTCGACATAACATTCATAGTTCAAACGAGAGCATGGCTTCAAATGCATCTCTATACAAGTCAATTCTTCTTGTTCATGTGGTCATCTCTGTAAGATTTAATAAATGCTACTTTTAACAGCAACATTTTGCCATTCTGTCATGGCTTTGTTTGTCTCGTGAAAAATATTTTCCTAATTTTCCGGCGTTTGGTTTGCTTAGGAAAATGGGTTAACAGAAAGTGTTTTCCGAGTCAATGAAAGATCTATGTTTAAATTTAGGAAATGATTTCCTCTTTTGAAAAAGTCGGAAAACATTTTCCAAACTATGAGTTGGTATTGGTGCTTGGACCCGTAACTCTTTACTTCGACACGGGAACCCCAACGCTTGGTTCTTGGTCCTCGGCATTCAGGACTAGGTCTTCAGTGCCCGGGCCTAGTCCATCAAGGCTGGGCCTGAAGCCCTGGTGCCTAGGCCCAATTCCCCATTACTCGACCCCAAGTACATAAACGTAGTGCTTGGGTCTTTGACACTCAAGCTCTAGTCCCTAGCACTTAGGTTGAGTCCGTGAAGGCCGGGTGCAGGTCCTTGGTGCTCAAGTTTGGATCCTTAGTTAATGAAATGTTTGTTCTTATAAATTTTTTTTTTTTTTTTATCCCGTGGCCCATTGCCATAGCCAACAACCGGCCGAGGAAGAAGTTAAAGAAAAGGATTAAAAAAATAAATTAAAAATTTGAATTTTTTGGCAATTTTTTCCTAGAAAATCAAATTAAATTTTGCATACTAAACAATGGAAAATATTTTCTGGGTATTTTACAGTCAAGCACCGGAATATTTTCATTTTCCTAAAAAAATAACTTCATGGAAAACATTTTCTAAAAATTTTACATTTTCCACGAAACAAATGGAGCTTTAATTTTTTTTTCTGTCATTCTTGAATGACCAAATTTTTGTGGTTCTGCTGCGGCTTATCACATACTCTATTCCCTTTCCTGTTTTTTGAGATCCTCATTTTATTCTTTATTTTTTTATTCACTGAAGCTGATATTTCCTTCTCTAAGCACCCTAGTATTGAGTCGGCATCCCTTTATTCATAAATAATATATTGTGAAGGAGATATTTTCAACAAATTATGATTAGCTTTAGTTTTGGTCCTATTAGATTAGTGAAATCTCCCAATCTGAACTATAATATGGTGCATTCCTCGGGATGCACTCAATTTAGTGCCCAAATAGCATTTCTAGTTATATAAATTGAAATTTCCATTTTGTAAATTTGATTTACAGCAGTTTTGTATACTTATAGCATGTGACCAACTTGAAACTTGGATTTAGGCAATGAATGCCTCGGAGATGAATGTCTAGTAGAAAGCTTAGGCACTAGACGGTTTACTGTATGTCTAAACATCCGGAACCGGACTTTGTATGTTCATTGATGTTGTCTGTGTTTGTACAATCGTCGAAGTATGCTCAAAGAGTGTCCTGAGGGAGTCAGTAAAAAGTATCTTCTCAATATATATTCACATAAACTTGCTTTGCAGAGACCTCAGCTTCAACAAATTGAGTGGCAAAATCCCTAATTCCTACATCAGACTGGAAAAAGTAGAATATATGTAAGTACTTCGATGCTGAACTTAGGCTTCTTTTCGTTTTTTGTAGAAGAATCCAAAGTCTCAAGTTGTTCTAGTGGTCAAGCTACAGGCAACTTTTACCATAAAGTAGTTGAGCTATTGATAGAACTTAGACCATGATAACATATTCATTTTTTAACTCTCAAAGTCCTCAGGTCGTGAATGCTTATTACTTAACCATCCAAATTTTGTAATGAATTGGGTTAAGAATTTATTATTGTCAAGTAATTATTTTGGTGGGACTTTAACCATGGAGCAGGCGTAGATTGTTGATATTCTGTTGCTTAAAGAGCAGCCCTTTTGATCATTTCTTCGCATGATTCACAAGTTTCAAAAAATTATGTGTTTACGCTGGAAGTGTTAAATGGATCATTTTGTATGTTTCTGTACTCAATGCATGTCCTGTGTGCCTATTTTATGATGTATAGGAGATTAAATATAGCAAAAGTCCTTAGGCTCTCTACTTGGTTCTTTCCATAACAATTGCTCTAGAAGTTTGGTGAGTGCAGCTCTTAAGTGCTATTTAGAAGGTCTGTGGGGGACCCTGGTATCTTATCCCTAGTTTTGAGAATGATAAGAAACTGTAGTCCTAAGCTTCTTGGACTGTTTAACATTGGTTTTCATCTTTCTGCCCAACGATTGAAGCTTGAAAATCCGTCTTCCTTGATTATTTATTTTATGTCTTCGAAGGACAAAAACATTATCACGAGGAAATAGTTGATAAGCTAATTTGAAGGTACCCTTCACTAGTCCACCTTTGTGTACTACTATTATGGTAATCTTTCTCCAGGAGCTCCAAGTTTTGCAGGGATCAGGGTTTTCCTCTATCATTGATTTCCTTAATCTTTCATCTCCAGCTGAAAGCTCTATATTGTTATCACGACTTAAACTGATTTTTTTCTACACCACTAATAAACAAATGCTAATAATCAACTAAATAATGCGTTTTTGAGGTATAAGTCTTAAATAATTTTCAGTTAGAGTGTATAAAGTACATGAGGAGCTGACTCATTCAAATAATTTTGTTTAGGTATCTAACTGGAAACCAGTTGATTGGAGCGATCCCGATTGGATCCTGGAGAAAGGAAAAAATGTGTAAGCTTCATTTGCCTCGAAGAAAATATCTTGTTTAATCATGAATTTGCTTCTAGCTTTATCTAGCTAATCTTGCTCTGTACCAAGCAATTATGCATTCACATATTGCATCGTTATGGTTAGTAGCCTTTGGAGATAAATGGAAACATTATAAGTACCTTTCTCCTCATTAGGATCTGTTAATTGGATGGATGTATGTAACAAAAGAGGCTGAACTGTATGATATGCATGTAAGAATATAAAATGTATTTTCTTGGAAGTGCCTAGTTAGCTCCATTTTCCCCTATTCAAAAAGCCATGCCCAGCTGTAGATCATTTTCAGACCTATTGGAATGATTAAAGTTATGTTTGGAAAATTTTTACCTCCTATTAATCCTCTTTGAAAGTTTGTCTAACATATCACCTGCAGTATATGGTTAGTTGCTTGGGCTATTTCTTGCTGATAACAATATTTTTATGGGTTTGGTGTATTTGAGAAACTCTACAACCAAAATGAGTGTACCTAGGAGAAGTTGATATTATCTTATGGGTGTAGGAATGAAGCTCTTGTGAGGTAGTTTAAACAGATAAATGTGGTCTGGATAATTTCTTATTAGAAGATGCGACGTAGTAGTAGGTGGAATCACGTTCTATTAAAGCCTCTTTGCCTTAGACATCATGACTGTGGTACTGTTACTGAGTAAAAATGTTTTTGTACACCATAAATAGTTTTAAAGTCTCCGTTTACTTCAGTTAGTCTTTCTCCTTTTCATATTCTAAGATAAGATATTTTCAGTAGGAATAAAATATCAATTTCATCATCTTGTGATGTTTTCGCCTTTCATCTTGCTTTACCTGTCCATATTTTGCAACTTGTCTGCATTTTTGTACATACTAATCATTTGATGGAATTATTAAAAAAAAAAAAAAAAAAATCATTTGATGGAATGACTTTCAGTGTATTCTTCAAATTGATGAGATTTTGGAAATGGTTGACTGTTTCTCTGTGTAGTGATTTATCATACAACAACTTCACTGCCGGAGGTTTAGAATGTCGTGAAGGATCTGTGTATGTCCTACTTCCTTCATTCAGTCCAGGGCTCCCCTCAAATGTGCACTTATTGAGTAACTTATATCCTGTTTATGTATAATATTTCCATTTCTCTGCTGAATGTTGATTTTGTCTTTTCTCTACAGCAACTTGTTCGCAAGCTCCAAGGTTGAGAATGCGTATGTTTGCGATTAACTTTCAACGAGAGACTTGGATTTCCAAGGACCCGCATTTTTATTGTTTATGTACTTAGCACCGAACTTCATTAAGAATGATGATGATTATAACAGTAAAATCTTTGCTGACTTGCTCAGAACTTCATATTCCGCCACAAGTGGACTTGTCTCATGTTTGCAAAGTCAACGTTGTGCAAAAAGTAAGTTAATATGCTGCAGAGTCATTGTTGTATAAAAAGTAAATTGACGTGCTATATATCCTATGAAATTTTGTGGGACCGTAGCTAACTGTTCTAAAAGTTTAAGCTATTAGATGAAGTGTGGACATATTTAATTAGGGAGGTAAATGAGGCTTCAAAAGATCTGAACTCATGAAATCCAGCTCTAATACCATATGAGAGTTTATAAGATCACAACCAACTATTTTAAAAGCTTAAACTGTTAAATGAATGCGTGATTTTATATTTAAATTATTCTAACATATCCTATCATTCTCATCAGATTCTAATATTGCATCTTACTCTCTGTGTAATTTCTCATGATATTTATCTCCTTGTCAACTCTCCTCTTGCCTATTGTGTCAATCTTTGATGGTTGATGCATAATTACCCTAACAATTTCAAAAGCTACCTGCATGAAATAATGGGTTGCTCATAACTTGGGAGTTTCTATGTAATTTTTTAATGAGTGAATGCTAGCTTATTTAGTGTATCTGGAAAGTCCACTCCATATTAACAAATAGAAGAAGCTGAATTTTCTCTGTGGCTGCTTCTTTACTCCATCCAGGTCGGTATAACCTCTTCATAAATTGCGGTGGGAGCAAAGCAAAAGTAAGGGGCACCACATATGAAGATGACTCACACGTGGCTACACCTTCAAGCTTCTTCAGGAGTGATTACTGGGCCTACAGTAGCACTGGTGTCGTCTCCATTGACGGTATCCCTGCAGTTGGCAATGAAGTTAAAAACACATCCACACTGTCCATGAATAATGCCCAACTTTACATGGAAGCACGACGTTCTGCCATCTCTCTAACTTATTACGGTTTTTGTCTGATGGATGGGCCCTACAATGTAACCCTTCATTTTGCGGAGATAATGTTCACAGGCGACAAAAGTTATCAAAGCCTTGGAAGGAGAGCTTTTAATATTTATATACAGGTAGACTTGGAGCATTATGGAGTGCTGGTTCTAATATATAAAGCCCATAATGTGTTCAATATGTTATGGTTGGGAAGTTTATCCAAATATCTCGTACTTGCAAATCATGATTTTTTCACAATTTTTACATTCTATGGAGACTAAAAGTTTTACCTTGTTCTATTAATATATTGCTTACTCTTACCAAAAAAAAAAAGTTTTACCTTGTTCAGTGTGGAGACACTCAACTTGAATCAGATGAAATATTATTTCAGGGGAAATTGGTGTGGAAAGATTTCAACATTGAGATTGAAGCAGGTGGAGTTGGAAAGGAGGTCATGAGAAATTTTGCTGCCAATGTGACCAAGGGCACTCTGGAGATACGCTTCTATTGGGCTGGGAAAGGAACCACTGCTATACCTGACGGAGTCTATGGTCCTCTTATATCTGCTATCTCCGTCTACCCTGGTACACAGATGGATGCTTCCATGTTTCACTTGGTGCTTCTCTGTTCAGAAAGTTACTCATATTCACATTGAAAATAAAACCCATATTTTTCTTGCACCGAAGTCATCAATAGGCTATTCAGTTACTTGGTTTGGTTGCAAATGCCTACTGTTGGATTCAGGCCATTTGTATATGTCACTATAGATCAAGTCAATTACACGTAATAGCTGACCAGGGTCTATTATTATTCTCTTAGAGTCGAAAATTGGTTATAGGTTGCTTTGTGTTCTTTCTATCTGAGCGTGTTTTCTCTATGTATCTTTAATCCTTCCATTTGACCATGAAATGATAGCCTTGTCCACTTTTCCGCTATGGATTACGAGCACTGTGCCTGTATTATACAGTACAACCTTGAGAATGAAGAGTAGATTTTTTTTTTTTTTTTTCCTTTTCTTGTTCCCTTTGTATTTTGTTTTACATGTTCCATAGATGATATCTTCCCGTGCTCATTTATCTGATAGTTTCTGTGGAGTACTCTGGGCGGTTTTATGTCATCTTGATTCTCAATTATTGTGTTCTCCATCAATTTCTTTCTGTGTTCAACGAGAAGCTACACATATTTTTCTGCATTTACGTCTACCCCATTTAACTGAACAGTTTTGGTTAAATATTTGCAGGCTTTGATCCCCCAGCCAGCATATCTGCTGGCACAGTGGCTGGGATTCTGGCTGCTGTAGTTTTTGTCGCTTTCCTTATCCTGGTTATCCTTTGGTGGAGAGGATGCCTTGGACGTAAAGATAAAATGGCCCAAGGTAGTTGCTTACCTGGAATCTCCGCTATTTAGTGCACGTGTATTTGTCAAGAAATATGAGAATGCTATTCACTCTATGCACTCTGAATACATTTTCCCCCTTCTGTATTCTGGTGGAGAGGGAGGGTAGTCACATTGCTTCATTTATATTTCAGCTAAATCGCACAGTTGTCCTGGTGGGGGAAAGTGTAATGACAATGCATCATTAATGCTCCATCTAGATTTACGGTTCCCGTAAAACTGTTGATGCATGACATTTGTGCATTCCATAGGGAATTTGATTCGACGCAAAAAGCCAAAGATTATTATTAGGCGATATACAACTAAAGTGTCATAGAACCATTTGGTTTGCTCAACGAACTAAATTTTTATTTAGAAATCCAAAAAATGAAGGAATAGATAGTTATAGGGAGAGACGGTAGATTGTTTCTCAGATGTGTGTGTGTGTGTGTGTGTGTACACACACAAGGTCTATGTTTCAAGACACCAAAAATAGCTGCCGGAACTTCACGTGTATGAGAAATTAAAACATACAAACCATACCCTACGTTTGCAAGGGGGTTCTCTGTATGATTTTTATTTTCCTTCACTATTAAATACCCTGGGGACAATCTCATTTTACTTTTCAAAAGTACATACTGCCAACTGATGCCAGACTTTCCTAGAAAATAATTTTCAAGATGCTAAGCTATTCTGTACTGAACTTGCTCAGACCAAAAAGTCACAAAAAGGTTTTCTGGAATATTGGGAAAGAATTGATACGTCTTTGTTAGATAGGGGATTACATACTTTAACTGTTGATTTTCCAAATTCATAGAAGTTCCAAAACGTGTTGCAGATTTGAGGGGTCTAGCGTTGCAAATTGGTTTATTTACCTTGCGACAGATTAAAGCTGCCACAAACAATTTTGACACTGCCAATAAGATAGGAGAAGGTGGTTTTGGTTCTGTATACAAGGTATGCTGGAAAATTGGCTAACCAAATTCCCCCAATTTCCAAGAGAGAAGATATGTAGAAAGCAGCATTCAATGTAACTCAATTTTCACAACATAGATTTGATGCCAAAGTTGAATTGCAGGGTTTTCGTCGATGGCACCGCTATAGCAGTGAAGCAGCTTTCGTCCAAATCACAACAAGGAAATAATGAGTTCCGATCGAGATTGGGACGATTTCTGCTCTTCAGCATCCACATCTTGTGAAACTCTATGGATGCTGCATTGAAGGAAATCAACTTTTGCTGGTTTACGAGTTCATGGAAAATAACAGTCTTGCTCGTGCTTTATTTGGTAATTTGATATCACATTGTGCTTCATTGACTTCAGTTAATGACATGGCAGTAAAGCAGCTTTGATGTCTTCTGATACAATTGAAGGTCCTAAAGAATTTCAGTTAAAGTTGGATTGGTGGACAAGACACAAGATATGCGTGGGTATTGCCAGGGGATTGGCATATCTTCATGAAGAGTCAAGGCTGAAGATTGTGCATAGAGACATTAAGGCTACTAATGTTTTACTAGATAAGGATCTCAACCCTAAAATATCAGATTTTGGTTTAGCAAAGCTTGATGAGGGGGACAAAACACATATTAGCACCAAGATTGCTGGAACTTAGTAAGTTTCTTGCTTTTTGTTCCTGTTAACCTAAGTAGGAGCCAGTGACAACATAAAAGCATGGAATAGAAACATATACTCTGATTTAAGAAAAATGAGTTGAATGGAGCTTTGTGGTGGATTCACATCATCCCAAAGCATGGTGCTCAACAAATTCGGCTTAACCACAAAGCTTTATGACTGTCCCACCACTCTTCACATTAATTAGGAAAAAAATGTAAATTGTGTCATACTCTACCATTAAGTAATGATACTCTGATTTTGACTTATGTATTTGTTAATTTGAATATAACTTAGTATTATAGCAAATTCGCCCATGTTTCTATTGTATGCACATGTAGAAACATAGATAAACATGTTCACATGTTTTAGAAGTTTGCGTTAATGCGTGTGAAAAGTCAACTTGTTTGTGAAAGGAACGTGATTAATTAGGAAAAAGATAAAATTGTAAGTTCATTCTACTAACTCTAACGTTAATTTAACAAAAAGAACTATAAACGTAACTATAGACATTTCCAAAACAAGTCAAATGATGTCCCCATTATCATGGCTAAAATTCGTTAACTTGTTACAGGGCGAGCTTCACTTTACAAAAACTTTAGGCCTTCCCAAATAAATGTAATATTGGGTACTATATGGAGATTCCCTTACTCCATTTTTGCACGTTCTTAGGTCTCTTTGTAATGCTGGGAAATGCCCTTAAGCTCATGTAGGTCATCTTATAAATGATACTTATATTTCAAACCAAAATTAAGAAGAACGACAATGGTCTTTTTTTTTTTTCCTGAAATATTCTCGGTAAATGATATTAGAATATATTAGGATGCATTTGTTTTTTTCCTCTACTTTTTTAGACCATAGCGTCACATTTAGGAATGACTCTTTCTTTTGAATTTTAGGAATATTAAATATGTGCTATTTAAGGCAGTTACGCTGTTGCAAACACAAGCTCTTTTCTTGTTGTGCAGTGGATATATGGCACCGGAGTACGCAATGCATGGTTACCTCACTGACAAAGCCGACATCTATAGTTTTGGCATTGTTGCCTTAGAAGTTGTTTGTGGCCGGAGCAACACTAGCTCCCAAAAAACTGAGGAATGCTTTATTCTACTCGATTGGGTAATCAACTCTATCATTTCAATTATGATCATATCTGTATTTAAATCCTCACATACACTTTCAACGGTTGCAAAGGAGTTTCATAGTTAACAGCTATCGAAACTTGCTTAACAAATTGTCATGCTGTTAAGTGCAATTTATTATTTCAAATTAATCCAATTCTTCTTATCATGTTGGTCTACTCTGAATTTTCATGTAGATTCTTCTTTTTTTTTTTTTGGAATGAAGAAAATTCTATTCCTTGAAATTTGGGGAAGTTGACCCCATAATTTAGGGTGGATCTCAAAAGTTCAGTTTTAGTCTTTATGTTTTTATGCTTGACATTCATACTCCCTGTAGTTTCTTTAGCGTCAAACAAGTCCTTCAACTACTATTGAATCTTGGCAATTACTATTAAATTAAAAAGTTTTTAAGACCATGTCTTGACCGGAATATCCATATACTTTCGATTTAGGTATAACTTTTTTCACATTCATATAATTGAGTCCTTAAGTTAGATTTTGTTTTGCTTTGAGTAAGCAATCATTAGAGCAAACAATCATTATTAGTCCTCGTTAAATCTGATTGTTGCCTGAGTTGCATTATCAAGAACATTGAAAGACGAGTCTACCATTTCATGTAATGACACTGACAAATAATTTGTGCTGATAACTCCACAATAGCTAGCGATTTTAAAGCGGTGCAGGTGATTTCTTGGCAACCGGTTAACCATTAGTAAGTGATGTTGTAGTCTAGTATCTTTTATTTAAAATTGGTAAAAAAATCATGTTTGATCTGTATTGACTCATTCGATTCTTATTATCCATTTATACCCTAACTCTAGCAGGTGCTTATCAACTGCATTTGCCACGTAATTATCAAGGGAGATAATATACATCTTCCTGTTTCAGTATTTAGAGCATATTTTGCAACTGATCAATACCTGAAGCTTGAAAGGGAAATACCTTCACTTTACATTTCTGTATCTAGGCACACTTTCTGAAGGAGAAAGGAAATTTGATAGAACTAGTTGATCCGAGGCTTGGTTCTCACTTTGACAAAGAGGAAGCGCTGGCATTGATAAAGGTAGCTTTGATGTGTACTAATGTGACTCCAGCACTAAGGCCGCCAATGTCATCTGTGGTTAGCATGCTTGAAGGCAAGGTTGCTGTTCCGGTGCTAGACTCTGCTGGCGCTATCATGACTGAGGAGAAAATTGAGGCCATGAGGAAGCATTTTAGAGGTGACGAACATCAGGCAGTTGGTGAAAATATCACCAAGGGTATGTCTATTGAAGGGCCATTGACTGGAACCGCTTCGTCTGCATCTGGTAATGATCTCTATCCAGTACTTCTGGATACTGATTACTGGCACAAGAGAGAGTAAGAAATGGTTTGTTGTGTTCTAAGTAAATTAGTTCTTGAAAGAACTAGGGCTTCATTGGGTAATCCTTGCAGCAGAATTCTTAAATGTTGCTTTGAAGTTTCTCTTTCGCTCGCATTTGGAACTGAAGGTATAGGTAATATAAACAAAGCAACGAGTGTTATGCAGTGCAGTAATTGTATATTGTGAACTAATTAGTGGGGAAAGCCTAAAGACAATGGCTTGTGGTTTGGTGCTTGTATTTGTGCTGTCTCTTTCCATTTTGTTATTCAAAGAGAGACGATGTTGCAACTTTTTCCTTTTCACACGATAATGATGTGGATGGTGGCCACTGCAAGGGAGGGAATCTATTACGGAAGCTTTTCATTTGTTTGAATGGAGAGATGTGCAAAGTGGCACCTTCTTGCTCTGGATGTGTTTTGTTCATGAGCTTGACTTGTTATATGTTGCTACTCAAGAATTTCACTTAGCAGATGCCAATTTTTTGTCTTTAGTGTGGATGAGGGAAAATTGTCCAAAAAGTCATAAACCTATTATACTTTTGTCATTTCAGTCGAAAACCTTTTAACTTTGCCAATTTAGTCCTAAACATTCACTTTTCGCCGATTCAGTCCATTTGGCCAATTTTGGCTAGAAAATGCTGACGTGGACGCCGGTGGTGCCACTTGGGATTGTCGGCGCGACATGGATAATTTTTAATAATATTTTAATTTTTTTTTTAATTTTGAATTTTTTTTTTTGTTTTTCTTTTTTTTTTTTCTTTGCCTTTTCGGTGGCCGACCATCGGCCACAAGTGATGGCCAGCTATTGGCCACGGCTAGCCGGCTGGCCTCACCAGCCACAGGCAAGGCCTAGTTGGGCTAGGAGGAGCCTCGGTGAGGGGAGCCCTCGCTTAGGCGCGGCCCGGCAAAGGTCTCCTGGGCGAGGCCAACCTCCCTTAGGCCAAGGCGGCCTCGTTGGGCATCGGTCGGGCGGCGCGACGTTGGGCGAGGCCGCCCTAGCTTGGGCAAGGGCGCCGGGTCTAGCAAAGGGAGCCCTCGCTTAGACCAGATTTGGTGAGGTCGGCCCTCGCCCCCGGCCGGCCGACGCCCGCTCGGCTAGGGGCAAGGGCCGGCCTCGCCAAATCCTGGGGTTTAGGCAACGTCGACGCTCACTTGGGTGAGGGTGTGAGGGCTCCCCTTGCTAGATCTGGCAAGGCCAACCCTCGCCCAGGCCAGCGCGGCCTCGCCCGGTGTTGCCGATGCCCGACGAGGCCGCCCTAGCCTGGGTGAGGGTCGGCCTCACCCAGGCGACCCTTGTGGGGTTGCACTTAGGCAAGGTCTCCCCTCGCCGAGGCTCCTCCTCGCCTGGCTAGGCCTTGCCTCGTGGCGTGTGAGGCTGAGGCCGGGCGGGCTATGGCCGGTGACCGACCATTGGAAAAGGACAAGAAAGCCAAAAAAAAAAAAAAAAAGGGGGAAAAAATAGAAAAAATAATAAAAAATCAAAAAAATAACAAAATTTGTCCATGTTAGTGTCGATGGTCCTACGTAGCACCGCTGGCGTCCATGTCAAGCATTTTCCGGCCAAAGCTGGCCGGATGGATTGAATCATCAAGAAATGAAAAAAATTTAAGACTGAATTGGCAAAAGTGCAATAAGTTTAGGACTTTTTTGACAATTTTCCCGTGTGGATGATGGTCGGCCAATGTCATCTTTCCGATCTTTGAGAAATGATGAAAGAGAAACTTGTATGTCTACCCGCAAAAAGGTTATTTGGAGAAACTTGCATGACTAGTCACTGTTTATTGCAAATGTTGGATTACTACCTCATCAGCAGACTACTTCCATTCCATCAATGGTTCTATATTATGAGTCAATGTCCAAAACGACCTTAGGTTTATGTCAAAAGAATCAAACAAGTTGAAACTGAAATCGAAAGCTTAATGGGTTAGTCTGGTCTGCCTAAGATTTTAGAGGTGGGGGCCGAGTGAATATTGACGAAATTGACACTTAACATCCCACAACGAAAATTGAAGTGTCCACATCAAAGGTGGGTGATTCGTTGCTGCTATTGCAACTACAACCCAGCAAAGCAAAACAGCAGATTTGTTGCAACTTCGTAAATCCTGAATTCTAAACATGCGGACCTCCACCGAAATTGGAAACCAAATCCTGTATCCTAAGTAACTAAACTAAAAAGAACAAAAAAGAAGGGGTGCTTTAAGTGGAATCCGACAAGTACCTGTATCTCGGTGGACCATTACTTCTAGTAGTTACTTTTTACTTTCTTATCTAACAGTTCAATGTCATGCCATTCCTTATCTCTCTCTCTCTCTCTCAACTCTGCAATAAAAATTTAGTAAAAGTGGTTCGTTTTTATGCAAGGCAAGGGACTGAATTTTGGGAAGTAAGTGAAGTCGATGACCGTTGGTTAGCTTTTGCAACTTGGGTGGATCAGAGAATGCAAGTTGGACTGCATTCAATGAGCGGGCCATACTATAAGGTAAGATGATTTATTTTTCCATCTATCTATATTTCTTAAATCACTTAGGTTTAGGTTTCATTTATGACTATAGATGTAATTGTTAGTGAAAATTGATTTAAATAGTGATATTTGGAAAGTTTTTTTTTTTTTTTTTTTGTCAATTTTATAACTATCATCAGTTTAATAATTATGTGTCACTATGAACAAAATGAACTTAAATTTTAGTTTAAGATAAAATAGGTGGCAAGCTATAGAGGTAATTTTTCCCTGACTCAAAAAATGGGTAAGCTTTCAAATGAATACTAACGACCAATATCGCCATGGAAAAGCATTGAATGGTTTAGACTTTTTTATAGGACATTGGAAATGAGTTAATGTCAAGAAATTGACAAAGCATAAAAATTGGTTTTTTTTTTTTTTTTACAAAATAACTGGCGGATCTCATCTATTCACATTGTCTTTTAATCCGTGCTCCTCTCATTAGATGATGGCATGTGCATTTAAGATCAAAATAAAGTTAGAAAATATCAAGATCAAAAACATGTAAAATTGAATTGGAAAACAAAGGAATAGAGAATTTAAATATGTGTGGGTCATGGGTTTCCATGATTAGACTAAAGGGAGAACATGGGTCTCAAAATTTAAGATGGGGCATAGTATATGTTTCGACTCATATTATTTATATGCTGAAAATCATATTCTATCTACTTAATATGATAATTTTCCCGCATTTGATGCATTTGCCGGTTGAATGGAGATCTTCAACCCAGTCCGCACTTACTCTCATTAGCGTCCGAATCAACTCTCAACTGCATTAATGCATGTACTAAAACGTTCACAATGCAATGTGTAGAGACTTAAACATGATGTAGATGTGAAAGACTGACATTTCTTCCATAAAACATCCGCATGGAAAGTTTTCTATCACAAGAAGAAAAGAGGGGCATCGAAAATTCAAAGAAGCTCATTCGCATAAATTCCACGTTTTAGATTATGAACGCAAAAGCAAATTGCCAAATCATGGAGGTCGGGTCCTCAGTGTCGGCAAGAACGGATAATTGTCTCCGGAGACTCCCATAGTCAATGCATGAGTGCATGTTTCTCGTCGTAGAAATTGTCCCCTCGTTGCATGGTTGACTGGGCAGTCCTTGTCGAGTTCAAAAATCACCGTGTCAACAGTAATAAAAGGGTGCAATTAAAAGGCTTTCGACCAAAAAAACAGTAATTAAAAGGTCAAAAATCGAATCACCTTTAGGGAAGCTATGTCATAGTGTAATCTACTAATAACGTTTCAGGCGGCTAGGCAAGTAAATTGACTAGGTTCTACTTTTGAGGAGTTGATTTTTTTTTCATCCAAGTTGAGAATCATAATGACTGAGAGATGTAATATTCTGTATAACATCAAATAAAGAATACACGAGCTTATTTATAGGCTTTATATAATAACTATATAAAGTAACAAATCAAGACCAATCAAAGGAAATATACATAACCATATAATAATATATAGAATCATAGAATATTTTAAATATATCTCTAATAGTCCAGTTGACTAATTAGGGCTCAAGAAATCTCGTCTTTAATTAGAAGCTCAAAAGGAGAGGTGATTGAGATTTGACTATTTTTTTATTTGTCTAATTGAAAGATTTATTCCAACCCCGTTAGAAGTATAAAACTGTAATAAAGTAATGGCTGATAAAGATGGTTACAAATTGATGACGGTCAAAAAAATAATAGCTTTCGAAATTTCAAGACTATTAAAACATACAACAGAAAATTGTTCCAATCTACATGGTTTCTTGTAGTCAAGGAAGACTTCAAGGTAAGTGACGAGATTCCGTGCTTAGAATCCATTACTTAAAGTTAACCTAGAATTTTCAAAGCTCTGAAACTTTGAATATAACTACGTTGATTGACGGTATTAAAACAACCCTCAACGACTCGACATTAATCTGATTAGACATGCATAGAAGATTATGTTTTGCTTAGGTCTTGTGCATGACGTGGTCCGTGGAACCATTATTATTTGGTCTAAGTCTAAACTTTCGTTTTACGTGTCTTGATTTCTCTGCTGTTGGTGTCCACGTTTATAACATGGAACGGAGATAAAAGAGGCCATGTTAGGCCAAAGCAAAGTCAAAGTACAAAACCCCTCCTCGCTACGATTCCATGACTCGTCCTATAAAGTGAAAATTTCAGCCTCTTTCGACGATGACTATTTAAACAGTTAAAAGTTTCTTTAAATATTTACGCACTTAATTTGGAATTTTAAAAAAAAATAAAAAGCACTTGAAACCTTTCATTTTCCACAATAGTTCTCATACAATCTTTTTATAATTTTTCAAATAATTGAGTTTAAAAATTATCGGACTTCTCTAGAAGCCAAAAACAAAGACAGTCATGTGTGTGTGTGTATATTGATTTTTCTAGTAGTAATTAATTGTTGAAGTATGTGGACAAGTCTATGAGTAGCTCAAGAAAGATGGAAAATTTATTTTACAAAAAAATCATAAATCTTTTGTATCAGTGCCAATTCAACTATAAACTTTTCAACTATATCAATTGAGTCCTAAATATTTTCAAATTTTGCCAATTAAGTTCACTAGCCAATGATATGGATACTAGTCGTGCCCACTTGCCATCTTACGTGGCACAATTGACACTCATGTAGATAACTTTTGCAATTTGAAAAAATCCACGTTTTTAATTTTTAATTTTCTTTTCTTTCATCTTCTTTTTCCTTCTTCCTTTGCTAGTAACCATGGCCAACTAGAGGCAAGGGCTAGATGGATTACGTCGGCAATTAAAAAAAAGTTTAGGATTGAATTGATATAATTGAAAATTTTACGACTTAATTGATACAAATACAATCGGTTTAGAACTTGCTTTTGGTAATTTTATCTAAAAAAGAGCATTGTATAGTTGACTTGGATTAATCTATATAGAATAATTCCATGTTGAATGGGTGAAACACCCGTCAACATCGATGGAGACTTAAATATGCTAATGTAGAAGCACCCATTAATGAACGGGATAGACCATGATGCCAAATATTTCAGTTTCCACGGCTGTACAATTCAATTATTGTCCTGAAAAGTCTTAAGATATTATTATTTTGTCCATTGATATTAAATCCCAAACACGACATATATGATATATAAATATATTATGATATATGATATATGATATATGATATATATATATATATATTATATATATATGATACCACCAGTGGCGCGCAAACTATATCAAGTCAGGACCAGAGAATTGGACTTAACCAATTTGTATGACTTGTAGGGTATTTCATTGGCCTCCACATTACCAGGTCTTGGTGGCCATAGCCCTTGACTATTTTAAAAAGAACAGTTATTTGTTACAATTAAAGTGAAAAGAAAGAGGGAAAAAGATTTGTCCCAAAAAAGTGAATCTAATTATTTTTCGGACAACTTCACGAGTTGCTGAAGTTTCTAAGAATTGTGGAATTTAGGCTCCACCTTCAATAAACTGTATAATAATCTAAATATGAGACGTGGTCATAGCAAACTTAGAGCAATGGAAAAGACTATTATCACTAGAAGAAAAAAATTAGGTAAGAAGAGTTGGACAAAAGCTTTACTACTTCATTCTAAATGGAATATCCCTACATTCGAGGAAGACATGAGATTGTCTCTCTCTCTCTCTATCTCTCACTTTCAGACATCACTCTATCTCTCACTTGCTCGCATTCTCGCTCTCACATGAAGAGTTGGACAAAAGCTTTACTACTCCATTCTAGATGATTTTTCTCTCTTTTTTTTTTTTTTTTTTGGGGGGGTGTTTGATCTAGGACCGGCAAGGTTTGCTATTTAAAATTTTTGGACAATTTTCCCATGCCAAAGCAAATTGCCAAATCATGGAGGTCAGATTCTCAGTGTTGGCAGTTATTTATTTTTGTGATCCCACATTTTCAGACCCACATTTTCTCTTAAAGTGGCGGTTATTCCACATGTATTTTTTCCACACTTCGTACCCTTTCGTGATAACCGCCCATTTGGTAACCGTCTTGATGGGAGACGATGTATAAAAAGGAACATACGGATGATCACAAGGTCTAATACTAACCCTCACATTTGGAATACACCATCAGTATGTGAGGGAATTGGGTTAGTAGAGTGTGCCCAATATTTTTACTGAATTTTCAGATTTTTTTCGATGAACGTGATTACGAACAATGGCTAGAGGTTTGTCTTAATCAATCCTGGCTTCTGCAACTTGAATTTTTATGTCTTACATTTGGTATCGAGCGCGTTTAGTGTCTTTGCCTTGTTTTGTCGATTTTGGTATATTTTCGGGTATTTTTGAAGATGAACAGTAACTTGGAGTTTTGAGGCCAAGAGAGAAGCTCGCTAATTCCAGGCAAAATCCGGCGATCCATCGCTCAATTTCGGATCCATATGGTCGCACCGCCATGAGGAACATTAGCCATGAGCTTTTTCCAGTATAACGGTGTTCGTCGGAGGCTAATCGAGCGGCAAAAGTCGTGGTGGTTAAAGATTTGCATTTTGGGAAATTTTCATTTGATTTGGGGCCAATTTCTTGCTCATTTTCGACAAAACTTGGACCCATGTGTTCATGCCGGAATGCTCTTCAAAACCCAACATTTATTTATGTCTAGGATGCGCTGCCGGAGAAGAAACGGCGGCAAAATCGTCGGTGAAAATGGCGAAAACCGGCGAAAAATGGTTTCTGTGCACGAGGGAGAAGGCACGTGGGATTCACGTGTGCACTGCCGTTGTAGGCGTGTGGAACCCATGCGCCACGCATCTACACGCGCGTGCAACCACTGTGCGCGTGTGAGCCACGCACCCGCCGCGAATGCATGGCGTGTGCTCTGTCATGCCCCGATCCTCAAGTACGCGCACATCCCTTACCTTTGGTCGATTTTAAAATGCGATATTCCAAAACTATGTATCGCCGACCCTTTTATTTATATATGCACATGCGGAAGTAGTTAAAAATCCCCAGACAATAAAATAATGGGATAGAAAAGCAGGCCACAATTTTACTTACTGAAATTTACAACTACACATGAACAGGGTTTAAAAAAAAGGATAAGATCATGCTCGGGATCATCATCCCAATCCTCCTCAAGTCTTTCCCACTAAGCTCAATTTCTTCAAACTCTTCATCATCTTTCTTCTTGCTCATCCTCGACTTCAAATGCCGGCTTGTCTTTGGGAAATCTAGGGGCCTGAAATATAATCCCACAACCGAGATGAGACTATGTCTCAACAAGTTCTACCCCCTAAGACCCGATTAGTAAGCTAATACACCTTAGGGCTGCTTAGGCACAACATGAGTCAGAGGACTTACCTTGGCCTCAGATTCCACCTGCATGTTAGCACATATCAAATAGGCATCCAAAAATCACATCACAGATCGAAGCATCGATCAAATCGACTTAGTCGATCACACGCCAACAAGACCACTCACGGTCGATCCTAATCAATTAATCAATTCACAACATGAGTCACGGTCCTTAGGACGCAACTTAAATAAAGGTGGTAATCACGGCTCCACCAAGCAACTTTCAAAATTTAGTGACTTTACGGTCCCACTCGACCACTTTCGATCTTCAATGGCTTACTACGGTCCCACTCGACCCTTTCAATATTTAGTGGGCACTACGGTCCCACTCGATTTCTTTCAAAATTTGATAGGCTTTATGGTCCCACTCGACCTTCAAGATTCAATGGCTTTATGGTCACTCGACCTTCAAGATTGATGGCATGGTCCCACTCGACCTTCAAGATTTAATGGCTTTATGGTCCCACTCGACCTTTTAAGATTCAATTAGCATAAAATAAAGCTCAAATAAATAAACGGATTGTGCCACAACAATCAGCACGAAATTTCGGTCACCGGCCATAGGGTGAATTTCCGGAAAAACAAATAATTAAATAATTAATTTTGAAAAATAAATAAATAAATACAATAAATTCAATTTAGCACAATATAAAGCTCATTTAAAGAAACGGGTTGCACCACGATCATCAGCATAAAATTCCGGTCCCTGGCCATCCTAGTTGAAATTTCGGGAAATAATTAATTAATTAAATTAATTTCGAAAATTAATAATTAATTCCTAAAAATTCATTTTAGGCCCGAATTATTAAATTAACACCCGGTAAGGGACGGGAAAAATCCCAAGAAGCATCCAATAATTAATAGGACAAGTCTACTTGCTAAATGAACATTCAATTTAACTAACATGCACTAATAAGTCTCTAATTTAATTATTGTAATCTAATCTAATCACCTAATTGCAATTAAATAAATCTAATCAACCCTTAGGCATCATTAGCAAACTAAGAAGGCATCAGTAAGTAAAATTCACTTGCGCAACACGACGACTGGAACACCTCGACGACGCAATGGCGGCCGAAAACGGGCTTGTGACGACACCTACGGGCTTGGACCGGGCCTCAACCTTGGCCTAACAAATCTCAGCCCAACTGAGATTTAGTCTTGCGCTGGAATGGGCTGGACCCAAATTGGGATGGGCCTACTGAATTTCTGGACTAAACTAACTCGGGCTTCAAATTGTGGGCTGAAGTTGGGCCTCAATCTTGCGGGCTTGAAGACTGAAATTGCTGGCCAATTCGTTGAATTCAACTAAGCTGTTGGTGGGCCAAAAGTGCTGGAATTGGCGACTGAGACGCTGGGTTTCTACAAACTCGCGTGGGCTGAATCCAAGGAGTAACGACAGAGAGGAGACAGCTTCGGCCGTGGGGTTGGACGAGCAAGGGAGAGGCGCACGTTGGGCAGCTTTGATTGACTAACAGGGGACGCGTGGAGACTTGGATGAAGATGATGGACTTCGGTCTTGTTGGTGTTGAGCTGGTAGAGAGATTTACGTGTGTTGATTGGTCAACAAAGAGGCTTCAGTGCTTTCGATTGTTGACTGAAGAGGACGCCTAGCAGAAGATGGGAGCAACGGAGGCAGGCGCGTGAATGTGTGGCAGCTGTTGGATCCTTGAGTGGTTTCGGTAGACACTTGGGGTCAACAAATTGAAGCTCGTTGCTGGAGATTGACCAAGGGTGACCACTTTGAAGACAGGTGGCAGGCGAGACTGGTGGATGCTGAAGCTGGACGTCGAAGCCGTATGAGGCAGTAGCTGAAGACCACGCGGACAGGGCTGCTTCGGTCTTCAAAGCAGCTGTGTTGACTTAACAAGAGGGGATGCAGCCACGTTGCAGCCTGGGAAGAAGCGACCCACGAAGATGGAGCGCTGGCGGAGCTGAGATGGAGCAACTTTGATGGAAGAGAGGGCACGAGGCGGCAGGCTTCACGTGGAATTGCTGCAGGTCTTCAATTCTGTGGTTGGACCGAATGGCATCAACACGAAGCACAAAGCAGCTTCGATTTTTGGCGAGAGGAAATGAAGACGGCTAAAAACTCTGAAGCTTGAAGATGAATTCTGAGTGAGGCAGCGTTAAAGAATTTGGACGGTGCAGGGGAGAGAGCAGCTTTGGTCTTCACGGCTGAATTCGTGGGCGGAAGATGCAGTCAACCTTGCTTGGGTTTTTCCGTTGATTAACCAAGGGAACTCCATATTTGGACGTGTGGCAAGGGAGCTGGGGAATTTTCGGTAGGGAAGATGAAGTCTTTAAGGGAAATCCAGAGAAACAAAAGCTGCGGACGGTCTTCCAAGGAAAGAAAAGAGAGAGACCGACTTACAGAGAGAACGAACAGATAAGGGAGAGGGACGCGTGAGGCTTGCTTGAGAAGATGGAAAGGAATGGATGAGGATGGACTCAAAGTCAAATAAAATATCTTCTCACATAAATGCTTGGTCCCCCAATACTTTCCCATCAATTTTCCACCAATAAATCTAATATTGGTGCCAAAATGTGCCGTCCTCCCCCATAGATCTGAATTCCATTTCATTTTCTCGGTATCCGATTTTTCGAACAAATAAATTTGATTGGAGTCTAAATTGAAGTCGAAAAGCCAAATAACTTTCATTCGCCGAATTCTTACACACGGATGTCAAAAGTCTCTTGAAATGGCCGTCGAGTTTTCGTTCATTTTCCGCATTTTCGACCTAGGTTTTAAAGTAAAAATCCTAAGCTCGCGGAATTTCCTCAAAAAGGTGAGTCGACGTTTAGAATAGCTCGTGACACCACAGAACTTCCATTTCGAAATCGAAATCAAATTGATGGTTAATTTCACTCAGGGGCGTTTTTAGCGTGGCCTACACTACTGGGTAGTTTTCAAAACTTTTTTAGGACAAATGACCCGTGGTCGATTTTTTCGAGCCACAATGAACCCACTCGACACATTGGCAGCTCTTGATTGTCGTGAAAATCTTGAAGATTCAAATACAGATACATGGTACCAAAACGACGGTAAAATCAAATTAGTCTTAGGTCGATGAGAATTTTCCAATTTAGTGGAGTCACCCACGATCGATCATTCATCTTGGTCGAACCGACCTATCTCTAATTTCAAATCGATTTTATACTGTGCCGCAATGATCTCTAAAGATGAGCATGGTCGATAAGTCGATTCCTGGTCGAATTCTTTAGTCTATTTGCCTTAAAGTCCTTAATAACTCACCTAACTAGTCATCTCGTGAGTAGCCAACTCGAAGAAAAAACGGCGTAGTCGCACAGATGAAATACCCAATCTATCTAATCGAAATCGTAACCCAAAAATCTGGATGTCACATGCTCGGCATGCACCGACGTCACCTCCTGCGGCTCCTTTTACCATTTTGCCCTTTTCTTTTTACTTTTTACAATCCTACCTTGGCCAATTTATTTACTGTTCTACCCCTTGGTACATTTATTTATTATTTTGTCATTTTATGCATGGTATGAATATTTTGTGCATGAAATTAAATGTCCAACGATCCATATATTTAGTTAATTAGAGAGTAGCCACGTTATCTTTGATTAATTAAGTTATATATTAAGAGCCTCTCGATCATATTTAGAAAGGGACATTGATTGTAATTAATTATATTTATATGATGAATTTTATCTCACTAGAATTTTCATTGTATTAATATGATTAATTAGGATGAAATATCATATTATTTTCCTTAATTTACCCACAGGAATTAAGAAAAGGGATATAATATGGTAGTTTCTTCATGATGTAATTATGAATCTATTTAAATTAAAAACTTAGCCCACAGGCAATTTTTATGTTATGTGATTCATATTCGTGACATGTTTACATTGGTAAAATATGATTTATGTATATTTTGCCTCAAATTTTGTGACATAAGCATGATTATTTGATATGCAATTTTGCAGTGAATTTTTCTGAACTTAAGTTTGATGTTCCCATATTGAATGGTGAGAATGGTAAAATTTGGAACGAGTAAGTTCTTCTTCAATTGGAGTGGATGGACATTGACTATGCTATAAGGAAAGACAAACCACCTACTCCTACCTATTCAAGCACTGCAACTGAGATAGCCTTTTATAACTAATGGGAGCAGTCCAATCGCGTTTGTGCGATGTTTATAAGGGCTAAGATATCTCCTAGTATTTGTGGTTCGGTTGCTTAGCATAGCAATGCTAAGGCTTTCTTGGAGGCCATAGATGTGCAGTTTGAGAGTTCTGAGAAGGCATGCCATGACCCTAATTATGAAGTTTTTATCGTTGAAGCTCACTAGTGTTAGAGGTGTGCGTGAGCACATCATGCAAATGATGGATATTGTGGCTCAGCTTAAGAACCTTGAGGTTGAGATATCCGAATCCTTCCTTGTGTATTATATTTTGAATACTCTCCCACAATAGTATGCACCTTTCAAGATCTCTTATAACACACATAAGAATAAATGGTCAATTAATGAACTCATGACCATGTGTGTTCAAGAGGAGAAAGACTGATTATGGAATTGGGAGAAAGCGCTCATTTGGCAACATAAGGAAAGAATAAGGGCCATGGCAAGCATAAGGGAAAAGGTAAAATACCTCCCCAAGCTGACATTAAGAAAGAATTCAAATATTTCTTCTGTAAAAGGAGGGGGTATATAAAGAAGGATTGCGTCAGATTTAAGGCCTCGCTTGAGAAGAAATGTAATCCAATCTCTTGTGTTTGTTATGAATCTAATATGGTTGATGTAAGTCACAACACTTGGTGGATTGATTCTGGATCTACAATCCACATTTCGAATTCCTTGCAGGATTTTCAAAACCACAGGAAGACAGTGGGAAGTTAACAAAACATCTATCAGGAAACAAGATGTGCTTGCATGTGGAAGCTATTGAGACATGTAGACTAGTTCTTAATAGTGGCTTTGTTTTGAATTTGGAAATGACATTTTATGTTCCTAGTTTCTCTAGAAACTTAATTTCAGTTTTAAGACTTGCACCTTTGGGTTACTCTTTTAACTTTTCAGATTCAAACTTCCGTTTGTCGTTTAAATCTGAAATTGTTGGGAATGGTACTTTGTTTGATTTTTCGAATTAATTTACAAGACAATACCTATTATAATGCAATGCATGTTCATGATAATGTTGATATAAAACGATGTGTTGTGAAAGAACATTCCTCTATATTGTGGCACCAGAGATTGGGACATATATCCATAGAAAGAATTAAGCGATTGGTAAATGATGAAGTACTTAGTACGCTAGATTTTACTGATTGTGATACTTGTGTGGACTGCATAAAGGGAAATCAGACCAACAAGACGAAGAAAGGTGCCAAGAGGAGTACAGAAATATTAGAAATCATACATACAGACATTTGTAGTTCGGATATGGACTTGTGTGGTAAAAAAATACTTCATCTCTTTCATAGATGATTACTCACGTTACATTTATCTCTACTTGCTTCATAATAAGCATGAACCATTAGATGCCTTTAAGGTATTTAAGGTAGAAGTAGAGAAACAATGCGGTAAACAAATTAAGATCGTAAGATCAAATAGAGGTGGAGAAGTGGAGAATTCTATGGTATATACACTGAAGATAGACAAGCACCCGGTCCATTTATAAAGTTTCTTCAAGAGCATGGGATAGTTGCCCAATATACTATGCCTGGTTCTCCAAATCAAAATGGTGTAGCGGAAAGAAGAAACCAAATTTTATTGGACATGGTGCATAGTATGCTTAGTAACTCCAAACTTCCTAAGTCCTTGTGGATTGAAGCACTTAAGACGGCTATGTACATATTAAATCGAGTTTCGACTAAGACTATCTCAAAGACACATTTTGAGTTATTTAAAGGTTAGAAACCGAGTTTGCAACATGTACGCATTTGGGGATGCCCGTATGAAGTGAGAGTTTACAATCCACTAAAAAAAGTTGGACCCAAGGACCATAAGTGGGTATTTCATTGGATATGCCGAAAGGTCCAAGAGATACAGGTTTTATTGTCCATCTCACACAACTAGAATTGTGAAATCAAGAAATGCTAAATTTCTTGAAAATGACTTGATTAGTGGGAGTGATTGATCGAGGGACCTTGTTCCTAAGAAAGATCATTTAGACACTCAACCTTCCACCTCAAGTTTAAGGTTGGTTGTTGCTCATAATGCCCCTTCAGTTCAGCCAGCTATTGAACAACCAATCATTGAAGTTCCATAATCTATCGATATTTATCTAGTAGATCTAGTTGTTCAACAATTACCAAGCTTCCACAACAACACGCTCCTCAAGAGAATGTTGATGCAACATTAAGAAGATCTACTAGAATAAGGAAATCGGAAATTCCTAGTGATTATATTGTGTATTTACAAGAGTCTGACTACAATATTGGAGCTGAGAATGATCCTGAAACATTTCCATAAGCCATGGATAGTGATAAATCCAATTTGTGGTACAATGCCAAGAAGGAAGAGATGAGTTTTATGGCATCCAACGAGGTTTGGGATTTGGTTGAGTTACCTGATGGTGTGAAGGCCATTGGTTGTAAATGGGTCTTCAAAACTAAGAAAGATTCATTGGGTAACATTGAAAGACATAAAGCTAGGCTCGTTGCCAAAGGATTCACTTAAAATGAAGGAATTGATTACATAGAGATTTTTTCTCCTGTATCTAAGAAAGATTCTCTTCGTATTATTTTGGCATTGGTTGCCCATTTTGATATGAAATTACATTAGATGGA
Organism: Eucalyptus erythrocorys; assembly: GCA_014182555.1. Taxonomy (NCBI): domain Eukaryota; kingdom Viridiplantae; phylum Streptophyta; class Magnoliopsida; order Myrtales; family Myrtaceae; genus Eucalyptus; species Eucalyptus erythrocorys. Next base: position 21,274,359 of record CM024607.1, on the reverse strand, counting down.
TGTGAAAACGGCGTTCCTCAATGGAGAACTAAAGGAGGAGGTTTACATGAAACAACCTGAAGGATTCCTCTCTAGTAAAGGTGAGCATTTGGTGTGCAAGCTTAAGAAATCTATATATGGCTTGAAACAAGCATCTCGCCAATGGTACTTAACGTTCCATAATATCATCTCTTCATTCGGTTTTGTAGAGAATGTTATGGATCAATGTATATACCAAAAGGTTAATGGGAGCAAAATTTGTTTCCTTGTGCTATATGTGGATGATATTTTACTTGCAACCAATGATAAAGGATTGCTACATGAGGTGAAACAATTTCTCTCTAATAGTTTTGATATGAAGGATATGGGTGAGGCATTTTATGTCATTGGCATTAAGATCTATAGAGATAGACTTCAACGAATTTTAGGACTGTCTCAAGAAACCTATATCAATAAGGTTCTAGAGAGATTTCGGATAAAAGATTGTTCACCAAGTATAGCACCCATTGTGAAGGGTGACAGGTTCAATTTGAATCAATGCCCGAAGAACGATCTAGAAAGGGAACAAATGTACAACATTCCATATGCTTCTGCTGTCGGAAGCTTGATATATGCTTAGGTTTGCACTCGACTTGACATTACTTTTGCTGTAGAAATGTTGGGAAGATATCAGAGTAATCCAAGTATGGACCACTGGAGAGCTGTAAAGAAAGTGATGAGATACCTTGAAGGTACCAAAGACTACATGCTCATCTATAGATGGACTGACAACCTGGAAGTAGTCGGTTATTCGGATGCGGACTTCGCAAGGCTACGTTGATTCACGAAAATCAACATATGAATACATTTTTATGTTATTTGGCGGAGCCATGTCATGGAGAAGTGCCAAGCGGACTTTAACCGCTACTTCCACTATGGAGGCTGAGTTCTTTTCTTGTTTTAAGGCTATCTCACATGGTGTATGGTTGAAGAGTTTCATTAGTAGGCTTAGAATTGTTGATTCTATTTCTAGGCCATTAAGAATATATTGTGACAATTCAGCTGCAGTTTTCATAACTAAAAATGCCAAAAGTAGCAGTCGAAGTAAGCATATCGACATCAAGTCGAAGTAAGCATATCAACATCAAGTATTTAGTCATAAGGGAACATGTTAAGAAGAATAAAGTGGTTATAGAACACGTTAGTACTGAATTGATGATAACTGATCCTTTAACTAAAGGCATGCCACCGATGAAGTATAATAATCATGTGACTAGTATGGGAATAGGTCCCATTATGTAATTTGTCGTCATATGGATGATTTTGTTGTGTGAAACTTTTATTCAGTTGTGATGTTGATTCTCAATTTTGGTGTACACATTTTGTTGTTTATGAGAATAACATTTATCCTTGCTTACGGAATAAACATGGGGTTTATTCATTAAAATATGTTGTCACATATAGGCTGACAATAAAGAAATAAGATGCATCGTGATACATGAAAGATATTACTCACTCTTAAAGGACATGTCGCCACGATCCATGTGTTTTGTTTCTTTTCTTTAAGCATGAAGTTTTCGTGGAATTAGTTGGATAATCTGCATGATGAAAATGATGGGATCAAGTGGGAGAATGTTATTTATTTTTGTGATACCACATTTTTGGACCCACATTTTCTCTTAAAGTGGCGGTTATTCCACATATATTTTTTCCACGCTTCATACCCTTTCATGACAACCGCTTATTTGGTTACCGTCTTGATAGGAGATAGTATATAAAAAGGAACGTACGTTCATTTCCGACGGCTGATCACAAGGTATAACACAAACCATCACATTTGAAATACACCATCAGTACATGAGGGAATTGGGTTAGTAGAGTGTGCCCAATATTTTTACTGAATTTTCAGGTTTTTTTCGACGAACGTGATTACGAACAATGGCTGGAGGTTCGTTACCAAAAAAAAAAAAAAAAAAAAACAATGGCTGGAGGTTTGTCTTAATCAATCCTAGCTTTCGCAACTTGAATTTTTTTTTTTTTTTGGTAAAGTCGCAACTTGAATTTTTATGTCTTACATTGGCAAGAACAAATAATTGTCTCCAGAGACTCCCATAGTCAATGCATGCATGCATGTTTCTCGTTGTAGAAATTATCCCCTCGTTGCATGGTTGACTGGGCAGTCCTCGTCGAGTTCAAAAATCACCGTGCTAACAGTAACTAAAAGGTGAAACATCGGGTCATCTTTAAGGAGGCAACGTCATGGTGTAGTCTGCTAATGACGTTTTGGGCGGCTAGACAAGTAAACTGACTTGGCCGTCCTTCTGGACAAATTGATTTTTCTTCATTTATTGAGAATTATAATAACAGAAAAATGTAATATTCTATACAACATCAAATGAAGAGTACATGTTTTACATAGTAACTATCTAATTTACAAATCAAGACCAATAAAGAAAAATAAAAAACCACATATTAATATACAGAATTATAGAATATCTTAATTGAGAGATCTGCTCCAACTCCAATTTAATGGGGTTGAGGATCGTAGACAAGTCGAGAACTTGTCGAAAACATATGGCAAGGCAAAGGTATAAGGGTCGTGATGGTCCCACCCTAATGAAAGATCTTCTCCCTCTAATTTAAGAGAACTCATGCCGAAACAAGTGTTGACAGTGGTTTGTGAGTTATCGGCATTCTCTGGAGATCCATGTTTCAAAACCTGGTGGCTTGATTAATTACAAGATCGTGTTGAATTACTTCTTAGTCATATGGAAAAGATATTTTCCCCCGGATTCTTAATTGTAATTGGATAAACACAATCTAGATACATGTATCTTATTGGAAGGTAATCCTTCCCTCAATTTTGTCTCTTCTTGGCCTTTTCACATGCATACAAGTCTGAGCTATATGTAATGGAATGTGAATGGGGTTAAAGTCAGATGTTCACAATAAATGTTATGCGGAGGATCGATTGTCTAGGGATACATTGTGAGAGTGTTTGACCTTTTGTTCTAAATATATTAATCTCAAAGATACATTAGTCGATTAATCCTATAGGAATGGCACCATGAATTTACACGTTTTCTAACGTCCCATACGCATGTACCGTCATTGGGATGTTTGTAGAGGAGCATACCAGTATTCCACTAGGACAGCGTAAATCCCAACATGCTCAGGCCATTTCACAAATCGTCCCTAATAACTCAGGGATGATTATTAGATGTCCCTACCGGGCAAGAAAATTGTCCCAATCTGCATGGTTCCGTCCAAAAAATAGAGTACATTTAATATGCCATATAGGATGGTACAATAAACCACTCAGAAATTGATGTGTCAACTTGGGCCCACATGCTAGATTTTTCAAAATTTTTAAATGACCCTTTTCCTCGCCGTTAAGCTTTGTCCCCTGCTCAATGAAGCTCTTTCTCTCTCCATTTTCTTCTTTTTATTTTTGCCTTGAGGCCATGGACGACGCTTGGGATGTGGATTGCAGCGTCACCGACCAGCCATGGATACCCTGTTCATGAGCACGCCAACGCTCATCCATGGCCGTCCTCGGTGTCGTTTGGATATGTTATGGATCCCTGGGTATCGTTTTTTCCCATCCAACATGGACAATGCTTGAGACCAGCCATGGCCACTTTGGCCATGAAGCTCGACCTCAAACCTGGAGCTTGGGGTAGCCTTAGCCACTTGAGTTTCGAGCTTGGCCTCAAGCCATCTCACCGCAAACGAAGCTTGACACAGTCTCCACACAACTCAACCACTCGACCTCCCTTCGAATCATCCCTCATTGTTGCGTCTAGAGGCGTGTCATCCCTCCTTAACCTGAAGCGGCCATGAGCCGACTTGAGCTCGAGCCATGGCAGACGCAAGTGGAAAGAAAAGAGAAGTAGAGAGAGACGAGAGGGAGAGAGAGTCACACAGAAACGGAGGGGAGGAGAGAGAGAGAGAGAGAGAGAGAGTCACGCACAGAAACGGAGGGGAGGAGAGAGTAAAAGTAAGTAAGGAGAGTTTCCGTAAGCGTTAACGGAGAGAGAGAAATTTTGATGGTTCGATTGACAGGTGGACTCAGATTTGTCATATGTGTCGATCCGTATATGATTTATTATATCATCTTATGTTGTATATTAAATGCACCTAATATATTCTCACTGACGGCAAATACATTTCTTTGCTTTGTACTCATGTGGCCTCTTTTATCTCCATTCCACGCGTGACGTCATTCAACATGTGAGATTTGAAAGTTCCATGTTAAATTCTAACGATGGTGAACTTCAAAAAGTTAAAATTGATGTCTTTCTTCACTACATGAAACCAGAGAAAAAGGATTTTTCATATGAGACAAGATATTATTAGATCTGCATCATCTTTTCCAAAACGAGATTAAACTTGGATTTTTCTCCCAGATTCTTTGCTATCATTATGGTGCACGTGATAGATGGAGCAAGCTTGGTACACGGGTGCAACCAAATACATGTACCCTAGTGAAGGCAATCCTTCAATCAATTTAGTGATCTCTTCATATCCTTTACACACGCTCGCAGCAAATGTCATGTGGGGTTCAAACCCCCACCTTCTCAGTGAGGGATGGGGTGGGGACACGCAAGTTTCAGGAGTGGGTTTTCGCCGCCCGCGCCCGCGTGAGCGAGCAAAAGTCGAGAGTGAGTGTAGAATAGGTGTAGAGTACTGACCAAAAAAAAAAAAAAAAAAAATTCGCATGTTCCTAATGTCCCAAACGCACATCTCATCTTTGGGACGTTTGTGGATCGTCCGAGCATCCCATTGGGATGGTGTACATCCCTACACGCTTGGTCTAGGGACAATTACCATTTGCTTTAAGCTTGAACTTTATTTGACGTGCTGCATTTTTTCTGGGTTGGTGTCCATATTTCCAACATAAAAACGGAGATAAAAGAGGCCATGTTATGTCAAAAGAAAAGATTAGTATCTACCGTCAAAGTAACAAAACCCCCTCACTCGGGTTCAAATTCGACCAAAATCTAGAACATACTCATGACTCATTGCAATTGGAAAATTTCAGTCTTTTTTAACGATGACTAGGTACAAAAGTAATCACCGAACTGCGTGCTTAGTTCTCCACTCAGACGTACCATTTAATTGGGAAATCCAGGAGACAAGGACTTGGGTACATTTTTACTTGCCGGATAAATAAGTCGTGCTAAATTTGGTACCGATTTACTAAAAAGGATAACATGCTAAAGTGCTGTGTGAAAAATCTTTTTTTTTTTTCTAGTTATAATTGATTCTGTAGACCACATCATTTATAAAAAAAAGGTTTATTGGGATATTTTCGGAATAGTTTTATTTTAACTACACACGATCTGAAGTGGTAAAAGAATTATTTGACATTTTAAAAGCCAAAAAAGTAGTAATAATAATAATAATAGCAAAGTCGTGCATGGATGCATGCATCTCCATGCGTGTTTGATCCACACGTAAATTTTTTTTGGTATCACTTTTGAGTAATATTTGGACAAGTTAAAATAGCTTTTATGAGAAGCTCAAGTAAGAGTCTTGTGTCATGGGTCAGTCGATTCCGAACGATCCCACACCATGCAGCCTTAGGATTTTTTATCCCGAGTCAGCCTCACGCACACATGCTCGAACACAAGGGGTCGTATGAACAAAGGGACGAGTGTATTGCTTATGAACAAGCTAAATACAATGAGGGGGAGGGTCCCCTATTTATGCAAGTTTAGGTCTCATCTTATCTGTTGATATTCCCTATAATCTAGTGGTTGTGTTGGAATGTATGCCATCATTATAAGTCTACGTACACTAGGCCACTCAATAGCTAGGCCTTGGGAAAGCCTACGGGCGTGTGTCGAAGCAAGGGTAGGCTGCACGACATGAGCAAGTGGGCAGTCACAGGTTGTGCATGGGCCAGCTAAGCATTGATCATGAGTCGTGCATAGATCGATTGTGGGTAGCTCATGGGTTGGCCCTTGTATGGGACATAGCCCTTTCACGGACGATCTTGGATCATGCTTGTCCATGGGCTGTGTCAATCTCCCCCACCAAATCAGGCGATGCCTTCGGCGCATATGCGACATGGAAGGCATCAATGTGTTTCTTGAACTACCACAGGGCCTTAGACAGTTCTCAACTTGCTTTACTCTTGGAAAGGCCATTTCATCAGACAGGGTACTCATTCTTTGGTGCACAATATCTTTTCCGTATGATGCGGTCTACCATGATGCATTCAATGTCCTGATAATAGGAGGTTTTTGCTCCAAGGGGCGCTCGTTGCAATTCGCCTCAATCCGGATCTTCCTCGTCCGCATAGAAAAATTTCAGCATGCTCACATGGAACAAGGGTGTACCTTGAGTTTGGCCAGCAAGTCCAGCTCGTACACAACCTTCCTAATCCGTTACAACACTCGAAAGGGGCCTTCATAGCGACGGATCAGCCTTTTGTGCACGTTGCGGTATCGAAGAACCAAGTGTAGCTTGGCCAACACTAGGTCCTTGACTTAAAATTCTACGTGTCTTGTTGGCCCATTTCTTTGTGCGTTGTGCGGCCCTATGTAAGCATGCTTGTGCTAAGTCCGCATGTTCATCCCATTCTTTGGCAACTTGTACTCGGAGATATTGCTTCCTCGACATCCCGAGGCAATCGCACTTGGTGTGGGCGGTTGCTACTTGGTCACGATCTTGAATGGGCTTTTGTTCATGGACTCACTCCGCTACAAGCTATAAGAGAATCGGGCCACATCAATCAACCGTGCCCAGTTCACTTGTGTGTTGCTCACATATTGCCGGAGGTAGATTTCTAGGAGCGCATTCACTCTCTCTATCTGCCCATCAGTTTAGAGATGCAAGCTCGTGGAAAAGTTGAGGTTCGTCCCCAGTAGCTTGAAGAGCTCGATCCAGAACTGCCTAGTGAATCGTGGATCGTGATCACTCACGATTGTGCATGGTACGCCCCAGTACTTGACGACATGCTTGAGGAATAGCTTGATTGTTTCCTCGGCTGGATAATCCTTTGTGGCTGGTATGAACGTCGTGTACTTGGAGAAACGATCAACCATGACCATGAGGGTTCGACACCCTTCGAACTTCAACAAGTTCACGATGAAGTCCATGGAGATGCTTTCTCATGGATGTTTTGAGATAGGCAACAGTTCAAGGAGCCCCGCTAATGACCGTTGCTCTATCTTGTCTTGTTGGCATGCAAGATATATCTGCATGTACGCTTCAATGTCGTTCCGGATGTGTGGCCTATTGTATTGATCCTCGACGAGTGCCATGGTGTAGTGAATCCTTGGATGACTTCCCCATTTAGAATCGTGGCACTCATGCATCACCTCCTTCCTGAGTTTCTCGTGGAGCAGCACGTAAAGTCGTCATCTCTGTGTAAAGGAGATCATCCTCGCACCAAAATCACCTCATCTTACCCTCTTGGGCGAATCGAAAGAGGGCTTGGGCTGTTCGGTTGTGCTTCAGCCCCTCCTTGATACTGTCGATCCATGGACAGTCGGAGTCGACTCATCATGTTGGCCAGCTCCACTTCCGCTTAAAGCATTGGCCATGGAGTTGGACTTTTCAAGCTTGTATTCAAACGCGTAATTAAACTCGGCCGGTAAGTCTTGCCACCAAGCTTACTTCGGGCTGAGCTTCTTCTAGGTTTGAAAGTAGCTCATGACCACATTATCAGTTCTCACAATGAACTGTGATCCCAAGAGATAGTGCCTTCACATACAAAGGCATGCACCACTATGGTAATCTCATTCTCTTGGACCATGTATCGTCGCTCGGTATCGTTTAATTTCCGAGACTCGAAGGCAACCGTGTCCCATCCTGCATAAGGACACCATCGATAGCAAAATTAGAGGTATCAGTTTCTACCTCGTAGGGCTTGGCATGGTTAGGCAACACGAGCACTGGTTCTTCGGTCATGGCCTACTTCAACCAATCAAACGCCTCTTGACACCGGTCCATCCACTCCCACGGCCTCTCTTTCTTTAGCATGTCTGTGAGTGGCACGGTAAGGCTCAAATTTCCCAAAATGAAGCGCCGATAGTAATTCGTGAGATCAAGGAAGGATCTTAGTTCCGTCACCTTTGTCGGTGGCTCCTATTCAATGATGGCACGGATCTTGGCCGCGTCCATTTGCACTTGTCCGCCCCCGACGATGTGCCTAAGGAAAGGGACTTCCTTTTACGCGAAAGCGCGTTTCTCATGCTTCATTTATAGGTTATTCTCCCGTCGGACCTGGAAAACTTGACTCAAATGCTCGACGGGTTCCTTGAGCGTTCGACAATATACAACAATGTCATCAAGGTAAACCACAACGAATTGATCAAAGAACAGATGGAGTACATTGTTCATAAGAGTGCATAATGTGGCCAGCGCATTTGTCAAGCCAAAAGGAATGACAAGGAACTTGTACAATCCAAAACGGGTCATGCACGAGGTTTTGGCTCATCCCTTTCGACAATCCAAACTTGGTAATATCCCGATTGGAGATCAAGCTTGGAGAACCATCGAGCTTCCCCGAGCTGATCGAACAAGTCTGCAATGAGAGAGATTAGATACTTGTTCTTGACAGTGAGCTTGTTCAGTGCCCAGTAGTCTATGCACATGTGGAGGGATGCGTCATGCTTTCTTTGGAACAAGACCGAGGCACCAAACAAGGCCTTGGATGGCCGAATGTAACCTGCGTCGAGCAATTCTTTGAGTTGTTTCCGCAATTCCTCCAATTCTGGTGGGGCCACGCGATAGGGTGCCATAGCCGGCGGTCAAGCATTGAGCACGAGCTCGATTCGATGATCCACTTCTCTTTGAGGAGGCAACTTCTTGGGCAGCTTGGGTGGCATCACATCTTAGAATGTGTCAAGGACTTTGGTCACCTCCCTCAGTACCCTACTTTCTTTCACGCCCTCCTCTTTCAATGCTGCCAAAATGTCACCTTGCCCTTTTTACTCCCTTTGACAGCTACATGGCCGATAGCATCTTCTTATTGTGTCTCGACTTGCAGTAGATCAAAACCATGCATTGGCATCGCTTGTGGTCCCACCTGACCTTTCCGAGATTCAATGGCTTTGTGGTCCCACCCGACCTTGAATGGCTTTAAGGTCCCACCCGACCTTTCTCGGATTTAATGACTTTAAGGTCCCACCCGACCTGAATGGCTTTAAGGTCTCACCCAACCTTTCTCGGATTTAATGGCTTTAGGTCCCATCCGACTTTTCTCGGATTTAATGGCTTTAAGGTCCCACCCGACCTTTCTCGGATTTAATGGCTTTAAGGTCCCACCCGACCTTTCCAATATTCAAAACTCTGTCACCGAGCCACGTGATTCTCCAAGAAGACATACTGAATCTTTGAGCCACGTGCATTTTCTAAGGCTACCTTTTCGCCAAGGTGACAAATCCAATCACTGAGCCACGTGTCTTTCCCAAGTGACACTCCAATTCACCGGGCCACGTGCATTCTCTAGGTGATTTACCAACTTACTTTCAATACTGACAACCGATATCCAATCAATTCTCGAACACATAACCAAAATTTCTTTATTTAAGAATATAACTTTAAAATGCACCATTAAATCAATTCGACACAAATTAGAGCTCAAATAAATAAATGGACTGCGCCACGACGATCAGCACGAGATTTCAGTCGTCGGCCATCTCAACCTTAATTTCCAAAAAATAAATAATTAATTAATTTAGAAAAAATTAAATAATTAATATTAAAATTCAATTTAACTCAAAATAAAGCCCGATTAAATAAACGGACTTCACCACGGTCATCAGCATAATATTCCGGTCGTTAGACATCCAAATTGAATTTCCGGGAAATAAATAAATAATTAATTAATTAATTTTGGAAATTAAATAAATAAACACAATAAATTCGATTTAGCACAATATAAAGCTCGATTAAATAAACGGTCTCAGGCCACAATTATCAGCATAAAATCCCGGTCGTTAGCCATCCAAGTTAAATTTTCGGAAAATAAATAAATAATTAATTTAATTCCGAAAATTAATATTTAAATACCAAAAATTCCACTTAGGCCCGATTTATTAAATTGAAGCCCGATAAAGGGTCGGAAAAATTCCGGCTACCCTCAATAAATAGTAGACCATGTCTACTTGCTAAATACACATTCAATTTGTCTAATTTGCATCACAATTAACTAATAAACACTAATCCATACTAATCTAACCACCTAAACCTAATTAATTAAAAATAATCAACCAATAAGTGTAATTAGAAAATTAAGCAGGGATTAATGAGATTACTCACCGGAATCGCACGCGAAAGGTATCAATCCGACGGGGACGACGCGAGGAACGATTCCTCCCAAAGCACGGCTCGGGTTCGGGGCCCAGAGACGGCCCAAAACGACCCAGAACGTGCTGGAAACCCATTCGCGGGTTTACTAACCTAGTTGCAAAACAAGGGGAAAATGAGATGGTTGAGGGCAGCAAGGGGTCGAGAGAGCATGAGGAGCTTCGGTGAGGCGGGATGGTGGCGGAGGTGGCCAAATCGCAACCGGAGGTGGTGAACGGGACTAGGCGAGAGACGAATGTAGCGGGACGGCGTTGAGCGGCGTGAGGAGAGAAAGAGGGGCGGAGGCCGCATGCAGGCCGCATAGGTGAGGACCGCGCAGGCGGTCTGGCTCCGGTGTGGCAGCAATGGCGACCGGTCTTCAGGCGATGTCCACGGCTGCTTCCGCTTCTGTCCCCTTCGGCTTCTGGTTCGCACGACTCAGAGAGAAAAGAGGGAGAAGGAGTCGGTCACGAGGGGGAAAAAAGGGGAAAAGAGAGAGGAGAGAGAAAAAGAAAGAAAGAAAGAAGGGATAGGAAGAAAGGGGCTTTGACTAGTCAAAAAGAGAGAGAGAGAGAGAGAGAGAGAAGCCAATTTGAAATTGGCAAGGGACAAGTGCACGGTGGAGGGGGCTGCGCACGAAAAGGGAGGGGAGAGGAGAGAGAGAGAAAAAGGAAGAGAGAGAAAGGAAATAAAAATTAATCTAATTCCTTTTTTTCCTTTTAATTTCTTCCAGTCTTCAATCGCACATCAATTCTCCCTTAATTTATTCTCAATCGAATCTCATAAAATCCATCGATGCTTCAATATCTCAATTGCTATTTTTCCCCAGCCAATAACCCACCTCGTACCTCAATTTCACAATTCCGACTTCAATTGAACGGAAACGGCTCAATTTACCCAGTCGAAATTAAAGCCCGAAAATCCGGATGTCACAACTCTTCCCTCTTATAAAAATTTCGTCCTCGAAATTTAAACCTTTAACAAACCTTATACAAAAGGTGGGGGTATTGTCGTTTCATTGAGTCTCATTATTCCATGCGAATCTTTCGGTCTCATAGTATCGTCCGATCAATTGGACCAAGGAGGCCATCTTGGTATATAAAATCTGTCCTTTCAGAACCAACAATTGAACTGGACTTCTCATATATGACCCTCTGTCATTCACATATGATCTCTTTTTCTTGACTCCTTAATGAACCTTTAAAATTCAACGATTCAAAATTTCGGCGGTTCTATTTAGTCTTTACTCGACATTGATCGATAATTGCAAACACCGATTCCCGAGCGACTTTGGTCTCGTGATCTTTCTTTATTTCACTTTCTTTTCACCATTGAAAATATGTATTGTCCGTTATACGCTGCTTAAGAAAGAACTCTCTGAAAACTCCGCCAAACTTATAATCTCTAATTTAGATTTGAAAAATAATTTATCCCCAGCATTCCATGCCGGTGGATTATCTGATGCACCCATACTTCGGTATACCCACTCTGTGACATGACAGAATCTTTAATTTCTGAAATCGAACTTAGATTGGTGGTTAATTTCACTCCGACGCGCTTTTAGTGTGACCTAGGCTACTAGGTAGTTTTCAGAACTTTTTAGGACAAATGACCCGTGGTCGATTTTCTTCAAGCCACAATGAACCCACTCGACACATTGTCGATTCTCGATTTTCGCAAAAATCTCGAGGATTAAAATACGGACATAGGGTACCAAAACGACAAGTAAAATCAAATTAGTGCCGGTCGACAAGAGTTTTTCCAATTTAGTGGGGTCACCCACGATTGGTCATTCATCTCGATCAAACCGACCTATCTCTCGATCTTAATTCGCTTTTTAACTGTGCCGTAATGATCTCTAAAGATGAACATGGTCGAGAAATCGATTTTTGGTCAAATTCTCAAGTCTATTTGTCTTAAAGTCCTTAATAACTCACCCAGCTAGTCTAGTTATCTCATGAGTGGCCAACTCAAAGAAAAGCACTGAAGTCGCGCCGATGAAACACCCAATTTCTCCAATCAAGTCCGAATCCAAAAATTTGGATGTCACACACTCAAAACAAAATCTATTCGTACCGTACCAAAGTGGACCAACTCTATATATCGATTGACCACTATCCTCAAGTGGTATCAGTAATTCCCTGAATCCTTAATAAGCTCATCACCATGTTCCATCGTGATATATTTTCATTCCCACTGGGGACTCTTAAGTGATGATAGAAGTCCTGGTTTGCATTATTGAACTTCCACTTACTGACAACTCCGGCACTTGCAAATTACCCGGCGGTATCTATCTTCATATTAGCCTACCAATCAAGCTGATGCCGATTCTGACTTACTTGCACCATCGATCAAAAGCGCAATACTATAGTGAATTTTTGACAAGATCTTTTCCCCGAGTGTTACACTTTGTCAAGTGCACTCAATCACTCATGGAACCTGAACGTTCCATCCTTGAAAATCTTACAGTCAGATTCTTTCTTACCAGTATCTTCTTATAAGATCTTCTAAACATCTCTGTCTGTCAACTAAGCGTCGATTCCAACTCGAACATTTGATTCAATTTTGAGGGCGGCTATAAAATTCAAAAGGTAGCCTACCTCAAATTTGAAGACCAAATTTCGAACCCTTTTTAAGTAGAATCTATACTTTAGTCGATGCCGGGCAGCATTGTAGACTCTCGACTAAGAGTATCAGGGGCTTCTTTCGTTCTTCCAGGGTAACACTGGATAACACCATTATAGTCCTGCCAAAATTTTGATTCACGACACCATCTCATGTTCAGCTCTTTCTGAAAGAATAACACTTGAGACTTTAATAGTTGATGAGGATCGGAATCTTTCTTCATCTCATTGATGACTTTAAATCTTTAAAGCAAAATTTTGATGCCACGAGTCCCAAGTCATGCATTAGTAAATTAACTCCTGAGATCTTAACTGGCGGGATGGTTATGCAACAATCTTCTCATGTTGCATCAATACGTACCCAGTCCTTTGCAAGGCACATCACTAAAGATTTCTTGCTTTCCAAAGTCAAAGGAAAAGTTTAGAATAAGTACGGTAGCCAGTTCTTACTGAAGCTCTAGAAACTATCCTCGTACTTGTCTATGCCGATGAATTTCTCTTCTTTCTTAAGAGGTCAAGTTCACGATGATATCGATGCTGAAAATTCTTTCATGAACCCTCGGTGGTAATCTGTCTAATCCTCACGGCTTCTGATCTCTGACATGGTTGTCGGTCTTGATCCAATAACAACTGATTTGACTTTGGCTGGGTCAATAAAGATTTCTTTACCTGTAATCACATGACCATTCTTAAGGGTTCTCGTGATCCTTGGTACTTAATGAATACCCTAGAATGTTATTATATCACGGGATCACCATTGATCTAGATATTCTTTGAACACTCGGTTTGTCGAATCTATGACAGCATTTTGCTAGAGCGTTCATCAAATCAAATGGCTTTACATTATTCTCACAAAGGTTAAATGAAGTGCGAAATGTTGTCATCGGTATAACTTCCTTTCTAGTTTTCAGCGACGATAACTCCGTCCTCAAGTCAATCTTTGAAGACATCGGTACTCTTTATAACAAATCACCCAATTCATCAATCTTTGACAATGACCACTTATCCTTGATTGTCACTTGATTAAGTCGACTATAGTTGATGCATAACTGCAACGAACCATCTTTCTTTCTTTCTCACTATGAGGCTGATGTTTCCCTTAGGTAATGCACCGACATACATGAATTCTTCATTCATCAATCCTCATGTCTGCACCATTGGTTCTATCGATTTAAACAACAATAACTGGTAAGAAGCCTTCGAGAGTGGCTCTACGCTGGTGCTAACCCGATTGTAATTTCTATCTCTTTCTCTGGCAACTGTTTGACAATTCTTAGGATAAGCATCTAGAAATTCTTAGACCACTGAGATGTCTTCTATCTTCAATTCTCCAATCTGTCTTAATTATAACCATCACCAAGTGACCTCGGCAATCTCCATCGAACAAATGGATTGTCTCTAGTGACGAGATTAAAGAAGTCAAGGACCCTTCTCGATTTTCAATAAGACTTGGCACTTCTACCTGTTCCTGGAATAAACTGGGTTACTTCACTATAGTAATTCATCACCACAAGGTGCTTTAGAGCCAATTCCTTCTGCACTTGACGAATAAATTGTACACAAACAGCCAATCAAGTACAACTCTTATCCGTGGTTCTTTTCCTACAGCCTTAACAAATAACTGAAATTCCACAATTGTGTTCCCAATACTCTCTGGCATCAATATGATGAAATCACTTAAAAATATTCTTCCATTGAATAAGGCATAGTCAATTTCGTTTCTGATCCTTTTTGCCATCTTAATGACGTCTTATCTGCGGCATCAGTATCAATGCTCCCTTGGACTTACACTGATAGGGTTTCACCTAATGGCCGTGCTGACAACACTTACCACAAATTCCTGTCCTCAAAACACACAAGACTGATTCATACCATCTTCCATAGAACAACATGTCCTATTTCTCTGCATGCTGGCCTAACTATTCCATTCTTCCTATCGGGTGAAGTAGAATATTATTCCCTCAACATCAGTCTTTTCCCTGACCAAATTCCAAGTCTGTCTATGCTGAATCTTGATTCAAATATCGAAATCTGTTCCCTGATCAACCTTCCAGGTTGGACCTCAGCAAAGGTAGCAACAACATCAACTTGATTTTGATCTCACTGACTCATCCAAATCCCAAGGAACACTTGCATCAAATCGATCTTATCGGACTTAGGATCATTCAACACTATCATACTAGTACCAACCTGCAATAGCACTCTCAAGCTCGAGCTGGCCAGAGTCGACACTCTGCCTTTCGAAACCACACTAATTAAAAGCAAGTAATTCACACACAACAAACAATTCTACCAATCAGTTATCAAAGACACATGTCAGTCATAAATTTAAAGGCCTTTCCTACTACTATCCCATAGGTCATCACACCTTATTACTCCAATATCTAACCATTGCTCTGATACCACAAAAAGGGGATGTCACGCCCCGATCCTCAGGCACGTGCACATCCCTCAACTTTGGTCGATTTTAAAATGCAATATCCCAGGACTATATATTGCCGACCCTTTCATTTATATATGCACATGCGGAAGTATTTAAAAATCCCCAGACAATAAAACAATGGGATAGAAAGGCAGGCCACAATCTCATTTATTGAAATTCACAACTACGCAAGTACAGGGTTTACAAAAGAGGATAAGACCATACTCGGGATCATCATCCCAGTCCTCCTCAAGTCTTTCACTACTATACTCAATTTCTTCAAACTCTTCATCTCCTTCTTCTCGCTCATCTTTGACTTCAAATGCTAGCTCGTCCACAATTGGGATGAGACTATGTCTCAGCGAGTTCTACCTCCCTAAGACCCGATTAGTAAACTAATACACCTTAGGGCTGCCTAAGCACAACATGAGTTAGAGGACTTACCTGGGCCTCATAT
Source organism: Eucalyptus erythrocorys (assembly GCA_014182555.1). NCBI lineage: Eukaryota > Viridiplantae > Streptophyta > Magnoliopsida > Myrtales > Myrtaceae > Eucalyptus > Eucalyptus erythrocorys. Next base: position 21,258,593 of record CM024607.1, on the reverse strand, counting down.
TCCACCTGCATGTTAGCACATATCAAATAGGCACCCAAGCAATCACATCACAGATCGAAGCATCGATCAAATTGACTTAGTTGATCACACGCCAACAAGACCACTCATGGTCATTCCCAATCAATCAATCAAATCACGACAATCAGATCAAATCATTGATCAATCGAACTAGTCGATTTCATAACCAACAGACTAAGCAATTCCCACAATGCATATCAAGATGTCGAGCACACGTGCTTTCTCTTAGGCACTAGTTCGCCAAAGTGATGCATCAAATCACCGAGCCCACGTGTCTCTTTTATGATGCCATACTTAAGTATCGGGCCCACGTGCCTTCTCCAAAGTGATGCATCAAGTCACCGAGCCCACGTGCCCTTTTACGATGCCATACTTAGTTACCGAGATTCAATGGCTTTACGGTCTCACCCGACCTTTCCGAGATTCAATGGCTTTATGGTCCCACTTGACCTTTCCGAGATTCAATGACTTTATGGTCCCACCTGACCTTTCCGAGATTCAATGGCTTTATGGTCCCACCTGACCTTGAATGGCTTTAAGGTCCCACCCGACCTTCCCGAGATTCAATGGCTTTATGGTCCCACCCGACCTTGAATGGCTTTAAGGTCCCACCTGACCTTGAATGGCTTTAAGGTCCCACCCGACCTTTCTCGGATTTAATGGCTTTAAGGTCCCACCCAACCTTTCCAATATTCAAAACTCTGTCACCGAGCCACGTGCATTCTCCAAGAAGACATACCGAGTCTCTGAGCCACGTGCATTTTCTAAGGTTACCTTTTCGCCAAGATGACAAATCCAATCACTAAGCCACGTGTCTTTTCCAGGTGACACTCCAATTCACCGGGCCACGTGCATTCTCTAGGTGATTTACCAACTCACTTTCAATACTGACAACCGATATCCAATCAATTCTCGAACACATAACCAAAATTTCTTTATTTAAGAATATAACTTTAAAATGCACCATTAAATCAATTCGACACAAATTAGAGCTCAAATAAATAAACGGACTGCGCCACGACGATCAGCACGAGATTTCGGTCGTCGGCCATCTCAACCTTAATTTCCAAAAAAAAAAAAAATAATAATAATTAATTAATTAATTTCGAAAAATTAAATAATTAATATTAAAATTCAATTTAACTCAAAATAAAGCCCGATTAAATAAACTGACTTCACCACGGTCATCAGCATAATATTCCGGTCGTTAGCCATCCAAATTGAATTTCCGGAAATAAATAAATAAATAATTAATTTCGGAAATTAAATAAATAAACACAATAAATTCGATTTAGCACAATATAAAGCTCGATCAAATAAACGGTCTGCGCCACAATTATCAGCGTAAAATCCCGGTCGTTAGCCATCCAAGTTAAATTTTCAGAAAATAAATAAATAATTAATTTAATTCCGAAAATTAATATTTAAATACCAAAAAATTCCACTTAGGCCTGATCTATTAAATTGAAGCCCGATAAAGGGTCGGAAAAATTTCGGGCTACCCTCAATAAATAGTAGACCATGTCTACTTGCTAAATACACATTCAATTTGTCTAATTTGCATCACAATTAACTAATAAACACTAATCCATACTAATCTAACCACCTAAACCTAATTAATTAAAACTAATCAACCAATAAGTGTAATTAGCAAACTAAGCAGGGATTAGTGAGATTACTCACCGGAATCGCACGCGAAAGGTATCAATCCGACGGGGACGACGCGAGGAACGATTCCTCCCAAAGCACGGCTCGGGTTCGGGGCCCGGAGATAGCCCAAAACGACCCATGAACGTGCTGGAAACCCATTCGCGGGTTTACTGACCTAGCTGCAAAACAAGGGGAAGATGAGATGGTTGAGGGCAGCAAGGGGTCGAGAGAGCATGAGGAGCTTCGGTAAGGCCGGATGGTGGCTAGAGGTGGCCAAATCGCAGCCGGAGGTGGTTGAATGGGACTGGGCAGAGACGAATGCAGCTGGATGGTGTTGAACCGGCGTGAGGAGAGAAAGAGGGGGCGGAGGCCGCGTGCAGGCCGCATGGGCGAGGGCCGCGCGGGCGGTCTGGCTTCAGTGCGGCGGCAACGGCGACCGGTCTTCAGGCGACGTCCGCGGTTGCTTCCACTTCTGTCCCCTTCGGCTTCTGGTTCGCACGACTCAGAGAGAAAAGAGGGAGAAGTAGTCGGTCACGAGGGGGAAAAAGGGGAAAAGAGAGGAGAGAGAAAAAGAAAGAAAGAAAGAAGGGATAGGAAGAAAGGGGCTTTGACTAGTCAAAAGGAAAGAGAGAGAGAGAGAGAGAGAGAGAGAGAGAAGCCAATTTGAAATTGGCAAGGGACAAGTGCATGGTGGAGGGGGGCTGCGCACGAAAAGGGAGGGGAGAGGATGAGAGAGAGAAAAAGAAAGAGAGAGAAAGGAAATAAAAATTAATCTAATTCCTTTTTTTTCCTTTTAATTTCTTCCGTCTTCAATCGCACATCAATTCTCCCTTAATTTATTCTCAATCGAATCTCATAAAATCCATCAATGCTTCAATGTCTCAATTGCTATTTTTCCCCAGCCAATAACCCACCTCGTACCTCAATTTCACAATTCCCGGCTTTAATTGAACGGAAATGGCTCAATTTACCCAGTCGAAATTAAAGCCCGAAAATCCGGATGTCACACTGGTGGTTTGCCTTCATTTGATCGATTAAATCTTCCTCGTTCTCCCCCACCATTGGTCTTGTCCTTTAGACGAGAATCGAATTTCGTCATGGATGATGACTTGTACTCTACAAAGGACTCGGCCATGGATGTTGCCGTCTCGAGATCCATTGCATGGCATCTCTTTAGCTCTTGCTTGACCCATGGCTTGAGTCCACTCATGAACTTGTGGTATGCCTCCGTCTCGCTCATGGACAAAATTTGGAGCAACAACTCCAAGAATCGCTTTACGTAGTTCCGGACTCCGCCTTTTTGCTCTAGGCACTTGAGTTCATCGCAAGCTTCCTCCTCCGCGTATGCGGGATGGTAGTTCCGTCAAAATTCCTCGACAAAATGAGCCCATGTAGTGATAGGGTCGCCACACTTATTATCTGACCGACAACGCCACCGCAAGAAAGCATTATCAACTAAATACATTGATGCGGTGTTTACCTGAGATACGTTGTCGTTGATTCCCATGGCTTGAAAATATCGTTCCATGTACTACAGGAAGTTGTCCAGGTCCTTAGCTACCTGAGCCCTTGAACTCTCTTGGCTTGGGTGCTTTGGTTAGTGGATTTGCATGCATGGTGACCATCTCGTTCACACGTGCAGCCTCAAGCTCGCCAAGCTTGCCTTTCAACTCTGCCATTTCGACGCGCATAGCCACCATCGCGGCTTGTCACGCCCCGATCCTCGAGCGCAGGCCCATCTCACACCTGGTCGATTAATAGCGACATCCCAGGACGCATCGTTGACCCCTTTCATTTTAATATGCGCATGCGGAAGCATATAATAATAATAATCCCCAGACAATAAAGCAATGGGATAGACAAGTAGGACTAAAAACTTGAACCTAAAAACCAACACACTTATATACATATATATATACCCGAAATGTTGTCCCACAACCGGGATGAGATAACGTCTCAACAAGTTCTACTCCCTAAAACTCGATTAGGAAACCAATACATATTAGGCTACCTAAGCACAACATGAGTCAGAGGACTTACCTTGGCCTTAGTTTCCTCCTGTAAATCAGTATATATCAGACGTACAGGAAACACAACAATTCACAGTATTGGATCAAATCATTGATCAATCGACCTGGTCGATTACATGTCACCACGACCTTCCCCCAGTCGGTACATTCAATACTATCTATAAAGTCCAACCTTAGTCTAGTACTGCTCACCCAAAGCCGAAAATAAATAGTATAGCTCGCCCAAAGCTGATAATTTAGCATACTGTATATATGCTCGCCCAAAGCTGAATGATTAGGGCCCCTAGGCCATCATAGTATACTATATAGATATGCTCGTCCAAAGCTAATATAATATGCTCACCCAAAGCTAATAATATGGTATACTATATATGCTCACCGAAAGCTGATAGATTAGGGCCCCCAGGCCAAGATAGTATACCAATTCCAACATATAGTCAATTTCTCATTTTTATCATACCCGATAAAAATAGCCGTGTGTGGGTACACGATCGGCCTTAACCAAAATATCATAATTTCATCTTTACAAATATCCCACCAATTTCAACAGCCCATTACAAATTTTTGGCATTGTAAACTGATGCCTGGCTAATTTCCAATCAATTACCAAAATTGATTAATTTAGGAATAAAATCCTAAAGTCAGAATTAAGTCAATTTAGCATGATTTAGCACTCAAATAAATAAATGGACCGCAACACAATAATCAACATAAAATTTCGATCGTCGACTATCACAACCTAATTTCCGGAAAATAAATAAATAAATAAATATGGAAATTATTAAATAAATGCCATAAATCCAATTTAGGCCTGTAATGCCTAATTGGAAGCCGAGACGGACCCGGAAAATTTTCGAGACCCGTTCAATAAATAATGAAACTTATTTCCTTGCTATCTACACCAACCATTTGCCTAACTTGCATTGGTAAGTCTCTAATTTAATTACTCTAATCTAATCTATCCACCTAATTGCACTTAATTAAATCTAATCAACCCCTAAGCATCATTAGCCTACTAAGTGAGGATTAGTGAGCAAAACTCACTCGTTTAACAATTCGTTCGGATCAAAACATTGGGAACATTGCGGGGGACATTTTCTCCACAGCGGGCCTAGGATCCAAGGCTTGGAACCACCTCAAAATGGGCTTGAAAGCTGCTGTGATGCCCACAAGAAAACCTTCTGTTTTTTATGCAAAAATTGAAGAAAACAGGGCCAAGATGGGCAACAAGGCTCGGGAAAACTTCGGTGGCTTGAAAGGGGTGGTCCACGGTGGTTAAACGGGCTCCGATGGGCTTCCACAGCCCCTCAAAGCTGCTGGAGAGCAAGATGGATGGCAGAGCAGGAGGTTGGAGCGGCGAGGTCACGTGGCAAGGCGACGGCACGCAGGTGGGGCGTGAAGAGGGCGAACGGTGAGCGACAGTCTTAGCGGCGATCCGGTGTGGGGTGGGGGGTTTCACGGTTCTTCTCTACTGGTGGTGGTGTCACACAATGGAGGGGAGAGGAGCTTGGACGGTGGCTAAGCAAGAGGAAAGAGAGAGAGGCAAATATGGGGGCTTACCATGGACATTTTTCACATTTTTGTCCCCCTCAAGCTTGTCCATCAAGCCATGGTTCTATGGCTGTCATTGAGCCACCAAGGCTTCCTCTTGGACATGTGAAATGGTCCAAAATGGCTAGGGGGAGAGGGAGCTACAAATTTGTAAGAAATGAGCTTCAATTGGATACTTCATCTCACTAGATTTAATCTCATATGGTTTTAATTAATTCAATTGGCACCTAAATATTTCAATTGATATTTTTCCTCACCCATGACTCCATCTTGCATCCCAAATTTGCGACCAAAAATAATCCCCGGCCTTTTCGAACAAAAACGGTCCTAAGTCGACTTTTTCCCAAAAATCTCGATTGGCAAAAAAATCTTCTAAGGCGAGTCGTGGGTCCTAGAATTTATTGTGACGTGACATAATTTTCAATTTCTGAAATCCGACTCAAATTGGTTGTTAATTTCCATTTGACGCGCTTTTAACATAACCTAGGCTACCGGGTAGTTTTCAGAAATTTTTAGTGCAAATGACCCGTGGTCGATTTTCTTCAAGCCACAATGAACCCACTCGACTCATTAGAGACTCTCGATTTTTGTGAAAATCTCGAGAATTCAAATACGGACACGAGGATACGAAAATGACAGGTGAAATCAAATTAGTGTCGGTTGACGAAAATTTTCCAATTTAGTGGAGTCACCCATAATCGGCCACACATCTCAATCGAACTAACCTATCTCTGATCCCAAATCAATTTTTAACTGTGCCGTAATGGCTTCTAAAGATGAGCACGGTCGAGAAGCCGATTCCTAGTCGAATTCTCAAGTCTATTGCCCTAAAATTCCCTAATAGCTTCTTTGAATAGTCTAGTTATCTTGAGAGTGATCAGCTCTGAGAATAGCCTTATAGGTGCGTCAATGAAATGCTCGATTTATCCAGTAGAAAACAGGACTGAAAATCTGGGATGTCACAACTCTTCCCCTCTTATAAAAATTTCGTCCTCAAAATTTAAACCATTACACAACTCGTCAAAGAGGTGGGGGTACAACTGTCTCATCGACTCTTTAGTCTCCCATGTCGCTCCTTTCGCACCGTGGTGTTGCTGGACTACTTTGACCAATGGAATGGTCTTTATATGCAGAACTTGCTCTTTTCGAACCACTATATGAACTGGGCTTTCAACGTATGACACGCGATCATCCACGTCCAATTCTTCGAAATTGAGCACATGGGTCGAGTCAAGTTCATACTTCCTTAACATTGACACGTGAAAGACATTGTGCACTTGTGCCAATCTCGACGGCAACACAAGACGATACGCTAGGCTCCCGATTCTCTCAAGAATCTCAAACGAACCTATGTACCTCGGACTCAGTTTTCCTTTCTTTTCAAAGCGTGAAGTTCCCCTCATTGGTGACCCCTTTAGAAAAAGGTGATCACCAACTTGGAATTCCAAAGACCTCTAGCGATTATCTGCGTAACTTTTCTATCTGCTCTGAGCGGTCTTTAGTCTGCCTCTGATTACTGCCACGGCCTCTACTGATTACTAAACCAACTATGGGCTTGTAATCTTTCTTTTCCCAACTTCATCCCAACACACTTGTGTTCTGCACACTCTGCCATACAACGCTTCAAAAGAAGCCATCTTAATACTCTGCTAATAACTATTGTTGTAGGCAAATCCACCAAGTGTAACCGATTTTCCCAATTTTCTTTGTAGTCTAGTACACAAGCTCTCAGCATGTCCTCGAGGGTTTGAATTGTCCTCTCAGATTGGCCATCTGTTTGAGGATGATATGTCGTACTGTACTGAAACTTCGTACCTAGAGCACTCTACAAGCTTTTCCAAAAAACAGCAGTAAACCTCGGGTCTTTATCTGAAGTTATCGTCACTGACACTCCATGCATACGAACCACTTGACGCACATACAAATCTATGTGCCTATCCAAGCTAAGGTCCTTTCATACCGCAATGAAGTGAGCCAACTTTGTCAATCTATCAACGCTACCCAAATCGAATCATTTCCTCTCGACTCCTCGTAATCCGGGCCACGAAGTCCATTGTGATATGCTCCCGTTTCCACTGGGATCTCAAGAGGTTGCAGAAGTCCTCCTGGTTTACAATGCTGAGCTTTCAGTTGCTGACTCGTCAAACACTTGACGACACACTTGGCAATGTTTGCCTTCATACTTGACCACCAATAGTGTTGACGCAGATTCTGATACATCTTGGTCCTACCAGGATGAATGCTATAACTGCTACAATGCGCTTCAGATAAAATATCTTCTCTAAGCTCCACATTGTCAGTTACAACTAAACGTCCCCGGAACCTTAGTGTTCCTTCATCAGAAATCTGGAAGTCAGCCTTTCTTTTCTCAATGTCCTCTTGTAGAATTTTCTGCACATCTAGGTTTGTCGATTGGAGTAGCTTGATTCTGATCTGGAAGTCCGGCTCAATTTTTTGGGTGGCCATAAGACTTGAAAGATGGCCTACCTCAAACTTGAATACCAATTCTCAAGCTCTCTCGATTAAGTTCCACTCCTTAATCAGTATATGAGCAACTAAAAACTTCCGACTCAAAGCATCGGCGACCTTGTTCGCCTTTCCTAGGTGATATAGAATATCACAGTCTTAGTCCTTCGGTAATTCCATCCATCTACGTTGTCTCATGTTCAACTCCCTATGAGAGAACAGGTACATGAGACTTTGATGGTCAGTGAAGATTCGAAATTTTTCTCCGCACAAATAATGTCTCCAAATCTTCAAGGAAAAAATAATTGCTGCGAGCTCTAAGTCATGCGTCGGGTAGTTCTGCTCATGAGGTCTCAACTGACGGGAGGCGTATGCAACTACTCTACCATGTTACATCAACACGCAACCCAATCCTCTAAATAACACATCACTATAAAATTTGAATCCTCCAGGACCAGATGGAATTGTCAGTACAGGTGCGGTAGTTAGCTTTTCCTTTAGCTCTCGAAAACTACTCTCGCACTTGTCAGTCCATATGAATTTCTCTTCTTTCTTTAAGAGTTTTGTCAGTGGTGACGCTAAAGATGAGAATCCTTCCACAAACCGTCTGTAATGACCTACTAAACCCAGAAAACTTCTTATATCTGTTAGTGTAGTCAGTCTTGGTCAATTGATCACGGCTTCAATCTTGCTTGGGTCCATAGAGATTTCTTTGCCTGAAATCACGTGACCTAAGAAAGCAACACTAGTTAACCAAAACTCGCACTTGCTGAACTTGGCGTACAACTGATGGACCCTCAATGTCTGCAGGACTAGTCTCGAGATGACTCTCATGCTCTTCGTCACTTCTCAAATACACGAATATCATCGATGGACACGATCACAAACCGATCTAGATATTCCTTGAATATACGTTCATCAAATCCATGAAGGCAGCAAGAGCATTCGTCAACCCGAATGGTATCACTTTGTGAATTCATAGTGACCATACCGAGTACGAAACGCTGACTTAGGAACGTCCTCCTTCCTAATTCTCAGCTGATGATATCATGTCCTCAAGTCGATTTTCGAAAATATCAACATTCCTTGCAACTGATCAAACAAGTCATTTATCATTGGGAGTGGATATTATTCTTGATCGTTACCTGATTGAGTTGCCGATAGTCGATGCATAAGTGCAACGAACCATCTTTCTTCTTTACAAACAGAATCGGTGCTCCCCAAGGTGATGCACTAGGACGAATAAATCCCTTATCCAAAAGCTCTTGCATCTGCACCTTTAGTTCTTTCAACTCAAATAATGCCATCCAGTAAGGAGCCTTAGAGATTGGCTCTGTCCCAAGTGCTAACTCAATCACAAATTCTATCTCTCTTTCTGGTAGTAGACCTGGCAATTCCTTTGGAAATACATCTGGAAATTCTTGCACTACAGCAGTGTCTTCCATTTTCAGCTCAACAACTATCATATTCACGACAGTTGCCAGGTAACCTTCACAACCCTCATCTAACAGACGAGTTGCCTCTGGCGACGAGATTAGGACAATCGAGGGTTCTCCTCGATTCCCGACAAACTCGAAACTCTTGCCCTCTAACGAGTCAAACTGAATCACCTCGCGATAACAGTCCATTATAGCTCGTTGCTTGGTAAGCCAGTCCATGCCAATTATCAAGTCAAAGTCATACATGGCTAGGACTAACAAGTTTATTTTCCCCACCTGCTCACCAATCGCTAACTTGCAACCAGAACAACCCAAAGCAGCAATAACTTTATCCTTCAATGGTGTAGACATGCAAACTGCCGACTCCAACAATATAGGACTTAATCCTAGCATCTTAACATATTACTTGGCAATAAAGGAATGAGTTGCTCCAGAGTCAAATAAAGCGTAAGCAGGTTGGTCGTTCAGCAAAACCATACATATGATCACGTCAGGCGCAGCCTCTGCCTGACCTTGTGTGATGGCATACATTGTGTCTTGAACTGGAAGTCTCAGCTGTCCTCATTGTAGCACGCTCTGTGGCGCATACCCTCTAATCTGTCCCATAGGTGGCGGCAGCAACTGCCGTTGTCCTCTTGGCCTACTAGGACAATCTCTTATCATATGGCCCTATTGGCCACATCTAAAACAAACACCCGATCTTTAGGGACACGGAGTTGAACCATGTTGCTTCTGTCCTCTCACAGAAGCGACATGGGCCATTCTAACTTGGTCCAGACTTTTCAACTCCACCCTTCTTGTTGGGCAGGACTAGGAATTTGCCTCTAGGCATGGGCCTCTTCCCATGGCGAATCCCTTCTCAATGAGACATAAACCTCAATCAAGATGAGGGGACTTACTCGTTCAGGCTTCTTTCGAGCAGTTGTGCTCGACGGTAAACTTCTTGGTAATCAATTAAGTCGAACAACACCAACGATTGTCTCAACTCATGTCGAAGGCCACTCTTAAATCTTCAAGCCTTCTCCTCAGGGTCTTCGATCAATCTCGGAGCATACTGAGATAGCTCCATAAATTTGACCACATATTGGTCAACAGTCATTGATCCTTGACGAAGTTGCAAAAATTCTTCAATCTTCTACTGTCTTGCATTCCTTGAGAAGTATTGCTCATTGAATGCTCTGAGGAATCCATCCTACAACGGGACTACTTCTCTTGGAAATACAGTCTCTCTGGCGGCTCTTCACCAGGTGTTGGCATTGCCCTACAATTGATATACTGCTAGGGTTACCTTCTCTGCCTCTGAGCACATCAGGAGTGCAAAGGCCTTCTCCAAGTCTTGAATCCAAAGTGAGGCGGCCTCGGGGTCTCCAGTACTCGAAAATCTTGGCGGACTTAGCTTTAAAAATTGCTCTACCAGCTTATGTATCGGTCTCTCTCTCTCTCTCTGCACTTCTATGTTCTTAGCTGGAACATTGATAGCTGCAGCAGCAGGTGTGGCAATGGTTGCGGTCTCGGCGGTGGCGGTAACAACAAAAAAGCGGCAACTTGAGTGGCAGCTACAACGGGCGTGAATGCGGCAGCTCAATCTCGTGCCCGATGCCCCATCAACTCTCTCATGGCATCCAAAGCCTAATCAATCCTTATGGTTTCCTGATCACTTGGGGTTGTTACCCGAACATCAACTGGTAGTGGTGCTATAAAACTAGCACTAGCCTGTGCTGGCGTTTTACTGTGGCCTCCTCGGGTACCAACCCTAGTCGGCGACCTAACTCAAGCCGCAAGCCTTACGGTTCTCTTACTCGGAGTTCTTTGCTCCAGCTCACTCATGGTTTAGTCTTTTCTACTGAAACCCGTCTTCCAAATCCACACTAGATTAGAAGATGAGCGACACACACAACAAGCAATTTTATCATACAACTACCATCGACATGCACTAGACATGTATTTAAATGTCTTTCCTATAACTATCCCATGATCCATCACCCCTTATCACTCCATTCCCTAACCATTGCTCTGATACCACTTAAACAGGGATATCACACCCCAATCCTCGAGCGCGTGCCCATCCCTCATCTAGTTGATTAATAGCGATGTCCTAGGTTGCATCGCCGGCCCCTTTTGTTCTAATATGCGCATGCAAGAAGCATATAATAATAATCCCAGACAATAAAGTAATGGGATAGACAAGTAAGACTAAAAACTAGAACCCTGAAAACCAATACACTTACATACATATATAACAACTCAGTCATGTATAGACATATACAAGCCATGCTAAAAGGTCGGTTTCTACTCAAACAGGTTTAACAGCAAAAGTCATCAGACAGGAGTGGAGTCTCAATCCTCATCAGAATCCTACTATGGATCATCCTTGGGGTTCTCCTCTAGGTACTTCTCTTCGTGTTCGCCATCTAGGGACTTGAAATTTATCCCTAACCGGGATGAGACTACGTCTCAGCAAGTTCTACTTCCTAAAACTCGATTAGGAAACACAATACGCCTTAGGCTGCCTAAGCATAACATGAGTCAAAGGATTTACCTTGGCCTCAGTTCCCTCTTGTAGATCAGTATATATCAGACGTATAGGAAACACATCAATTCACAGTATCAGATCAAATTATTAATTAATCGACCTAGTTGATTACATGTCACCACGACCTTCCCCTGGTTGGTACATTTAATACTATCTATAAAGTCCAACCTTAGTCTAGAACCGCTCACCTAAAACTAAAAATATATAGTATAGCTCGCCGAAAGCTGATAATATAGTATACTGTATATATGCTCGCCCAAAGCTGAATGATTAGGGCCCCTAGGCCATCATAGTGTACTATATATTTATATGCTCACCCAAAGTTGATAATCATTGCTAGCCCAAAGTTGATATAATATGCTCACCCAAAGCTGATAATATGGTATACTATTAATGCTTGCCCAAAGCTGATAGATTAGGGCCCCCAGGCCAAGATAGTATACCAATTCCGACATATAGTCAATTTCTCATTTTTATCAAACCCAATAAAAATAGCCGTGTATGGGTACACGATCGGCCTTAACCAAAATATCATAATTTCATCTTTACAAATATCCCACCAATTCCAATAGCCCATTACATATTTTTGGCGTTGTAAACCAACGCTCGGTTAATTTCCAATCAATTACCAAAATTGATTAATTTAGGAATAAAATCCTAAAGTCGAATTAAGTCAATTCAAGCACGATTTAGCACTAAAATAAATAAATGGACTGCACCACGATAATCAACATAAAATTTCGGTCGTCGGCTATCCCAGCCTAATTTCTGGAAAATAAATAAATAAATAATTATGGAAATTATTAAATAAATACAATAAATCCAATTTAGGCCCGTAATGCCTAATTGGAAGCCGAGACGGACTTAGAAAATTTCCGAAACTCATTTAATAAATAATGGAACTTATTTCCTTGCTAACTACACCAACCATTTGCCTAACATGTATAGATAAGTCTCTAATTTAATTACTCTAATATAATTTATCCACCTAATTGCACTTAATTAAATCTAATCAACCCCTAAGCATCATAGCCTACTAAGTGAGGATTAGTGAGCAAAACTTACCCGTTTAACAATCTGTTCGGATTGAAACATCGGGAACGTCGCGGGGGACGTTTTTCTCCAAAGTGGTCCTATGATCTGAGGCTTGGAACCACCTCAAAATGGGCTTAAAAGCTGCTGTGATACCCACAATAAAGCCTTCTGTTTTGGCTGCACAAACAGAAGAAAACAAGGCCAAGATGGGTGGCAAGGCTTAGGAAAACTTCGGTGGCTTGAAAGGGTTGGTCCACGGTGATCGAATAGGCTTCGGCGGGCTTCCACAGCCCCTCAAAGCTGCTAGACGGCGGAGCAGGAGGTCAGAGGGGCGGGGCCAAGTGCTAAGGCGGCGGTGCGCGTGCGCGGCACGAAGAGGGCGAACGATGAGCAGCGGTCTCGGCAGCGATCCGACATGGGGTGGAGGGTTTCACGGTTCTTCTCTCGCACCGGTGGCGTCGCACAATGGAGGGAGAGGAGCTTGGACAAAGTGGCTAAGCAAGAGGAAAGAGAGAGAGGCAAAGATTGGGGGCCTACCATGCACATTTTCCACATTTTTGTCCCCTCAAGCTTGCAAGCCATGGTTCTATGGCTGCCATTGAGCCACCAAGGCTTCCTCTTGGACATGTGAAATGGTCCAAAATGGCTAGGGGGAGGGGGAGCTACGAATTTGAAAGAAATGGGCTTCAATTGGATACTTCATCTCACTAGATTTAATCTCATATGGCTTTAATTAATTCAATTGGCACCCAAATATTTCAATTGACATTTTTCCTCACCCATGACTCCATCTTGCTTCCCAAATTTGCGACAAAAAATAATCCCCGGCCTTATCTGAACAAAAACGGTCATAAGCTGACTTTTTCCCAAAAAGTCTTGGTTGGCAAAAAAATCTTCTAAGACCGACTCGTGGCTCCTAGAATTTATTGCGACATGACAAAATCTTCAATTTCTAAAATTGGACTCAAATTGGCAATTAATTTCCATTTGGCGCGTTTTTAGCGTGACCTAGGCTACCGGGTAGTTTTAAAAAATTTTTAGTGTAAATGATCCGTGGTCGATTTTTTTCAAGCCACAATGAACCCACTCGACTCAATGGCGACCCTCAATTGTCGTGAACATCTCGAGAATTCAAATACGGACACAATGTATCAAAACGACAATGGAATCAAATTAGTGCCAGTCTGTGGCACCCCGACACTCGTAGGGTCACCACAGTACTTACCACTTAACTTATTACAAACCAGTCTAAAGGCTTTTCAATTAAAGAGGAACTATAAGGGTTGACTAACAAAATTCCTCTCCCCTTTTTAGTCCCTATTTTTTTTTTAAAAAATGGTCCCCGCAGTTCGTATAGCGGAAGCATAACCAACTACTCCACGTCTTGAAATTAAAGCGATACACACCAACTAAAACTTTTATAGGTTAAAGCCGAACACTTTTATTTACATAAAGTAGATGGACATCTTTAATCGGTACATCAAAATGCCAAGGTCTTCTATACTCGGCTATACTTCAAAAGATGACCGACATCTTTTCCCACAGTCGTATACTTAAGGTCCATCGACCAGTGTCAGCGTCCAAAAGTTCCCTCCTTTGCTATCCTCCTCCTCGCTGTCATATCCAACCACTCAATCCATCTACTAATCTGAAATGTTAATCCCCAAAAGGGGTGAGTACAACCACTCAGCAGTAAAGATCCATTTAGCTACTCATGCATCATACAAAACAATCAAGACATCATGGTATAGTACATGTCATTCATGCGTCCAAGCATTACTTACCTTGTAGTCATGCATACATCATCATACCATAGGTGCATATATATCCATGTACTCATCATCAAGCATCCATGCATATACCATCATGCGATAGGTGCATATACATCCATGCACTCATCATCAAGCATCCATGCATACATGTCATCATACCATGCATGATTCAATTTCAATTTCTCAATTTTTATCTTCCAATTGGATCATCACATTTTTCTTTCCTGGGACTAGTAATTGCGTCCCACGTTTATCGCTCGCGCCCAACTTGGCATCGCGAGGAATCTCTCGGCATGTATTCAAAATACAACCAGACATCCAAAGGGCATCGACTCATTCGAACCTTTAGGCATCTCGCATCCCACCTGGCATCGGGAGGAACCTCCGGGCATGTATTCAAAATACAACCGGACATCCAAAGGGCATCAACTCATTCGAACCTTTGGGCATCTCGCATCCCACCTGGCATCGCGAGGAATCTCCGGGGCTCACCATGAAAATGGTTACCCCTACCCTCCGGGCATGCATCATAATACAACCCCTCACCTTCCGGGCATATATCATAATACAACCGGGCATCCTGACACTCCCGGGGAAAACCTCTGGGCTTGTATTCTCAATACAACCAAGCATCCAAAGGGCATTGACTCATTCGAACCTCTGGGCATCCCGACATTCCCGAGGAATTGTCGGCTCACACTTCCGACGGCTTTCTCATCATCACAATGCATATTCCCATTCATCTTATTTTCGATTTCATATTTGATGCAACAGTGCCAATAATTGAAGTCAATCCTTTTTAAAACTATATAATATGAAATTGGCTAGTGAATCCACCTAGAGGGGGGTGAATAGGTTATTGCGGAATTCTTTCGTAATCTTTAATTAACAAAAGTAGTTTAATATGCGAATATATCAACCAAGTATAGATCATGCATTCACAAGATAAAAAGAGTAGGGTAAAAGAGAATTGACACAAGAATTATAGTGGTTCGGCTTATTCAAGCCTACGTCCACTCTCCACGCCGGGCAGCCGAATTGGCCGTAGTCACTATGTAGCAAATGAGAGCCGATTACAAATCACAAACTAGACTTCTTCAATAGACAGTCTCTCCTACAGCTTCTTGCTGTTTTTGCACTGTAAGTGACTCTCTCTCTTTTTGATACACAAATTGAACTCAAGAGATTTCAAGTGATTTCAGAGGTTCTAATATCGAGATTTTTCTACCAAGTCTCTCCTTATTTCCGAGCAACATCGATCCACCTTAAATAATCACCGTGCCGTCATCCAATCAACCTGTTGGACTGAATCAATTTAAGTGATCTTCACGTTGTCGAGAATGTAAGTAGACAGTAGCTCGTCAATCCTGTTCGCCCATACAATCAGGATCTTGAGTTCCCAAAATTAGATCCTTCCAAAAATACGCTTGATCTTCAATGGATAAAATCCGAAGAATAAATCTTCCGAGCTCATGACAACAGCCAGAGATATTCCATGGATAAGTTAGGAAATTTAATATCCAAATCTTACTTTCCTTAACCATAAGAATGATCTGTTGCCAGCCTGTCAAAATCGCAAACTATCTTCAGACTTAGATTTGGGTCTTGAAGGTCTTCAGACGGAAACTGGGTCTCGACAGTCTTCAGACAGAAACTGGGTCTTGACAGTCTTCAGACGGAAATTGGGTCTTGACGGTCTTCGGACGAAAACCTTCGAGACCGAACTTTGGGTCTAACGGTCTTCGACGTAAGACCTTTGGGTCTTTAAATTCTTCGACGTAATCGATCGAGTCTTGGATTCTTCAGACCATATTGTAGAGGCTGTTTTGTCAACTTCAAAACTCCAAGGGATTTTTCTTCAACAATCTCCTCCTTTTTGATGGTGACAAAACCCTCGACAGATTTGCGAATTAAAATCCTGCAAGAAAAACTCATATATACTTTGAGGATTATTTCGCAAACAAAAGCAGTGTTAGTCCAATAACAAATATCCTCACAAATATAATGATCCGTGATCCTACAATGCAAATTCACAAGTCTAGAAATCCAAATATCAACTCATCATAAAGTCACAGAAGTTCAAATAAACAACCGAATCAATAACCCAATCAAATCAAATCCAAATCAAAATCAAAAAAGTCTAAGCAAATAAAAGTTCATCAATAAAAATAAAGATAAGGCTTCAAATCTGCAAACTCTCCCCCTTTTTGTCCCATCAAAGAGGTAGAGTGAATAAGAGATGGTTTTGAAAAGATTTAGGGCTTGTCAGGGAAACGAACAAGTTGAAACTTGATGAGCTCCTATACTGACTTCTCTAGTTTTGCAAGAGCTTCCTTCATAGAAACCAACTCTGCAGTAGTCTGATTTGAGTCCACTTGAGCTCGCAGTGCGTTAATCTGATCTTACATATTTATAGAAGTAGTCAGCAGCGCCTTCTTTAAATCCCTCTGCTCAAAGTCCATTCCAAACACCTGCTTTTTCAGGTCCAACATAATATCTAACAGCTATGTAAAGGCTGTTGAGTTTGCATTGCTTCCACTTGGACCAACAGATTCAGTTCGGGGAGTTTGGAAACTAGGAGCATCCTTTTTAGCCCTTTCCATCTCAATCGGTGAGGATTCTTCATGCTCTGGGAAATGAGATGCATAGACCTCCTCAGGGTCAGCACTCGACCTACTCAAATCACTAAAATATAGAGGCGAAATAGTTCCCTGCTCTGCAACAACTCCCCCTGTGTTGATGCCAGTGGGTGGAGTAGAATATTCCTCGCCTACATCTATATCGCCTTGGTGATGTTTCGGTCTCCTCCCCGCATTGAATATTTGATGGCTCAAATCCTGCAGCCATATCCTCCTGCATTTTGCTTTCTTCTTCATCCTTCATCCTTCTTTCTTCTTCTTCTCTTCTCATTTCTTCTTCTTCTTCTTTATTCTTCTTTAGCTTTCCTCTGTCTTTCTTCTTCCCCGTCTCTCGTTTCTTCGTCTCTTCTTTTCTCCTCCTCTTCTCTTCTTTTTCTTTCTTCCTCTCTTCTCTTCCTTTCCTCTTCTCTCTTCCTCGGTTTTTCTTCCTCTTTCCTCTATTTCTCAGCTTCCTTCTCCTCTGCTTCTTTTCTTGCTCTCTCTCCAGCCTCTGTTCTCACACTAATAGGGCTCCTCAACTTGGAGAGAGTAGACAAAGTCATGGCATCTTCCTCATCCTCTTCATCTTGCAGGATGATTTTTCGTCGCTTTTTCTCAGCCATGGGCTCTTTGCCTTTTCTTTTTGAAGAAGCAGTGGGGATCTCCTTTGAAGGTGTTTCCCTCCTCAACCTTTCCAGTGCAACATTCAACTCTAGAAACTTCATCTTCATCACCATCTTTTGACCAACGAGCATCAAATTTAACTTGGTCAGGCATAAAGATGCAGGGATTGGAATATCGAAATGCCTAAACAGCTTGGTGATGATTGATGAATAAGGCAATTGACCCTTATCCTTAACCACAGTTCTGTACATATGGAAAAGAATAACATGTGGGAGAGAGAAGGGTCTGCCTTGGTTGATGGCAAACATCAGCTTTGCTTTTGTTTTGGAGATGTCGGTCTTTGAAGTTGTCTTTGGCCAGATGCAGTTGATGACTATTTTGTGCAGCAATACATTTGTGGCACTCATCCTAGTATAGGATATCTTGCCTTCAACTATTCTGTCACGCACAATATCCAAAGTTGCATAGGCTGTTGAGACTTTGATTGGTTGGAAACTCCTTCTTTCCACCCCAATAATATCAGCCAGCAAGTCAACATCAACTATATAATCATTGTCCATAAAAGAAAAGGATAACCGATTCGCATCCAAAAACGACAAATTCGAGTAGAAATAAGGTGTAAGTTCAGAATGGGCAATAGTCGTATCCGTGCATAATATTTCCAGTTGTAGCCTTGCGAACTTCCCTCTTAGATTAATCTTCAACGAATCAAGGAAGTCAAAATTTACACTTCTCGGATTAACCACACCCCTCTTTAACAACTTCACATATACTCGCTCATGTTTTTTTGACCGAAACAAACTCCCCGAAGGACAAACAGAGTTAGTAGCCACACCAAATCGTAGCTCAAAGTGAGAGAAAAGTCTCATCATCGTCTAGGGTCTCAGCAGGAGTATTTTCAAGCGGATTACTTGAAATATTCTCCAGCGCCCTTTGTGCAGTTCCTTCCTTAACAACCTTCAACTTCTCCATCTCCATCAAGAACAAGTACTCGCTTTTAAACCCTCTTTCTTTCAAATATTCTTCAATCGTCTTAAGGCTTACCCTTCCATCCTTAAGCCTTTTGTAAAGATCATAAGCAACATTCGGTTTGAGAGTTCTTACCGGTTCTGCTTCTATGATCACTTCCTCAAAGTGTTGACTTTCTCGCTTCCCTTTGAGGAGAATCTTCTCCCGTGAGGTCCACCCTTGTAGGACCTCTCGGTTGTCTCGTGGTCCCCGCCGGCGATTCTAGAAGACTTGCGAGACGACATTCTTGGAGAGCAAGCGAAGATTCAACTTGTTCGCGAAAAAAGATGGAATCTTTGTGATGAGAAAGGGATAAAACAAGAACGGCAAATGGAACTTTTAGGGTTTTGAAAGCGAAAGAGAATGACGATGAATTTTCAAACGAGCAATAGTGGATGAGAGTGACGATTCGAGTGTATAAAAAGTTAGAGAAAATAAAACAGGAATGCGAATCGTCGCCAAAAAGTAAAAACAAAAAACTGCTAAAAATAAACCGAAATTTCGAAAAAGAAAACTGCCTTTTTTGAGAAAATAAACTGCCATAATTATATGCCAGAAATTGAGTAAGAAAGGATTTTGAAAAATCGAAAAGTAATTACCAAAAATAAAACACAGCAGAGAATACGGAGAAATTAAAATACATAAAAAAACTAAAAATACAAAGTCTGATAGTTGTTCGACTTTACCTCAAAGTTTGAACTCTTTTCGACTTTACCTTTGCGTTTGAGCGCCATCGACTTTACGTAGAGTCCGAAACGCCCGAGACTCGCGTTGAGTCCGAACCGCCTTCGACCTAGCGTTGAGTCTCGAACCTTTCAAGACTTTAATTTTGAGTCTCGAACATCTTCAAATCTTACGATACTCGGTCTTGAACGAATTGATTCAAAGTGAGCCTTTTCTAAGGGCTTGGTAAATATATCTGCTAATTGATTCTTTGAATCAACATACTGAATCACAACTTCACCACTTTAAACATGGTCTCGAATGAAATGATGCTTGATTTCAATGTGCTTTGCTCTTGAATGAAGTATTGGATTCTTTGTGAGGTTGATTGCACTTGTGTTGTCACATTTGATTTCTGTACTTGTTTCCTCAACTCCAAAGTCTCTCAATTGTTGTTGCATCCATAGGATTTGAGAGCAGTAACTTCCAAGAGCTATGTACTGTGCTTCAGTGGTTGAAAGAACCACGGTACCCTGTTTTCTTGAGAACCAAGACACCATCCTGTTTCCCAATAGTTGACAAGTACTTGTAGTGCTTTTTCTATCCACTCTACAACCAGCAAAGTCAGCATCAGAATATCCAAGGAGAGTAAAGTCTCCTTGTTTAGAATACCACAGACC
Organism: Eucalyptus erythrocorys; assembly: GCA_014182555.1. Lineage (NCBI taxonomy): Eukaryota > Viridiplantae > Streptophyta > Magnoliopsida > Myrtales > Myrtaceae > Eucalyptus > Eucalyptus erythrocorys. The sequence continues at coordinate 21,238,506 of CM024607.1, read as the reverse complement.
TAGCTTAGATGTAGTTGCAACGTATTTAATAATGCACTTAACAGCAGTCATATGAGATTCTTTAGGATCAGATTGAAATCTAGCACATATGCAAACACTAAATAGAATATCAGGTCTAGATGCTGTAAGGTAAAGAAGTGACCCGATTATACTCCTGTATAGCTTTTGGTCTACACTCTTTCCTTCTTCATCTTTATCAAGCTTTGATGAGCTTGACATAGGAGTTTCTGTTTTCTTGCAATTCTCCATTCCAAACTTCTTCTCTTGATGAATAAAAGTTCCTTCACTTGATTGTTTGACTTGAAGTCCCAAAAAGAAGTTCAATTCGCCCATCATGCTCATTTCAAATTCATTCTACATACACTTTGAAAAATTCTTGCAAAGCTTTTCATTAGAAGAACCAAATATTATATCATCAACATAAATTTAAACAAGAATGAAATCTTTGCCTTCTCTTTTTATAAATAAAGTAGTATCAACTTTACCTTTAGAGAAACCATTCTGAATTAAGAAATTACTTAACCTTTCACACCATGCTCAAGGTGCTTGTTTTAAGCCATATAAAGCTTTCTTCAATTTGAAAACAAGATTTGGTCTTCTAGGATCTTCAAATCCTGGTGGTTGTTCCACATAGACTTCTTCTTAGATAATTCCATTTAGGAATGCACTTTTCACGTCCATTAGGAATAACCTGAAATTTTTAAAGCAAGCAAAAGCAAGAAGTAATCTTATAGCTTCTAACCTTGCCACCGGAGCATAGGTTTCATCATAATCGATGCCTTCTTCTTGTGTGTAACCTTTCGCCACAAGTCTTGCTTTGTTCCTTACCACTTTTCCTTGTTGATCAAGCTTGTTCTTGAAAACCCATTTGGTACCAATAATTGATTTACCTTTTGGTTTAGGAACTAGCTCCCAAACATTGTTGGTTTTGAATTGATTCAATTCCTTTTGCATTGCTTCAATCCAGCTTTCATCTTTCAATGCATCTTCTATGTTTTTGGGTTCGATTTCATAAATGAGTGCAAGAGCACTAGAAGCTTCACGCCTTTTAGATCTTGTGCGAACTCCTTCATCGATATTGCCAATGATGAGATCTGTAGGGTGACTTGATTTGTGCTTCCAATTTGTAGTTGGTTTGTCATTTTGTTGAAGCTCTTCTTCAGTTGGAACTAATGAATTAGTTTGAGGCTGAGTGTCTGAGATTTGATTTTCTTCAAAGGAATTTGTAGACATTTGGCCGACTCAAAATCTTCAAGTTGAGTCTCGATTTTTGTACCGAGTCTTCAAACTTCACATTCATGGATTCTTCCACAGTTTGAGTTCGTTTGTTGAAAACTTTGAAAGCTTTGCTTGTCATAGAGTAACCAAGGAAGATTCCTTCATCTGATTTTTCTTCAAACTTACTAATTCGATCACTAGAATTCTTTAGGATAAAACATTTACAACCAAATACATGAAAATATGAAACGATTGGTTTCTTACCTTTGAGCAGTTCATAGGGTGTCTTTTTTAATATAGGTCTTAGAAATATTCTATTTATAATATAGCAAGCAGTTGAAGTAGCTTCAGCCCAAAAATGAGGAGAAATATTACTTTCAATCAAAAGAGTTCTCGCCATTTCTTGCAAAAAACGATTTTTCCTTTCTACAACTCCATTTTGTTGTGGAGTGTATGGGGATGAAAAATTATGTTGAATACCATAGTCATCACAATATTTAGTAAAATCATGATTTTCAAATTCTCCACCATGGTCGGGTTCGAATACTTGAAATTGCATATCCTTTCTCAATTTGGATTTTCTTTGCAAACTTAGTAAAATAAGTTAATGCATCAGATTTATTTGCAAGAAAGAATACCCAAGTAAAACTAGAATAATCATCTACTCTAACCAACAAAATCTTTTACCTCCAATACTTTGTATTCTTGTTGGCCCGAACAAATCCATGTGTAATAGCTGCAAAACACGATTAGTGGATACTTGATTTATAGATTTATAGGAATTTCTAACCTGTTTTCCAAGTACACAAGGAGTGCATAATTCATGCTTTTGATACTTGAGGTTAGGAAGTCCTAGAACAAGCTTTTTGGATGACATTTTTGCAATTTGCTTCAGGTTGACATGTCCAAGCTTCCTATGCCAGAGATTGACTTCATCTTGAATTGATATCAAGCATCGTGGACTGTCAGACTTTACATCTAGCAAATAAATATTTCCATGTCTTCGTCCCAAAGGATTGTGAGAAATCTTTGCTTGTTCCAGAACATGTATCTTCTTGAAAGTTGATTTTGTATCTAGTATCGCATAGTTGACTAATACTCAATAGATTGTAGTTCAATCCTTCAACAAGAGAAACATTGTTGATTGTGAGGTTTCCTATCTTTATAGTTCCTTGACCAACAATTTTTCCATTGTTGTTGCCACCGAAAGAAACATTTCCTCCTTTTACATGAGAGAGTTTTGTAAAACAATTTGAGTCTCCCGTCATGTGTCTTGAACATCCACTATCCAAATACCACTTGATTTTCTTCTTGAAGGTGACCTACATTTAAAAGAAAGACTCATGTCTTCTTTGGTACCCAAACTTTCTTAGGTCCATCATTGTTAGTAGCATAAACAGTCTTTGCCCAGCTCTTCTTAACAGGTCTCCAAACTTTGGGACACTCCTTTTCAAAATGTTCTACACTTTTACATTTTGAACATGTAAGAGCATTTCTACCAACAGGCTTTACAAAAACTTTTTGAAAATGGTTTTTATAAAATGATTTTGTTGGCATATTCTTGATTCTTTCCTTAACCTTTGGAAAATCAATTAAAGGAACGGTTTCATGTGTCATTCCTAGACTAGATTTATTAAAATAAAGTCTTTGAATAGAAAGAATTTTATCCAACTTTTCAGAACCTATTGAAAATTTCTTTGTAACTTTCAACAAATCTTTCAAGCAAGCATTTTCTTTTGAAAGTTCTTTTTCTTTTTCTTTTGAAACATCAAGAGACTTGTTTAGACTTTCAACATTTTCAATTAAAATCTTTTCTTGTTGTTTCAATTTGAAATTTTCCCTTTTAAGTTCAGAAATCCTTTTAAGAGAGCCTTTAAGACCGAGACAAAGTTCATCAATGTATTTTGATACCTTGGTAGGAATTTTTAAATTTCTAACCTTGATGCCGCTGTTTGAGTCTCGATTCGCCATAAGACATATATTTGCATACTCTTCATCACTCTCCTCACATTCGAGTGTCACTCCATGTTTCAGCTTTGAGTGCTTTCTTGAACTTTTTCAAGTTTCCCTTTCTTTTTCTTCAATAAGGGACAGTTGGGTATGATGTGTCCTTTTTCTTGCATTCAAAGCAAACAACCTCCTTGTTGGTATCTTCTTCCTCATTTGATTTCTTTTGAAATCTCTTTTTGTTTTGTCTCTTTCCATTGAACCTTCGCCTTTTCTATTTAACCTTCTGAACTTTTTAATCGAAGTGCCAACTCCTCATCATCCAAGTCTTCTTCGAATCGTAGCATCATAATCATCATTAGATTTTAAAGCAATTGACTTCTTACCTTTGGTGTCAAATTCCTCATTGAATTGCTAGACTTCATATGATTGAAGTGTGCCGACCAACTCATCTATCGAAAGAGGCATGATCCTTTGTGTTTCTCTTATAGATGTCTTCACGTGATTCCACTCCTTGGATAGGCCTCTCAACAGCTTATTGACCTTTATGGGTCCTAAGATTGGCTGTCCTTGGTATGCTAAGTCATTTACAATTTCTGTAAATCGACTAAACATATCCGTGATGGATTCTCCTGGCTTCATTTTGAAGGCTTCATATTGTCCAAGAAGGATATTGATCTTGAAATGGGCTAGTGAATCAACCTAGAGGGGGTGAATAGGTTGTTGCGGAATTCTTTTGGAATCTTTTGCGATACAATACGTTGATATCAAAGATATATCAATAATAAACAGATTACGTATTCACAAAGTAAATAGAGTAGGGTAAGTGAGAATTGACACAAGGATTATAGTGGTTCGGCTTAGACCAAGCCTACGTCCACTCTCCACGCCGGCAGCCTAACCGGCTGTAATTACTATGTAGCAAAAGAGTGCCTTTACGTAGACGGATTAGACTTCTTCAATTGACTGAGTCTCTCCTACAGCCTCACGCTTTCGCACTATATCTCACTCTCTTTGATACACAATTTGAATATGAAAAATTTTAGAGAACAAGTGATTTTGGAGATTCTAACATCAAGATTTCTCTACCAGTCTCTCCTTGTTTCCAAGCAACGTTGATCCACCTTAAATAGTCTCCGTGCCATCATACCTGTTGGCACTTACCAAAACATTCATCCAATCAACCCGTTGGACTAAATCAATTTAAGTGATCTCCTTTGTCTCGAAAACGTAAGTAGACAGCAGCTCATCAATCTTGTTCGCCCATACAATCAGGATCTTGAGTTCCCAAAATTAGATTCTTCCAAAAATAATCTTGATCTTCAACGGATAAAATCCGAAGAATCAAATCTTCCAAGCTCTTGATCACAGCCAGAGATATTCCATGGTTAAGTTTAGGAAATATGAAATCCAATAACTTTCTTTCCGTAGCCATAAGAATAACTTGTCGCCGCTTGTAAAAATCGCGAACCGTCTTCGAGACTTAGATTTGGATCTTGAGGGTCATCGACTGAAACCGAGTCTTGAAGGTCTTCAGACGGAAACTGAGTCTTGATTGACTTCAGACGGAAAAACTTCAGACCAAAATTCTGGGTCTAACTGTCTTTAAAAACCTTTAGACCTTGACAACTTCAGACGTAGCCGGCGAGTCTTGGACTCCTTAGACCACACTTGTTGAGGCTGTTTTGTCAACTTCAAAACTCCAAGGGATTTTTCTTCAACAATCTCCCCTTTTTTATGGTGACAAAACCCTCGACAGATTTGTGAATTAAAAACCTGCAAGGAAAAACTCATATATATTTTGAGGATTATATCTCGCAAAATAGAGTGTTAGTCCAATAACAATTATCCTCACAAAATATAGTAATCCCCGCAAAACAAATTCACAAGTCTAAATCCATATCATCACATCAGCATAAGGTCATAGAAGTTTAAACAACCCAATCGAAATCCGAAATAAAAACAGTCTAAATAAAATTAAACTTCAAAATAAATCAAAATAAATAAATAAAAACTCCAAGCTTCCTCGGCTTCAAAAAACTTCAATCAAATCTTCAAAACCTGCAATCAAATTTACGCAACTCTCCCCTTTTTGTCCCATCAAAGAGGTAGAGTGAAATTGAGATATAGTTTTAAAAATTTTTAGGGGCCTGCAGGAAACGAACAAGCTGAAACTTGCTAAGCTCCTAGACCGACTTGTCAAGTTTGGCAAGATTTTCCTTCACCGAAGCCATTCCGCACCGGTCTGATTTGACTCCACTTGTGCTCTCGGTGCATTGAGTTTGGGACACCTGAGTGCCATAACTTGGCACGGGGGACACTTAAGTGCCATAACTTTTTTTCGATACACTTAAGTGCCACTTTTTTTTCAAATGGGACACTTAAGTGTCACCTCCGGCGACCTTGCCGGAAATCCTACGTGGCACGTGTTTATTATTTTTTAATACTTGCGTGGCTCGCCGGAGAGCTGAGTCGGCGCCGACTCAAAAAAACGACACCGTTGCATAATAAAAAATTAATTAAATTAAATTAAAACTTAATTTTAATTAAAAATACTCTAAAAATTTAAAAAAAAAAAAGGGGGGCACGAAGGGGGCGGGCGGCCGAGGACCGAGCCCCCGCCGCGCATCCCCGCCGTCGCCGGGAAGGGCCGGCGACGGCGGGACGTGGTGAGGGCCCGCAGCCCTCGCCGGATCGCGGCGAGGGCTCGCGGCCCTCGCTAGATCCGGGGCGAGGGCTCGCGGGCCCCGCGCGCGTCCGGAAGGCTCGCGGCCCTCGCCGCCGGTCGGCCGGGGCCGACGACCCGGCCGACCCTCCCCCTCCGTCGCCGGCCCTTTCCGGCGACGGCGGGGAGGCGGCGGCGCGGCGAGGGCTCGCCCTCGCCCGCCCGCCCTTCGTCCCCCACCCTTTTTTTTTTTAATTTTTTTAATTTTTAGAGTATTTTTAATTAAAACTAAGTTTTAATTTAATTTAATTAATTTTTTATTATTTTTACACGTCACACGCGAAACGGCGTCGTTTTTGCATTTTTTTGCCACGTCGGCATGCAAGAACGACGCCGTTTTGGACCTCCATCGCCGGAAAATTGCCACGTCGCCCGTTTGGCAGATTTTCACCGGAATGACACTTAAGTATTCCATTTTACTCCGATATTGGCACTTAAGTGTTCCATTTGAAAAAAAAAAAAGTAGCACTTAAGTGTACCGAAAAAAAGTTATGGCACTTAAGTGTCCCCCGTGCCAAGTTATGGCACCTGTGTGTTCTTTACTCCAGTGCATTGGTCTGTTCTTGCATGTTCACTGAAGTACTCAGCAGTGCCTTTTTCAAGTCTCTCATTTCAAAGTCCATCCCAAAAACCTGCTTTTTTAGGTCTAGCATAACATCCAACAGCTGTGAAAATGCCATGGAATTGGCATTGCTTCCACTTGGACCAGCGAATGGTTTGAAAACTCGGAGCTTCCCTTTCAGCCCTTTCCTTCTCGGTAAGGATTCTTCATGCTCTGGGAAGTGTGATGCAAAGACCTCCTTAAGGTCAGCACCAGACCTACTCACATCACTAAAATGTAGTGGCAATATTGTTCCTTGTTCTGCAGCAACTCCCCCTGAATGAATGCCAGTGGGTGGAGTGGAAAATTCATCGCCAACATCCACATCAGCACGAGGATGTTTCTCGGTCTCTTCCCCAAAAAAGATGGCTCAAATGCAGCAGCCATATCCTCCTGCATTTTGCTTTCTTCCTCAGCCTTCCTTCTTCTTTCTTCTTCTTCAGCTTTCCTCTCGTCTCTCTTCTTCTCTTCTTCCTTCTTCTTCTCTTTTTCTCTCCTCTTCTTCTCTTCTTCTTCTTTCCTCTTCTCTTCTTTGCCTTTCCTCTTCTTTTCTCTTCCTCTCCTCTTCTCTTTTCTTTCTCTCCTCTTCTCTTCTCTTCCTTTCCTCTTCTCTTCTCCTTTCTTTCTCTTCCTTCTCTTTCCTCTCGTTTCTCGCTTCCTTCTCCTCTCGCTTTCTTTTCTCGCTCTCTCTTCAGCCTCTCGTTCTCGGGATTACAGGGCTCCTCAACCTAGAGAGAGTGGACAAAGTCACGGCAGCTTCTTCATCCTCCTCGTCTTGCAGGATGATCTTTCTTCTTTTCTTTTCAGCCATGGGCTCTTTGCCCTTCCTTTTCGAAGAAGTAGTGGGGATCTCCCTTGAAGGTGTTTCCCTCCTCGACCTTTCCAGTGCTGCAGTCAGTTCTGGAAATTTCATCTTCATCACCATCTTCTCACCAACGAGCATCGAATTCAACTTTGTTAGGCTCAAAGATGCAGGGACTTGAATATCAAAATGCCTAAACAATTTGGTGATGATTGATGAATAAGGCAGCTAACCCTTATCCTTTGCCACTTTGTCCTATACATATGGAAAAGTATGACATGTGGAAGTGAGAAATGTCTGCCCCGGTTGATGGCAAACATCAGCTTTGCCTCTGTTTTGAAACATCGGTCTTCCGAGGTCGATTTTGGCCGGATGCGCTTGATGACAACTTTATGCAACAAAACATTGGTGGCATTCATCCTAGTGTAGGATATCTTGCCTTCAACAGATCTGTCTCGTACAATATCCAATGTTGCATAGGCTGTTGAGACTTTGATTGGCTGGAAACTCCTTCTTTCCACACCAATGATGTCAGCCAGCAAGTCAACATCAACAACATAATCTTTGTCCATGAAAGAAAAGGACAAATGATTTGCATCCAAGAAAGATAGATTCGAGTAAAAATAAGCCGCCAACTCAGAGTGGGCCACAGTCATATCCGTGCAGAAATTTTCCAATTGCAACCTAGCAAACTTCCCTCCTAAATTAATCCTTATTGAATCTAGGAAGTCAAAATCCACACTCCTTGGATTGACCACACCCCTTTTTAACAACTTTGCATAAACTCGTTCATGCTCCCTCGACCGAAATAAGCTCCCCGGAGAACAAACAACATTAGCAGCCACACCAAAACGAGGTTCAAAATGAGAGAAAAGTCTCTCATCATCATCTAAAGTTTCAGCAGAGCATTCTCAAGTGGATCACTCGAGATATTTTCCAGCGTCCTCTCAGGCAAAGGCCTTCACCTACAACCTTCAACTTTTCCATCTCCTTCAAAAACGCATACTCACTCCTAAATCCCCTCTCCTTCAAATACTCCTCGATCGTCTTAAGGCTAACCTTCCCATCCTTGAGCCTTTTATAGAGATCGTAAGAAACATTTGGCTTAAGAGTTCTTACCGGTTCTCGCCGGTAACAACTTCCTCGAATGTTGACTCTCGCTTCTCATTGAGGCGAATCTTCCTCCGTTAGGTCCACCCTTGTAGGACCCTCTTGCTGTCTCGTGGTCCCCCGCTTGCAATTCCAGGAGGACTTGCGAGACGACATTCTTGTAGAGCAAGCAAAGTTTCAACTTGTACGTGAGGAAAAATGGAAATTTTGAGGCGAAAAGGGACGAAACGGAAATGGCAAAAGGAGATTTTTAGGGTTTTGAAGTGAAAGAGTATGAAGATGAATCACAATGGAGTAGCCGAGAGTAAAAGTGACGGTTCGAGAGTATAAATAGTGAGAGAAAAATCACCGAAATACGAATCGTCACCAAAAGTGAAAGAAAAGAACTCGCCAAAAATAAACCATAAAAAGAAAACTGCCCTTTTGAAAATGTAAACTGCCATTAATGCATGTCGAAAAGAGCGAAAAGAGATTTTGAAATACTGAAAAGTAATTACCGAAAATATGTTAAAGAGAGAATACGAAAAGAAATTCGTAAAGAGATAAAATAATATAGAGTCTGACGGATGTTCAGACTTTACCTTTGAGTCTGAACCCTTTTCAGACCTTACCTTTGCGTCTGAGTACAATCAGACTTTTCGTAGAGTCTAAAACGCTTTCAGACCTTGCTTTGAGTCTGAGCAGTCTTCAGACCTAACGTTGAGTCTGAACCACTTCCAGACTTAGCGTTGATTGCGCCTCGGGTATTGTCACATTTGATTTCCGTATGTGTTTCATCAACTCCAAAGTCTCTCAATTGCTGTTGCATCCATAGAATTTGAGAGCAGCAACTTCCAAGAGCAATGTACTCTACTTCAGCGGTTAAAAGAGCCACGGTACCCTGTTTTCTTGAGAACCAAGATACCATCTTGTCTCCCAATAATTGACATGTACCTGTAGTGCTTTTTCTATCCACTCTATAACCAGCAAGGTCAGCATTAGAATATCCAAGAAGAGTAAAATCCCCTTTCTTAGAATACCATAGACCTAGCTTAGATGTAGTTGCAATATATTTAATGATACGCTTTACAGCAGACATATGAGATTCTTTAGGGTCATATTGAAATCTAGCACAAATGCAGACACTAAACAAGATATCAGGTCTAGAAGCTGTAAGGTAAAGAAGTGACCTGATTATACTTCTGTATAGCTTTTGGTCTACACTCTTCCCTTATTCATCTTTATCCAGCTTTGATGAGCTTGACATAGGAGTTTATGTTTTCTTGCAATTCTCCATTCCAAACTTCTTGATAAGGTCTTTTCCATACTTCTCTTGATGGATGAAAGTTCCTTCACTTGATTGATTGACTTGAAGTCCCAAAAGAAGTTTAGTTCTCCCATCATGCTCATCTCAAATTCGTTCTACATACACTTTGAAAAATTCTTGCAAAGTTTTTCATTAGAAGAACCAAAAATGATGTCATCAACATAAATTTGAACAAGTATGAAATCCTTGCCTTCTCTCTTTATAAATAAGGTAGTATCTACTTTACCTTTAGAGAAGCCATTTTGAATTAAAAAAATTGCTTAACCTTTCATACCATGCTCGGGTGCTTGTTTTAAACCATATAAGGCTTTCTTCAACTTGAAAACAAGGTTTGGTCTTTTAGGATCTTCAAATCCTGGTGGTTGTTCCACATAGACTTCTTCTTGAATGACTCCATTTAGGAATGCGCTTTTCACGTCCATTTGGAATAACCTGAAATTTTTAAAGCAAGCAAAAGCAAAAAGTAATTTATAGCTTCTAACCTTGCCACATGAGCATAGGTTTTGTCATAGTCGATGCCTTCTTCTTGTGTGTAGCCTTTTGCTAAAAGTCTTGCTTTATTCCTTACCACTTTTCCTTGTTGATCAAGCTTGTTCCCGAAACCCATTTGGTGCCAATGATTGATTTTCCTTTTGGTTTAGGAACTAGCTCCCAAACGTTGTTGATTTTGAATTGGTTTAGCTCTTCTTGCATTGCTTCGATCCAGCTTTCATCTTTCAAAGCATCTTCTATATTTTTTGGTTCGATCTCAGAAATTAGTGCAAGAGCACTGGAAGCTTCTCGTCTTTTAGATCTAGTACGAATTCCTTCATCAATATTGCCAATGATGAGGTCAGGGGGATGACTTGACTTTTGCTTCCAATTTGTAATTGATTTGTCAATTTGGTGAAGCTCTTCTTCAGTTTGAATTTCTGAATTTGTTTGAGGCTCAGTGTCTGAGGCTTGATTTTCTTCATGAGAATTTGTAGACATTTGCCCAAGACTCTAAATCTTCAAAGTTGAGTCTCGATTTTGTAATGAATCTTCAAACTTCACATTCATGGATTCTTCCACAGTTTGAGTGCGTTTGTTGAAGACTCAAGGCTTTGCTTGTCATGGAGTAGCCAAGGAAAATTTCTTCATCTGATTTTTCTTCAAACTTACCAATTCGATCACTTGAATTCTTTAGGATAAAACATTTGCAACCGAATACATGAAAGTATGAAACAATTCGTTTCTTACCTTTGAGCAGTTCATAAGGTGTCTTTTCCAATATAGGTCTTAGGAAAATTCTATTTATAATATAACAAGTAGTAGAAGTGGCTTCGGCCCAAAAATGAGGTGATATATTACTTTCGATTAAGAGAGTTCTTGCCATTTCTTGCAAAGAACAATTTTTCCTTTCTACAACTCCATTTTGTTGTGGAGTGTATGGGGATGAAAAATTATGTTGAATGCCATTGTCATCACAATATTTGGCAAAATCATGATTTTCAAATTCTCCACCATGGTCAGTTTTAATACTAGAAATTGCATACCTTTTTCAATTTGAATCTTCTTTGCAAACTTAGTAAAATGAATCAATGCATCCGATTTATTTGCAAGAAAGAAAACCCAAGTAAAACGAGAATAATCATCAACTATAACCAAGCAATATCTTTTACCTCCAATACTTTGTACTCTTATTGGCTCGAATAAATCCATGTGTAATAGCTGCAAAACACGATTAGTGGATACTTGATTTATAGATTTAAAGGAATTTCTAACCTGTTTACCAAGTACACAGGAGTACATAATTCATGATTTTGATACTTGAGGTTAGGAAGTTCTCGAACAAGCTTTTGGATGATACTTTTGCAATTTGCTTCAGATTGACATGTCCAAGCTTCCTATGCCAGAGGATGACTTCATCTTGAATTGATATCAAGCATTGAGAACCGCCGACCTTATATCTAGCAAATAGATATTCCCATGTCTTCGACCAAGAAAGGACTCGTGAAAGATCCTTGCTTGATCCGTAACATGTATCTTCTTGAAAATTGATTTTGTATCCGTAATCGCATAATTGACTAATACTCGTAGATTGTAGTTCAATCCTTCAACAAGAGAGACATTGTTGATTGTGAGATTTCCAATCATCACAGTTCCTTGACCAACAATCTTACCCTTGTTGTTACCACCAAAAGAGACATTTCCTCCTTTTATATGAGATAATTTTGTAAAACAACTTGAGTCTCCTGTCATGTGTCTTGAACATCTACTGTCCAAATACCACTTGACTTTCTTTTTTAAGGTAACCTGCAATTAAAAGAAAGACTCATGTCTTCTTTGGTACCCAGATCTTCTTGGGTCCATCATTGTTAGTAGTATAAACAGTCTTTGCCCACTCTTCTTAACAGGTCTCCAAACTTTGGGACATTCCTTTTCAAAATGATCTACACTTTTACATCTTGAACAAGTAAGAGCATGTCTACCAACAGGCTTTACAAAAACCTTTTGGAAATGATTTTTATAAGAAGTTTTCGTTGGCCTATTCCTAATTCTTTCCTTTCCTTTTGGGAAATCGATCAAAAGAACAGTTTCTTGTGTCATTCCTAAACCGGATTTACTAAAGTAAGGTCTTTGGATAGAAAGAATCTTATCCAACTTTTCAGAACCCATTGAAAATTTCTTTGAGACTTTCAATAAGTTTTCTTTCAAACAAGCATTCTCTTTTAAAAGATCATTCTCATTTTCTTTTGAAACAGCAAGGGACTTGTCTAGACTTTCAACTTTTTCATGTAAAATTTTTCTTGTTGTTTCAATTTGGAATTCTCCCTTTTCAGTTCAGAAATCCTTTTAAGATAGCCTTTAAGACTAAGACAAAGTTTATCAATATATTTTGATACTTTGGTAGGAATTTTTAGATTTCTAACCTTGATACCATTGCTTGAGTCCGAGTCCGAATCCGAGTCCGAGTCTCGAGTCCGAATCCGAGTCTCGAGTCGAATCCGAGTCTCGAGTCCGCCATAAGACTTATATTTGCATATTCTTCATCACTCTCCTCACATTCGGTGTCACTCCACGTTTCAGCTTTGAGTGCTTTCTTGAACTTTTCAGGTTTTCCTTTCTTTTTCTTCAATAAGGGACAGTTGGGTCTAATGTGTCCCTTTTTCTTGCATTCAAAACAAACAACTTCTTTGCTGGTATCTTCTTCTTCATTTGATCTCCTTTGAAATCTTTGATTGTTTTGTTTCTTACCGTTGAATCTTCTACCTTTTCTATTCAACCTTCTGAACTTTCTAATCAGAAGTGCCAATTCTTCATCATCCAAGTCTTCTTTTGAATCTGTAACTTGAGAATTATCATTAGATTTTAAAGCAATTGACTTCTTACCTTTTGTGCCAAATTCCTCATTGAATTGCTCGACTTCATAGGATTGAAGTGTGCCGACCAATTCATCCACCGAAAGAGGCATGATCCTCTCAGTGTTTCCCTTATAGATGTTTTGACATGATTCCAATCTTTGGAGAGCCCTCTCAACAATTTATTGACCTTCATAGGTCCTGAGATTGGCTGTCCTTGGTATGCCAAGCCGTTTACAATTTCTGTAAATCAACTGAACATATCCGTGATGGTTTCTCCTGGCTTCATTTTGAAGGCTTCATATTGATCAAGAAGGATGTTGATCTTGGTTTCTTTGACTCAATCTGTTCCTTCATAAGTGACGTGCAATCTATCCCAAACTTCTTTGGCTATATCACAAGATGAAATTCTATTATACTCAGTAGGAGATAATGCACAATAGAGAGAGTAAATAGCTTTTGCATCAAGAGCATGTCTCTTAGAAATTTCTGCTTGTGGTAATCTTGCTCCATCAGCTATTTCTTTTCCTGTGCTTGATGTAGCTTTAGGAATAATTCCGTTCTCCACTACATCCCATTCCATAGGATCTTTAGATCTTAGGAACGCCTTCATCTTGTTTTTCCATACGTTGTAATCCTTGCCATCGAAGTAGGGAGGTCTGGTATTGCTCTGCCCTTTAATTAACCCTAGAGCCAAAACACTAGCCATAGATCTTTAGCTTCAGAAGTAATAACACTTATAATAAATAAGCAACCTGCTCTAATACCAATTGAAATGGGCTAGTGAATCAACTTAGAGGGGGGTGAATAGATTGTTGCGGAATTCTTTTGGAATCTTTTGCGATGCAATACGTTGATATCAAAGATATATCAATAATAAACAGATTATGTATTCGCAAAGTAAATAGAGTAGGGTAAGAGAGAATTGACACAAGGATTATAGTGGTTCGGCTTAGACCAAGCCTACGTCCACTCTCCACCCCGGCAGCCAACCGGGCTGTAATCACTATGTAGCAAAAGAGTGCCTTTACAAGAGACATGATTAGACTTCTTCAATTGACAAGTCTCCTATAGCCTTTGCGCTTTCGCACTATATCTCACTCTCTTTGATACACAATTTGAATATGAAAGATTTTAGAGAACAAGTGATTTTGGAGATTCTAACATCAAGATTTTCTACCGTCTCTCCTTGTTTCCAAGCAACGTCGATCCACCTTAAATAGTCTCCGTGCCATCATACCCGTTGGCACTTACCAAAACATTCATCCATTCAACCCGTTGGACTAAATCAATTTAAGTGATCTCCTTTGTCTCGAAAACGTAAGTAGACAGCAGCTCATCAATCCTGTTCGCCCATACAATCAGGATCTTGAGTTCCCAAAATTAGATTATCCAAAAATAATCTTGATCTTCAATGGATAAAATCCAAAGAATCAAATCTTCCAAGCTCTTGATCACAGCTAGAGATATTTCATGGTTAAGTTTAGGAAATATGAAATCCAATAACTTTCTTTCCGTAGCCATAAGAATAACATGTCACCAGCTTGTAAAAATCGCGAACCGTCTTCGTACTTAGATTTGGGTCTTGAGGGTCATCGATCGAAACCGAGTTTGAAGGTCTTCGCACGTAAACCGAGTCTTGACCGACTTCGACAGCAGAAAACTTCAGACCAAAATGCTGGGTCTGACTGTCTTTGAAAACCTTTAGACCTTGACAACTTCAGACATAGCTGACTGAGTCTTGGACTCCTTAGACCACACTGTTGAGGCTGTTTTGTCAACTTCAAAACTCCAAGGGATTTTTCTTCAACAGATCTTGGTTTCTTTGACTCGATCTGTTCCTTCATAAGTGACGTGCAATCTATCCCAAACTTCTTTGGCTGTTTCACAAGATGAAATTCTATTATATTCAATAGGAGATAATGCACAATATAAGGAATAGATGGCTTTAGCATCAAGAGCTTGTCTCTTTGAAATATCAGTGTGCGGCGCTCCCACTCCATCAGGTAATTCCTTCCCTGAGATTGATGCTGCTTTAGGAGCAATTCCATTCTCCACTACATCCCATTCCATAGGATCTTTGCATCTTAGGAATGCCTTCATCTTGTTCTTCGATACATTGTACTCCTTTCCATCAAAGTAGGGAGGTCTTGTATTGCTTTGCCCTTCAATTAAACCTGGAGCCAAAATACTAGCCATAGATCTTTAGCTTTAGAAATAATCAACACTTCCAATAAATAAGCAACCAGGCTCTAATATCAATTGAAATTGGCTAGTGAATCCACCTAGAGGGGGGTGAATAGGTTATTGCGGAATTCTTTCGTAATCTTTAATTAACAAAAGTAGTTTAATATGCGAATATATCAACCAAGTATAGATCATGCATTCACAAGATAAAAAGAGTAGGGTAAAAGAGAATTGACACAAGAATTATAGTGGTTCGGCTTATTCAAGCCTACGTCCACTCTCCACGCTGGCAGCGAATTGGTCGTAGTCACTATGTAGCAAATGAGAGCCGATTACAAATCACAAACTAGACTTCTTCAATAGACAGTCTCTCCTACAGCTTCTTGCTGTTTTTGCACCGTAAGTGACTCTCTCTTTTTGATACACAAATTGAACTCAAGAGATTTCAAGTGATTTCAGAGGTTCTAATATCGAGATTTTTCTACCAAGTCTCTCCTTATTTCCGAGCAACATCGATCCACCTTAAATAATCACCGTGCCGTCATCCAATCAATCCGTTGGACTGAATCAATTTAAGTGATCTTCACGTTGTCAAGAATGTAAGTAGACAGTAGCTTGTCAATCCCGTTTTGCCCATACAATCAGGATCTTGAGTTCCCAAAATTAGATCCTTCCAAAATACGCTTGATCTTCAACGGATAAAATCCGAAGAATAAATCTTCCGAGCTCATGACAACAACCAGAGATATTCCATGGATAAGTTAGGAAATTTAATATTCAAATTTTACTTTCCTTAACCATAAGAATGATCTGTTGCCAACCTGTCAAAATCGCAAACTGTCTTCAGACTTAGACTTGGGTCTTGAAGGTTTTCAGATGGAAACTAGGTCTCGACAGTCTTCAGATGGAAACTGGGTCTTGATAGTCTTCAGACGGAAACTGGGTCTTGACAGTCTTCAGACGAAAAACCTTCAGACCGAACTTTGGGTCTAACAGTCTTCAAACGTAAAACTTTGAGTCTTTAAATTCTTCAGACGTAACCGACTGAGTCTTGGATTCTTCAGACCATACTATAGAGGCTGTTTTGTCAACTTCAAAACTCCAAGAGATTTTTCTTCAACATAATATGCATTGAGAAAATACCATTTTGATGCAATGGTTTTGAAAACTTCATTGAGTTCAAGAAAAATCCATTAATTCTTTAATGTCATATGATATGCATGAATGTCATCATGTCATTGCACAAATAATAATCCAAAATATCATTATTTACATGATAAATCCAATAAACAATAGATAAGGCAATATCAAACTTAAACAGAATGCATAGTATTCATGGAAGATTCTAGAAAATTAGCAAACGACGGAAATAAATTCTGAAAATTTACCACAATATAGATGAGATCTAAGAAAACATACTTCATGAAGGACACCATATCAAACAAGGCTTCATAGAATACATATAGGTCCGTATATATTACTGAAAAAGGTTTGTAACATAATCCATGCACAGTTTCGAAAACAATTTCAATTGAACCCTGAAATGTACTCAGAAAATTATGAAATTTGGACAGATTGTAGTTAAGATCTAGAACTACAAGTTTGATGAAGAAATCGAAGTCCAATTCTTCCTGGGTTAAAAGTTAAAACCCATTTACATTTCTGTTTTCGGGTTCAGCCTTTCCAGATTATCATTATACCAAGAAATTCATTTCTCCGACTTATACATGTTCATTTCTTCTAATTTTTCAGTATGTTATTCCTCATAATGCTACCAACCACTTTTAGTAAGAACATATAATCAAATTTTAACTAGAAAATTTTATAAAAATCACATAGCCTTGCTGGGTCGAAGTAATATTCTGCAGATTCCGTTTTCTCAAAGAAAAATGATTTCACCTACTTATTCTTCTTCTTTTCCTCTGAATTTTTTATACATTTTACCTCAAGAAGTCTACTACAACTTTCATTAAGAGGTCAAGGTGAGATTTTCAAAGAAAAGTCACTTTATAGTCCACGAAGTCACTGGAGTTCAGTACAACATTTACAGATCTAACATTTTCAAAAGAAAAATCTTTTTACTGGGCTATACTTGTTCATTTCACCTCAAATTTGAGTATGTTAGTCTTCAAGATGTTCTCTACAACTTTCATGAAGAGGTCGAAGTGAAATTCCCAGTAAAAAGTTACATGCGACACATAAAATCACCAAGAGGTCAACAAAACAGCTTCAGATCTGACATTTTCGTAGAGGGAGGGTTTCACCCCTCAAAACTCATCCATTTTGCCTCAAATTTTAGTATGTTATACTTTAAGATGTTATCTACAACTTTCATAAAGAAGTCGAAGTCAATATCCGACTCAAATATCACATGCAAGCCACTACAACATTTTGGGTCAAGCTGTTTACTCGAAAACAGTTTACTACTTCAAGACAACACTCTTAAATGCTTCGGTTTTTCACACCCTAGACATCCGAAATTCATCACTATTCAACAACACATTCTAGACACAACATGCAAGAGTAGATCAAGGATCTAACTTGCCTCTAAACACAGCAAACACGAACGGAAAGGGCAGGGCACAGCGGCAACGGACGGCTTCTTCTTCTTCTTCTTCTTCTTCCTTCTTCTTTCCTTTCTTTCCTTTCTCTCTTCCTCTCCTCTCTCTCTTTCTCACGGTCGACACCCCCTAAACCAGCCACCCTCTCTTTTATTTCCCTCAAATGCAATCATTAGTAATCATTAGTGGCCGCCAAGATGGCCAATGGGTGTAACTCTTTTGCCACTTGGCAAATCCCATGCAAATGATGGGCTTGGAGATGGGCCTCCTCCTCCCCCTTTGGGTTGACGGCAGCCCATTATGGGCTTCATGGGCCAGCCGATTTGGCCCATCTTAGGCCCAACATTCTTGGGCCTAAGACCCATACTCAATTAAATCAAATTTAAACCCCTTTAGATTAACTAATTCCCTATTAAATCAAAATACTAATTTGCCAAATTAAATAACTATACACTTGAAATCATAATTTCATAATTTCCAACTTTATACTTCACATGGCCAAAGATAAATCTTTCCTCGCAAAATTTATCCATTATGAGCTCGGCCATAAGTTCTATTACGTCTCTTTGGTCTAAAGACCATAACATAGGTCGATGATGCATCCATCGCACCACCCTAAGTTGCAAGGCCTCTAAAGGTTGCCATAGAGTTTTTAGGATGCCACAATTCTCCCCTCCTTGAGAATTTCGTCCTCAAAATTAGACATCACTCATGCCTCTTGAAACAAGTAGGGCTACTTTTCCTTCATCTAATCTTCACTCTCCCAAGTGGCTTCCTCCACATCATGATGTCGCCATAATATCTTAACCAGTGGGATTTTCTTAGTTCTAAGAATTTGTTCCTTCCGATCCAATACTTGCACAGGCTCTTCAATGTTATCTCATTTTCTCATCCACTTTGATGGCTTCATGATCGAGTATGTGACTAGGATCCGATTGATACTTTCTCTAAAGTCAAGGATGCAAGCTCTTAACATATCTTAATTTATCTCAACACCAAAAACAGTTTTAAAATGACAACCACGTCTGAAATTCCTTTGAATGTTTGAAAATCTTCCTTCATGAAATCAAACAATGCAAACCGAGGTTTTCAAAAGCATTCAACAACAATAGCAAGCTTTGAAATCATATGTTATTTCCATGTCAAAACGTTTTCAAATCACCAATGTGGAGAATCCTTTAGGTTCTCGAAAATCCCACTTTATGATATCAAATAATGCAAAATAGGGATTTCAAAGACACAGCAATATAACAATAATAGTCTTTGAAAATAGGTAAATCTCATATCGTTAAAATCAATTCATAAAATAAAAACATGACACCAAATCCATAAAATCCATTTTCACGTTTAAATTTCAAATGTTTTTTGAAATCCACATGTAAAGCCTCGAGTCGCACTTGCATCATGGCTCGAAATAAAATACTTTATCAAAACCATTAGTAAATTTAAATTGGTACGTTGGCAAATTCATGTTGGCAAATTCAAATCTCAATCCCAACTCCAATGGGTTGGAATGTTTTCTATAAAAAGTTCAGGAATCTTTAAAATAGAAAACATTTCTTAAAACATTTGGGCATGGTGTCACGGTACTCATAAATTTTGATGAAATTCAAGAGATTTTCCAAAATATTTCACAATCAAAATCTGCTTTTCGATTGAAGTTCAAAACTTGAATGTGCAAGTGATGATTTTCACCAAAACCATAGGCATTTCTTGAAGTATTGGAAACTATAGTTCGGCGGGTCGATAATATCGGTCCCGACGTAAAGATTTTGGAAACTAAAACTTTGAAATACCAAAACTGTAAGCCTTGCTTGAAATACCGAAATCGACACATCGACGAGTCATCAAACTCGGTCCCGACCTTAAGATTTTCAAAGTAGTTTGCATGTGAAATCTTAGAGCTTTGAAAACATCCAAACTCAAGTATTTCAAATCTAACTGCACTGCATCAGATAACAATGGCATTGCATTATATAGGTTAGTAGACTTTCACTTGCCTGCACTGCAATATGGATTTAAGCCTAAAATACAGCATCATTCCTTCGGTTCAAATATCGATAGTCCACCAAGACTTATTCAATTCAAAGATTGACAATCCACCAAAATTAAACTTGTCTAGTTTCCATCAAGTATGTCTCATGTCTCATCCTAAAGGATCATCACTTGGACTAATCACTCACCAAATCCACAACTTGAACTTTCACCTTTTCATCTTGGAAAGACTATAACCACAATTGATCATATCCACTAATTCCACAGAATCTTCTCAAACTGAGACCATCACCAAAAATTAAAAGTTGACTACCATCGATCAACCTACTATTCCAACATATAAACCACAAATAATTTCATGTCTCATATGACCACTCAAACTCATGACTTCCAAGATTAATCTATACATACTAAAAGCTTCCATGTGGTGCATCAAAACTTCCAATGAGATCCTATAATAAGAAGTCACTACCTAGCTCAAATGATCATAACTTAATCCTCGAAGTTCGACAAGCTTAGCCATGCTTCCACTGTGCCACTCTGATAAAATTACCCCAGAAACACTGCCTTCCCAGTTCAGTTCATAGTTTGGTTCATTCTTGCCCCCCTTTTGCCATCCTAGAAGCCTACCAGAAGCCACTCCTTGTTCAGGCGCTCTGGCCTCGGTGTCCACTCTCCGCCCTCATCGGACCGGGACATTACAGGTACACTAGCTTTCGCCTAGTTCGAACCCCAACTACACATCTACTGAAGGCTCTTATTTCGATAGGGACTAACTTACAGAGACATTATCCGCTTTGGCCTATCCCATTCTTAGCCTCACGATTTTATCCTTGGCGCATAGGCAAGCATTATCTTAGGAGATCATTCATCCTAGTCCATTGCTTACGGAGTTAGTTCATTCCTACGATGGGGTCAAAATTTTACATAACTATCACTACCAAGTCCATCTCCATATCTAGTTCCCCTAGGGTTATCTCACACATCTCACATGCTAACGTAGATAACAACATATCTTTCAGTGATGTAGAAATACGAAAAGGTATATCTAAAGATTTGTTCCTATTTCTCACAATCATCTATATTTCTCAGACACAAATGAATGCGTGCCACTCATGTCAAATAACGCATATACCTTCTTATCCTCTATAGAAATTGTACCTGAGATAACATTTTCGGAAGCTTTCACTTCCTCTTGGGTGATTGCATACACCCTTCCTTGTGTTGGTGGCCTCTGTGGATTCCTTGGTAGATTTGGTCCAGTAGTACGTTGTTGCACCTGTCGCACCAAGCTAACATTCGGCTGCGACCTCTTTTGTGGACAATCTTTCTTAAAGTGACCTCTACCCACAGCCAAAACATTTCAATCGATCACTACATGGTCCTGGTCCATGTTGTCCACCACATCTTTGACAAATATTATTTTGGTAGGGTACTCTCCCTATAATCGGGCCACTCCTGACTTTTCCAGATTCCCAAAATTATTCCTCTTATTAGATTCCCAAGGCTGTCCTTGATCAGGATAAGGTCTCTTACCCCTTCAAACATCATTAAAGGTCATCTGCCTCTTAGATTCCGATTGCTCTCTCACTAACTCTTGCTCCACCAACTGTGCCCTCTCATAAATCTCATTATAATCCCTTATATTCAGAGGCACTAGTTGTTTCCTGATATCTATCCTTAGCCCTTTTAGGAATCTCTTAGCCTTTTCCTCTCGATCCTCAACCATCCTTGGAGCATACCTAGACAATTCAAAAAATTTTGCCTCATACTGATCTATAGTCAACTCCTTTTGTTCCAACTGAACAAATTCAGTGATCTTTCGATCCTTAGCACAATAAGAGAAATGCTTCCTATTGAAAGCTCTCACAAACTCATCTCAATTCACAGCAGTACCTGGTGGAAAGATCGTATCCTTCGAAGCTCTCCACCAAAACTTTGCATTTCCCTCCAGCTGGTACTCTGCCAAAGTTATTTTCTCAGCATCATTGCAGTCCAACAACCTGAAAATTTGTTCCATTCCATCAATCCAATGCTCCGCCTCCTCAGGACTTCCCATTCCACTGAACTTAGGTGGCTTCAGCTTCAAAAACTGCTCCACCAATCCTTGAGTACGGCATTCTGCTCTAGGTTGTTGCTGCGCTTGTCTTTCCATCAGATTTCCTATATTGGCCAATGCCTGCAGGATATCTTCCATTCGGGGTTCAACCCTTGCAGCAGAGGTTTTAGCCCTCGATGGATGAGCGCTTCTAGCTCGAACCATAACTTCCCTACAGTTTCCAAGCATTTGCCTCAAGAATAATCTGAGACTCACTGTCTCTAGTTAAAAACAACTACTACTATATAAGTAACATTTACATGTTACTGGCACCTATAACAACTACCGGGGATCTACGAGTGAATACTCATCACCCATTATTCAAAGTTAACCAATTATTCTATTTAGTACCCTATGGTGTGCATCATCCTCATATTCCTCATTTCCATCTGAGGCACCTTATCACTCCAAATAGACCATAACTCTGATACCAACACAGGTTATGGCACCTCGACACCCGTAGGGTCACCATAGGTACTTACCACTTAACTTATTACAAGCCAGTCTAAAGGCTTTTCAATTAAAGAGGAACTATAGGGGTTGACTAACAAACTTTCTCTCCCCTTTTTTGTCCCTATTTAAAAAAAAAAAACGGTCCCAGCGCAATTCGTATAGCGGAAGCATAACCAACTACTCCCCGTCTTGAAATTAAAGTGATACACACCAACTAAAACTTTTATAGGTTAAAGCCGAACACTTTTATTTACATAAAGCAGATGGACATCTTTAATCGGTACATCAAAATACCAAGGTCTTCTACACTCGGCTATACTTCAAAAGATGACCAACATCTTTTCCCACAGTCGTATACTTAAGGTCAATCGACCAGTGTCAGCGTCCAAAAGTTCCCTCCTTTGCTATCCTCCTCCTCGCGGTCATATCCAACCACTCAATCCATCTACTAATCCGAAATGTTAATCCCCAAAAGGAGTGAGTACAACCACTCAAAAGAGTAAAGATCCATTTAGCTACTCATGCATCATACAAAACAATCAAGACATCATGGTATAGTACATGTCATTCATGCATCCAAGCATTACTTACCTTGTAGTCATGCATACATCATCATACCATAGGTGCATATACATCCATGTACTCATCATCAAGCATCCATGCATATACCATCATGCCATAGGTGCATATACATCCATGCACAGGTGCATATACATCCATGCACTCATCATCAAGCATCCATGCATATACCATCATGCCATAGGTGCATATACATCCATGCACTCATCATCAAGCATCCATGCATACATATTATCATACCATGCATGATTCAATTTCAATTTCTCAATTTTTATCTTCCAATTGAATCATCACATTTTTCTTTCCCGGGACTAGTAATTGCGTCCCACATTTATCGCTCGCACCCAACTTGGCATCGCGAGGAATCTCCGGGCATGTATTCAAAATACAACCGGACATCCAAAGGGCATCGACTCATTTGAACCTTTGGGCATCTCACATCCCACCTGGCATCGGGAAGAACCTCCGAGCATGTATTCAAAATACAACCGGACTTCCAAAGGGCATCGACTCATTCGAACCTTTGGGCATCTCGCATCTCACCTGGCATCGCGAGGAATCTCTATGGCTCGCCATGAAAATGGTTACCCCTACCCTCCGGGCATGCATCATAATACAACCCCTCACCCTCCGAGCATGTATCATAATACAACCGGGCATCCCGACACTCCCGGGGAAAACCTTTGGGCATGTATTCTCAATACAACCAGGCATCCAAAGGGCATCGACTCATTCGAACCTCTGGGCATCCCGACACCTAGGTTGCATGGACATGGACACGCGACACGCGACATGACACGACGCGACACGTCGACACGTCATTTCTCAAACATTTCCGACACGCTGGGACATGTATATTAAATACATATTTTTATTTTTAATTAATTTGATTCAAATTTAATTAAAAAATAACCTATAATGAATTTACACTAATCACTAAATATATATACAATACTTTTATTTTTCAAAATTATTTTCTAATTTTATTTAATAAATCGAATTTTTTTCACTTTCTTCCCCCCCCCTCGTCTCTTTCCTCACCTCCCAATTTTTTTCACTTTCATTTCCCTCCCCCACTTTTTTACACTTTCTTTTCCCTTCATGTGACCGTCAATCCATCATTTCCCCCTCTCTTTTTAATTTCATTTAATAAATCAAATAAAAATCCCCCCTTCTCTCGTCTCTTTCCTCCCCACCCTCCACTTTTTCCACTTTCTTTTCCCTTCACGTGATGGGCATCACTTTCCCCTCCCTCCTGTCACTTCCCCCTCCATTTTTTATTCTTTTATTTTCCTCTCAAAACCCTAACCTGGGCCTTCTTCTTCTCTCCTCGCTGCAGAACGCCATATCTCTCCTCTTCCTCTTCCTCTTGATCTCTCGGTTGCCAGGATGGAACGCGCGGTCCCTGTGCGCCGAGATGCTGCACACCGCCGTGAACTCCTCCTCCTCCCCTGCCGCCATCGCCGCCGCCCCACTCGACGACACCGCCCTCCCCCATGCGCACCTCCCTAGTGAAGTTCCCCCTCACGGTCCTTGCCTTAGTCTCTTCTCTTTCTTTGGCCGTCTCTCGGCGTCGCGAGCTCGCACCTCATCTCTGCTCTCGCCCTCGCCTTCACCCTCCATTCTCTTTCGGACGCGTTCGGACACGCGTGTCGACAAATGTTGACCACATGTCGACAAATCCGACACGCAGTCAACGCGTGTCCGAGCGTGTTGACGTGTCCGACACGCTCCGACACGTGTCGGACACGACACGTAAGCAAGACTAACGTGTCCATGCAACCTAGCCCGACACTCCCGGGAATTGTCGGCTCACACTTCCGACGGCTTTCTCATCATCACAATGCATATTCCCATTCATCTCATTTTCAGTTTCATATTTGATGCAACAGTGCCAATAATTGAAATCAGTCCTTTTTAAAACAATATAATATGCATTGAGAAAATACCATTTTGATGCAATGGTTTTGAAAACTTCATTGACTTCATGAAAAATCCATTAATCCTTTGATGTCATATGATATGCATGAATGTCATCATGTCATTGCACATAATAATCCAGAATATCATTATTTACATGATAAATCCAATAAACAATAAATAAGGCAATATCAAACTTAAACAGAATGCACAGTATTCATGGAAGATTCTAGAAAATTAGCAAACGATCGAAATAAATTTTGAAAATTTACCACAATATAGATAAGATCTAAGAAAACATATTTCATGAAGGACACCATATCAAACAAGGCTTCACAGAATACATATAGGTCCGTATATATCACTGAAAAGGGTTTTTAACATAATCCATGCATAGTTTCGAAAATAATTTAAATTGAACCCTCAAATGGACTCAGAAAATTCTGAAATTTGGATACGTTGTAGTTAAGATCTAGAGCTACAAGTTTCATGAAGAAATCGAAGTCCAATTCGTCGTGGGTTAAAAGTTAAAGCCCATTTACTTTTCTGTTTTCGGGTTCAGCCTTTCCAGATTATCATTATTCCAAGAAATTCATTTCTCCGACTTATACATGTTCATTTCTTCTAATTTTTCAGTATGTTATTTCTCAGAATGCTACCTACGACTTTTATTGGGAACATATCATCAAATTTTAACTAGAAAATTTTATAAAAATCACATAGCCTTGCTGGGTCGAAGTAATATTCTGCAGATTCCGTTTTCTCAAAGAAAATGATTTCACCTACTTATTCTTCTTCTTTTCCTCTGAATTTTTTATACATTTTACCTCAAGAAGTCTACTACAACTTTCATTAAGAGATCAAGGTGAGATTTTCAAAGAAAAGTCACTTTATAGTCCACGAAGTCACTGGAGTTCAGTACAACATTTCCAGATCTAACGTTTTCAAAATAAAAATCTTTTTACTGGGCTATACTTGTTCATTTCACCTCAAATTTGAGTATGTTAGTCTTCAAGATGTTCTCTACAACTTTCATGAAGAGGTCAAAGTGAAATTCCCAGTAAAAAGTTACATGCAACACATAAAATCACCAAGAGGTCAACAAAACAGCTTCAGATCTGACATTTTCGTAGAGGAAGGATTTCACCCCTCAAAACTCATCCATTTTGCCTCAAAATTTAGTATCTTATACTTTAAGATGTTATCTACAACTTTCATGAAGAAGTCAAAGTCAATATCCGACTCAAGTATCACATGCAAGCCACTACAACATTCTGGGCCAAGCAGTTTACTCGAAAACAGTTTACTACTTCAAGACAACACTCTTAAATGCTTCGGTTTTTCACACCCTAGACATCCGAAATTCATCACCATTCAACAACACATTCTAGACACAATATACAAGAATAGATCAAGGATCTAACTTGCCTCTAAACACAGCAAACACAAACGGAAAGGGTGGGGTACGGCGGCAACGGACAGCTTCTTCTTCTTCTTCTTCTTCCTTCTTCTTTCCTTTCTTTCCTTTCTCTCTTCTCTCCTCTCTCTCTTTCTCACGGTCGACACCCCCTAAACCAGCCACCCTCTCTTTATTTCCCTTAAATGCAATCATTAGTAATCATTAGTGGCCGCCCAAGATGGCCAATGGGTGTAACTCCTCTTTTTGCCACTTGGCAAATCCCATGCAAATGATGGGCTTGGAGATGGGCCTCCTCCTCCCCCCTTTGGGTCGACGGCAGCCCATTATGGGCTTCATGGGCCAGCCGAATTTGGCCCATCTTAGGCCCAACATTCTTGGGCCTAAGACCCATACTCAATTAAATCAAATTTTAACCCCTTTAGATTAACTAATTCCCTATTAAATCAAAATACTAATTTGCCAAATTAAATAACTATACACTTGAAATCATAATTTCATAATTTCCAACTTTATACTTCACATGGCCAAAGATAACTCTTTCCTCCCAAAATTTATCCATTACAAGCTCGGCCATAAGTTCTATTACGTCTCTTTGGTCTAAAGACCATAACATAGGTCGATGATGCGTCCATCGCACCTCCCTAAGTTGCAAGGCCTCTAAAGGTTGCCACAGAGTTTTCAGGATAACGGTTGACGAGAATTTTCCAATTTAGTGGAGTCACCCATGATCGGCCACACATTTTAGTCGAACTGACCTTTCTCTGATCTCAAATCGATTTTTAACTATGCCGTAATGGTCTCTAAAGATGAGTACAATCGAGAAGCCGATTCCTAGTCGAATTCTCAAGTCTATTGCCTTAAAATTCCTTAATAGCTTCCTCGAATAGTTTAGTTATCTCAAGAGCGTTCAGCTCTGAGAACAGTCCTATAGGCGCATCAATGAAATGCCTGATTTATCCAGTAGAAAACAGGACTGAAAATTCGAGATGTCACACGGCCTCTCAAGTCTCATCCCACTACTATAGTTTGTGCGTGAGGGATCCCGGCACCTCGACACGAAGCTCTCTCATGCTAGCCTTGAGTTATTGCACTTTAGCCAAGAACCCCTCCCTACCGACTTTCGCTCCTTCGACGGTCTGGTTCAAATCATCCACCATCGCCTGGACGTCCATGACGGTCTCTTCTAGGACTGTCATTCGATTCTCCAGATCCCTCTTTGGATCCCTCGAGCTCGAGATAACACGGTTTTTCTTCGATCGGATGGTCTTCTCGGTTGGTCGCCCACGATCCTCTTGGTCATCGCCTTGAACGACCGGGATATCAACATGAGGATCGGCCATTATGCTTAGAACAAAGGCTCTGATACCACTTGTCACAGGTCGGTCGATTTCGAATGATTCCACATTCGTGTGGCCTTCGGTTTTTTTATCCCAAGTCAGCCTCATGCACACACGCTCGAACACAAGGGGTCATATGAACAAAGGGACAAGTGTATTGCTTATGAATGAGCTGAATTCAATGAGGGGGAGGGTCCCCTATTTATACAAGTTCAGGTCTCATCTCATTCGTTAATCTTCCCTCCGATCCAACAAAGGGACAAGTGTATTACTTTCTTTTCTCGAAGATTGGATGATGTTGAAAATGTGATTTGAGAAACTTAAATTTAAGAGAAAGTAATATAATTATTTCCTATTGCTTTTTTAATCAAACTTCCGATAATTTCTTTTCATATTTAGATGTTAAGTAAATCATTAAAAAAATCTTTAAAATCAGCATACAGCCTAAGGACCTCTAGACTTAGAACCTTAATGCCCAAACCTTGGCCCATGGGAGGGGAGCACAATACCCTATGAGTCAAGCACTTGGGTTGCAAATCCTGCTCTTGTGGTCCTCGGCTCGAGAACTTGAGTCTAGCGCAGGCATTGAGGTCCCGAGTTCGACCTCCAAATATAGGTTCGGGCTTCTAGGGCAAGATCTGGTATGCTTTTTCTTTTTAAAAAAAAAAAAGGATCCTATTTATGTGAGAGAGAGAGAGAGAGAGAGAGAGAGAGAGAGAGAGAGAGAGAGAGAGAGATCGTGTATGATGATTTAATTCACTTTTTGAGTTAGAATTTCATCCATCTTTTATATTGTACTAATCAAATGGACAAAACACCTAATGTAGATGTTGACTAATCCTAGGACTTCGTTGGGTTGTAATCTACACTAAGGAAAGGAGAAACTCCAATTTGGGACAAAAATCTCACATTTGAAGGGGTTGACTGAATAGTCAGGTGCTTAATTAGGATGTAAAAGATATTCTACTTAAATCACAATTAATCCTTTGCAAAGTAACTTTGGAGGCCAGTTGGTCACTCTATGGTTTATATGATACTTAGTTGAGCCAAATATTTGAAACATTCTATATGAAAAGAAAAGATAAGAATTTAATGCCAGAGCCCCCAATTACGAAGGCCAACCTATTTCAAGAGTTAAGCTTCAATAAACGTGGTCCTTTTGAAGAAAAAAAATGGTTTAGTATATTGTTTTGTGGTCGTAGATTGAGCTTATGGCAACGAACTTAATTCCGTTGCCTTTGCTTTAATTTTGCTACAAAGTATTGTGTTGTCTCTATAATTTCGTATCCAGAAAGCTATTTTGTCATACGATCGTAATAGCTCTCCCAATTTTATTTATGAAAAATACTTGTATATATTACCTCGATTTAGATTAAATGTTTGAAATCAAGGAAAACTGACAATGTTTAAAACGGATACTAAATCGAACCACAAAAATGAAAACTATTCAAGGAGTACCTATCGCATTTTTTCAAAGAGTAACTTTTGTTTTGGCCAAATGGATGTTTAAAAGGAAAACATCATTAGACAAATCTCAAGCAATAATATTACCCAATTATGTGAGTATTCAATTAATAAAATCTCATCTTCTTTCTTATACGTTTATTCAAATAGTTTTAGGTTATGCAAAAAGGAAGAATATAAATAAATTGTAAGATTGGGGAAAAATCTAGTTGGCTAATAAATCCTCAACTAATCACATTGTTTATTCTGTTCACAATCCACTTTATCTATAATATTATTTCAGTCAACTGTTAATCATGTAATAAATTATATTTGTTTTAATAATAAATACATTAATGATTAAATCTAAATCATACTTTTGACCAAAAAAATCTAAATCATACTCATAAGTTAAATTTTGAATAATAGATAAAAATGTATATATTAATTGTGATATTCTGAATATATATGGGGTATTACATTTTATGATTGGATACTCATGAATTATGATTGAGTATTAAAGTAATAATTAGTATATTTTCTTTAACTCTGGTTTTAGGGGTAGTTTTAAAATTCCATTTCTCCTTATTACAAATGTCATTCATGAAAGTAAACAGCGTGATAGTATTATAGTTATTTAAACAAAACATTACAATTACATTACAGTCTTATTTCATCACTATAATCAAATGATAGTACTCTGAGTCATGCTGTTTTTTTTTTTTCTCCCCATTAGCTATATATGCATTTGCTTTTACAAAACGTTCCTTTTGGGGGTTGGGGGTGGGAATTCTGAGCATTTTTTTTTTAATCAATTTGTATGTAGATGTATATTGTATATAGCCATTCTCCCAAATCATTTTTCTCATGCGAAAACAGAGTAGTCTAATCTCAGTCACTTCCCGGCACTCTCCCGCCACGACTATTCAGATTGCCTTACCTCGAAAAGATGTAAGCCTTTTTATTCTCCTTTCTCCATTATCCATTCCTTTTCTTCTTCTTCATCACAAGCATCATCATCATCATCATCATCATCATCTGTCTATGTAAACAATGATGTCATCACAACTACTTGAGCAGTACAATTCCTATAGAATGGGGCTCTATGAAGTTGCGCAACATGTACGTCTCTCTCTCTCTCTCTCTCTCTCTCTCTCTCTCTCTCTCTCTCTCTCTCTCTCTCTCTCACGGATGTATCTTCGATTGATTGGGGGAAATGCGATGATGTGGGTGCAGTTCTCTACTTGGAAACCGATTGACCGGTCCAATCCCGAAGGAGATGGGAAATATATCCACATTTCGGGAATTGTAAGTAATCACTCATCTCACCTCTCGCATTCGGCTTCTTTGCTATGTTAAATTTGACTGATGCTAAAGATATCAACTCTCTTCTGCTCAGAAACATCGAGATCAATTTGTTGAAGAAAAATCCCTTAAGTGTTTTGAAGCTAACAAAACATCCTCGTCAGTAAGTCTGAAGAATCCAAGACTCAATCACTTAAGTCTGAAGAGTTCAAGACCCAAGTGTTTCGATCTAAAGATCTCTAGACTCTATCAAAGTCTAAAGACTGTTCGACTCAATTTTTACGAGTCTGCCCAAGCTAACAGTGTTTTAATCCTAACGGTTTAGGAATTCAAAGATTGGATAATATCTTCTATGATTCGTTCTATTTCATGGAAGATCTCTGGCTGAAACTAAGCTCAAAGATTCAAGCAAGATTTGGAAGGTTCCACTTATGGAAACTCAAGATCCTGATTGTATGGGCGAACAGGATTGACGAGCTATCTTCCACATATATTTGACAGCTTGAAGATCACCTTAATTGATTCATTCCAACGGGTAGATTGGATGAACTCTTTTGGAAAGTGCTAACGACTATGAAGGCACGGAGGAGTACTTAAGGTGGAGTCATTATTGTTCGAAGTGAGTGTGCTGATAGATAATTTTGAAGTCTGAACCTTTGAAACTCCTTGTTCTCAAATTTCTTGAGCTATAGTTATGTACAAATGAGAGATATATACAGTGAGGATTTGTGTAAGCAATAGCCAAGACTTTCTACTGAAGAAGTCTAGATCATAAGCTGTACAAGTCTCATTTGCTACATAGTGAATCTAGCCAGTAGGCTGTCAGTGTGGAGAGTGGACGTAGGCTTACACTATAAAATTCAATGTCCAAATCTGCTTACCTTATTCTCTTTATTTTATTGCTGCGTAACTTAATTTACTTAAGTATTTTTACTCTAATTTTATTTCAAGTCGAGGGATTTGGGTTAAAGGTTTCAAAAGAAATTTATAAACACCTATTCACCCCCCCTTAGGTGTACTTACTAGCCTTTATCAATTGGTATCAGAGCTTGTGTGCTTAATTGCTGGAAGTGTTACTACTTCCTAAGCTAAAGATCTATGGCTAGTATTTTGGCTCCAGGTTTGATTGAAGGTCAGAGCAACACCAGACCACCTTACTTCGATGGGAAGGAATACAACGTATGGAAGAACAAGATTAAGGCATTCTTAAGATCAAAAGATCTTCTGGGATGGGATGTAGTAGAAAAAGGAGTTATTCTTAAGACTACATCATCCACAGGGAAAGAAATAGCAAACGGAGTGGGACTGTCACAACCCGAAATCATAAAGAGAAAAGCCCTTGATGCTAAAGCTATTTATTCTCTATATTGTGCTTTATCTCCTACTGAGTATAATAGAATCTCATCTTGTGAAACAGTTAAAGAAGTTGTTTGGGACAGGTTGCATGTTTCTTATGAAGGAATTGATTGAGTTAAAGAAACCAAGATCAATATCCTTCTTGGACAGTATGAAGCCTTCAAGATGAAGCCAAGAAAATCCATAACTGACATGTTTAGTCGTTTTATAGAAATTGTAAATGGCTTAGCATATCAAGGTCAGCCTATCTCAGGACCAATGAAAGTCAATAAGCTGTTGAGAGGACTTTCCAAAGAATGGAATCACGTAAAGACTTTTAAAAGAGAAACACAAAGGATCATGCCTCTTTTTGTAGATGAATTGGCACACTTCAATCATATGAAGTCGAGCAATTCAATGAGGACATTGACACCAAAGGTAAGAAGTCAATTGCTTTAAAATCTAATGATGATTCTAATGTTACAGATTCAA
This sequence comes from Eucalyptus erythrocorys, assembly GCA_014182555.1. Classification (NCBI taxonomy): domain Eukaryota; kingdom Viridiplantae; phylum Streptophyta; class Magnoliopsida; order Myrtales; family Myrtaceae; genus Eucalyptus; species Eucalyptus erythrocorys. The sequence goes on along the minus strand of CM024607.1, from coordinate 21,206,349 downwards.
AAGAAGACTTGGATGATGAAGATTTAGCCCTCTTGATAAGAAAGTTCAGAAAATTAAATAGAAAAAGAAGAAGGTTCAATGGGAAGAGACAAAGTAATCAAAGATTTCAAAAGAAATCAAATGAAGAAGATGAAACCAACAAGGATGTTATTTGCTTTGAATGTAAGAAAAAGGGACACATCAGACCCAACTGTCCCTTGTTAAAGAAAAAAAAGGAAAACCAAAAAGATTCAAGAAGGCACTCAAAGCTGAAACATGAAGCGACACAGAATGTGAAGAGAGTGATGAAGAGTATGCCAACATCTGTCTCATGGCGAAGTCAGACTCAGATTCAGACTCAAACTCAAAATCAGACTCAAACTCAGACAGTGATGTCAAGGTCATTATCAAGAAGAAAATAAAGTGGTATTTGGATAGTGGCTGCTCAAGACACATGATGGGAGATTCAACTTGTTTCACAAATCTCTTATAAGTGAAAGGAGGAAGTGTTTCCTTTGGTGGTAACAACAAATGAAAAATTGTTGGTTGTGGAATTGTGAAGATAGGAAATCTCATAATCAACAACGTCTCTTTAGTTGAGGGTTTAAATTATAATATTTTCAGTATTAGTCAACTATGTGACACTGGATACAAGATCAACTTTCAAGAAGATACATGTCTGAAATAAGCAAAGATCTCTCACAATCATTCACGGACGAAGACATGGAAATATCTACTTGCTAGATATAAAGTCTGATAGTTTACAATGCTTGATATCTATTCAAGATGAAGCTATTCTTTGGCACAGAAAGCTTGGACTCATCAACATGAAGCAAATTGCAAAAGTTTCATCCAAGAAGCTAGTCCGAGGACTACCTAACCTGAGTTTCTAATCTGTTTTCCTAGCACACCCTGCGTGTTAGGAAAATAGGTTAGAAACTCTTTCAAATCAATAAATCAGGTATCTACTAAACGTGTTTTACAGCTTTTGCACATGGATTTGTTTGGACCAACGAGAACACAAAGCATTGGAGGAAAAAGGTATTGTTTGGTAATAGTAGATGACTACTCTCGTTTTACTTGGGCATTCTTTCTTTCAACCAAATCCAAAGCATTGTCTTATTTCATTAAGTTTGCTAAGAAAGTCCAAAATGAAAAGGTTATGCTATAACAAGTATTTGAACTGATCATAGAGGTGAATTTGAAAATCAAGATTTTGCTAATTTTTGTGATGACTCTGGCATTCAGCATAATTTTTCATCTCCATACACTCCACAACAAAATGGAGTTGTGGAAAGGAAAAATCGTTCTTTGCAAGAAATTGCAAGAACTCTTTTGATTTAAAGTAATATTTCTTCTCGTTTTTGGGCTGAAGCAACTTCAACTACTTGTTACATTATTAACAGAATTTTTCTAAGACCTATTTTGGAGAAAACTCCTTATGAATTATTCAAAGGAAAGAAACCTATTGTCTCTTATTTTCATGTATTTGGTTGCAAATGCTTTATTTTAAAAAATGCAATATTTTAAAAAATGCAAATGATCGAATTGGTAAGTTTAAAGAAAAATTAGATGAAGGAATTTTCCTTGGTTACTCAATGTCAAGTAAAGCCTTCAGAGTATTTAACAAAAGGACTCAGACTGTGGAAGAATCCTTGAATGTGAAGTTTGAGGACTCAATTCAAAATCATGCCAATCAGACTCAACCTGAAGATCATGAATCTGTGCAAGTGTCTACAAATTCCCCCGAAGAAAATCAAATCTCTAATGTTCAACAGCAAGCTAAATCAGTAGCTACAATTGAAACAGAGACTCAACAAAGTGACAAACCAATTACAAATTGGAAGCATAAATCTAGTCACCCTGCATATCTCATCATTGGTAACATTGATGAAGGGATTCGTACTAGATCCAAGAGGCATGTAGAGTCTAGTGCTCTAGCACTTGTTTCTGAAATCGAGCCCAAGACAATAGAAGAAGCCTTGATTGATGAAAGCTCAATTGAAGCTATGCAAGAAGAATTGAATCAATTCAGAATCAATAATGTTTGGGAACTTGTTTCTAAACCAAAAGGTAAGTCAATTATTGGAACTAAATGGGTTTTTAGGAACAAGCTGGATCAACAAGGAAAGGTGGTAAGAAACAAAGCAAGACTCGTGGCAAAAGGTTACAAACAAGAAGAAGGAATTCACTATGATGAAACCTATGCTCCAGTGGCAAGGTTAAAAGCGATAAGTTTACTTCTTGCTTTTGCTTGCTTTAAAAATTTCAGGTTATTCCAAATGGACGTGAAGAGTGCATTTTTAAATGGAATTATCCAAGAAGAAGTTTATGTTGAACAACTACCAGGATTTGAAGATCCAAGAAAACCAAATTTTCTCTTCAAGCTAAAGAAGGCATTATATGATTTAAAGCAAGCACCCCGAGCATGGTATGAAAGGTTAGGTAATTTTTAATTCAAAATGGTTTTGTTAAAGGTAAAGTAGACACTACTTTATTCATTAAAAGAGAAGGAAAGGATTTCATACTTGTTCAAATTTATGTTGATGACATAATTTTTGGCTCCTCTAATGAAAATCTATGCAAGAATTTCTCTAGACGTATGTAAGATGAATTTGAAATGAGCATGATGGGTGAGTTAAACTTCTTTTTGGGACTACAAGTCAAACAATCAAAAGAAGGAACCTTTGTTCATCAAGAAAAATATGCAAGAGATCTCATCAAGAAATATGGAATGGAGAATTGCAAGAAGATAGAAACCCCAATGTCAAATTCATTAAAGCTGGACAAAGATGAATAAGGAAAAAATGTAGACCAAAAGTTATACAGGAGTATAATTGGTTCACTTCTTTACCTTACTGCATCTAGGCTTGATATTTTATTTAGCGTTTGTATTTGTGCTAGATTTCAATCAAATCCTAAAGAATCTCACATGACTGCTATGAAGCGTATTATCAGATATGTTGCAACTACATCTAAGCTAGGTCTATGGTATTCCAAAGAAGGAGATTTTACTCTCCTTGGATATTCTGATGCTGACTTGGCTGGATGCAAAGTGGATAGGAAAAGCACTTCAGGTACTTGTCAATTATTAGGAAACAGGTTGGTATCTTGGTTCTCACGAAAACAGAGTACCGTAGCTCTTTCAATAGCTGAAGCAGAGTATATAGCCTTTGGAAGTTGCTGTTCTCAAATATTATGGATGCAACAATAATTAAGAGATTTTAGAGTTGAAGAATCTTGCACCGAAATCAAATGCGACAATACTAGTGCCATCAACCTTACAAAGAATCCAATACTTCATTCAAGAGCAAAGCACATTGAAATCAAGCATCATTTTATTAAAGATCACGTTCAAAATGATGAAGTGGTGATTCAGTTTGTTGATTCGAAGAACTAACTGGCGGACATATTTACAAAGCCATTAGAAAAAAGTCACTTTGAATCTATTCACTCAAGACTGAACATCATAAAGTCTGAAGATGTTCAGACTCTAAGGTAAAGTCTCGGGATATTCAGACTCAAAGGTAAGGTTTGAAAGTATTCGGACTCGAGGTAAAGTCTTGAAACACTCGGACTCGACATAAAGTCTGAATGCGTGTTATTTCATATTTATATTTATTAATTCCCTTTATGCCGTATTAGATTTATAATTGCTTTTGAAATTTCGAGATCTGCCTTTTATTCGAATTCTAACACATTTATGGCAGTTTTCTTTTTAAAAAATTGGCAGTTGTTTATTTTCTTTAATTTTGGCAGTTTCAACTTTCCTTTGTAACGGTTCATTATATTTTTATTCCTACTATTTATATCCCTAAATTGTCGTCTTCATCTCTCACTTTCTCAAAAGACGCCTCTTTCACTCCTTTTCGAAACCCTAAGAGTTAAAAAAATCTCCACTTGCGTCTCTGTTCTATTTGTTTACTTCATAAAAATCCAAACTTTTTGCGGACAACTTGCCTATTCGCCCTCGAGTTAAACATGTCTTCGAGGAAATCATCGAGGCTTACCGGAAAGGGACAACAAAGGAGATTCGAGGGGCCTACCAGAGTGGACCTCACAGAAGAAGAAGACTCTCCGCAAACAAAAAAAGCAAGTCGACAACCATTCGAAAAAGAAGTTATTGAAGGGGCTAAACTGGTAAGGACACTCAGACCCAAACTTGCTTACTCTCTATACAAAAAGTTGAAAGATGAAGGAACAAAGTTAAACTTGATTGATAGTTTTCTGAAAGAGAGAGGTTATTGGAATGAAACCATCTTTTTGCGTGAGATGGAAAAACGGGAGTTGTTAAGGAAGGACTTGTGCAAAGTACTTTCAAAAACATACCGAGCGATCCACGGTTTGGAACCATAAATCAGCCTATGAATGATGACGAGAGGCTGTTCACATAGTTCCAACCAAGGATGGGAATTATAGTTAACACTATCTGTCCTGAGGGAAGTCTGTTTCGCTCTAAGGAACAAGAGCGAATTTATTCGAAATTGTTGAAGAGAGGGGTTATGAATCCCAGAAGTGTAGACTTTGATTTTCTTGATTCAACCAAGATCAATTTGAGAGAAAAGTTTTCACGTTTATAGCTTGAGAGTTTCTACACCGATTCAACAATCGGATATCCTAAATTGATGATCTACTTCTATTCAAATCTGTCATTTTTAGATGCGAATAGACTGTCATTTACTTTCAAGGATAAAGAATATGTTGTGGATGTCGACACTCTTGCTGATATAATCGGTGTGAAAAGAGGGAGTTTCCAATCGATTAGGGTGTCCGTAGCACATGCCACTTTGGAGATTGTTCGAGATAGAAGCCTGGAAGGCAAGATATCCTACACTAGGATTAATGCCTCCAATGTTTTGCTCCATAAGATTGTCATCAATTGTCTCAGGCCCAAGGTAACATCGAAAACTGATGTCTCAAAGACTGAGGCAAAGCTCATGTTCGCTCTAAATCAAGGAAGAAGCTTCTCCCTTCCACACATTATCCTGTTCCACATGTACAGGACTATGGTGAAGGACATCGGTCAATTACCTTACTCCTCTCTAGTCACCAGGTTGTTCAGGCACTTCAAAATCCAAATTGCTGCTCCACTTTGCCTGACCAACTCTACTCTCATGCTTGTCGGTTACAAGATGATAATGAAAATGAAGTTGAAGGAACTGAACAAAGCTTTGGAGGGATTGAAGGAGAAGACTCCCTCGAAAGAATCTGCTGCTGTTGCTAAAAGAAAAGGCAAAGAGCCCATGGTTGCTCCAGAGAAAAGAAGAAGAAAAATCATCCTACAAGATGAGAATGATGAAGAAGTTGATGACGCCATGACACTTGCAGCTCTTAGAGGATTGAAAAGCTTTGTTAGTTTCCAAGATAGCAAGGAAGAGCAAGCAAGGAGAGAGGAAGAGACAGAGAGAAGGAGAGAAGAGGAAGCAAGAGCAGAAGAAGAAGAAGAAGAGAGAATGAGAAAAGAAGATCAGAAAAGAAGAAGAAGAAAGGATGAGGAGAGAAAAACAGGAAAAAAAGGCACAAGAGGACTCTGAAGAAGACCTTAAGCCATCCACTGCAGTACCACAATCTAGAGAAGAGACTGCACAACATCACTCTGCAGAAGAAGAGATAGAGCATGGCGAAGAATACTCCACTCCACCTACTGGCCAAAAGACAGGGGGAGTAGTTGAAGAAAAAGGTACATTATCGCCATTCAATACTAGTAATGTTAGTTGGTCTGGTGCAGATGCAGAAGATGTCTTTGCGTCACACTTTCCCGAGGTTGAGGTATCTTCTCTCACATAAGGTCGAAGGGCTGAAAATGAACACCCAAGCTTCCAGACTCTCGATAACAGTCCGCAGTCCAAGCACCGGAAATGTCAATTCAGCTGATTTTTTGAAGTGTTAGATATTATGATGGATCCGAAGAAGTAGGTCTATGGGATGGATTATGAGCTACGAGATTTGAAGCAAGCACTCCTGGCTACTTCCATTTCTATGCAGGACCAGATTAATGCCCTTAAAGTTCAAGTTGAATCAAATGTGAAGGGTGCTGATTTGGAATCTTTAAAGGAAGGATTTGCTAGCCTCGAGAAGAAGGTTAACTTGATGGGTGAATATCAGCTTGTTCGCATTCCCAAACAGTCTTGACTTTTATCATCTCTTTCTTTGATTCCTCTACCACCTTTTGATGTGACAAAAAGGGAGAGAGTTATGCAGATTTGATCGTTTCGTTCGTTCTTTGACTCATAATTTATTTCATTTTTCAGTTTGGACATTTTGTTTGGACAACTTATGTTCTGTTTTGTTAAGACTTTGGACCGGTGGGTGTTTGAACTAATGCTTTTAATGATTGGGTTTGGATTTGTGAACTTGCAGGATTATTTTATACTTGTGAGGAAAATTATTTTCTGGACTAACATTTTTTTTTTTGTGGTTGCAGAAGTAATATAAAATATTCCTCAAATTATGTATGAGTTTTTTTTGCAGGTCAAGAATTTTTCAAATCTACCGAGATGTTTTGTCACCATCAAAAAGGGGAAAGATTGTTGAAGAAAAATCCCTTAAGTGTTTTGAAGCTAACAAAACATCCTCGTCAGTTAAGTCTGAAGAATCCAAGACTTAATCGCTTAAGTCTAAAGAGTTCAAGACCCAAGTGTTTCGGTCTGAAGATCTCTAGACTCTATCAAAGTCTAAAGACTGTTAGACTCAATTTTTACGAGTCTACCCAAGCTGACAGTGGATTAATCCAATGGTTTAGGAATTCAAAGATTGGATAATATCTTCTATGATTCGTTCTATTTCATGGAATATCTCTGGCTGAAACTAAGCTCGAAGATTTTGGATTTATCTCAATTAATTCGTTGAAGAACAAGTAAGATTTGGAAGGTTCCACTTATGGAAACTGAAGATCCTGATTGTATGGGCGAATAGGATTGACGAGTTATCTTCCACATATATTTGATAGCTTGAAGATCACCTTAATTGATTCATTCCAACGGGTAGATTGGATGAACTCTTTTGGAAAGTGCTTACGGCTATGAAGGCATGGAGGAGTATTTAAGGTGGAGTCATTATCGTTCGAAATGAGTATGCTGATAGATAATTTCGAAGTCTGAACCTCTGAAACTCCTTGTTCTCAAATTTCTTGAGCTATAGTTGTGTACAAATGAGAGATACATACAGTGAGGATTTGTGTGAGCAATAGCCAAGACTTTCTACTGAAGAAGTCTAAATCATAAGCTGTACAAATCTTATTTGCTACATAGTGAATCCAGCCAGTGGGCTGTCAGCGTGGAGAGTGAACGTAGGCTTACAATAAGCCGAACCACTATAAACTTCAGTGTCCAAATCTTCTTACCTTATTCTCTTTATTTTATTGCTTTGTAATTTAATTTATTTAAGTGTTTTTACTCTGATTTTATTTCAAGTCGAGGGATTTAGGTTAAAGGTTTCAAAAGAAATTTATAAACACCTATTCACCCCCCCTTAGGTGTACTTACTAGCCTTTATCACAATTGGCTTTCTGGACCTGTACCTCTAGAGCTGGGGTACCTGTCCTAGTTAAATCAATAGTGATTCCCATGATGTAAATTCCTATGTTAGGAATTAAGTTTTTATTCGCTGATGATTATGTATCTGGCATGGGAATTTTATCCATTGGAGGGGTCCGTTGAGAGATTAGCACTCAAGGTCAATTAACCAATGTGATACCATTGGTATTTTCTAGTTTCGGGTACCTTATGTAAAATAATTTCACCGGGGACCTGCCCAAAACATTTATTAAATTGACGGCATTGCAGGACCTGTTAGTTTCCAGTTTCCACAAACTCTACTAATATTTACACACTTCTATTCTTTCTTCTTCATATCAATCTTGTTGTTTAATGCACTGTAGGCGACTTGGTGATAATCAGTTCACGGGAAAGATATCCAATTTTATTCAAAACTTGACAAATCTCGAAAAACTGTAAGGCTTCACCTCTTAAGTCGATCTTTATAGATATGCCCCTAGTGGATTGCAAGGGTCAATTCCCTCGGGGATCGAACTTTTGAAGAAATTGTCCGACTTGTTAGTATGGAGTTTTTGCAATTTGATCCAATCTCTCTTTCTTTAAGATGGTATCGATCAAATAAAGTTCCCTATTTGATTTTGACATGCAGTAGAATAAGTGACCTCGATGGACCCAAGTCCGGAGTTCCACAACATAATAGTGCAAATATTGAGACACTGTGAGACCGATGCTCCTTCACAGATAGTTTACTTTATGCAAAAGAGCCAAATTGTCTTAGCAATGTGACAATATCAGTGCTATTTTCTTATAGGATTCTGAGGCGCTGCAAACTCACGGGAGAGCTACCTGATTATCTAGCAGCAATGACAAAACTACTCGTATTGTGAGTGGAAAACGGCTTTCCCCTGTTCCTATTCCAAGCAGAATAGAAAATTTTACCCTTAATGAGTGATTTTCTACTCGTTTATAATTGACTATAGGTTGCAGTCATATTTAAGATGGCTTGAAGGTCCCTTGCTAACTTCAAGTTTTGATCTTTTCTATTGATATTGCTGAATTTGTGTGTAACACCCCAAAACCCTTGAGGTGATTACAATTATGCTAGCCATCACTTTCAATACTAAGAGAGCCGTATCTTTTAAGCTCTCAATTTTATTTTTTTTTATTTAACGGTCCCTGCGCATCACATATAGCGGAAGCAAATAATGAAGACTCTCCCTTACAACATATGAGGGGCAATGCACACATACTAAACACAAATGTATACCAAGAAACCGGCTCTGATATTATTTACTATTGAATGGACAGTTCCTTTATCTCTTAGGGGTAGAATACAACAAGATATACATCAAAAGGAGCTCTAACCACTACCCTTTATCAAGATAAACCAAAATAGCCTATACACACGACTAACCCAAAAAACCATCCATTCCGTCGCTCCGGCCTCGGCTCAAAATCCCACCAACCTCCCCAGCTACATATCGTGCCTACCGCCCGGAGGGCTAGGTGGCGAGGGTAGCATGCCGCCTATCTCCCCGTCCTCACAGGGAAAGATGGAGACGTACTCCTGGAAGATCGGGCCGCTACTCAAGCCCACCTCGAACCGTACCAGGATAGAAACTCGAAGGTATGTGCGTCCGGGGATCGCCGGACTAGGAAACTGCACCACCCGCACCTCGAGATCAGACGGGATCCCATAGAATCTACCGGGTGCAAGTGGAGGAACCGACATCGTCTAAGCTGAAAATGTTAATCCCCAAAGGGGTGAGTACAACCACTCAGCAAAGATATAATCTCTAGACTACCCATACCTCACAATCAAGCATAATCACAACAACACATAAACAACATAGGCAAGCATTTAAATTACCAAGTCATAGACACGTCATGCTTTCAAAATCCAGCACTCAAGCAAAGCATATACTTATCAAACTTGTGTACTCAGAATGTAAAACATTTATGATGTTCACCTAGTTCATTACCCATGCACATCGCACATTAGCATAATTTGTAGGTATGCACATGTCAATGTCACAACTCATGTACAAGACTCACATGACCAGCTCAGCTCATGCTCATGCATATTAGTAATGTCATGTCCAGTTTTCACAATATCACCAATTCACAATGCTCATGCATTCATATCAAATTCTTGCAAATTCACATGCAAATCCCGGTAAGAACCAACCGGCTTCCGGCCCCCACATTCCGGGCATCTCACATCCAAACTGGCATCGTGAGGCATCACGGCACACACACACTCTGTGCTTCCGGCATTTACACTCCCTGGCCGGGCATCTCGCACCCCAACTAGCATCACGAGGCAACCACGGCACACACACTCCGTGCTTCCGGCACCCCCACCGCTCCGGGCATCTCTACTCCGAGGCCATCCAGATTTACGCACATAGGCTACTAGGCATCCGGCATTTTCACTCCCTGGCCGGGCACCCCGAAACTCCCGAGGAATGATCACTACATGTCATGCAACTATCTTTTCCATGCACATGACTAATCACATGTTCCATGCTATTCATGAGCTAAAATAGCAAGTGATGCCGTGTATGTTCACTCACATGACTTGAATTTATACTCCACATGCTTTCATCATATTCATGCCCCATAATTCAGCATGCATTCATGGAAAGAACAACTCATTTAAACCACATATATCCTTGGTAAAGTATGAAATTCATGTATGCATAACAATTTTAACCACATGGGAACATTTTTGATACAATATGCTCACTCCAATAGTGAATACCAAAGAAAATGTCACACGGCATATCCTCACCACCATATCGTTTCAAACCAGCATGTACAGCCTTCAAGAATCCATAATTTCACCATTTAATTGGCTATATCATCTACTACCATATAACCACAGCATTATACACACCTAGTAATACATCTTTCATCAAGGAATCATTACCAAATAATTTATACATAGGAAAATATGAATTGTACAAAATCAGTTTTGACATTCTCAATTTCCAGCATACACAGTATTCATATGTCAAGAAATTTAATGCCATAATGTGACTCAAAAATCGCCATTTTTAACCATGTTACAGCCAAGGGTCTAATAAACATATTCCATGAAGAAATCATCACCAAACTCGTGCTCCATAAGTCTCCACAATGAACACTCATCCTCGGTATACTGTTCATTAACGCCCAGAAAACATCACCACAAAATGACCTTAATTGAGCTATCTATCCACCTTATTTTGTTCTGATTTTTGGATATGTTATAGACCAGCAAGTATTGCACAACTTCCATGAAGAAATCGAGTTAAGAAAATCATGAAAACATCACCAAAATAGTCACGCAAGTTTCTGTGTTCAATCCAGCAATTTCTAGAATACAACGACCAGAAAACTCAAGCATTTCACCAATCTACACTCAACGAAATGAGCTCAATTTTTAGTATGTTATAGCCCAGAATGTCCTCAACAAATCATAAGAAGAGGTCGAATCAAAATTCCCCACAGAACTATACAAACCACTAGCATCAAGGCTGAGAGGTCTACTAGCGACTCCGAGAATGCTCCGGTTCCTAAGGAATTGGTTTTCACCCCCTCAAACCCCCTTCAAATGCTCTCATTTTCGACTATGTCACAGATCAAGAGGTGTACAACAACCTTCTAGAAGACATCAAGATCCAATTCCCCTCTAAGACCCTCTACCCATGCATGCAAACAAACTGCGCAAAACTGTTCTTGGAGCCCGATTTACTCCGGTTTTTGATTTCCTCTTGAAAACTCAACATTCCAGCCAAGAGATTCGAGATTTCTACAACTAAACATCATTACAAGAAGCATGAGAGGACTAGAAATTTATCTTGCCTTTAGTTTGGTCAAGATTGATGAAGAAACGGCGTCAAATTGCTTGAAGAATCTCTCGGCTCCTTCCTCTTCTTCTGCCCAAGCTTTTTCCTTCTCTCTCTCACTCTCTCTCTCTCTCTCACTCTCTCTTCAGTCGAGCAAAGGGGTTGAGGGACGGCAAGGCACGGTTTCCACTCTTCAATTGAGTAATAATTGAGTCTAAGCCTAGGTGTCCATGCAAGAGGACACATGGCAAGGGAAATTGCCACCTCACCCTTGCCGTGCGTCTTCCCCCCCTTTGGCCGAAGATGGAGATTTTCCTTGGGCCTAATTAGGTCCAATTTCCTTTAATTACTAAGCCCACAAGTTAATTTAATTAAACTTTGATCCATAAAAAAAAAATTCTTTGGCCGTAGGTCATATAAATGCACAAGAATTCACTCAATTCCACACTCTAATCAATTTAGACCTCATAGCCACTACGTCCACCAAAATAATTTAATTACAACTAAAAAGACAAATGGTTAGAATTCCACAATTAAATTAATCACTACTTCCCATCTTGATAAGTTGCCAGAATAAAATTAAGGATGCCACATTGTGAATTGCAAATTGTGATGTAACATTTAACTTTCCGGTGATTGGGCCCCTGTTGTAGAATATAAAGTTTCGCTCAGAAGAATATGGACCTTTTCTCTCTTAGTTTTCACTTTTCCAGGAATAGAAACCACAAGAATTCTTACCTTGGCTGTGGTGCCCCTTTCGTCTAATTTACTTTTCCTTTGATTTGTTATCTTATCATCTTAAGAGCATTAATGCAAAATGGAGACTTTTAGTGGTTGATTTGAATCTTTCCTTCTAGTGGTTTACATTCTCGAATCTCATCCCTAATTGGACTTTTATGCTAGACTGTCGTATATTTGTCAGCCATAACGTTCTTATTTCAAACAAGAGTATGGCTTCATGTGCATCTCCATACATGCCAATTCTTCTCGTTCTGCTGGTCATCTCTGTAAAATTTTACAAATGCTACATTTAACAACACTTTCTTGCCATTCTATCGTCATCAGCCAGCAGCAATTATTCTTTGCTTTATGCCATTTTGAATAACCGGATTCCTGTAGTTCTGTAGTGGCTTATCATTTACTCTATTTCCTTTTCTTTAGGTTCAACTAGGTTTTAATTTCTCCATTGATAATTGCATTGGATAGCAGAATTATGCTTTCCTTTATTTTGAAATCCTCACTTTATTTTGTTATTTTTTTATTCACTCAAGCTGATATTCTACTTTCTAAGCACCCTAATATTTAGTCGTCATCCCTTTATTCATGAATAAATTGTTAAGAAGGAGATCTGTTTAGTAGAGTATGATTTTCTTTAGTTTTGGTCCTATTAGGTAAATGGAATCTCCTGTTTTAAACTATAATATGTTGCATTCCTCGGCATGCATTCAATTTAGCGCCCGAGTAGTATTTCTAGATTATATGAATTGAAATTTCCAATTTGTAAATTTGATTTACGGCAGGAAATTTACAGCAGAAGTTTTGTATAGCTACATAATGTGACCAACTTGAAACATGGATTTTAGTGATGAATGCCTCTGGGGGCACTAGGCAAGTTGACTCGTATGTCTAAACATCTGAACTGGACTTGTATGTTCATTGATGTAGTCTATGTTTGTACAATCCTCTAAGTATGCACAAAGATTGTCCGATGGGAGTCAGTTAAAACTATCTTCTCATTATAATTGTCACGCCCTAAAACCCCCGAGCATGTGAACATCTCTCAACAGTCGATTGAACTGCGACGTCCCAAAACTTGTCACCTACCCATTCTTTAATTTTTCAATTAGACGCAAGTGAAAGCATTTAATATAAACAACACCCAATCAATCACAAATAAATAGGGATAGTATAAACACAGCGCACATTCCCAACAGCAACAGTTTCATTTATAAACTATTAACCTTAGGGAGTTTAACCATTACAAGCTTTTCTATAGCCACTTCCTACCGACCATTTCAAAAACTTGCAAAGTCAGGGCTAACCTAAACTTTACTAACAACGAGGCCAACCAAAAGTGACCTCAGGCACACCTGCGCCTTGGTCCATTGAGGCACCAAACTGCACGAGATGGTTCTTCCTACTACAAACTTAAAAATATTTGATAACAAGGGGTGTGATAAAAATCTCAGCGAGTTAACGGCCTAAATCTCGACTAAGGTGCTAATTCATATTGAAGGCAGCTTAAGCACGCATGGTATACAAAGTTACCTCACCATCAAAACACATTCCACAATAACCAGGTGCATTGTCAAACACAAATGTTCCAATTATTTTATGACCCCTTGGGACCCGGCCAACACACGAGTGGGCGGTCCGGTTATCATCCCGCCTTATTGGGCACGGCATTGTCTAGAACTCCTGCCTAGACAACATTCCATAAAGGAGTATCGGTTCGAACTCAACTGCAACTCGGCATCCGGACCCCCGCCAAGCATCCTACAAATATCGGTTATCGCTCTCAAACTTCCGTTGGGTGACGAGTTCAATTAAGTGACCACTCAAGCACAGCAACAGTCAAGTCAATTTTTATTTGCCATTAATTAGCCTAGTACAAAAGATTTTGTGTTCCGAACAACCAACTTTGACAAATTTTTGCATTTAAAATTATAGTAAAATATTTGCACGTGATCACGTACTAAAAATCAACCAACCAAATTTTGCATACTTTCACTTTAAAACCCCATTGCTCCAATTAACACATAAAGTACGGCGTCCAAACATGACACCTCAAAGTTTACTATTTTCTTACCAATAAGCCCTCTTTGAAAATAGCATTTAAAATACATGATTTAAGTAAGCAAACATCATGACATTACAATTAATTAAACTAAACCTGATTAATTAATCTAACCACAATTAATTAAGACTAACTGTAATTACTTAAACTAATCGCACTTGATTTTAATCTAAACCATTCGTAAAAATAATTAAGGCTAAACTATACTTATTTAGCACTAATCACCATTAGTCTAAACTAAACCTACTCCTAAACGCAATTAACTACCTAATCAAGGATTATGAGTTAACTCAAGAGTTTTCAAGCGGCGACAGCAGTGCGAGGCATCAAGGGCGTGACATTCGTGGCTCAATTGGAGACCCGATAGCTGAGACAAAGCCTCTTATGATTTTCGGCTACCAACGGAGAGGGGTGCTCGGCGGTGTAGATGGTGGTTCGATGGTTGTGAGGGATGGCAGTGAACGGTGGTGAGATGTGGTGAAGTGGCGGTGGTGAGAGTGGTGGTGGATGGTGGTGATGAGGGTGGTGGTGGACAGCGATGGGTGGATGATGATGGTGGTGAGAATGGTGGGTGATGAAGAAAATGAAAGAAGATGAAGATAAGGAGGATGCAGCCACAATGGAGAGGAGGAAGAAAGAGTGAGGGAAGAGAGAATAGGGAATGGGCAGAAGGTGGTGGTGGCGTGAGGGAGAGGGGAAATCTGAGAGAGTTGGGGGCGGGGGGGAGTGAGAGAGAGAGAGGGAATGAAGGATTTTAGGCCAAAATTTCATGATTTCCCTTTCACCCACTCTCCCTAATTTCCTCTCCACCTAGTCTCTTGTCCCCATTTATTTTCTTTTCCTTTTTTTTTATTTTCAATTTCCTTTAAAAGCCAAGCTTTGACCAAAATCACAACTTTGCCACTACAGCTTGGTTTCCTTTCCGCTTCCAATTTTAATCTGATAAATCCTTTTCCGAAAAATTTTGACTTGTTGATAATTCGACTGATAATGAGGTGACATCCAATAATTTAGTCTTAAAATTATCGAAAGTTCGATACCTAATATTGAATTAAATTTCATGATTAAAATCGGTTGAATGCTACTTTAGTACGACCCAAACTATAGGGTGGCTTTTAGGGGTTCTCACACGGTTAACCCGTGGTCGATAATTTTTTATCTACGCTTGTGCCTCTTAGAATCGTGGATGACCCTCGGTTATCATGTAATCGCAACGGTTCAAATATATGTATCTGAGTACAAGATCAATAGAAAATCAGTTTATTATCATCTAATGCGAGTATTGTAATTGTGTGGAATCATCTGCGAACAAATTATGTACTTTCTTCAAATCGATTTATATCCGTTCACTAATTGACTTATAATAGTGTAGTATTGACCCTTGTTAATCCTTATAGTCAAGCAATCAATTTTTGATTGAATTCTCCAATCTTTCACATTTTAACCCTTTATGACCTCATCCAATAGATTAGTTAATTCATGAGTGATCAGTTTAAAGTAAAATAACCATGAGTGCATTGATGAAATAACCATTTCATATATTTCAAATATGGGCCAAATTTCGAGATATCACAATTCTGCCCCCCTTAGAAAAATTTTGTCCTCGCAATTTGAAATATTGCAACACTTCCTAAAAAAGGTGGGGATGCTGTGTCACGCCTCGATCCTCAGGCACACGCACATCTCTTACCTTTGGTCGATTTTAAAATGCGGTATCCCAGGACTATGTATCGCCGACCCTTTCTTTTTATTTATATGCATATGCGGAAGCAGTTATAAATCCCCAGATAATAAAGCAATGGAATAGAGTAGCAGGACCACAAACTTTCAAACTAACTCAAACCTTTTTATAAACAAACTTGTTTATTTACAACAGCCGATTGTTTACAAAATCTATCGATTTCCACAAAAAGATAATGGTTTTATGACCCACTAATCGACACGTTACTGAATCTTCAATTTCCACATTTCTAAACTCCAGGGCTCCCGGTCCTTCATGACCGCCATCTAGGGACCGGAAATATAATCCTACAACCGGGATGAGACTATATCTTAGCAAGTTCTACCCCCTAAGACCCGATTAGTAAACTAATACACCTTAGGGCTGCCTAAGCACAACATGAGTCAGAGGACTTACCTTGGCCTCAGATTCCACCTGCACATTAGCACATATCAAATAGGCACACAAGCAATCACATCACAAATCGAAGCATCGATCAAATTGACCTAGTCAATCACATGCCAACAAGACCACTCACGGTCATTCCCAATCAATCAATCAATTCGCAAATATGAGTCGCGGTCCTTAGGACGCAACTTAAGTAAAGGTGGTAATCACGACTCCACCAAGCAACTTTCAAATAGTCAGTAGCTTTATGGTCCCACTCGACTACTTTCATCACATAGTGGCTTACGATCCCACCCGACCTTTTCAACACTTAGTGGCTTTACGGTCCCACCCGACCCTATCAACACTTAGTGGCTTTACGGTTCCACCCGACCCTTTCAACATAACCTCCAACAGTACACTTAGTCATAAAGCCTCATTAATGCTCTCGGGCGCTACTTCCGCCAAGGTGACGTGTGGCATCCCAGAATTTTATAAAAATCCCTAAATATACCTTGAGCCATGAATAGGCAAGGAAACCTCTATTATTGTATTTAGTGGCATTTTTATCCATAATTCGTGATAAGATTTATGGCCGAGCTTGTAAGGGATAAATTTTGGAAGAAAAGATTTATCCTTAGCCATGTGAAGAACAAAATTAGAATTTATGAATTTATGGATTCATGTGTATAGTTATTCAATTTTATAATTTAGTGCTTTAACTTAATAAGGATTTAGTTAGTCTAAGAGTCAACAAATTTGATTTAATTAAGGTTGAGCTTTAGGCCCAAGAGTATGGGCCTAAGATGGGCCAATTTGCTGGCCCATAAGCCCATGAAGAGGGCCATTGACGTGAGGAAGGGGGGGAACGGTTTGTGCATGTCCTCCCCATTTGTCTTAAAGCAAGCAACAAATGTCATCCATGCAAGAATTAATGATTGCCAATGATGACTAATAATTGCATTTAAGGGGAATAAAAGGGAGAGAGATGGCCGTTTGGAGGGAGTAGTCGACGGTGAGGAGAGAGAGAGAGGAGAGATAGAGAGAAAGGAGAGAAAGGAGAAGAAGGAAGGAGAGAAAGAAGGAGAAAAGCTGTCCGTCGCTCACCCACCTTGCTCGCCCGTTT
Source organism: Eucalyptus erythrocorys (assembly GCA_014182555.1). NCBI lineage: Eukaryota > Viridiplantae > Streptophyta > Magnoliopsida > Myrtales > Myrtaceae > Eucalyptus > Eucalyptus erythrocorys. Next base: position 21,189,011 of record CM024607.1, on the reverse strand, counting down.
TTGCATTTGTTTTGCTGAGTTTAGAGGCAAGATTTGATCCTTAAACTACTCTTGCATGCTGTACTTTGAATGTATTGTTGTGTGGTGGTTGATTTCGTGCGTTTTGAGTGTAGAAAATGAAGTTTTGAAGTGTTTTTGTGTGAGGATACAAACTGTTTTGAGTTGAACAGTGTGCACCAGAATGTTGCGAAGGCTTGCATGTGATTTTAGAGTTGGATTTTGACTTCAACTTCCTCATGAAAGTTGTAGATCACATCTTAAACTAAAACATACTAAAATTTGAAGCGAAATGGTTGAGTTTTGAGTGGTGAAACTCATCTTCTACGGAAACGGCCAGATCTGGAACCGCATGTCAACCTTTTGGTGATTTTAGGTCTTGCATGTCACTTTTTCTTGAGAATCTCTCTCCGACTTCTTCATGAAAGTTGTAGGAACATCTTGAAGATCAACATACTCAAATTTGAGATAAAACTAACAAGTATAGCTTAGTGAAATGTAATTTTTCTTGAAGACGTGGAATCTGGACGAACCTTGTTGAACACCAACGACTTCGGGTGACCATAAGACAACTTTCCTTTGGATATTTCACCTTGACTCCTTAAGGAAAGTTGAATCGGACACTTTAAGCTAGAACATATGAATAATCCAGAAGAAAAGAAGGAGAATGAGTAGGTAAAATGGAGATTTTTCGGTGATAGGTTGGTCTGGATGTTATGGTACAGTGAACAGAGGCTTTCATCAACTATAACTAATTATCTAGGATGAATTTGGCCTTAATGTCTCCATGAAAAATCTACCTTAGAGTCTTGACTATCACGTGGTAAAATTTCATAATTTTTGAAGGCTGTTTGGGTATTTAATTTGAAGTGATTCTAAAACTGTGCAATCTGTGTGTCCGAAATTGTGTGCTGAAATGTTTGAGTTGTATCTTTTCGTGTGATGATCTTTTGGATATGAGTTCTTCAAGAAACTTGTGCCTTTATGTCCTAGCTATTATGTGGTAAAATTTCATAATTTTTAAAGGTCAGTTGGATATTTAATTTCGGAAAATTCTAAAACCGTGCAAACTGGTATGTTCGAGATTTGTATGCTGTGGTTTTTGAATTGTATCTTTTATGTGATGATTTCTAGAACATGCATTCTTCATGAAAAGTGTGTTTTTATGTCTCAACTATCACGTGTACAAATCTCATAATTTTTTAAAGTCATTTGGGCATTCAATTTATATATTTCTAAAAATCATGCATGCCGGATGTTGTAAACTTCAAAGGAAATGATGTGTAGACTATTTTAAATTGCATGAACAAATGGATGATGATGTCTTAAGTGATTCAATCATGCTACGTGTATGATGACATATGGCATTTCACATAGTCATTAAATGTTACCATCATATCATATGCCATGATGAAATTGGGCCATAAATGTGAATGTAAATTATGATAAATGAGAATGCCGTTGGAGGTGTGAGCCGACGATGCTCAGTGGCCTAATGGCGTAATTATGGATGTCCTCGAGAGTTTCAAGATGCCCGGTGGTATACGGTACGTAATTCCAGGGGGAGATGCCTGGTGGTATGTCGGTACATAATTCCGGAAGCCCCGGAGGGTGTGAGCCGGGGGGGATACCTCGTGATGCCAGTTGGGGTGCGAGATGCCCGGCCAGGGAGTGTAAATGCCGGATGCCCAGTGGCTTGATGGTGTAATTCTGGATGCATGGTATATGCATGGGTATATGCATGGGTACTTGATGATAAGTGCAATGATGGATATGCACCTATGGCATGATATTGGCATATGCATGGGTATTTGATGGTGAGTGCATGGATGTATATGCACATATGATATGTATGCATGGTATATGCATGGAAGTTTGATGGTGAGTGCATGGATGTATATGCACATATGATATGTATGCATGGTATATGCATGGAAGTTTGATGGTGAGTGCATGGATGTATATGCACCTATGATATGTATGCATGATATATGCATGGATGTTTGATGGTGAGTGTATGGATGTACATGCACCTATGACATGTATGCATGGTATGCATATGGATGTTTGATGATAAGAGTATGATGGTGCATACACCTAAGGTATGATGACCTATGAATGGTTACAAGGTAAGTAGTGTTTATGTACATGAATGATATGTGTTATACCATGATATCTTGATTGTCTTGTATGATGCGTGAGTAGCTAAAGGGATCATTTATCTGCTGAGTAGTTGTACTCACCCCTTTTGGGGATTAACATTTCATATTAGTAGATGGATTGAGTGGTTGGATATGACCGCGAGGAGGAGGATAGCAAAGAAGGGAACTTTTGGACGCTAACACTGGACAGTGGACCTTAAGTATACGACTGTGGAAAAAGATGTCGGTCATCTTTTGAAGTATAGCCGAGTGTAGAAGACCTTGGCATTTTGATGTACCGATTAAAGATGTCCATGTAGAGTATTCAGGCCTTGACTTTCTACTCTGATGAAATAGTTGGTGTGCATTGTATTATGATTGTCGGGGAAAGGAATGAAGATGTTAATTTTACTTCCGCTGTAAGATTTTGCACTGGGACCGTTATATATATATATATATAAATGCCTAAGAATTTACGACTTAACTTAAACTTCGAAATAGAGATAGGTAACTGTGGCAGCCTCAGTTAGTTCAGGGTTGCTACAGCCTTGGTTGGTATCAGAGCTATGGTCTATTTGGAGTGATAAGGAGCCTCAATTGGAAATTGAGGAATAGAATGACAATGCACACCATAGGATACTAACTGGGATAGTTGACTAACTTTGAACAATGGGTGATGGGTATTCACTCATAGATCCCTAGTAATCTTTACGAGTTGCATCTAGGTTGTCAGTAACATGTATATATTACTTATTTGTAGTTGTAGTAACTTTAAATTGGAGACGATGAGTCTCAGATTATTCCTGAGGCAAATGCTTGGAAACTGTAGGAAAGTCATGGTACGAGTTGGAAGTGCTCAACCATCGAGGGCTGAAGCCTCTGCTGCAAGGGCTGAACCCCAGATGGAAGATATCCTGCGAGCATTGGCCAATATAGGAAATCTGATGGAAAGGCAAGCGCAGCAACAACCTGGAGTAGAACGCCATGCACAAGGACTGGTGGAGCAGTTTTTGAAGTTGAAGCCACCTAAGTTCAGTGGAATGGGAAGTCCTGAGGAGGCGGAACATTGGATTGATGGAATGGAACAAATTTTCAGGTTGTTGAACTGCAGCGATGCTGAGAAAATAACTATGGCGTATCACAGTTGGAGGGAAGTGCAAAGTTTTGATGGAGAGCTTCAAGGATACGATCTTTCCACCGTGTACCGCTGTGAATTGGGATGAGTTTGTTAGGCTTTCAATAGAAAGCATTTTCCGATTGTGCTAAGGATCGAAAGATCACTGAATTTGTTCAGTTAGAACAAAAGGAGCTGACTGTAGATCAGTATGAGGCAAAATTTTCTGAATTGTCTAGGTATGCTCCTAGGATGGTTGAGGATCGAGAAGAAAAGGCTAAGAGATTCCTGAAAGGACTAAGGACTGATATCAGGAAACAACTAGTGCCTCTGAATATAAGGGACTATGATGAGATCTATGAAAGGGCACAGTTGGTGGAACAAGAGTTAATGAGAGAGCAATCAAAATCTAAGAGGCAGATGACCTTTAATGATGTTCGAAGGGGTAAGAGACCTTATCCTGATCAAGGACAGCCCTGGGAATCTAAGAAGAGGAATAAATTTGTGAATTATGGAAAAGTCAGGAGTGGCCCGGTTATAGGGAGAGTACCCTACCAAAATAATATTTGTCAAAGATGTGGTGGACAACATGGGCCAGATCCTTGTAATAGCAAACTGAGATGTAATGGATGTGGGCAAATAGAACACTTTAAGAAAGATTGTCCACACAAGAGGTCGCAGCCAAATGTTAGCTCGGAGCGACAAGTGCAACAACGCACTGTTGAACCAAATCCGCCAAGGAATCCATTGAGGCCACCAGCACAAGGAAGGGTGTATGCGGTCACCCAAGAGGGAGCAAAAGCTTCCGAAAATGTTATCTCAGGTACAATTTCTATAGAGGATAAGAAGGTATATGCGTTATTTGACATGAGTGGTACGCATTCATTTGTGTCTGAGAAATATAGATGATTGTGAGAAATAGGAACCGAATCTTTAGATATGCCTCTTCGTATCTCTACACCACTAAAAGATATGTTATTATCTACGTTAGCATGTAAGATGTGTGAGATAGCCCCGGGGGAATGAGATCTGGAAATGGACTCGATAGTGATAGTTATATATGACTTTGACGTCATCGTAGGAATGAACTGAACTGGGAAGGCAGTGTTCCTGGAGTAATTTTATCAGAGTGGCACAGCGGAAGCATGGTTAGGCTTGTAGAACTTTGAGGATTAAGTTATGATCATTTGAGCTAAGTAGTGACTTCCTACTAGAGGATCTCATAGGAAGTCTTGATGCATTACATGGAGGTATTTAGTATGTATAAATTGATCTTGGAAGTCATGAGTTTGAGTAGTCATATGAGACATGAAATTGTTGGTGGTTTATATGTTGGAATAATAGGTTTAATTGATGAAGGTCAACTTCTAAATTTTAGGTGATGATCTTAGTTTGAAAAGGTTTGGTGGAATTAGTGGACATGATCAACTGTGGTTATAGTCTTTCCAAGGTGAAAAGGCGAAAGTTCAAGTTGTGGATTTGATGAATGATTAGTCTAAGTGATGATCCTTTAGGATGAGACATGAGATATACTTGATGGAAACTAGACAAGTTCTTATCTTGGTGGATTATTGATCTTTGAATTGAATAAGTCCTGGTGAACTATCGACATTTGAACCGAATGAATGGTACTATATTTTAGGCTTAAATCCATATTGCAGTGAAGGCAAATGAAAGTCTACTAACCCATATAATGCACTGCCGTTGTTGTCTAATGCAATGCAGTTAGATTTGAAATACTTGAGTTTGGATGTTTTCAAAGCTCTAAGATTTCACATGCAAACTACTTTGAAAATCTTAAGGTCAGGACCGAGTTTGATGACTCGCCGATACGTCGATTTCAGTATTTCAAGGAAGGCTTACGGTTTTGGTATCTCAAAGTTTTAGTTTCCAAAATCTTTACGTCGGGACCGATATTATCAACCCGCCGAACTATAGTTTCCAACACTTCAGGAAATACTTATGGTTTTGGTGAAAATCATCACTTGCACATTCCAAGTTTTGAACTTTAATCGAAAAGCAGATTTTGATTGTGAAATATTTTAGAAAAATCTCTTGAATTTCATCAAATTTATGAGTACCGTGACACCATGTCCAAATGTTTTAAGAAATGTTTTCTATTTTAAAGATTTCTGAACTTTTTATAGAAAATATTTCAACCCATTGGAGTTGGGATTGAGATTTGAATTTGCCAACGTACCGATTTAAATTTACTTATTATGGTTTTGATAAATTATTTTGAGCCATGATGCAAGTGCGACTCAAGGCTTTACATGTGGATTTCGAAAAACATCTGGAATTTAAATGTGAAAATGGATTTTATGGATTTGGTATCATATGTTGATTTTATGAATTGGTTTCAACAATAAGAGATTTACCATTTTCAAAGACTATTATTGTTATATTGTTGTGTCTTTGAAATCCCTATTTTGCATTAAAAGGGTTCTCCACATTGGTGATTTGAAAACGTTTTGACCTGAAAAAGGCATATGATTTCAAAGCTGTTGTTGTTGTTGAATGCTTCCGAAAACCTTAGTTTGCATTGTTTGATATTATGAAGGAAGATTTTCAAGCATTCGAAAAGGAATTTCAGATGTGGTTGTTATTTTAAAACTGTTTTTGGTATTAAGATAAATTGAGATATGTTAAGAGCTTGCATCCTTGACTTTAGAGGAAGTTGGGATGAGAAATTGCATCTAGTAGAATTCGCCTATAACAATAGTTTCCAGAAAAGTATAGGCATGGCTCCCTATGAAGCATTATATGAAAGGAGATGTAGGACTCCGTCCGTTGGAACAAAGTAGGTGAAAGGAAATTGACAGACCTCGAATTGGTACAAGTTACCACCGAAGCTGTTGAAATTATCAGAAAAGACTTAAGACGGCTCGTAGTAGATTAAAGACTACGCAGATAAGCGTAGAAGACCTTTAGAGTTTAGTGTAGGAGACCATGTGTTCCTTAAAGTATCCCCAATGAAAGGAGTATCTCGATTTGGAATGAAGGGTAAGTTAAGTCCTAGATTTGTTGGACCTTTTGAAATACTTGAAAGAATAAGGGATGTAGCTTATCGTTTGGCGTTGCCTCCAAAATTGGGAAATTAGCATAATGTGTTTCATGTATCGATGTTAAGAAAGTACCAACCGGATCCTGGTCACATACTCGATCATGAAGCCATCAAAGTGGATGAGAAAGTGAGGTACATCGAAGAGCCCGTACAAGTAATCGGATCGGAAGAAACAAATTCTCGTGACCAAGAGAATTCCATTGGTTAAGATATTATGGCAACATCATAATATGGAAGAGGCCACATGGGAGAGTGAAAATGAGATGAGGGAAAGATATCCTCACTTGTTTAAGGAAACATAAGTTATGTCTAATTTCGAGGACGAAATTCCCTAAGGAGGGGAGAGTTGTGGCATCCCAGAATTTTATGAAAATCCCTAAATATACCTTGAGCCATGAATAGGCAAGGAAACCTCTATTATTGTATTTAGTAGCCTTTTTATCCATAATTCGTGATAAGATTTATGGCCGAGCTTATAAGGGATAAATTTTGGAAGAAAAGATTTATCCTTGGCCATGTGAAGAACAAAATTAGAATTTATGAATTTATGGATTCATGTGTATAGTTATTCAATTTTATAATTTAGAAAAGATTTATCCTTGGCCATGGATGTATATGCACATATGATATGTATGCATGGTATATGCATGGAAGTTTGATGGTGAGTGCATGGATGTATATGCACATATGATATGTATGCATGGTATATGCATGGAAGTTTGATGGTGAGTGCATGGATGTATATGCACCTATGATATGTATGCATGATATATGCATGGATGTTTGATGGTGAGTGTATGGATGTACATGCACCTATGACATGTATGCATGGTATGCATATGGATGTTTGATGATAAGAGTATGATGGTGCATACACCTAAGGTATGATGACCTATGAATGGTTGCAAGGTAAGTAGTGTTTATGTACATGAATGATATGTGTTATACCATGATATCTTGATTGTCCTGTATGATGCGTGAGTAGCTAAAGGGATCATTTATCTGCTGAGTGGTTGGATATGACCACGGGGAGGAGGATAGCAAAGAAGGGAACTTTTGGACGCTAACACTGGACGGTGGACCTTAAGTATACGACTGTGGGAAAAGATGTCGGTCATCTTTTGAAGTATAGCCGAATGTAGAAGACCTTGGCATTTTGATGTACCGATTAAAGATGTCCATGTAGAATATTCAGGCCTTGACTTTCTACTCTGATGAAATAGTCGGTGTGCATTGTATTATGATTGTCGGGGAAATGAATGAAGATGTTAATTTTACTTCTGCTGTAAGATTTTGCACTGGGACCATTATATATATAAAAAAAAAATGCCTAAGAATTTACGGCTTAACTTAAACTTCGAAATAGAGATAGGTAACTGTGGCAGCCTCAGTTAGTTCAGGGGTGCTACATGACGTGTATAATGGACAACACCCGTGTGTTCTTTAAGGAGTCATTTTCACTAGTGATATCCTCCATCACCGAATCACGTATGTCCATACTGCTGCATGTAATAGACAGCACTCATGCGTTCTTTAAGGTGCCGTTTTCACCAGTGATATCCTTTAATCACCGAACCACATATGTATAATTACATCATTCCTGATTAGTTTCAGCCGAGAATTTCCCCAATTCTCTTTCACAATTCCTTCTGCTTTACCGCTCATTATAGCATCATCGATGCTAAATAATAACACTCGGCCATCAACCAATCAATCATTCAATTTCAATCAATTTGGGATAAATTCCTAAAATTGCACAATCAATTTAATTCCACGCAATGTAGAGCTGAAATAAATAAATGAACTGCACCACGACAATTAGCACGTAATTCCGGTCACTGGCCATCCCGGTTGAATTTTCGGAAAATAAATAATTAAATAATTAATTTCGAAAAATAAATAAATAAATTCAATAAATTCAATTTAGCACAATATAAAGTTCAATTAAATAAACAGTCTCCGCACCACGAACATCGGCATAAAATCCGATCACTAGCCATCCCAGTTGAATTTCCGGAAATAAATAATTAATTAATTTAATTTGAAAAATTAATATTTAATTACTAAAAATTCCATTTAGGCCCGAATTACTTAATTAACACCCGATAAGGGACGGGAAAAATCCCAAGAAGCATCCAATAAATAATAGAACATGTTTACTAGCTAAATGCACAATCAATTTAATTAACATGCATCAATGAGTCTTTAATTTAATTACTTTAATTTAATCTATCCACATGATTGCAAATAATTAAATCTAATCAACCCTTAGGCATCATTAGCAAACTAAGAAGTCATCAGTGAGTAAAACTCACCTGCACAAAGCGAAGACCGAGATATGCGACGACGACGCGACGGCAGCTTGAAATCGGGCTCGACAACACCGGGCGGGCTTGGATCGGGCCTTAAACTTGGGCCCAACAAATCTCAACCCAACTGAGATTTTTTTTTTTTTTGCGATGAACGGGGCTCGCTCTTGGGCTTTTCTGTTTTGAAGATGGGCTGACTTCACTAGGCTTGAAGACTTCAACTGGGCTGAAAATAGGTTGGGCCCAAAGATCTGAAAGTGCTAGGCTGAAGAGTAAATTCTTTGAACTCAACTGGGCTGCTAAACTGGGCCAAGAAGCCGTGAAATCTATGACCACGCGGCTAGGCATCGCACGCAACAAAAGGAGGAAAGAAGGACAGCTGGCGGGTCAACAACCAGGGAGATGGAGCTGCTTCGTTAACCCTCGTGTTGGCGTGAGCTGACGGTGGGGCGTGTGGCTTCAGATGGCAACAAAAACAGAAATGGAGAGAGAACTCGGTCGAAGATGGAGGGCGTTCACTGGCAGCTTCGGTCCACCATGCCTCACCAAAGAAAAAGCTTGACCGAAGGGAGGTCCTTCACGGACATGTGGCAGCAACCATGGAGATTCGTGGTCTTCAGCTGGGAAAAATCTGATCCAAGAAGACACAAGCAGAGGAGATTGAAAGTGGAGCAAGGGCATGCGGCAGCTGACTCGATGATGGGGAAATGGAGCTGCAGCCGGTGGTCTTCTTCGGTTGTGGCATCACACGAAAAATGGGTAGGAAGAAGCAGTTGCCTTCCGTGATATGCTATGCGCCAGTAATGAAAAGGAGAAGCAGGAGGCGTCGCACCCGGGAAAGAGAGGAGGGAGAGAGTAAGGAGATAGGGATGAGGGAAGACCGGTTCCCTTTGGGGGACCATTTCTCTTCAATCTTATCCCTTTTGTTCCTCACATGGCCCACCAAGTTAGCTGGCCTCCACTGACCTTTTTCAGCTTCCAAATTTCTTCTAGAATCCATTTAAATCGGTCCATAAGTCTTGCCCATGGGGGCATACGAAATTTCATAGGTTTTCCCTCAATTGGTCTCCTATCGATCCTCAATTCCACTCAATTTGGCTTCAACAATTATAAATTGGCACCTCAATACTCAATTGCTATTTTTCTTCACCCATGCATCCATCGTGCATCTCAACTTTTGCAGTTAAAACCCAAAAATCTGGATGTCACATGCTGATGCCTCATCAATTCTTCGCTTTCCTACGTGACTCCCTCTGTTCTATGGTGTTGCCAAACCACTTTGACTAAGGGAATCGTCTTGTTCGGTACTACTTGCTCCTTTCAATCCATTATCTAAACTAGCTTTTCCACGTACAACACCCCCGTCAGTCCACATCTATTTCCTTGAAATTCAACACATAGGTTGAATCAGGTTCATACTTTCAAGATCGATACATGAAAGACGTTATGCACTTGAGCAAATCTTGGCGACAAAGTGAGACGATAGGCCAAAGTCTCAATCCACTCCAAAATCTCAAAAGGACCAACATACCTTCGACTCAACTTTCCCTTCCTGCCAAAAAGCGATGTGTCTCGCATCGGTGATGCTTTGAGAAAAATGTGTTAACCTGCTTGAAACTCCAAAGGCCTACGCTGTTTATATGCATAGCTTTTTTGATGGCTCTAGGCAGTCTTCAGCTTTTCTCAAATGATTTTAGCGGCATCCATTGACTGTTGAACCAATTCAGGGCTTGTAATCTTGCATTCACCAACTTCATCTCAATAGACAAGAGTTCTACAAGCCCTATTGTATAACGCTTCAAATGGTGTCCTTTTTGAAATGGGCTAGTGAATCAACCTAGAGGGGGGTGAATAGGTTGTTGCGGAATTCTTTTGGAATCTTTTGCGATGCAATACGTTAATATCAAAGTTATATTAATAATAAACAGATTACGTATTCACAAAGTAAATAGAGTAGGGTAAGAGAGAATCGACACAAGGATTATAGTGGTTCGGCTTAGACCAAGCTTACGTCCACTCTCCACGCTGGCAGCCAACTGGCTATAATCACTATGTAGCAAAAGAGTGCCTTTACAAAAGAGACGGATTAGACTTCTTCAATTGATGCCTCTCTCCTACAGCCTCTCACGTTTCGCACTATATCTCACTCTCTTTGATACACAATTTGAATATGAAAGACTTTACAGAACAAGTGATTTTGGAGATTCTAACATCAAGATATTTCTACCAGTCTCTCCTTGTTTCCAAGCAACGTCGATCCACATTAAATAGTCTTCGTGCCATCATACCCGTTCGCACTTACCAAAACATTCATCCAATCAACCCGTTGGACTGAATCAATTTAAGTGATCTCCTTTGTCTCGAAAACGTAAGTAGACAGCAGCTCATCAATCATGTTCGCCCATACAATCGGGATCTTGAGTTCCTAAAATTAGATTCTTCCAAAAATAATCTTGATCTTCAACGGATAAAACCAAGAATCAAATCTTCCAAGCTCTTGATCACAGCCAGAGATATTCCATGGTTAAAATTAGGAAATACGAAATCCAATATCTATCTTTCCGTAGCCATAAGAATAACCCGTCGCCAGCCCTGTAAAAATCGTGAACTGCCTTCGACTTAGATTTGGGTCTTGAGGGTCATCGACTAAAACCGAGTCTTGAAGATCTTCGACGGAAACCGAGTCTTGATTGACTTCGCACGGAAAAACTTCAGACCAAAATTCGAGTCCGACTGTCTTTGAAAACCTTTAGACCTTGACAACTTCGACGTAGCCGATCGAGTCTTGGAGTCCTTAGACCACACCGTTGAGGCTGTTTTGTCAACTTCAAAACTCCAAGGGATTTTTCTTCAACACTTTTGATGCTCTATCAGTAGCTGTTATTATAGGCGAACTCAATCAGATGAATATGCTCCTCTTAGCTTCCCTTGAAATCTAACACGCAAGCTCTCAACATATCCTCGAGCATGTGAATAGTCCTTTCAAATTGGCTATATGTCTGTGAATGATAGATCGTGCTATACTACAGCTTTGTTATCAAGGCAAATTGTAAGCTTTTCCAAAAAGCTACCGTAAACTTTAGGTCTTGATCTAACATGATCGTTATCGGCACTTCATGAAAACGAACTATTTGTCATACGTACAAGTCAGCATATTTGTCCAAGGCAAAGTCATTTCGTACGGCGATGAAGTATGCAGACTTTGTCAACCTGTCAATCACAACTCGGATGGATTCATTACCTCGCTGACTCTTTGGCCATCCCATGACAAAATCCATCGTAATATGTTCCCATTTCCACTTGGGAATCTTCAAGGGTTGCAAAAGTCCACTAGGCTTGCAATGCTGTGCCATTATCCATTGGCAAATCAAACACTTGGTAACATACTTGGCGATATATGCCTTCATATCATTCCACCAATAGTATTGGCACAGATTCTGATATATCTTGGTGTTGCCCGAATGAATACTATAACTGGTACGATAAGATTCAGACAAAATTTTTTCATTAAGCTCAGCTTCTTTGGGCACGCACAATCGTCTGCAAAACTTCAGTATTCCATCCTTCGTTACTTGAAAATCGGCTTTTCTCTTTTCCACATCTCCTTGTAAGACTTTCTAGATTTTTGGGTTTGTTGACTGCAGCATCTTAATCTTTGCCTACACTTCCGGTTCAATTCTAAGGATAGCCATAAGACTTGAAAGGTGGCTTACCTCAAACTTGAAATCCAAATCTCAAACTCATTCAAGCAAAATCCACTCTTGAACCATCATCTGTGCAATCAACGACTTCCAACTTGGCATATCCGTGACCTTATTAGCTTTTCCAAGATGATACAAGATGTCGCAATCATAGTTCTCTAGAAGCTTCATCCAAAGACGTTACCTCATGCTTAGCACCTTATGAGAGAACAATTACTTTAAATTTTGATGGTCCATAATGATCTGAAATTTTTCTCCGCACAAGTAATGTCTCCAAATCTTTAAGGCAAAGATGATCATTGCCATTTCCAAATCATGTGTTAGATAATTCAACTTGTAAGGTCTTAGCTGACGAGACGCATACGTAACTACACTCCTATGTTGCATCAAAAAGCAACCCAGTCCTTTGTACGGCGCATTGCTATAAATATCATATCCTCAAGGACCAGACAAAATCGTCAATATAGGTGCGGTAGTCAACTTATGCTTAAACTCTTGGAAACTATGCTCACACTTATCCGTCCATTCAAACCTTTCGTCCTTCTTTAGCAATCGCATTAGAGGCATGGCTATCATAGAGAATCTTTCCACAAACCGTTTATAATAGCTTGCCAATTCCAAGAAACTAAGTACCTTAGTCACTATTGTTGGTCTTGGCCAGTTCATAATAGCTTCAATCTTAGTTGGGTCTACAACGTAGCGACCCCAACTCCACCTCTAGGGTCTTGCGTGGTAGGGGTTGTTTTTGCGATGTCCCTGTGCTCGTCACCATCTCAATTCTTTTATCTTATTAGCATGCACATGCGGAAATGTGAATAAACAATTCCTCGAGCAAACAACAGTTAGAAGACTAGAGCATATATCACCCGGAACACACTAATTTATATTGTAATAATACTTTTACAAACCCTTTCTCTACAGGCCTTCTTTTTGCTTTTTATATCACACTACAAGTTTCCATATAGGCCAAGGGAATTCCTATCTCCTCTAGCGTAACTGTAGCTCCCAAAACTGACGTGAGACTTCCATGCCTACAAGACTAAAAGATAAATGAGTGAGTCTTGGAAACTCAGTAAGTAAAATTCCTAGTTCTCTACTAGGAAAGTATCTCATCATTTAAGTCTATCAAGTACAACACTCACAAACAAAGTGTCGATGGCATATCAATAGCTAATCCATTGCCATCTCTTGACTCTCTGTATGCAATCCACTTTCAACTTGCCAAATAAGAAACAAACTTATCAAACAACACATGGTAACATGCACAATAAGTTCATTAATTGTATCAACGGTTCTTCTCATACTTTCAAGGGCTTCCAATCTCAGGCTAGGCATCCAACCTTAGGCCAAGCATCCCATACTTTCAGAGGCTTCTTGGCTCAACTAGAGCATCTAACCATCAAGCTGAGCATCCCATAGTTTCAAGGGCTTCCTAACTCAACCAAGGTATCTCATTCAATGAACGAGGCATTATCGTCAATGCTATGTGACAACAGACGCTTTTTCCTCTTTAAGTGTACACACACAAGTGCATCACACAAGCCGGTCTTATCTTTTCTTCTTAGCTGACTCATCCATGGCCTGAAGGCGTGCTCATTCATACATGTGTGCCATGATTTTTGTACTACATTGATAAACATGTCGAGAATGATCCTTGGTCCATCACTTGAGCTGATCACTTAGTGTCGATCCCCGCACTAGACAAGGCTCGAAAATGACACGCCTCAATGCCGTTCCAAGATCTTAAGGCTTGGATATACCTTGCTTTTATGAAGATCCTAAGCTTAACAAACCTTGGCCTCGACTCGGCGTGAATATACTTCATGCCATGAATGACCCTTGGTCCGTGGCTTGATTCTATCACTAAGTACAAAGTCTCTGCACCGATTGAGGCTGAGAATCAACATGCTTTGATGCCTCACAAAGACCTCATGGGCTTGGGCGATCGCTATGCCAATCAAGACTTGGAACCCGTATGCCTCAATGCTGTTCCAAGACCTCGCGATCATAAGTGATCCCCGCATCAAATGAGACTTGGAATTTGCATGCTTTAATGTCAATCCAAGGCCTTGTGGCCTTAGACGACCTTGCCTCATGGCCTTGGGTGACCTTGCCTCATGCTGAACTCAACCCAAACGAACCTTGGCTTCATTCCGTGCATGAACGACTCAAGCACTTTTTCAAACACAATCATGAGAAAAACCATCCAAAAGATCTAACATCATACACGCGGCTTAACCGATTAGCACCTAGCTAGCCTCAACAATGCAATCTACCTTCCTAGAGAAGAAAAATGAATCTTACTTACTTGGATGAACCTCAAGAAAGCAAAGGCGAGCGGCTTGGTGAGGGGCGGTGGTGCAAGGTTCAAAAAAAGAGAAGGATGGCATGTAAAAGACAAGAGAGGATAAGAGGACTCAAGGCGAGAATGAATGGAGTGGTTCCCCTATTTATGGGCTCAATTCTCATCATTACCTTTCCAAGTGGCCCAATCATCTTTCTTGAAGTGGCATGGCTATAACATCGAGGTGGTAAGTTTAGTTTGCAAGGTGGTAAATCTAGGGTCCTAGGAAACACTCACCATCTTCTTATTGGACCACCTATTTCATGCCATCATGACTTAGCTTACTTATTTTCCAAGGAGAATCTTATGCTAATGATGACCATATCTTCCATGGACACCTAAGCCAATGAGTCACCAACTTCTTCCCTAAGGTAAATCTTTTGGCCATCATTACAAAATCTTCAAGGGACACCTAAGCTTGGTGATTCATCAACCTCATTAATGAACTAAAGTCCAAAGTCACTTAATAAAGCCTTGATATTTTTACCAAGCAACTTGGAAAGCAAGTTTCTTCTTCCTCCCTTGCAATTGGTGTGTGACACTTGGTGGATAAGGATGGATTATAGTCCAAAGCATGGAAGGTTCTAAACCCCTATCATCTCTTGACATTTGTCTAGTAACTCATCTCTTGCACTAATTAATTTGCATCCATAATTCATCCAAGGCAATCATGAGGTTTGGATATTTACCACATGCTTAAATTCAAGAAGTTGCTCCTCAAGCATTCTAGAATTTTCTACCATATCTTCTCTTGCTTGGTCTACATAAGCACTTGGTTCATTCTTGGAGAACAAGCCACTTTAATTAAGTGGCACCCTAAAGAAGGTTAGGTGGCACCTAGGCCATAGAATAGCCATTTTTGTATAAGGTGTCTCATTTTTATTGGAACATTTATCGAGGATCCTTTACTTAATTGTCAAGGCGAATCTTTGGTAATTATTACCAAATCTAGAAATATCTATCCAAAATAATGAGTCATCATCCTTCATGAAGAAGCTAGGGTATTATAGAAGGTTCTATTTTGTCAATTTCCAAATAATATGGCAATCATGAGAAATAGGCCATTGGAAATGCAAACTTGAGCCGAGCAAGGGCTTTTTGTGTACATCCCCTATTGACCATTTTGACACACTTGAGGTTCGTGACAAAGCTACCCTTGGTATGGTTGTCTTAGGCAAAATTGCCTTCTTTGGCTAAGTTGGTGGCCTAGGGCGTGGGCTCAATGGCCAGCCTTTAGATTGGTTCTGGCCAAACGTACTGAGCCCGTGACTAACTTGAAGCTTAGGGGAGGCCATGCATAGGACCTAGCACATAGTAGAGCTCCTAGCCTAGTCCGAGATCCATCACAAAGGGCCTACGGTCGATCCATAACCAATGCACTGTGTCACATTGGATCGACTTATAGTCATCCACGGTCGGTACATGACTAAGTGGAATCACTCGCGATCGCAACATGACCACTCTGAATTAATCCGTGATCATCCATCAATCTGTGGTGGTACGTGACCATCCAATGACCAACCCTTATGGTCGAGCAGTCGTTTCATGGCCAAATGGCTTGAGTCCACTTGTGTGGTCATTAGACTTGTCCATGGCTGATCCCTTGATCAATCCATGGCTGATTCTTTGATCGAAACATGGTTAATCCCTCCATTACCCTTCCGGTCAAGCCGATCAGTCCATGGCCAATTCTTGGGACGATCCATGGCCGCTCCTTGCCACTAGCAGACCAAATTCATAGCCATTTTTTTTATGGGGTAGAAAATTGGGATGTTACAATAGCAATCCCTTCGCCAAAAATCACATGACCGAGGAAAGTTACACGAGTCAGCCAAAACTTGCTCTTACTTAACTTGGCGTATAGCTCATGTTCTCACAAAGTCTAAAGCATCATCCTCAAGTGTTGTTCATGCTCTTCTGGACTCTTTGAGTACACTAAGATATCGTCAGTGAACACGATCACGAACTGATCCAGGTACTCCTTGAACACTTAATTCATCAAATCCATGAAAACAACTAAGGCATTGGTTAATCCCAATGGTATCATGATGAAATCATAGTGATTATGACGCGTATGAAATGTTGTCTTCGATATATCCTCCTTCTTAATCCTCAACTGATGGTAACTCGTCCTTAGATCAATCTTGGAAATTATTGAAGCTCCCTACAACTAATCAAACAAATCGTTTATCCTTGATAACGGATACTTATTCTTAATTGTCACTTGATTGAGTTACCGACAGTCAATACAAAAACGCAATAGACTGTCTTTCTTCTTTACAAACAAAATCGGTGCTCCCCAAGGCGATGCACTTTGACGAATGAATCCTTTGTCCAACAATTCCTGCATCTACACCTTTAACTCATTTAGTTTCAACAACGCCATATGGTAGGAAGCCTTAGAAATTAGCTCTATCTTAGGGGTCCATTCAATCACGAACTCTATTTCCTTTCGGGGGTAATCTAGGCAACTTCTCAAGAAAGACATAAGAAAATTCTCGCACCACGGCAATGTCTTCCATCCTTGACTCCTCAACTGACATATCAATCACGATCGCCAAAATAACCTTAGTAACCCACATCTAACAATCGAGTCGCCTCAAGCGATGACATTAAAGTAATCGAGGGTCCTTCTCAATTCCCAACAAACTCAAAACTACCACTCGCCAATGGGTTAAACTGAATCGCTTACGATAATAGTCCATCGTAGCTCATTGCTTGGTAAACCAATCCATACTAATGATCACATCAAAATTAAACATCGCAAGGACAATTAAATCTATTCTTTCCCCTTGATCACCAATCACTAACTTGCAACTAGGACACTCTACCGCAGACAATACTTTATCCTTTAGCGAGGTAGATATACTAATGACCATTTTCAATGGTTTCGGACTTAACCCAACTAACTTAACGAACTACTCAGCAATAAAAGAATGCGTAGCTCCATAATCAAACAAAGTATAAGCAGCATGGTCATTCAACGAGATTGTACCTATAACCACATTTTGCGAGTTCTCCACCTCCCTTCTGGTGATAGCATACACATTTCCTTGTACTAGAGGCTTGTTCAGAATGCCCTATTGTGTATTCTACGATGCACCCCCTACTGATTGCCTTGCCTGCGGCAATGGTGCCTGCGCTTCCATGGGCCTGCACAGGCAATTCTTCATTTGGTGATCGTGCCGCTTCATTCATAGCAAGCTATCGTTCTAACAGACATGGGGTTGATCAATGTTTCCTTCCACCAATTCAAACTCACATTGGGTGTCAACTTTCCAATTCCACCCTTTCGTTTGGAGGGATGAAATACTTTCCTCCAATTATCGGCCTCTTTCCAAACCGATTGTTATCTCTGTTGGGCACAAACTGTGGCCAGATCCAACTGCTTGTTCATTCGTGTTCTTGTTAATTAGCAGGGCCCTCTTGTACAATTTATCATAGTCCTTGAGATTTAGGGGCACCAGCCGGTCCTTAATCTCTAGCTTCAGACCATTTTCTGAACCTTCTTACCTTGACCGCCGGGTCCTCAATCAACCTTGATGCATACTTGGACAACTCAGTGAACTTCATCTCATACTGATCCATTAATAGTTGGTTTCAGCGAAGGTGCTGGAATTCAACCATCTTCTACTACTGAGCGTGGTTTGAAAAATATTTCCTATAAAAAGCCTCAACGAAGGCATCCTATTCCGGGATCGTGCCTTCGGAAAACACTCTTCTTTCAGTGGCTTCCCACCACGTACTTGTATTACCTTGGAGCTAATAGACAGCCGGGGTCACCTTATCTTCCTTAGAGTACCTCAAAGAATGCAAAAACCTTCTCCAATTCTCTAACCCAAAGGGTTACAACCTTAGGCTCACCCACTCTACTAAATTTCAACAGCTTCGCCAAGAACTACTCCACCAACCGATGCACGGGCCAATCACCATTCTCATTCCTAGGTGAGACTT